>JAMLFY010000010.1:25936651-26636532 GCA_030441495.1 Dalbergia oliveri
TGAAGAAGAAGGGGTAGGAGGAGGAGGAGGGTGAGGGGTAGGAGGATAAGGAGTTGGAGGGTGTGGAGAAGGTGGTGGAGGAGTAGGAGTCTCACACAAATTGTAGCCATACCATGTGTCATTGGGGATGGATGTGTTGAAGGTAAAAGTAACAGGGTCTGTGTTGTAGGTGAAGATTTTCACACTTTCAGGCTTCCATCCATTAAAAGCTGCACCAGATCTACGCAGGTAAGCAAAGCAAATTTCAGATGTGCATTCACCATCTACCTGGAATGTATCTGAAGCACACTGCTCAAATGTCTTTGTGATTGGATTATCCAGTCTTGGTACATATACCTGATGCATGATAGATGAAACAAGGAGACAAAAAATTAAATTAATTAAAATGGTTCAAAGCTAGTTAATTAACCTTCTCCTTGATTAGTTAATTAAATTTGTGTACAAGTGTAGAGGCTACTTTAAATTAGATTGCATGTTGGACATGTTTCATGCAAATTTGTGGATGCCAAAAGATATAAATATATGTATACAACAAGCTAAATTAGTAGGCTTACTTATAGAATATAGAATATCTTAACCACCTAACAAGTAATAAACTAATAACGAACCTGCTGATTTGACAAACTAGTTTAACTAACTTCTAACAAAACTTGATACTAGGCTTAATTAATGTTTTGGCCTATATCACAAGAAATTTATTACCACTTTCTCAACCAAAAGGAAGTAAGGTTCATTATAGTGCTTTAAGATGTGGACCCCGGTTTATTCTTAGACCCAGTAGCAAGTTTCTTCTTTCTTTTCTTTTTTTTTTTGTGTTGGGTAAAGGTTAGGGGGAAGCCTCTCCGGAAGTGTGGTGAACAATACGATCCTTCTCCATCAGAGTTGCCCAAGATTTTGCATCCCAAACCTTGTGGATAAAGCTCGTTCAGCACCGAAACCCACTTTTGTTGGGTTAACTCCCTTTGGGTCTAGATTCTAGAGCTATGCTAGTTAGCAAGCTCTTAGTTAGCCCTTCTATTGAGAAATAGATGAGCAGTTCATGCACTTCAGAGCATACAAGTGATATATATAATTGATTCCAGGGGAAAGGGAAAAAAACAAGTTTCTAGAAATGGAGTTTTAAGTTCTTCAGCAAAATTACTAAAATAAAACCACACAGCATAAACAATAAAAAATGAACAGCAGAATATTGAATACCCTCGATTACGAGTTCAATATCTACTGTGGTTGGCTTATAATCCCTCTTTTTAACAGAATATTACCGAATATTTCAGTAAAAATCCGATCTTGAACGGATTAAACATATTGTACTAATTAATAAAATGAAATAAATTAATATTTGGAGAAAAAGAATGAAGGGGAAAAGACAAAACCTGGTTGCCATAAGCATCCCCAAAAACAATACTGATCTCATCTGTTGTAACCTTAGGTGAAGAACAGCTTGTAGAGATGACCACCATGTAAGAACAGTTCTCTGCACTCTTCATCTATAAACCACACAAAACCAAAAAAAAATTTAATTAACTAATTAAATAAAATAAAACCTTGCTATTTATATTATGCATATAAACAGCTGCAAAAAAAATTGATTTTTTTTCTAAAAATAGGCTAAATATATGTTTTTTGGTTCATGGAAAATTAAAAGGCACCTGGATATAGCCAACACTGAAGGATTCATCTGCAGCATGAGGCAGAAGAGGAGCAGAGTTGGACTCTGAGACTGAAAGGGTCAGTCCAGAGGCAAAGCAAAACAGAAGAAGAACAACCTCTTTGATCATTTTTCTTTTTCCAGAGAAAAAAAATAATATGACGAGGGTGTGAAATGAAATGGGGGTTGCCCAAAATTCAATATATCCTTCGCCTTTTATGGGTGGCTTTGTACTAAGCTTTGTGCGAAAGTATGGTATATATAAGCATCATTATGATATTTCAGACAAAGAAAAAGCATTGTCCATTGTCAAATGAATAAAGGGGCAAATACGACTTTATCCTCGTTTAAGCTTGTCAGTGTCATTCTGCTCCACAATTATCTTTTACTGGCCGTAGATTCCGTGTGCTGCACGAGTTTGAATATTAAAATCAATGTATTAATTAAGACCGTAAAAAAGATAAAAATAAAAAAATATATTATTTATACTTATTTGACATGATATACTATACTGATTTATTTTTTATTCATCATTAGATGAGGTATAAATCTTATTTATGTAATCTACATTATATTTAATAGTTAATATAGGATTACATATCCTATATCAAATGAGGATCATAACATAGATATATACTCTCTATATATATATAGTTGTGTTATTTATATTTATTTTATATTTGATTACACATCATTTAATGGTTAAAGTGTGAGTTAGGATTATATTTTACTTTATGAGGATAAATCATATTTTTATATATATATATATATATATATATATATATATATTAATCGATTATGCTGTTTATTAATTTGATTTTTAAAAAGTCGTTTTATTATTTCATATAATGCTAAAATTAAAATAAGCAATAAGAATTGAGTAGGTTCCATGAGAGCCTAAAAATTTATATTTAGTTCATGACAAATGCTGTTTTTTGAACCTACAAATAAATAAACTGTAACACTAACTAATTAGATGTACCGTCATTTTCCATCGAGAGAATTGAAAATATTGCAACAACGTGATAGCTACCATTTTGAAAAGTTATAGCTACAGTAACCCTCCGGTTTCTTCTAAATTAAATTTCATATTTATCGTTGTGAAAAAGAAAAAGAGACTATAATCAATAAGCGAGTGTTTGGTCTAGAAGAAAATGCAAGGATAGAAAATTTAAGAGAAGAAAGTGTCCCAAAACTTGAGCTTCCATCATTTGGAAACAACAAAAACAAGCTAGAAGAGAAGAGTAGCATGGGTCCACTGTTTATCTTTTCTTCTCTTAGCGTTTGGTTAATAATACAATAAAAATAAAATGAAACATAAATTCATGGTGATAGAGAAATTTTCTATTCTTAGGATAGAAAATATAAGCTTCTATACCTTTAAAAAGTAAGAACAAGATATTAAAATAAAATTTAATATTTTTTTCTTTCAATAATATATTTATACATATTTATTATTTTTCAATATGTCTTCACAAAAATGGTGGTAGGGGCGTTCGAAAGATACTTATATCTTTTATCTTGTATTTATTTTATTATCCTCATGTTTCCAAACAAATACGAAAACAATTATCATATTTTGGACTTCACAACCAAACACGATACATAGATTTTTTTATGTCTTCGTTTCTACTGTCTTTTGTTTCTTATTTTCTGCCTTATTCCCGTACCAAACACTACTTTAAAAATGGAATAATGCTATTCGTGGTCAATTTCTAAAATCAAATAATAATATTAATAAATAAATAATAAATATGTTTTAATAATTATATTATTTATTTTATTTACATATGTATTTTTTTAATTTATAAAAAGTGATTTAAAATTGAAAACAAAAAATAATAATAATTTTATTGCATTAAATTATAACAAGCCTACAAGAGTCATTGAACATGATTACATTTTCTTTTTTTTCTTTTTTTTTCCATTTTCTTCTCAACTGAATAATAAAAAAGAAATATTATTTTTCTCCCTATGCGCCACACACGTAGCCATAAGCCGTGGTTTTCGAGGATTTGAAATGCATCACACAATGACACATGAATGTAGATTGCTCCCCTATACCCGTCACATTTTGGTGGGATTAGTTGGATGGCTACGGTTTCCAAGAGTTTCCAGAATTTCTTTCACTCGGGCATATTTTTCTTGTCTTTTTTGTCTATGCAATCCGTTTATTTATCCTTTCTTTTCTTTTTTTGGCATGTGAGGATGATGTTATCTCTTGTTTATATTAGAAATTATACATATTTCTTGTTTTCCTAATCACCATTAATGTCCCACATGCTACATGTTGTACAAGATATGTGATCCCTTGGTTTGTGCAACAAATCTTCTTTTTAATGATGATGTTATGAAGATTTCGTTTTAACAAGCTTGTTTTCATGACGGGTTGTTTTTATACTAGTCATTAAATATTACTTTGGATGAAGTTATTTTTCTTAATAATCTACATGAGCCTTTCTTATAATTTGAAAATAATTTGTAAAAGTTACTTTTATATATTAATATCTTAATAGGCTATTACGTATTTATTTACTATGTATATATATATAGGAAAATACTAGAAAAACAAAAACTTTACTAAAATTTTGTTTCTAAAATAATGGATCATAATTTTTAATATTTAGATATGAAAGTGTGGGTCATATACTTTATTTCATTTAATAATTATTTTAATTTCTATTAAAAATTATGTTAATATATATTTTTTTAGTCAAATTCATTTTGAAAATTTCTCAAAAAATAAACGTTCAGAACTCTTATTGGTTTAGCCTCTGATATTGTTTTACCCCAAATTAAAGATTAAGAATCCATATTTGCATGTGAAAGCTTAGCCATTGATCTTTTTATGGGCTTTTTTGGGTGTTTGATCGAAGGTTAGGCTTTAATCATATACATTATAGTTATTATGCTGTTGGGCTACTGTGTATGAATGAGTCCCACAAATTTTGACAAAACCCATTAGTAATAATACAGTTAGAACACGTTTGGATCTGCTTATTTTTATAAAAAGATATTTTTTGTGTTTTTTTTTTGTATATTTGGATAATTCTTTTAAGTAAAAGTATAATTATTAGAAAAAATAAAAAAATATCATTTTTTAAGAAGTTAGAATGCTCATTTTTTGAAAAAAAAATAAAAGATGTTTGATAATATATAAAGATTTTTTAATATTATATCTAAATATAAATTAACATTACATCTAAACATAAATCAACTTTTACATTTTTAAAGATTTTAATTATAAAAGATTAATTACAAAAATATCATCCAAACTATTCCTAACGGAAAGGACAAACTCAATAAAAGTGAGAGTTGATTTCCCTTTCGCAATTACAAAAGTCGAACACGGTGAGGGCGGCAATTCCAAAATTTTTAAGCATGTTTGATTTTCCTTTTGAAATGCTCCAAACGCGGGACAGCTGCATTCATCCATGCACTTTTAAAGGTTACATTATGTACTCTAACCGGTTTAACCCACATTTGGGAAAAACTAATTGTACTTTAACCAAAACACATACAAAGAATATAATACAAGTCAAGGGCAGAGATAAAATTGAGTAGAATTTTTTTCTTAGAAATTATTCATACAATAAAGTTTGGTTTATGCAACCTTTTTCTTCGAAAGGATAGTTTTAAGATTTAAAAATCTAACATTACAAATAAAATTTATTTAAGAATATAATATACTTCATTAGTGGGGATTTGTCGGGCCCCTTTATTTTTCAAGAGTGAAGCAGCAGAATTTTCATGGGTGCTGGAAATTTGTGGTTCGAACTTTGAAGGGGAATCATTCACCTAATTCGATGAAGGGCCGCTAATTAAAAAATATAAAAGTTAGAGCAGAGAAAGTCTTGAATTGAATGAATACATTAATTTTTTCGAAGAAGGCCTCATTTTTTCTGTAAACCAACCTCTTAAGTCCGAGCATGAATCAAATAAACAACTTTAGCTTATTACTAGTGTACATATAATATTTGAATCTTGAAAAAAAGAAATAAACAAGCAATTTCGAATCCAGGTAGTGAAGCTGCCACGAAATTAAATGGTATTGTTATCGGGGACTGTACAGAGTTGCGCTCCTCACTAGATGCTGCTATCATTAGTGTGTGGCTGACTGGTTGGTGAAGCAACTCACTCACCAAACTCTCGTTGAACTTCCTCGAACTTTGATCTGCCAATGTTTGGGGTTTTTTTTTTGAAAAATATTATTTGTATTTATGAATATAAGCACTTGTTCAACTCATACGTCATTTATCGTTAATTAGTATATGGATACAATTTAAATAGGATCTTCATCTCATCCAATAATAAATGAGGAAATCCTATATGAGTATAAATAATTTTTTTTTTAATTCGCGGAAGCTTATTCAACTTGTGGACGATATGTCTCATCTCGAACCTCAGTTATTGTCGAAGCGTCGACTTGTTGCTTTCGCATTTCCTTTTCTATTCACGATCACAATTAAAGATGAAATCAACAGTTTGACCTACCCTCAACCTTTCACGTGATAAAGGAATTTAAACTCCTAGGAAAAGACTAAGGAAACAAAAATATGAAGATTTCAAAAGAGATGTAGAAGAAGAGAACAAGAAAGGGTATGTCATTTTCACCAACTTAATTTTTGGATTTAATTCCTATAAATTGAGAAGATTGATAAAATACAAAAGTAAGGGATTAATTATTTCTTTCACTCCTAACATTTAAAATTTGATATCAATTTCTTTCTGAAAAAAAAAAGTTGACAGCAATTTAATTTCAAAAATATTTAATTTTGATAGCAATTAAATCTTAAATTTTTTTTGTCATAAATTTGATTTTAACATTTTGAATTTCAACATTACTTATATTTGTCAGGGTCCCAAGGGCACATTGCGAAATGATTTCAAATAAAAATGTAAAATGGGAGTCGCCACCATTTTAATTCTGGAAAAATTGGAAACCTTTTTAATTTGTAAACTGGCTTTTTAAAAAGAGATTTGAGGTTCGGAGCCTGATTATGATTAAGGAAGGGTGGAAACTTAATCCCACTGCACCCTAATACATCCGTATAAATACGGTTACCTTAAGCTCATTATGCAAATTCATTTATAATTTCAATAATATTTAATTTTCCCTTAAATGATTACAATTATGTACAAACATAAAATAAAATGAAATGAAATTAAAGAAAAAAGAATTAAATGAGAACACAATTTAATAAAAAAAATTAATTTTGGCTTGATAGTTGTTTGCTACGTCACGTACCCTTTGGTGCAATGAGGAACTCAAGACGTCGTTCTGTAGAAAATAAGTATGTGTTGATGGATTTTAGTAAGAGGAAAATAAAAATGTCCTGATTGATTTTTTATTGGAGGATTTTATGAAGAAATTAAAATCCACTTTTGCACAGGATTTAGATAGCGTGAACTATACAATAAACCCTTACATTCGTATAAAACTTGAAGATGATAAATCATACATCAAAATCATAAGTTGTTGCATGGATCAAATTTTTATTTTTATTTTTTTGCAAGCTCCTATTTCCATAGAAATTGACTAAACTAAATTGTAAACACATAAAAAAACACACAATTAATTTAAACGAACATACATATATAAAAAGTAATTAAACTAAAAAATTAATTCATGAATGCAATTATACAACTAATTTAAACACAACACATAAACTCACAAAATGATTAAACTAACAAATCTAATTTTTTTTATAGTACAAAATTCACACAAATAACATAAACATTTAAACCGCCCTTTTTTTTTATTTTCACGTAACTAAATCACTTGAATAATTCATAAACCTTCTTTACTCAAGAATTTATTTTGAATCAAACTAAACAAAACCTCTCTTTTTTTTTTTAAATAAACTCAGGCAAAATCAAAATCCAATACAAGAACAAATAAATAAGCAATCTGATAATAATAATAATAATAATAATAATATCATCATCCTAATCTCTTTAATCCTCAACCCCCAACATAATACCCACACATACACACAAACTCTCTCACCGCCACACATGCATACACACGGATTCCACTCTCTTTCTTTTTCTCATGCACTCACCACACACTAAAGAAAGGAACAAAAGAAATAGAAAGAGAGAGAGATGAGATAGAGAGCACGAGAGAGAGAGAGAGGGAGATAGAGAGAGAGAGAGAGAGAGAGCGAGGTTGAGAAGGTGAAGGGTAGCTCACTGCGTGACGGTGTCAGTGCGCCACGGTTAGTGCACCACGAGACCGAGGAAGCAGAAGGAAACGCGCGCGAGGAGAGGGACGGCGGGGCTTAGATCGCGGTGGCATGGGCTAGGGTGGCGGTGATGGCTGTTCGAGGGAGGGAGGAGATCGCGAACGGAGGTGAGTCGCCGCGGGAAGGGGCTTGCCGGGCTAGGAGGAGGCCTGAAGAGTGGCGGATCGAAGACAGAACAGGAGACCATGGCGCGGTGGCTCACGGCGCGATGTTGCATGGTCCACTTGAAGCCCGCGCGATAAGGACTGGAGAGCGAGGGGGCTGTCCTCCTCAAGATCGGCGTGATGGAGGACCGGCAGCGGGGGCGGCGACGTGGAGGAGGGTGCCACGAGCGCAGGAACGAGGTCGAAGGCGAGGCGGACGGAGGACCAATCAGAGACGGCGACTGGGGCATGGTCGCCCGGGAGACCCCGAAGGCCGCGGCGGTGAGAGACCGAGATCTGAGGGGAGTTTGGCCGATCGGCAGCAGTGCCGAGGAACACCTAGTTTCCGAACAAGGCTGATGTGGTGATGGTGGGAGTGAAAGGTGGGTTGTGATGGCTTCAGGTGGCGATAGGCTGAACTCTGAGGGAAGGGAGCGCTCGCGACTACTCCGAGAGAGGGAAGCTCGCGGCTCCCGAGGCCAGCGAGAGCGGCCATCGCGGGGAGTCTTCGAGGATGAGAGGCGGAGGTAACCGCGAGCGGGAGGTGATGTCATGGCCATTGAGGGTGGCGAGTGGTTCTGGTGAGGGAAGAGTGGCTCGATGATGATGAGGCCTGAGGAGGACGTGGCCACTGCCATCGGCTTCATAGTGGAAGCACAAACTTGAAGTGGTCCCGGCCTCCCCCTATTTCCTTTTCTTTTTATTTATTTTTATTTTTGATTTTTGATTTGATATGCTGTTGGTTATGTTTTGTATTGGCTTGGATTTGTGACGGGTTACAGGTGGTTGTGGAAATTTCAAGTTGTGATGATGGTGGCGATGGGATAAGTGTGGTGACCAATGTATGGACTCCATGTTTGTGCAACTACAAAGGATCACAAAAAATGCATGACACTTTTGATATTGCTCAATTCGAAGAACAAATTGTACTTGATTATTTCTGATTTTTTGGTGTTTGAATTTATGCTGATTGATTGGAAATTTTTGCTGACTTGTTTTTTTTTTTGAAAATTTTTCTCCCCCTTTTCCCGTTGATGATGGATGTATATATGGTGTTGTTAGTCAAACAAAATTATTGCTAATTCCATCTTTACTGGCTTCTGGATCCAAAAATGCCACCGAAGGATTTTTATCATTTAGCATAGAGTAGGCAGGAACACCATCATGGTGTTGCCACTCTGTTATTTGACTTCCCTTTTTCCTTTTGGTCACGGGTTTCTTTTTCCTTGTTTGCATGCATTATCCAATTGAAAATCTCAAAATATGCAGGTTTACTATTTTTTATGTTTTTTGAACTGAAATTATAGGCTTAAAACTAAACAAAAATGGGCTGGTAAATTGGGATGGGCTTGCAAATTGGAATGGGCTGAAAAATGAAGTGGGCTATAACAAACAAAAATAAAACTTGAAATCTGAATGGGCTAAAGGATTTGGTTAAAAGAAATTAAAATGGGCTAGTTTGATTTTTCTGGGGAATGAGATGCATTTTTCATTTTTCAAATTTTTGGATGAAAAGAATAATAAGGATAAAAATACTCTGATAAAATATGGTGTTCACAATATTGTTCAATTGAAATCATTTATAAATCTCGTTATATTTTATCGATCAATAATTTTAAGTTGACATGGTTAAAATCGTTTTTTAGGTTAGCGAAGAAGATAAATAAATAACATGGAGAACACTAATACAATCTGTTAGCATACGAAATTTAGCCTAGAATTAGAGTTTGAAATTTAAAATTGTACGGTCTAATTTAAATTTTCATGTTTGGAGTAATGTATAAAATATAAATTATAATTTCACAATCCATATATATATATATATATATATATATATATATATATATATATATATATATATATATATATTCAACAATCAAATTCCATGAATTTAAAAAACAACTAAACTTAGTTCTTCTCAATTCATAACTTATACCAGATGAATTGTCAATTACAATAAACTTATTAAATACCTCTCATTAAAGTTTGTATAGCTCTTTGTCTTTCTCATTTATTTTATAACAACCATAATTATCGAAAAAAAGAATTTTATAACAATCATATTACAATTCTCTAGTAAGCATAAACATAAAATTTAGGATTCTAACCCAATTCGAACTATAAAAGAAGTTAAAACGAAGATTCTACGTCATAATCCCAGTTTCAATATCCAATCGAACACTAACATAAATTTGGTCTTTATTTCTCAACACTAGTGTTTTCTTTTCTCAACACTAGTGGATCATTGCCAAACCACATTCAAACTTTGGGCTTTAGATTGTTTCTAGCCCACAAGAAAAATAAAAAAAGATAAGTACGAACAAAAACTAAAAATTTAAAACTGAAATTCGGACCCAAAAAGTATTCATATACCGGAGGAAGTTTTATTTTGGCTCAAGGGAGGTAGTGTTACATTCCCTAATGTTAAGTTTATTCTCAGCCCAGCTTCGAGCCCGGTTTTCTTGTTACTCTTTCTTTGGACACTTCGAGACTTTTATATTTTGAATATTACGACCAAAAACAAAAGGAGTTGTAATAGTAATTGGTATGGGAACCCGACCCGAAAAGCTGAAAGAACGAGCTCAGTGTCAGTGATGAGCAAGCTAGCTAGAAAGAATAGAAAAGAAAAAAGAAAGACTCGAAAGCAATCTGAAACCCTAACATTTCACGATGTATCGTCAACTCTCTTCGATTCGCCATGCCCGTGGATCCTCTCTCTTTTCTCTTCTCTCACCCAAACCTTCACTTCCTTCACCACCTCTTGCTTCTCGCTACTTCCCAGTTTTGCTGCAAAATGACATAGGTAATTTCCCATATCTCTCTGCTTTTCCTTTTTTCTTGGTTGATTTTACATACCCTTTTGAAATTGAAAACGAACGCACATATGGATTTTGGTGTTTTAATCGAATGCCTTAGAAAGTTTGCTTTTTGATGGGGTGGTTGCTGAAAGTTGTGTGTTTTAAGTTCTAAGATGAGTTGTTCACTTGTTTGAGATGGATTGGTGCAAAACGTTCTGATTACATGTGTGTGTATTTTGAACTATTAATGTTATTGTCGAACTGGAGCACTCAGTGGTTGAGAAATTTGAAATGGATATCTTGAATCAGTTTCACCGTTTTGAATTTGCAAGCGAATGTGTAGCTTTTTTTGTCTCTTCTGGTTATTTCGTTAGTCAGCACTGTTATAAGGGGGTCTTATTCAATCTGTTGAAGCTGCAGAACATGTTAGAGGATTTTCAACCCGTCAATCGGATCCTAGCACTTTTTCTATTCCTGGTAGAGAGAGCGAGAACTCGAGAAGTGAGAATGATGCTAATGAGCGTCCGGCGAGATTCCTCAATTTGGATGGTTTTCGGGATCGAGAGAACATAAACTCAAGAAGTGACCACGGAAACAAATTGGAGTCTTGGGGGATAGGTTTCTAAGAAGATCAAGAAGTGAGAATTATGCTGAGAATGGGAGGAGTTTCAACCGCGAATCGGATGCTCGTCCTTTTTTTATGCGGGATAGAGAGAACATGAACTCAGTTAGTGAGAACAATGCTGAGACTGAGAAGAGCTACAGGCCTATGGACTTTGTCAGAGGGGTTATAGACAAAGATGACAATGATTTGATGCAGGCTTATTCCAGAACTCAGTTAGAGAAGGATGCTGATCATGTTCATATAAAGATGTTGCGTAACAATACTTTTGTAACTGTAACAGATTCTAAAGGGAACATAAAGCTCAGTGGCTCTGCTGGTTCTGTGAAAGAGATGAAAGCGGGGCAGAAGCTTTCTAGGTATGCTGCTGAAGCAACTGCAGAGGTTGTTGGGAGAAGGGCTAGGGGATTGGGGTTGAAAGCTGTTGTTATGAAAGTGAATGGATTTACTCATTTTAGGAGAAAAAGGCAAGCGATAATGAGCTGGTTGGAGGGATTTAGTGAGTCTCGAGGGGATAGAAGTAGGAATCCGATTGTTCACATTGAAGATACCACTCGAAAACCTCACAATGGCTGCAGGCTCCCAAAGAAACGACGAATCTAGTTTCTGTTGCTGTGATTGCTCAATAAATAGAATTTTTGTAGCAGTACGGAACATGCTTTGTTGTTTCCTTTTATGTTTTGAAGGGCTATTATTCTTAATTAAAGGTTATGGAGCTGCTATTAGTTGATCTTGTTTTACTACTTTACCTTAGTTTTGCATGTGTGATTGCATGACACCATGTTTTTATTGGTGGCATGGTTAACATGACTCATTTTATCAGCAAGATATTGTACGTGAGACTAGATATCAAGTGATTCTGTATAATATTTCATTAATGGCAAATTTTATGCCTACGTTTGATCATATTGTCAAATGTGTCGCATAAAGTTGGAATCAATTGATTGCCGCTCATTATCATGCTAGATAAATGAGGGGAAAAAAGCCTGATTGGCATGTATTAAGCATGGTCTCTTTATAATTTCGTGATCTCTGTTAAATCCAATTTGCAACTATGCATTTCTTTTTGTATGGCGATCTGAATCTGATGTGAACTTTAGGCATGGATTGTTGTGCAACTTAGAGGACTGAAAATGGGATATTGGCTAATAAAACCTTCTTCCACCTAGGAGTTCATCCTCAGAATATCCTATATTTCAATGCCACTAAAACTGTAGTTGTGTAGCATGTTATGCACTTCAAATTGTTGCTTTGAGTGTCTAAATTATCAGTGAGAAAAATGGAACTGCAATTCTCTCTTCTCCGGGGGATGATGCTTCAATTGACTAATTCTGAAATATATAGAATACAAATGTATCATAGATCTCCGGCATCTTTACAAATTAAGTAAACTATGTTCTCATCAAAACCATGAAAGAGAAGCCATAAAGCGTGTGCATATAAAAATCTCAGGAATTTCTTTCACATGGCTGAACTTGGGCACGTAGCATCCTCTACAATATTAGTAGTACACACCAGCACTATACAGACACAGGTGTCTAACCAACAGAAAGGAATCACTTCAATAAGCCATATTTTATTTTACTTGTAACAAACAATCAATCAAATAATTTTACTTTTTTAAAAGTAGAGGCCCAACATTATCCCCGGTGGCTTTGTTATGCTTCACATGGCCTCCATCACATAGAGGAAAAGTCCCTGATCTCCAACATCTGTACCCGAGCACCCATAAAGGTCAAAGATTTTTTTTTTCGAAACTTAAACATGATACACATAACTTCCAAAGTTCAAATTAAATCAAGATGTAGAAAGGTAAAATCAAACTTTACAATAAGCACAATATCTCTTTTGACAGCTTGATTTCATACCACTGCTTTCAGACCACCATCCAATTGGGTCTTGGGAGTTGTAACACAATAATACTAAGTTACAAACAATATCTCCACAGGGAGCTTGTATGATGCATGTATGCCTGTAAGCATGAATCATGTAAATTTTTTTATTAAGTTAATGTTAATTTTAGTCTTTTAACTTTACATTATCCCTTATCCTACTTTTGTTTAATATTCTATCAATTAAATAATTAGGGGTAACATTAAGTGATATATTGACATATATTATATCATTTGAAGTATAATTAAGTTTAAAATGACTTATTTTAATGTTTAAAATTACACAAAATGAGTCATTTAAATCTCATTATCAAGTCATAAAATGCCCAATTTTGTGCAATTTTAAACATTAAAATGAGTAATTTTAAACTTCATTACACTTCAAAAGACATGTGATATGTCAATATATTACTTAATATTACACCTAATTATTTAATTGATAAAATGTTAAATAAAAATGGGATGATGGACTAACTTAATTCATGTTTTGCAATGTCAAGGACTAATTTAACTCATTTTGAAGGTCAATGACTAAAATGACTCATTAGTGTAAAGTTAGAGGCTAAAATGACTATTAATTTTTTTTTTTTCAGATAAAGAAAATATAAGAATGGTTGGTCAATAGGAATTTCATATTGACCATAATTAATTAGTACATCACTGTCACAAAATAAACAAGACAATGGTAAAATGACATTAACAAGACAATGACAAACAATCTTTTTCTTTAACTATTAGATGAATCTGGAAGGTCATGAGAGTGCTCCATTATACGATACTGCCAAAGAGCATATCTTGAAGTATCTGGCCTCTGTCCAAGCAAAATGACATTAACATTTCGAAAGTATCCGCAGTCTATGTCAAACTTCCTTGAATATATTATGTCATGGATCACGCGAGTATCCTATATCAGAAGCTTATGATAGAGAATTTTCCTCCAACTGCCAATTGTTTTGTGAGGAACCTAACATTCACAATGAAATTGGCCAATTCTTAAGAAGAGACTTGCTTAGCTCTTCTCATGCCAACTCAAAACTATTCAAACTTCCTTATACATTGCATTAACTGCCAAAATTGAACCAAGACAATGGTAATTTTTTTATGAAAGAGCACAAACATATAGGAAGGCATTTGATGTAACATGACAAATGATAATCTCATTAACCAATCCAAACATACACAGGAAGAGATGGCATAGTGGCATAATTAACCATAAAGGTGTGTTTGGTTGGGAAAAAATAAAATGTAAATTTTTACGAATATTTTACTCATAAAAGTTCGTCCATGAAAATTTCATTTCCATTTTCACCCCAACCAAACATGGTGCAAAGGGTGAACTTCACAGATTGCACCTTAACTGCAATAAGCAGTGAGGGGCTTGGAGAGTTCAGTGACCAACACAGAGTCCACCACCTTCTCTTCCACTCTTCCTGATATCTGGATTTGACACTCACAGCCTCTGCTTTCACCAACACCATGCGGCTTGGTGTACTCCTCCCAGTCCCATCAACACCACTACCAATACCAATAAAAAAAGGAGCGTGAGTTCAAAGGGGCACCTATAGCTACCCTTTTGCTCTCATTCTCACCCAACACTTTCAGTGGTAACTGGCATATGCTATTGTAGAAATGAGAATTGTTATTTCAACACCCACTTTTTTACCATTTGAATGTGAATTGGATTAATGGAAGAAGTGGGCCCGTTACATTCAATCCTGAAGTTGGATTTTGAAATAATATTTCTGTTGCAGAAACCGGCACCAGCTTGGCATAGAACAGATTCCATTGAAAAGGGTCTCTCCATATCTCTATCCTCTCCTTCGCTTCACAGCTACCAGGCTTTGCAACCTGGGAGATAAGATAGATAAGACATATATACATTCGGATTTAATTGAACGTGTTTTCCTGAACTTGTGGATAGCAATAGACACGTCGTTATTCGTTAGTCCATAATTTTTTTCTGGTGAAACAATTATGAATGATTACGTGACCACTCAACAACTATTTGACCTTTGCAAACAAAAATAAAAGCATAAAAATGAAATGCTTATCGACACTTGTAATTTAGAAGGAAGAGGACTTTAATGTTCATGGCTAAGCACGATCATCATCATGAAGTCACTCCTTAGAGGTCCTAATTGAATTTGTTTGTGTGTATATACTGTCAAGTGTTTAATGCAGCGCGGTATATATGTATAAAAAAAATCAATATGACAAGGAAGACTTTGAAGTTTTCTAGTCATTTAGGTTAGGACATCTTAATCTTCATGTGAAAGAAAGCAACTGCAACAACGTGTAAAGTTTGAAAATCATGATACCTTAACGAGAAAGATTCCTAAAGGAAAGTAAAGAAGATTTCAGGTTGCAAACTTTGTATTATATTCTGATCATCGTAGGAATACTTTCAACTATTAAATATAATATTATAGTGTCTTAAGAATATTTTCAAACACAAAAATCACACGTTTTGCTGACGACAAACAAAACTATGAAAATATATAATATGTATACCTTAGAATATGACATACAAATTAAAGAAAACTGACTTTATTATACCTTATAAACAAAAATAACTGCTAAATTCTCTGTATCACTAGCTGTGGCATGATTGCAGGAACTGGTAATCTGAAATAACAGTTACTATAACAGCAAAGTCATGGCAACATATAAGCGAACAATATCTATGTTGTACCGAAATAGGTATGAGTTTCCAGTATGGTACGAGTATGGGATGCCGTATGGCATTTTCTAAAAAATTAAAATATGGGTACGATAGTAACAGCGCATGGGTGGAATCGTTTATTCTAGAAGGAAGTTTTGGTATATTTATTCCATTGAATAATTTTTATAGATATCAAATTTTATCGATCTAATCATTGAATTATAAGTTCCTATGACATAGATCAAATGTATAAAACTTCATATAATGTCAAAACAATATGATACTTCATTATTCGTTTTATTTGGACGTATAACTTAGTTTTGAAAATACATATAAATTTTGACTATTAGATAACATATTTATCAATATTTAATTTTTCTAAAATTTGATATGTTTTATTATTAAGATATCATAATTATTCAACGGTTGATTAATAAAATTTGTTGTTTATAGGAAGATATTAAATAGAGTAAAATTTACTCTTAGAGTAAATGGATGCCTCTTCATATATATTATATAACATGCAAAATAAATATGAAATTATTGTGAGAATTTATAAAATATGTCATTCTAAATAATCCAAAATCTTAATTGCTTGGAAAAAAATATCTATAAAATACTTCAAAGTACAAAAGAAATAATCCCATCAAATACTAAAATTCTGGGCATCATATATTATTTATTGTTACTAAAAATTGTATCTAATAAATTAAAGATTCTTTTTATGGGATTATCTAATCTAATATACTTTCAAAATTTGATTTAAAATTAGATATTTATATCTATTATATTTTGTTATATTTTAATTTTCATATTTATAGGTTGATTCAAATTTTTGTTGGGTACGATAGATTAGTTCAGATTTGAAAAAAAGTCCTCTTTTTTCTTGACTTTTTGTGTCGAGCAGCATAAGATGAGGGACTTGTGTTTTTGCAGCATGCAGCATGCAGCGCGCATACCCGTTCCGAAATGTATAGGGAACGTGAACGGCTGTTGGCAAGATTCATGTATAATTTTATGTATAAAATTTTACATCTTTTTTTTATCCTCTATCCAGACACAATGATAAGGAAAGTGTGAAAAATAAATCAACCTTTTTTCAAAAGCAAAACGGCATCACATTACATAATAAATGCCATCAAAAATTGAAAATTGTCTGAAAGTGACAAAGAAAGAGACGCAACCACCAAAAGAGACTATGCAAAGAAAAAACATACTTTTCTTCGTTCCTACTAACCTCTGTTAGCTGGCAATTGAGATTTGAGATTTGACTTTTGAGAAAGGAAAACTACCAAATTAAATTAATAAAGGATGTAAAAAACAAAAGGAAAAAACTTATTAAAAAACACAAATACATTTACAAATAGTAAGCTGAGACGAAAGATGATCCAAATCTAGGAGAGCTTTATGGTGAATTTTTTATTTTTGATTTCATCATAAACCTTTTATTATTTGCTATTAAATTTAGCAGTTCAAAAAAAATGATTAACCAACTGCACATGGACCCAAAAATAAGGTCTATCTTCAAATTCACCCCAAATCTAGCATCATAAGTATTTGGTTTCAATTTTTATTTTCAGTATTTTATAAAAAAATATTAAAAACTATGAAAATTATAAAATTAATTTTCAGTATTTAATCCACAATAAGTTTTTATATGAAGAGTTTGAGTATGTAACCATAATAATGACTGATGATATTAAAATAATAAAAATATGAGAAAATATTCTTTTACCTCTTCCTTTCTCCTTGGCTTCATCCCATGTTGTCAGCAACTTCTTTCATGATTCTTGGTTCGAAAAATCACATGGTCCGACTTTATCTGAAAATCAAATGATTTTTTTTTCAATTTATGTGCTTCAGAACTTAATCACCTACACCCACACTCATTTCATTTCAACCTTAATTTCTTTGCCGTGTTCCCTCCCCCTTCCTTTCAGATTCCAAAAATCAAACCCATCTCAACCTCACCGCCTCACCACATCCCCTTTGCTCTCCTCCACTAGCACACAACGACGGCCGCCCTCCTCTGCCCCATCCCCTTTGCCCTGCTCTTCTCCTTTTTTTGCTTTGTCACATGTCGCAAGTGGTAAAACTCATATCGCCTTCTTCTTTGGATGATGGAGGAGGTGATATGACTGGAGACTGGAGAAGGTTGATGCGTGAAGAATGTGGGGGAGGTTATGGTCAAGAGAATGGAGGACAAACAACACAAGGGTAAATGGGTAAAATAATTGTAAGGAAGACATTTCTTAATATTACAATAAAAATATAAATTTTAATGTTTGTCAATCTCTACCTTCATTCTAATTTTGAATGATTGTGATATAGTCACCATATGATCATTACCTCAACGGTCTCCATGTAAGTCTTTGTCTCAGCCTTCATTCACAAAAATACTAAAAATTTAAAAACTATACATAAAACAAGAACCAAACAAGTCGTTAACTTTCTTGATTGTGACTATTCTGAAATTATCCAAATAAAAAAAAAAGACATTAACAAACACACAAAAAAATTCCTTTAAATTACTTACTAGTCCTAGAACTTTTTCCCACGCAAAGGGAAAATTCAGTAAATTACACTCACCTTTCTCAATTTAAATACAACTCACACTTTTTTATTTGTTCACTAACACTTAATATCCCTCGCTGTCAAATTTTAATATTTATATTAGAGTTTCAACTTTCATTTATATAACACTATTAATAAACTTAACAGAATAATATTTTTGTGATATTAACTTTTTAATTAATAAAATTATAAAAAATATATGTATCAATTCTGTTAAGTTTAGGATATTTTTATAATTTTATTAATTAAAAATAATTAATATCATAAAAATATCATTATATTAAGTTTATTATTAGTTGTTTGAAAAGTTTAAAACTTAATATAAATACTTAAAATTTGACGAGGAGAAGAGGTGTGTGTTAGGTGGACAAATAGAGGGGTGTGAGTTGTATTTTCATAAACATGGAGATTAGTGTAATTTACCCAAAAATATAAAAAAGAGACTAAAACCCTAATTTAGTATTATAGAGAAAGACAAATTAATCTTTTAAATTTAAAATTTTCATGTTAATTTCTCACATTTTACAAAATGAGGATAAATTAGTCCTTTTATTAAATTGTCTTTTGAACAGTTAATGAAAATATTCATACGTTCTTTAAATTACTTATGGACTGTTAATTTTCACTATAACCTATAATTCTTATCTTCGCTTTGTACAAAACAAATTACAACTTAAGATCAAAATCTTTTTCTAAATAGAGTGCTATGGAAGAGAAGATGAAGAAGAATGTAAATGACTTTATTTAGAAGAGTGAGAGTAGTGTTACTACCATAAAAAATTAACATATATGAAATAAGGAAACATTACATGTAAATTAATACTACACAATGAATGAAAATTTGATAAGGGATAAATTATCTATCATTTTATGAAATTTAAGAGATTAATATTAGATTTTAAATTTGAAGCTAATTTGTTCCTATAATAAATTTGAGGGATTAAATTGAAATTTTAGTAAAAAAAAATCAAAAACACAAATAATAAATGAAAATAATAATGCAATGCAACAAACCTGAAAGAAACCACTACCATTCTGAACGAAATTCGCTTAGAAAGGGCAATACAATTCCTTTCCGCATTCTCCCCATTTCCGTTTCCTCTTCTCCAAACTCCTCCACTGAATCCAATTCCCAGAAAACCAAACTGAAAAAAACGCAAAACTCGAAGCTCCTTTTAGCTCTCGCACTGTAACTGCACCAAAACGACAACGACAACGACTAAAACGACGACGAAGAAGAAGATGGCGATTCGCTCCCCAAAGAAATGGGGCGCGTTCGGTCTGTGGTTCTGCGTTCTGTGCTTGGCGATCTGCGCTAGGGTTTGCTCCCCAGCCAGATCCGACAAGGAGACGCGGGAGAGGTTCTACGGGAACATGCTCAACTCCTCTTCACCTGAATCCAACGATGGAACATTGGCCAAGATGTTCGATCGCGTTCTCGAGAAGGAATTCTCCGAGAACGAACAATCCGAAGGTTACTTTCTTCCTTTTTGTTCCGGTTTTTCTAAGTCTTGTATTTTTTTAAATTTATAATAAAAATGTTTTCTTTTTTTGGTTTTTGAGAAATTTAGCTTGATGGGGTAGTTAAAGTTTGCAACTTTTAAGAGTGTTGGTTGTTGTTCGTTAGGCTTTGGTAGTTCTAAAGTGGAAGCTGAATATGCAACGGAAAAAATGGTGCATTATTGGAAGAGGGTGTGGGTGTTTTTGTATGGAGTATAACAATGTGAATGTGGTGAACATGAGAAGCTTCTAGGTAGCTATTTTTGTCTATGGGAGTAGGAGAATGATAATGGTTTAAGGATTGAGATTTGTTGGAAGAGAAGAGCTAAAGCATGTGCAGTGGAGATTGGAGTGTCGGTGGATTTAGTCATTTCTTCTTTTTTTGAGCTCTTGAAGTTTGTGTATTTAGTACTAATAGCGTCTAATCTGATGGGTAATGGAGGAAGAAAAGAGAAGAAAAGGAAGAGAAAGCGCCCGCTGCCCCCGCCCCGGGGGGGTTGTTGATCACAATGATTGGGTTGTTCCGGAAAATTATACTTTTTTTGGAGTAATGCTACACATCCATAAAAATATTGACAAATTATTTATCGGACATCATGGCAGGTGTTAGATGAAATAAAGTGCCATGACCCATTTATTCATTTAAAGGCTATTGATCATTCCATATCATCTTGGAAACAAAATTCTAGTAAAGTTTCCAGTTGTCTAGTATTTTCTCTCTCTCTCTCTCTCTCTCTCCTAATTAATCAAAATGTGCCATCAACGTTTCTGGTTGTCTAGTAGTTGCTGTTCTGTTGCATTTTAAGTTCTATCAGCCTTTTATGTTTTGAATATGGATATCATCACAGATGATTTAAGTTTTATAGTCCAAATGGTAATTTGCACTTAAAATTGTTAGTCGTAATTTATTTTTCAGAGTTTTGTTTGTGAAATAAAAATAAGGTTCAGTTGTCACGGTTCAAAATGTGAATCATGAAGCTATTGATTTGCTTTAAGTATTTTGGCTCATATGCTCATCATTCTTTTCCATCTTTAACAGGATCTGATAAAAGCAGCTTCAATAGCAGTGTAGCTGATCAGCAGGTGGGTTTGATACTCTTGTTTTCAATGGTTGTGTTGAAGTGGACTATGTCACAACAAAATGGTGTTTCATTTTCCATTAAATGGTGCTGGACTACATACCTGTCAATTTCAATTTCAAATAATACATGAAAACAGAATTGAATATATGTCTGGGATCTTTCGTTTTTTTCCTTTTCCTCAAACCATCATCTGTTGGATAAATCTTCATCACTTTGACTGCGGGTGACTGCTTATTGGTCTTATTCTTTATAGTGTTAAAATACCAGTAGTGTTAAAATACGATTCTTTCATTCTAATTTGAGTATGTTCTCTTTTCTTGTATATTAGATGCATGCATAGCTTGATTGTAGATGTTTCACCTATTTTTGTCATTATGAAGCCCTCAAACATTTCATGTTGTGTTAATAACCACCACTACTTGGCTTCTTTTCAAAATTTAATTTCTGCCTGTGCTGCTCTTCAAACAAGGATCATTCCAGCCATATATGTATATTTTTAGGGTTTATGTAAATATGAGTTTAGACAATCTGGTCTTGTTTTGCAGGCTGTATTGGAGACTGTAGCTAAAATTACTCATGAGAAAGCAAAGAGGAATGATACGCATGAGGGAAAGTATGGTCATATTTTCTTTTCTCAGTTACAACTCACAATAGATATTCTGATGTGATTTTCTTCAATTACCCGGTGACCTTTTGTTCTTTTCAAATGATTATTTTCCTCAGTGGCACAAGATCATTTCAGCTTCAAGATGTGTTCTCCCTAGAGAATGAAGATTCTGATGATGTGACTACCTTGATTGATAAAAAGGTGTGATATAATGTTATGCAAAACCTCCATGATTACTCTTCATTGTGCTGTTGACTACTTTGTTTTGAGTTTCAACCTACTTACATGTTTATGCTACTGCATGGCAGGACAACGTCTTTGTGATGTCAAACAAGAAATCCAAATATCCTATACTTCAAGTGGATTTGAGGTTGATATCTATTATGATTTTATCCTTGTAAATTGTAATTATTTTTAAATGAATCCTAATAATTTCTTATGTTGATGGACCTACATTGATGGATTATGGAATTTGACGTCGTGTTATTTGAATGCTGTGTTAGTGTTGGAAATCATGAAGTAGTTTTAGGAGAAGAAATTGTGAGAATGATAAGTCAAATGTCTTGTTTCCCTTTTTTCTCTCCTTTTCATTTTGAAATAGAAACGGGCTTTGATTTTTCTTTATTTCCTCTTGGAGGTTATTCCAAATGCTTTCAAGTTGAAGTCATGTGTGCTTAAAATGGAAAGCCCGGGCATCTAAGATGATGCATTTGTTTTATATAAAGATAGTTGGCTTTACAGGAAGTATCATTTCCTTCTTTTCCCCAGGGTTATGATTCATGTATTGATGATGATTTCACATGCCCATGCCTCTGTATTTTGTGGTTCTTGAAATTTGTTTATGTTGCTGCAGTTTGTTCTATTTACTTTCTACCATGAGATTCAATCTACACTCTAATAATTGCTCATTTATGCAGGCTAATATCGGATTTGGTGGTTGTCATAGTTTCTGCAGCCATTGGTGGAATTGTCTTTTCCTGTTTGGGGCAACCGGTCTGTAACTGTTACTATTACTCATTCTGGCATTTGTTGTGCTTTATGCAATGGTTGATTTTCATATTTGAATTGTACTTCAGTGATATTAAGTGATTTATTTGAGTAGTCTTCAGTGGTAAGTGATCTATGTGGAGTATTGGATTTCATCTACTTTTTTTTTTTTTTAATATGTTCTTTAGGTTATTGTGGGCTATCTTCTTGCGGGCTCCCTTATTGGACCAGGGGGTTTGAAATTCATTAGTGAAATGGTACAGGTATGTTATTCTGAGTGACTCACAATCATTTTTGGCTGAAGCAAACTGTGATAGAATTTTTTTTGTGCTTAATTTGATCTCTCTTCTTGAGTGTCTCTCAATCATTGGAAGAACAATATTTCATTTAGGTTTCTGAAGTTCGATTAAAGCAGTAATTCTTAAGTTATCACTCAATCATTTTGCACTGGATAACCTTTTTTTCCTTCTCACATTTTATACAGGTTGAGACTGTTGCACAATTTGGGGTTGTGTTTCTCCTATTTGCTTTGGGGCTGGAGTTTTCCTTGGCAAAGGTCTGCTATTCATGTACTGTATAAACTTATTTCATGTATTTTCATGACATAAGCTTGACTCTAGGTTATCTCGGATAATATGATTTTAAGATTGAATGGAAATATATGTTATCCTTGCCTAAGGCTTTCGACAAGGCTGTAGACTAATAACAAATTTTCATTCCAGTTTTCATTTTCTAAAGAGAACCTGTTTTGAATTATTCATCTATGCAGTTAAAAGCTGTAGGGCCCGTTGCTGTTCTTGGAGGGCTTCTTCAAATTGTAATATTCATGTTCTTTTGTGGCATTCTTTCCATGGTATGGTTGTCTAAGATGGTCTTTGATGGAATTAAGGATTTATGATTGTGTTGTAATGGATGCTGAACATGATTTTCTACCTGATTTGCAGTTATTTGGAGCTAAATTGTCTGAAGGCGTTTTTGTTGGTTCCTTTCTGTCTATGTCATCAACAGCAGTGGTATGTTTTCACTGTTTTCCAAAACATAAACTATATGATTATTGTGTTTTTTTTTAATTGCTAGTGCTTAATATATTCCAAGCATGACTCATTATTCACTTCACTGTTTACCAGGTAGTAAAGTTTTTGGTGGAGAGGAATAATAATAATGGTCTTCACGTTCAAGTTACAATTGGGACTCTTATTTTTCAGGTATCTCTCTTGTTGAGTGTTAAATGGTAAATTAATTTATTAGCTTTTCATAGAGTAATACGCTCTAAGTTTGACTTTTGTTGTGTAACATTCTTTCCTCTGCCACTTGTTATCAGGATTGTGCAGTGGGTTTACTATTTGCTCTGCTTCCAGTTTTGGGTGGCAGCAGTGGTCTTTTACAAGGCATAATTTCAATGGGAAAACTGTAAGTCTGTCCATGTGCACTTTCTTTGATTTCTTTGTATTATTTCATGAAATTCCCTTCTGATTAATGATCAATAACAGCTTGTTCTGTCAATGCAAGCCAATTGACTCATAATGTAGCCATATTTTTGTACAAGTTTCCACTTTCAAGTGTGCTGGGCCTAAACTTAAGGGGTACACTTATCCTCCTGGAAGTTTTCGTCAAACAAACTTTAGTGTACAAACTCTTATAGAGTTTTTTCTTCTAAAGTGGATAAAAGTTAAAAACACACCACTGCAAACATGAGGAAATATAACTCATGGGCAAACTGCAGAATTTTTTTTTTTTAAAAACAATTGACACTATGAATTGTGTGTGTAAACATGAGGAAAAAGAGCACTGGGAAATGTATGTATCATGTTGCTGGTTTTTTGGTGGGAAAAATGGGCACAAGCATCCATACCTCTATGCCACCAATTTTGATGAAATGTAGGGTTCATCATAGTTCAGGGCTTGGCTTTTTTCCCCATTTTTCCAGGAGGGGTGGGAGTATAATGTCCCTGAATTTAAATTGTTGGCTAGGTTCTAATTGTTTTCAACTTCAGGTTGGTAGTGCTGTCCCTGTATCTCATGGCTACATCTATATTGTCTTGGTCATTTGTTCCTCGCTTTCTTAAACTGATGATGCAACTCTCGTCTCAGGTAAAGCTAAAGCATATTTGTTTCATAGTTTCAATACCATTGTCTTAGGTCTATTAGCAGTTCATGAGTTAATTTTTGTTCCCTTTCCTCTCCAGACAAATGAACTTTATCAGCTAGCTGCTGTTGCTTTCTGCTTACTATCAGCATGGGTAAGGAAAACAATCCTAATTCCTGTTAGTCACAAGTGACTCCTTCTTCATTTATCTGGCATTCCATATTGCTCCCTATTTCATAAAGTAATTTTATTATTTGGAGAGATCTGTTGCATTTTTTTCTTGAGGAAAAGTTTTTTTTTGTTTTGTTTTTTGGACCGGGGGGGTGGTGTTGGTGGATGGGGAACAAGTTCCATCACTCCATCCATAGGGATTTAGAACCTTTTGGTCTTGTGACATCAGTTTTATTTGCAGTTTATTGGAGTTAAACAATTGCCTTTGATGCTGTGCATTTGGTTAACTTTTAAAAATCTCTTTCCAGTGCAGTGATAAGCTCGGCCTTAGTCTTGAGCTGGGTTCATTTATGGCTGGTGTTATGGTTTCTACAACAGACTTTGCCCAACATACATTGGACCAGGTAATGTTCATTGTTGATGACTGGCAACTTGTAAGACTTTCTTGTTTTGGAGGATTCCTTATCATTCTCCGAGTTGTACTTCCTCCCTTTTCTTTCTTTTAATTTTTTTTCCATAAAAGGTGTACATTCATGTGATTTGGATGATTTACTGCTTCTGAATTATGAAGTATGTTGCAGTTGTTGTAAGATTAAAAGAAGAGTTACACCTAATGAGATATGCTTATATATTATAGGTGGAACCAATTCGAAACCTATTTGCAGCTCTCTTTCTCTCAAGTATCGGAATGCTTATACATGTGCACTTCCTTTGGAATCATGTGGATATCTTGCTGGCGTCTGTTATTCTGGTTGTAGTTTTTAAAACAGCTGTTGCTACAATAGTTACAAAGGCCTTTGGATACAGCATTAGGACATCACTTATTGTAAGTAACATGGTCAACTTGTTAGGTGAACACTGGATGACTATAAACGTTATCATATGCTGAACATTGAATGGCTGTCTCCATGACAATATAGGTTGGTATTTCACTTGCTCAGATTGGAGAATTTGCTTTTGTTCTCCTAAGTCGTGCTTCAAATCTTCATCTTGTTGAGGTATTCCCCCCCTCCTCTCTCTCTCTCTCTCTCTCTTTTCTGTGTGTGTGTGTGTGTACAGGTATTAGAAATTGTAGATCAATAGCTTTCAGTAGGTTACATTTGGTCAGGTGTTCTAGTGGCACTTAAAAATCCTATCCTTTTCCATCGTTCTATAGTAATGCATTCAAACAATATGCAGTAGCATTGACAAGTATTTACATATTCAAACAATAAGCAGAAGCTATTCACAAGCTTGATAGGATTTCTAGAGTTTTAGTGGCACTTAAAATTCCTTTCCTTTTCCGTTCCTCTATAATAATGCATTAAACAATAGGCAGTGTCATGAAAAAGTATTTACATATTCTTCCTGATTCCTTTTCTTGGTGATTTATTTGGTTATGTTTTCTTTTTACTCCCTCTCTCTCTCTCTGACCGCTTAAGACAATATTTTAGGGAAAAATGTATCTTCTTCTTCTAGGGACAACAGCTCTCAGTCTGGTAAGTTTTATTTACACTGGGCAGCTCCATACTTCCCTTACTTTGACTTGTTTATACTTATGGCTGATGATTTACAGGTTACTACCCCACTTCTGTTTAAGTTGATACCTGCTGTTGTGAATCTGGGTGTTCTCATGCACTGGTTCCCCTCTGAAAGTAGCACTCAGAATGAGGTCTGTCTTTCTCTCCCTTGTATATGCCCACATATCATAGATCAGAATATCATTTTCAGTCATAAATAACTGGGGTGCTTCTGGAACGAGATAAGATTTCTTTTTCCTCCTCACATCAAATCAAAGTTTTGCTGCTAATCGTAGGCTGCATTTGGGGCCTGTGATTGCAAATTATATATATATATATTGTGTGTGTGTGTGTGTGTTTTTTTTTGTTGGGGGGGGGGTTTATCAACATTAAATGTTTAATGGAAATTTTGTCAATCACAAATCAGATCACTTAGTTTAAAGGGTTGAAATCCTTCGGCATCCACTTCAGGGTAACTGTAAATTGATCTTGGGATGTCAGGTTTTATGCAGGATGTTTCTAACATGAAATATTCTGACATGGATTGAAATCTCTATTTGGTATTGAATTGAGTACCCTTGGCTTCATCCTTATAGCAATACTGGGAAATCAGAGATGCTTTGCTTCTGCCAAAATACATAAATTGGTGCTATAATAACATAACATAATCAATCTTCTACTCTTTAACAGGCCAAAGCTTCGTTGAACGAAGCAAACAGAATGTTGTGACCTGTGGCTCTACACTTTTCCACGACGTTAAATAATATATTGGAGCTAGGCAATCATCTACTTTTTGGTGACTAGTGAAATCAGGATTTGTTTACTGTTTCCTTTGCAAGTTCCAATGTTCCATGATGAGGCTTCACAGATGAAACAGCACTTACTTCATTCACTGCCATTAAAAGGCAATGGAAGATTTGGTGTACATAGGCATATGATTTTTGTATTCTTTGAGCATTGTATATAGGTAATCAAAGCACAGGCCAGTCTTGTTGCTCACCCTGATCTGCACACATCATCCCCTGGTTAGCCTATATTTGCTGCTATGAAGTTTGCTGCAGCTGAAGTGATTGGAGAAAAATTTAGAAAGAATTCACACTGTAATTTTTTAGTTTGAAAATTAACTCCACCTTGCATTGTTCTGTACCATGTAAGGATCATTTGAATGAAGATCTTGATTGATAATTACTGATCATTACTTTAAATTATTGATGTTGCAATGCAAATTCAGTGAAAAATGAAAGTCAGGAGCCTGAGCCTCTTATCAATGGCTGCAACAAGTTGGGAAGTTAAGGGCTTGAATAAAATCTCATTCAATCAACGACCTAATAAATAACAAATATTAAATAAAAATAAAACTTTTGGAATGTATCAGATAACTTATTTTATACTTTTATTTTTTGTTTGGTATGCATTTTATACTTTTATTTTAATTTTATTATTTAAGACACTAATCAAGAGGATACTAATTTTAATATACTGCTATCCAAGATACATATCTTTGACTTTTGAAGTAATGATTGTAAATGTAAAATTGATAATAAAAAATTGTATTTTATTTTGATGTAATGTCATGTGTTTTGCTTATACAGTCATCTAATTATTTTATATCAAAAACAATTATCCAATTATTGATATTTTTATCAAAATTAAGATATGATTGGTTGTCACTTATGTTATCAAAATTAATATCATAAAATATATGTAAGAATAATATGATTAATTTGGATATTGTGATTGTAAATTATTTTATACTTCCAACCAATTATGCACTATCTGTGTGTGAATTTTATGACACATTGTTAGTCAAAATACATTTAATGACATGACAATTATGACTGAGCGAAAAAAATTTATATTGACAATACATCAAGAATTTTATATTGACTGTATAATAATACTTAGATTGTCATGATTAAAAAGTTATTTAACATTTTATATTGGCTATATAATAATAATCCAAGATTCAAAATTTATTCTTTTCACTGTCATGAGTAACACTTGATCCTCTCCCTGCTTTTCTAACTTTAGAAGTAATTATACAAATAATTATCTCTTTCAATTTAGAGGGGAAATGCTCGAGTCGTGCACCTGAGCTTTCATTAATAAATTTCTCTTATAATTCCTAAGGGATTGTAAACAAATTAATCTTGTACCATTAACTTCATTTGCTATCATGTTAAGTGATAGCTACTCGTATTAATAAGCTCTTAAGAATAATTAGTGTTGGAAAATGGTAAACAACTAAACGTTGCGTTCACACAGTGCAATGGTACCCGTAATATTTTATTTTAATTTTAAAATTTAGAACTTAGTTAATTTTAAACATTGTACATTTAAAAATAGGATATGATTAGAGATAGTAATAAGAATAGATCATAGTAGTGAAAAAAGAGTGGCCAAAAAGGCCTGTAGCCTATATTTGGAAGCTTGCCAAAGAAAATGAAAAAGGGTAAGGAGAAAGAGGAAAAAGGGACATACATTAACCACTGCCAATAATGCTGTTTGTAACTTCACAACATTTGAGACTTTTGCACTTTTGGCTGCAGTTGACATTAATTTGACCGTGTTTAGGCAGAAAAGGGAACGGAAACCAGCAAATGTACAAGTATAATATTGTATGTGCCAAACTGTACCACATTACACTTTTCAAGCTGCTTTATACATCCAGAGGTCTAATAATGCCTTGTCTTATAATGCAGGTTCTAGGTTCCAATCCATCTTGGAACTTTCTCCCTAAGTAATCTTATCCGGTAGGGTATCCTTTGTTAGCACTGATCAGCAAATAAGGCCCCCATTGGGATGGTTTCCAATATAACTTACATTTGAACTCCCATTATTGAGGGGAAATATTTGAGGAATTGAAGCAATTGTTTCATGGCTAACAAGGCATCAATCAGGAGAACCACCATCCTATTTTCAGCTAATGTCCAAGTTCCTGTGTAAAAAAAGCAAGATTGTTGAGGAATTTGCATAAGGTTCCAAACTATGCCATTATAAACAAACACGAGCAAATTGCGTTTTGATTTGGTTCTACTTGCCAGCATACAGTTGTGCTTTGATATGAAGGACCCCATTTCCTTCACAAATTGATACTGCTTCCCACAGAGTCTTTGAATTTCTTCTTTGGCCAAGTTCATCTTGTAGAAGTTAAATGTTGAGAGACAAACATGAGACTTTCATATGAGTAAAATAAGCGTCAAGACTAGGTTTTAAGAGGTGACCAGGTATAATCTTATCAGCTCAAACAACAATAAATGTGTTCCATGGTACATTCACAACAACTGACATACCTCGCGCTCTTGACGCATGGATCCAGGTCTATTCTCCTTCAAGCCCTGCAATAGAATAATAGGAATAACCATGCACTTGTAGGCATGCAGTACACACTCAAAAGATAGGTTTTCATATCAATGCTCAAGAGAGCTGAACCTTGGAAATTGGCTGCTCCTTTGATGATGGTTTTGTAGTTTGTTTGACTTCAGAACCCAGGAAGAGCTGCAAATCAGACCCCAAGATTATCAAAGAACACACACGTATGAACTCACTGTATATCAATGCAGGTATGCAGCATATTAACATTGATCTATGTAGTTAAGGCTAATCTAAGAGCTAACTATTTTATGGTTAACAAGTACAGATTACAAAAGATAAACTCCAGTTAGTTAGTACCTTGCTAAATGATTCCGTAGGTGGTTCATTTATAGATCTGCTGTCATTTGGCTCCTATGAAGAAATCAAAGGGGAAAAGGAAAGAATTACAATGAAAAACAAAAAAAAGCGGGACAAAATTACAAATACAAGTGTGTGCTCAATACATTACCAGGGGAAATACTTTGATACTTCGGAAGACACCTCTTTCCCCTTCACTTGAGAGTTGCTGATAAAATCATGGCACACACATCTAAAATCAGTTACTTTATTGTTTAGATTTATTTATGATGTATTATCAGTGTAAAATTAATGATCACAAACCTTATCATCAGGGCTGCCTCGGAGTTTGTTAACCATTCTACATTTCTCCTGCCTTGAGCTATGACTAGAGTTTGTCCTAGGCAAGGAATATAACCAACTAAGAGCAAGATTACAATTGCTCATTTATAATGCGCTCTAAAGATACACGGAATTATAAATTATGACTACCCCTTTATGTGCACTCAAAATATACATGCACGACTTAGCTGCATATCATTTCTGTAATCATAATTTTTGAAAGCAAAAAAAGAAGATATTCTACCATGTAAAATCCAGATGTTTATACCTTTTGGGATCCCTTGTACCACTGCCAGAGATAGAATTGCTGTTCAAACTTCCTCCAGCCTGCAAGGGAAAAGACATCAGCTGCTTGCATGGAGACAAAGTGAATATCAACCAATGATTGCTTCAGAAATACAAAACTACATCATCCCACTTTGATGAAATAGGAACAGAAGCAGATAGTTCAAAAGATAAAACAACTAAAGCATATTTTTAAGTAACTAACATTACTAGATCTAGATGTGTTTTGCATTGCCCTCTCTGATGTTTTCAAGTGGAATACCTGAAGAGTTAAAAGTCAAAACATAAAATGAGTAGGAAACTCAAAATCATCTTCCTCATCTCGCGTTTGCAATGCTTTACATTAAAAATAATGCATTAAAGAATGCAAAAACAATGATAAATAAAATAAAACTAATTACATTAAATTCTGTTACTCGAGGTGTTTTCTTCTTACGTAAGGATTGTGTCGGGTCACCAAAACCTGCCATGTCCAAAGCGATGGTTACTGTAAAACTACACATGCACATGGTGTATGATTAAGCACTTATTAATTTATTCTAGAAGTACAAACTGAAAGTACCTACTTTTTTATTTATGGGGCATGCTTTAAACACCTGAGAACTTGATTTAGTATTTCCACCAGATTCAGCATCCATTTTAGATCTATGAAAAAGTTAAATCACCAAACAATTTATCATGTATGATATGGTATTTCACTGAAAAGGTTTAAAACCATTGACTATTATAATCTGGGTTCTGAGTTGTGGTTGATATACTTGTGTCTTTGTGCCCTGAGGGCTGTAACCAAATTCGGCTCTTTAGGAACAGTTGCTTTTGGTCTAGATGCTACATTGACACCAGTAGGATCAGCCTGCACCACAATTTCAACATAAGACAAAGATAGTCTTGGTTACTGCACCAACTTAGGTCTTGCACAAACAAATAGTGGAATATACTTCTTGAAGAAGGGGATACCTCCTTGGGTTTCTTATGTGTAAAAAATGCTTGATGTTTCAGATGAGCAACCTGTCGCAATAATACCAATTAAATCAAATATTAATAGCATGAGTATACGTGTGTGTGTGTGTGTGTGTGTGTGTGTGTGTGTATCTGGAACACAACTGCGCTGAATCTAGGAGTTGAGGAGAAAATAACTCCAATTAAAATGATTGCATGCTATTGTGCTAACATTCTAAGAAACAATGGAATCTAATAAACGAACACATACTCCTAAGGGTAGCAATAAAGGAAACCTAATGTTTTGGTTTACTTAATTGATAAACATGAGACAGTTTTTAAGGAAGAAAGCATTGCAACATGAAATAAATAGCAACATTAACAGGTAAGGTGATAAGTGAAAAAGGACAAAGACATGAGCAGCAAAGGCTGCAAAATTGAATTAAGCTTAAAGTATGATTAAGATTTCAAACCTGTTAGAAGACAATGTGCATATAATTTCAAAGAATCAGTTTATGTGAACATAGAAGGATAAATAAATGATCAGGCACCAAATATCCAAACTCCAAAGATAAACTGAAGCATACCTTTCTCAAGTAACCCGCTTCAAGCCTTTGTCTTTTGGTTAGTTGGCTCTCTACGGAAGGAGAAGGACTCTGTATCTTAAACCTGCTTTGTTTAAGAATGACACAAGAAATGAAGGATTGGGGAAAGAAAAACAGGAAGGTAATACAAAAAAGCACATATTCAGAATTAAAGGAGAAAAGAGTAAAATAGTTAAGCAAATTTTCACAAAGGGGAAAAAGAATAAGAACTCGAGAAAAAAAATGTGTCTTATTATAACTGACACCTTCTAGGGGTTGGGACTTCAGTAGGGTTCTTGTGCTTGGCCAAATGACTTGCTGTTGGCTTCATGAAACTGGAAACTTTAGATTTTGATGATAGACTTGAACTTGACTTGCTAAGAGACTTTGTTTCACCATTTGATTCAAGTCCTGAAAATAAGCCCGTTTTCAGTTACAAACCTAAAATGGCAATTTATGGAAAAATGAAAAGACGCAACTCTGCCTTAAATATCAATAATCTTCAACCTAAATGGAAAAAATTAAATAAATAAATTCGAGAGAGAGAGAGAGAGAGAGAGACATCTGCCAATTTCCATAGACGCCCAAATTTCATATTTGCATGGAACTTTGGTGAATTGTTCGATTTGAAGCAGCCATGAAAAAGATTAATTAATAACAAAACATGAATCAACAAGAACCTTCTTACCTTAAACGTGAAAGGCATTAATTAAACATTTTAACTGAGCAAACACCTTTTCGTGCTCGTAAAGTTGAGATGCAAAAAACAACATAATTACTATCATAATTATCACTTTTGGCACATTCAACAATACAAAGTACAACAAGTATTAGCAACACAAAGGTGAAAAACATTGAGCCTCAAATTTTAACTGCAATGCACAGACTCTATGAACTGAAGTGAAAAATTTTACCTCTCTCGTTATTATTGTCCTCAGTTGCTGAAACTTGTTCATCCAAACTTTCCATTGCACCGGCGTTTCCCCATCTCAACTTCATGAGAAATGCTACACACGAAACAAACACATTACACATCAAAAACCAAACCAATCAAAAATCTGAACCAACATTTTTTTTTGGGCTGGAGCATTCAAATTGCGATGAAAAAAAGTCAACTTCAGATTTCATGAGTTGGTGACTCTGCTTCCATCATTTTCAATTAAAAAAAGACAAAAAAAGAGACAATTACCCCATTTTCAAACGTAGCAAAAAAAAAACATCATCATTCACGAAAGAAAAAAACACGATTGTTCCATGAAAAAATCATGCTTACGTGAAGGTGGATAACTCTCTGCGAATTCGAACCATTGCTCTGCCTCAGCAGCATCCAAGAAAGTTTCGAGTCGTGTGAAATCGAAGAACCGAGGAGCATCAAACTCATAATCGAGATCAATTTCATCTCCCCCTATACACGCGTATTCTACCTCAATCTCCTCGAACTCTTCTTCCATGCTTCTCTCTCTCTCTGTTTTCCTCTGTTTTCAGAGCCTAGCGAAACAGGGGCACCAACATTTCGGTACCCAATTCAGATTCAGCAACAAGTTTTGATCTTTCGGTGTTTTCCCAATTGGGGTCTCAGTTTCTCTCCAAATTTGAAACGTTGAAGAGAAGACCAGCATCAAAGACGAAGAACAACAACGAAGAACTTCAACCACCATGCGAGGATGGAGGAGCAATGAAGCGAAGAAACGATCATTGAATGATGAAAAGAGAGAGAACGCGATTCATTTGGGATTCGAGAAGAATCCAAAAAAAGAAAAAAAAAAACTTCAGGAATTCATTCACCGCGGTCGAATCCCGTCCTCGCCTCTCTCTCGCTCCCTGGGAAAATTCACTCCTTACTCGATTTTCCCGGAAACGAGAGAGAAAATCTGGGATGCTGATTAATTGATTTTTTCAATTTCTTAATTAATTACTAGTAATATTTTTCCCTTTATTAATTGGATTAGCGTGTGTTTTGTAATGATTGAGTGAAAGGTGGAGAATGGAAGAGAGAGAGAGAGAGAAAATGAAATGTTTGTCGGGGAGAATGGCGAAGATTTCGTTGGTGTCAGAAAGGAGAACAGAGCAGAACAGAACAGAGAGGAAGTCGAAGGCTTTGGGTTTTGTTTATTTATATGGTACCCAAGTTAGGCAGCAAAATTGCCAGATTTTGAATTATAACATAACATGTGGAGTAAGAATGACAACACTTGGATTTCCCATTTTACCATTATGCCCTCCGCGCCCAATTTGTTTGTTCCTCTAAAATTAGGATTTACCGGAAAAAAAGAGATCATCCAAGTATTACCTCCATACATGTTCATAAGAATACATGTGCATTGTGTAAAATAATTTTATATATTTATTCAATTATATAATAACATATTAATAAATATGATTACTTTTAATTTTTATTACTTGAAAAATTATATAAAATGAGAGATTCAATTAGATGACAATATAAAATTCAATACATCAAAACTAAACTCTTAGTTTTAATGTGGTTGAGGGTGTATAATTTTTTTATACTTTTATTCAATGATATCCTTTCATGTAATGTGATAATATATGATTAAGGAAAATGATTTATCTTTTTATTGTATCCTTTTAAACATCCTCCTACATACTATATAAAGTAATAATGTTTTACTTTTGAAAACTCCAAGACATCGATTTTATTACCCTTTTACCTCATTTAGTATTTAGGTACATATGATTAAATAATGAGAGTTTAATTTGTATATAATTAGAATGTAAAGAAGTTTTATACTATTATTCAATTAAATTATTTTATTTGCATGACTTTTCAAGTAGTGGGTGTGAGATTTAACCACTTTTACTCATATAGCAATACATGATAACTGCACAAAATTTTTTTTACACTATCAGTGTATAGAAATTAAACACAAATAACAATTAATATAAAAAAGGGGTTAAATGCATTTTTACCTATGAACTTTAAAGTTGTGTAGTTTGCACCATAACTTTTCAGGATATAGATTGTAACACACTAAACTTTCCAAATAGTACCAAACATCCCTTACCCTAGTATATAATTTTAGCAATCGGTGAATATATGATTTATATACTCTTAACTCTATGATGTTTTTCAATTTGTGCAACCCAATGATTTTTTACATTGTTTAAAAAATTCAGAATGCCAATACATATTTTGAAAAGTTAGAGTTCAAATTGAACATGATCTTGTATTTTACCCTAAAATTTTTTTACATTATTATGGCATTAAAATCAAACTCTTAATTCAAATGGTGTCATGCTTTTTATTTTGTAGATCTTTAGATTATGCTTGAATGTTTTTTATTAGTAGAATATAATAGAACAAATGATGATAAGTTAAAAGCAAAATAAAGTAATAAACAAAATTATTTTTCGTTTTATTTATAAAATAAATTAATGAAATGGAACTCTATTATTGTTAAGTCTTACATAGCTTAAAGGCATGACTTAGGGAGTTTTTATAATTACTTGCACAATTTTCCCGTTTTAATTTATTTTTTTGGATGGAATTGAGTACGCAATTTTAAGGTGAGACATTGGCACGTATCTTGTGAATACTATTGGGTTATCTTGTGAATTGTGATGCAGCCTTGGAGTAAGAGGGTATGTTGAAGTCTTGCATTATCTAAGGATGTGGTCAAGAGAGTTTTCTATAAACATAAAAAAAGAAATATGAATCTGAAATCTGAAGAAAAATAAATCAACCAAAAACATTTAAAAACTTATGACATTTCAAAACTTTGATTTTTCCCCTCCTAGTGTGTTTATTTCCTTTTTTGTGTCGTGAAATTCAGTAAGATTTTTTCACGCCATTTTCATTTCTTACAAAGTACAAAGAGCGGGAATATGTGGCAATAATTAATTTTCAGGTTTGGGTACTGTATAGCAAATATAAAAGCCGCATTTGTTTTATTCATTTATGACCATCCCCACGATCCATGGTCCTGCATATGCTTTTGAATTTAAATTCATGTTGTAGAGAAAAATAAGAGAGGCATATAGAGAGTGGAAGACAAATATGGTCATTTCGTTGTCTCTTCATAATTCAGACTTCTAAACCAATTTCTTGTCACTACGTGGAAAAATATGGTTATTGCCATGCAGTAAAGAAAGAGGTCTAGCTAGCTGGGACAATTTGGTAGGGTTCTTCATCTAAGTGTCGACTTATGCAATAAAGTGCCACTTTTGTCCTCATCTAATCCCCGTTTCATCTACTTCAATATGAGGGCAGCTTTGTCCTTTCAATCCTAACAAAGTGTAAGAATCAATGAAGATACATATTGTGATAATATACACGCTCCTGCCAATTCAAAATTGACGAGTCTTGACTCTTGCGGATGCGGATAACAGCTAGCCAAAATTTAACCATACCTTAGATTAATAGATGGGGCATAGTTCACATGTATGTTGCAAGATCTTGTTAGTTTGACAAAAATTATGGGCAGTTAGAAAGTATAAGAAGTGTTTATCATATAGTTTGGCAAAAATCATAGGTAATTACTAGAAAGTATAAGAAGTGTCTGTAATGTTTTGACACATAATTCTGAGAATTACTTTTTGACACATTTTATGGTTAATGTTTGTTTGATTGCTCTTGTTTGAATCTTGAGCATAGCGGAATGTTTATGTTGCCAGAGAATTACATATGTATTAGTAGCTTAACTAACTAGGGATTAGTTGAATTTGGGCCTGACTTAAAATTGAATAGATATAAACATGAAGCCAAAAGTCGAGCCCAAAAAATTAAGCCCACTCAAAATTTGGGCCTGACTTATGCATACTACAGCTTCTTTGGGTTCAGTAATCGCTACAACTATTAAAGCACCAATCAGGGACAGCAGTTATTAGCAAAGCCGGCTATTGGTCACCAAAAAATAGTAGTACTTCTTGCAATCCAAATTAACAAGAAAACACTAAATTATTGCAATCAGTTATTAGATTTATTTTTGATAAAAATGTTATGAATAATCAACCATATTAAATTTTATTTTCATTCTTTTTCCTTTAATTCTAAAAAGCATCGTTTAACACAGAATCCCGGCACAATCCCCATATATCCTTGTAGAGCAAGAAAACAAAAATTCCAATAACAAACACTTTATCACTAACATAACAATATAAACCCCCTGGTTACTAAAACCAAACACACACTCTCAGCTCTCTTTTGTCCCTCTTACAAGTATGGTAGCAAAAAAAGAAGAATCTTAAAAACAAATCAGTGGTAAAAAAGAAAGAGACAAACATATGAATCACGCACATGTATGTGTTTACGATACGAGGAAGGAAAAGGATGGTGACACGTTGAAGCTAACGAGATAACAATAACATAAGAGCACAAGACACCGGTTGGCGACGCACACTTGTCACTCACTCACTGCTGCCTTCACACCTTCTTGTCCTATTCCTTGCTTTCTTCGTTCATCCATTCATTCATTCATTCATTCTTCCACCACACACAACACACAACACCAAAACCCCTTGTTCTTGTTCTTGTTGTTCAAGTTCAAAAGGGAGGGAGGGAAGGAAGGGATCCATCGATGAAGCTGATAGTTCCACTGCGAGGCGTGGTTCAGGGGCGCGGTGGCATCCTCCTAGGCTCCCTAATCCCGTGCGCACTCTTCTACTTCCTGCAGCTCTACCTCAAACGACGCCGTTCCTCTTCCTCTTCCTCCTCCTCTCCTCCTCCGACCCACTGCATCGCGCCTCTTCCCGCTCCAACCTTTCCACCCAACAAGTCCCACTCTCCAAGCTCGCAGTGCTCGTCAACCACGATGATTCCCCCTATTACCTTGGGATGGAGAGAGCCAAGGCTGATCTCTACCACAGGTCCACCAACCCTCATGGGTTTTTTCATCTTGGTGTCTCCGATAACATGGTTGCTTCCTTTTCTTCGGTTTCTACGAGGTTCTTTTGTGGTTTTTTTATTGCTAATGTTTGTTTGTCTGTTTGTTTTTGTGTGTAGTTGTGTTTGGATTTGATTGGGGATTGGCTGAAGAAGTGGGGGGACTCGCTGATGGAGAGTGGTGCTGATGGCGGCGGTTTGAGTATTAATGGCATCGCCACCTATCAGCCCTTTGATGGATTGGATGAACTGAAAATTGTAAGATTCGTGTGATGAATTGGTTGATCATGATGGATATTATATATTGTGCTTTTTTATTGTGGTCAATTTCTGCAATATACCAGTTTTGTTTGATTGATTCTGGATTGTTTGTGCCTCGGGGTGAAAGAGGGGGCAATCATTCCCCCTTTGAGTTACTTCCCCTTCACAAAGGAACTGATTCTTTTCTCCTCATTTCCTTTTTGGAAACTCTAAGCTAAGAATAGTTGTAAAGTGAGAAAGTGAGAGGTTAATCACCCTTAAATCAGTTGGTGGGACCCACATGCAATGGAAGTTATTAATTCAATGGTGGTTAACACCTCAATTTCTTACTTTACAACTGTCCTCACTCACGTGAGAGGATCCAGATCCCAGTCATCCAAACATAGGGGAGAATAGTAATTGTATTTCATAGTGTGGTCAAGTTCTGCAATTAGTGTTTCGTTGATTGGGCATCAAAATTACACCCATAGATTTATTCTATACATGTTGGCATAAATTACTTGTTATTATGTGAAATGAAGAATCATATTTTGTGCAGTCATTGTATGTCATAATTAAGTTTTCAACATACAGGTTAATTATCAGCTTTTGAAGATAAATACCCTTAGAGTAACGCAGAAAATGGGCATTCTGGTTATTATTAGAGACTAGAGTTATTTGTTGTCTTAAAGATTAAAATTTTAAATCTTGTCCTGTGTTTTTTGTTTTGTGTGCCATCATTGATACTGGAATTGGCCATTGGTTGGCTACGGTTCTTCTATAATCCTGCTATGTATATTCTCTGGTGTGTTCAGTTTTAGTTCAATTAAGTCCATGCCATTGTTTTTTGTTTGTTTGTTAAACTTTTGTTGTGCTTTGGTTTTGTAGGCCATGTCTGATTTCATGCATCAGGCTATGGGAGGATCAGTGAAATTTGAGGTATCTAATATGGTATTAACATCCGGAGCCACTCCTGCAGTTGAAATGCTAGCCTTCTGCCTGGCAGACCATGGAAATGCATTCCTTGTCCCTACACCTTATTATCCAGGGTAATCAAAAGCCCTTTCTTGAGCTCATGGTTCCAATTTCTTGTTAATTTTAAAAGCTAATTTATAAGGAACTATGCAGTTTTGACAGGGATGTGAGATGGCGTCCAGGGGTGGACCTAATACCTGTTCACTGCCGTAGTGCTAACAATTTCAGCCTAAGTATGGCTGCTCTTGAACAGGCGTATAATCAAGCCGGAAAACGGGGAGTCAAAGTTCGTGGAATTCTCCTTTGCAACCCTTCAAATCCTGTTGGCAATATGCTGACACCAGACATGCTTCGCAATCTTATGAACTTTGCTGAAAATAGGAACATTCATATCATTGCTGATGAAGTGTTTGCAGGCTCCACATATGGAAGTGAGAAGTTTGTGAGCATTGCTGAAATCCTTGATTCAGAAGATATAGACAAGAGCCGGGTTCATTTAGTATATGGCCTGTCCAAAGACCTCTCCCTTGCTGGCTTTAGAGTTGGGGTTATATATTCATTCAATGAAAGTGTTTTGACTGCAGCCAAGAGCTTAAGTAGATTTACCACTATATCTGCTCCAACCCAGAGGTTAGTTACTTCAATGCTTTCAGATAAAAGATTTATTCAGGAGTACTTTGAAACCAACAGGAACAGATTACGACAAGCGCATGATGAATTTGTGAATGGTTTAAGTAAACTAGACATTAAGTGTGCTAAGAGCAGTGCTGGCATGTTCTGTTGGGCTGATATGAGTGGATTAATCGAACCCTATAGTGAGAAAGGAGAACTTGAGTTATGGGAGAAGTTTTTGAGTGATGCTAAGATCAATATAACTCCTGGATCAGCCTGCCATTGCATAGAACGAGGATGGTTTCGTATTTGTTATACTAATATAACTTCGGAGGACATTCCTCTGGTTATTGAACGGATTAGGAAAGTAGTTGAAAGTTGTAAATCTTCCAGGTAGAGGTCCCTTATTTTCCCTGACATACGTCATCATTGGCTGATGTTGCCATCAGAAGTTGCTGTTTTTGAAATTCTCCGAAGGGACAAATACATCACTTGTTGTCAAATTCAGCTATCTTCCGGAATCCAAGTTTGTTACATTGCAGAAGAAACATTCTCTTAGAATGCGCAGCCTCAAGAGAGTAAACCCATAGTTTGCAAGAGACACCTATCTGATTAAATTCAAAGAGGTTACTATTGGGTTATCTTAATTGTGATGCAGTAGTAAGAGGGTATGTTGAAGTCTTGCACCATCTAAGGATGTGGTCAAGATAATTTGTATAAACATAAATAAAGAAATATGAATCTGAAATTTGAAGAAAAATAAATCAACCAAACACATTTAAAAACCTATGACATTTCAAAACTTTGATTTTTCCCCTCCTAGTGTGTTTATTTCCTATTTTGTGTCATGAAGTTCAGTTACATTTTTTCACACCATTTTCATTTCTTACAAAATACAAAGCGGGGAATATGTGGCAATAATTTTCAGGTTTGGGTACTGTATGGCAAATATAAAAGCCGCATTTGTTTTATTCATTTATGACCATCCCCACAATCCATCGTCCTGCATGTGCTTTTGAATTTAAATTCATTATGGTAGAGAAAAATAAGAGAGGCATGTAGAGAGTGGAAGACAAATATAGTCATTTCGTTGTCTGTTCATAATGCAGACATCTAAACCAGCTTCTCGTCTCTACGTGGAAAAATTGGTTATTGCCATGCAGTAAAGAAAGAGGTCTAGCTGGCTAAATTGGTGGGTTTCTTCTTGCAAGTGTCGACTTATGTAACAAAGTGCCACTTTTTGTCGAGTGCCAAATTGGTCCTCATCTAATAATCCTTGTTTCACCCACTTCAATGTGAGGGCAGCTTTGTCCTTTGAATCCAAACAAAGTGTAAGAATCAATGAAGATACATATTATGATGATATATACGCTCCTGCCAATTCAAAATCGACGAGTCTTGACTCTTGCGGATGCAGATAACAGCTAGCCAAGATCCAACCATTCCTTAGATTAATATATTTAGGGAAAATTATACCAACCTTCCTTTGGTTTAGTGTAATTATACTCACATTCCTCTATTTTGTAAAAGTTCATTGATCTCTCTTAGATTCACTAAAATTATACCGAATTTCTTTGGATATATTAGTTTTAATTTAGTTAACAAAGAAAGATATGGTATATATATAATTATTAATGATAAAATTATAATATTTTAGAAATATTAGATATATATATTAACTAGAATATATATTTTTTATTTAAGTTATAATTATAAGTTTTTTTATGAAATAAAAAAGTACATTTTTTATCATAAGTTATAATTATAAGTTTCTTTTTCATGTGATAAAAAATATTTTATTCAACTAATGTGTGTAAATATTATCAAAATATTAGAATTTTTATTAATAATTATGTATGTATTTTATTTTTTTTATCACTTAAATTAACAAATAATATTTTAGGAGAGGTTAATATAATTTTAATGAACTTTAGGAGAGGTTAATGATAATTTTATAAAATAGAGGTGTTGAGTGTAATTATACTAAATACCAGGGAATGTGAGTGTAAATTACTCACATATTTATTATTATATAATATAGTTATAGCGCAGTTCTTAATCCAATTGGTGCTCTGGTTCTTGCCTCACTCGTCACTAGTGTTGTGTGGTGGGTTTTTGGACATGCTAAGAGTAGCATTTTTGTTGACATTGCTACTCTGAATTATGTCGCACGTTCCGAAATTTTCTGTCCAATAACATTGACGGGCCATAGTTCACATGTATGTTGCAAGATCTTATTAGTTTGACAAAAATTATGGGTAGTTAGAAAATATAGGAAGTGCTTATCATATAGTTTGGCAAAAATCATAGGTAATAATTACTAGAAAGTATAAGAAGCGTCTGTAATATTTTGACACATAATTCTGATAATTACTTTTTGACACATTTTACGGTTAATGTGTGTTCTATTGCTCATGTTTGAATCTTGTGCACAGCGGAATGTTTAAGTTGCCAGATACTTGCAAATGTATTAGCACCTTAACTAACTGGAGATTAGTTAACTGAGCTTGATCAGCTAGAGGTTTGGCTCATTTGTTAAATGAGTTAACCCTGCGTTTTTATATGTTTGGCAGATTAATTTCTAAGCTCTATAGAAATATTACCAATATTTTAATTTATTATACATTTAAATATAAATGTGTCTCCTTTTATTTTTTTTATTTTTAAGCTACCTATTGATTGAATTTTAAATTTTTTATACATATATCTTAATACAATGCATTAGTTTTTGCTAAAATGTTAATTATAAAAAAACGAAAAACATTTTGCTCAATAAGAACATCAGTAAATGCGCTCCAAAAAATATATATATGAACATTAGTAAATAACCAAAATTTTTATTATAGGGGTTTTGTAAAAATTAACTGGATTTTTTTTTCATTTAGATAAATGAATTATCTCCACTATTTTATTTCATTTAACTACATTTAATATTAACTAATCCTGCAAACTAATTAAAATTATATACATTTGTTTTTGTCACTTTGTCGTGAATTATATACCTTAATATTTTTGGTCATAAATTATATACTTTGTTTTTTGTGAGATAGATAAAAATATGAAGTCAAAATTTGAGCCCAAAAAATAAGCCCACTTAAAATTTGGGCCTGACTTATGCATACTTCAGCTTCTTTGGGTTCGGTAATCGCTACAACTATTAAAACATCAATCAGGGACAGCAGTTATTAGCAAATCCAGCCATTTTGGAGTTTTTGTTTTCTTGCCATCCCGCACGATCAATTTTGAAGTTATTATTAAAGTAGTCATTTGACCCATGTGATGTATGGGATGATAATGACAAATAATTTATTAACCATGATTGAAAATAAATAATAATTATTTAAATAAATTTTACAGAAAATTAAGTATATAAACTTATTTTGAAAATAAGTTAACAATTAAATAAATAAACAAAATATAAATGAATATGAATATGAAATGAGTCATTCTATTTTAGATTTTATTTTTAATATTATGTTTATAAAGTTGAGATAATCTTATAGATAACCTTTAATTGATAATAAAAAACCTATTTTATGAAAAAATTTCATGTTTAGATAGTTGAAATTGATGAATAATGAAATAAAATAAGTGAATATATTTACAATATCATATATCATTAATATAGATGATAATCGGTATCCATGAGAGAGGAGATATGCCTATTAACGTGTTTTTTAGAATTTTGCCTCTTTTCCATCCTCATCCTCATCATGGGTCTCTATTTCCTATTTCTCATAAGGATTTGAATCGTATAGGGTATTAGTGATTAAAATATTTCCAAAAAGAAATTTGAAAAGTATTTTGATATTTGTAAAAATAAATATGCATAATTATCATGACCCAAAAATCGTGACCGGCATATAAAGGATATTATCCCTTATGGAAGCCTTTTGGAATTAATTTCATCCAATCATGTATAGTAAATTAATAAATTAATGCTTATAATAAATCATAATAATAAATAAATAATTAAATTCCTCAAAAATTCTTGCAAACTTTATTAATAAAATGCATAAAATATTTAATTATTCTAAATCGTTCCAAAACCCATAACTAAAATAGATAATCTTAAATCATATTTCTAGAAGAGATTATATAAAATGATATAACCTTAGAATAGCCGTGCATGCTAAATGATGCCCGAGGACCTTGCCTGACATTACCTAGCACTCTATTTTAACATGATCTTAATTTAAACTTCACTACAAAGTGAAGCTCACCATAGAACAGCTGCAAAGGTACTGAGTCTAGGTTTGAATAATAACTAGATTGCAACTTGTAACTGTAAGAGGGAAGAAAAAGAGATAGGTAAGTTCATCAAAACTGTGAGTGAGCCTCCACTCACAACCCACATGGGACAACAATAACATACATAACATATACATGCAACTAATAAAAACATTTTATATATTTAGATACATATAACTATACGAAATAACAATTTATCCGAAATCATGGCAATAATTAGTAGAGAAACATGAATTATTCTATACACAAATATCTAGCTGTAATAGCTAAATTTGAGCCAATGGCTAATCTAATGGGCACCTAACTAGGTCCCATAAATAGACACCTCACTAGGTTCCTTACTGGAGGTGAGCTAGTCCTTTAGCGACCACTTGGTACCAAGGTTAACGATCAATCCTGCCATTAACTCGTTGATCTATTTCTCACTAATTACTTAAAAAAAAATAATTTGCAATTAAACTGATAAATCTGAAAGTTTTGAATTTATATAATACTAATAATTTGACTTGGAGCATAACCAAGGTTCTAAAATCATGCCCAAGGGATTTATATAATACCAAGTTATGAATCATACTTTATTCAAAACTGTCAATAAATTATAGCTGATGTTCTAAAATCTTAGTTGGAAATCCATAGTTTGAAAATATGGTAATCAATCTTTCTGGAAACATTAAACTGAGGTCTTATAATTTTATAAACTGAAAAAATATTTCATAACATGCAAGATATCAAATATGGTCCCCATGAGCTTTCTAAAATAAAGTTTTCATAATAACTGTGAAAAATAATAATTTTTCTAAAATTGACATAATCCGTGAAAGCATGTTTTTGGCAAAAGTCATTTTAGAATTTCATACACAGTTTATATAATGCTGGAAAAATACTAATAATGATAAAAAAAAATATGGCCATGAAGTGCTTAAACCCACTCACTATTCATTGTCTGAAGTTCTTGACCACGCCACATGATATTGGGAAATTGGAATGGCACTTCAACTGCCATGGAATTATAGACAAGAATCAGGAATGACTTGGAATAGAATGAGAAGAGAAAACTATATCACAATAATCTAAAGATTTGTTAAACTCATAACCATATAAGGGTAGGGGTGACAGCACTTACTAAGAAATATAAGGATGGGTGAGCCACCTGACCAGAATAGATATAAGGATTGGGGTGAAAGTACCTATCCGAAGAGATTAATAGAAGAGGGTTAAGAAAATTGTATCTTTCTCACTAGCAAAAAATTCTTGGGCAGCTAAGGTTCTTAAAATAATGTTTAGGAGTACTATAATGTGCTAAATATATATAGGAGATGAAAGATATCATTAATAAATTTTATTTTATTTTTCATTTTTATTTCGTTTTTTTTGTTTTAACATTTCCTTAGTTTTTAACTTCCACTATGGTTAGAATTTGGACTCAAGGCTAGAAATAGCACTTATAAATAATTAAGTTAGCTTTCTAATGCCACAAAAATTGCATCAATTGGACATCTACAACTAGATATTTGTAAAATACTAAACAGGGTCATAGTTGACAGCATAAAAATAAGATTATATTAAAGGTATATACCCTAACTAACTGTTTGATATAAACAACAATGAGATAAGGATAATAGCTAGATTAAATCTAATCGTTTCTTTTGCAATTACTTGTTGGATACTTCAAATTCAAACTGTCCTAACATATCTCTTAATTATCTTTTGTATCACAGATATATTTGTATATACATTGTAATGAAAAACTAATGAGATTTTTAAAACAAATAACATATATCATAGTTTATTCACATTATGTATTTGTTTCTCTTTTAAAATAACAACAACAACAACAACAACAATAATAATAATAATAATTTACATGATGAATAAATTTTACACTCAATTCTAATAATTAATAACTTCTTAAAAATATCTAATAATTCTCTATAAAAATAATATCTAACAAATCATTTTCATAATATATGTTAAATATAAATAATATATAATATCTCCAAGTAAGTATCATTGTAATTCAGGTCTTAAAATTATTTTCAAATCACAATGGTTATGATTTTGCTTAACTATCAATTACTTTGAAAATCTTCAATTATCGATTTACCTGTATTCAAATTTTTATGAAACTGATATCTATACATGGAAACATATTTTCTAACGTATTCATTTAATTTTATATATTTCTATTTTGAAAGTATTTGACTATTTTATAACGCTTAAAAATTATATTTATTATCAATATAAAATACTTAATGCTAACATTATTATTACAAAAGTTGTATCTGTCAATACTATATATATATACACTCTTAAATCCTAATTGATATTTACACAATAAATATAAATGATAGATATCTAAATAAATAATAATATTAGAAATGATATAAAAATTAATTTATCAAAAGTATATGTGATAAAAGGAAAATTTAATATGCTATATATTTTCTATTTCTAACAGTACAACACTGATACAAATATTAAAATCAACGATAATTATGAACAATATTGGATCTAATAGATTTTATAAGATAATATTTTCAAAATTTAAAATCAAACATCATATCACAAACTGAATATTATATTATATAAAAAGATTAAATATTAAATTCAAATAAAAACTGAACATTGGTATAGATAAAGATTGATGCACAAAATTATTATAAATTTTATATTTTATTTTCTCCTTTTGGAATTGATATTTTCTGTTATAATATAGATTTTACACAATTTACTATTTCACATAAATTTAAAATCAAGATTTATATTTATTCATTCTTTTGATTTATTTATTTTTTATATACAACATCTTTCCTCTTTTTTAAGGTATTTAAATATCTTTTAAGCTTTATCCAACCCTTTCTAAGTTTAGGCATAATCTTCTTAAAGGCATCCACTTTTAGGATATTGCAATAATACTCATTCCCTTTGAGAATATTTGTCCAATTTACAACTTTATATTTCAAAATATCTATCAATTTTATATTTCAATAAAACATTAATTTTTTTCTTCCAATACTATCCCTAATTAATTTCACATTTTCAAAGTATTCCATTTAATATTAGTGTACTATATTAATTAATATGTAGGAATATATTAGTACATTCACTATATTTTACTTAATTATTAATGTCATTTATTATCTTTTTTAATATATGCGTTTGTCCAAAATTAACAGATATTTTGAGAGAAATGAAGTAACAAATATTACTAATACAATATAACCCAAATTAAAAATGAAAATACATACATAATGCAAATTCAATAAAGATAATTAAAAAAAATGAATGTGTGCTAAGATTTTCTTTTATACACACACATATATAAATAATTTATATAAATGAGGAATTGCTAGATCGCCATGTGAGAGAACCTCATTCATTGTCCCTTCTTGCTAACAAATGGTGACTCCACCGCCATCCTCATGAAAGCTAAATGTGTTCCAATTCTCGTCCTTTTTTTAAATAATCCCTTATACCTTTTATATTTTTTTTAATGATCTTAACCATTTACTTTTTTTTGTAAATTAAAATATTTAATTTATGAAAACATAAAAATATGCTTTCTAATTAATAAAAAATAATGATTAAATTTGATTTACATGATTTCAATTGCACCTCATTTCTTTCTACATCATTTTAGTAAATATTCTCCAAATGAATGTTTTTCAAGTTTCTCCATAATCATATACAAAATAAAAATATAATTTCTCAGTGGTTATTGAGTCCATCATATTATCATAAATTATCCTTTGAATTTCATTATTAAAAATAAGTACCCTTTAAGACCATTAGACAATGACTCTGTCATATTTTAGCTTTCAGTTAAGAGATGACTCTTAAATTAATTAGGTTGTGAATTATTTTGGTATGATATGAACTTAAACTCTTTCAAAGACCTTCTATTTAAATTAAATAACTTTTCAATTTCAATCAAAGATAAATTCTTTAGCTATGAACTTGGGATAAAAAGATATACAAAAAACAAAACTTTTTCCTTATGACAATATGAAACTCTCAACTTATTCTAAAAAATATAATATTTTTCTTTAAAATTTAGAAATATAATATTAAAATCATTGATAATAAATTTAAATTAAGTTAAAACCTACAAAAATTCCTTAATATACTTCTCTGATCATATAAGATTGTATCTTCTTAAAGTTCCCAAACATGCTTCCATACAAATTGTGGCATTCTCATTGTGTTTGTCACCAATAATATAACAAAGAGTTTCCTTAACTGATTTTCAAGTGCTAACTCAACAATTTCCTTTATACCTTTAATAAATTCATTATTTAGGAAATGTATGAGAAAGTTTTGATAAATTCTATTCATATATTAAGCTTCCAAAATAAAAAAATATTTTTCAATAACATTAGCACATTAATTTATCATTTTTTAAGGATAATTTGAAAAAAACTTAAAATCACATTAACTTGGTAAATAAGGCTCAATTTTATATTAAATAAGAAAATTATAATTTCATAAACTACTTGGTCTTTGTTATTTTGAATTTAAGCCCTATATAAATATATTAAAGTATTTATTTGGATTTTATGAATATTGAAAATTTTGTTTTTATCTTTATAAATATTTTTAAAATTCTCTTTTGATTTTTATAAATGTCATTATGTAAAGGTGGTAACGTGAGACCATAAATATAATACTTAAAAAATAATAAAATAAAAAAGCAAAACTAATAAAGATGGTAAAAGAGTTATAAGGTAAAAATAATAAACAATCATAGATAATACTCTTATTATATAATGAGTCAATTACCTCATTTTAGGATATCAAGGCTTAATTTCTTGTTTATACCAAACATTATAAATTAATGAATATATTGATTTAAATATAATGAATCATATTATTGCATATATATATATATGTGTGTGTGTGTGTGTGTGTGTGTGTGTGTGTTATCATTTTATCAATAGGTACAAAAATTATATAGTAATTAATCAATATTATATATTAATTAATTAATTGATAGCTAGGAGTATATAAGTAAAGTAACATAACTTATCTCATTTAAACTTTTTTTTAAACACTTATATTTTAAAAAATAAACTATATAATTTAAAATTACTTTGGATCATTTATTTATTTTATTTATCACTAATTATTTTAAATAACTCAAATATATAAGGTTATCAAAATAATGTACAACATTTTTTGCCTTGTAGATTTCAGAATAATTAATATTAAAAATGACTATTATGAATATTAAAATTAAATAAATTAACAATAGTAAACTAATTATATATAATAATTATGATTATAATTTTTTAAAAAATATTAGTTATTAAAGTTATTAAATTTTTCGCACTAAATTACTTTGGAAGCTACACCTAGAAAATCTATGAAGTGTTAAATATTAATATTATAGATTTAATTAAATACTAATAAATTTTAAATATATTTAATTTTTGTAGTGTATCCTTATTAAATACTGATGATTGTCAATGATATTATAATAATATGTTATAATTATAGTTTTATTTTTTAAAAATAATTAATAATTAACTTCTTAAAAACTTGGCCCTAAATCATTCTTGTTGCGACACCTAAAACTTTCCCTCATAATGAGTCTTAAATATTAGTATTATAGATAGATTATAGATTATAGATTATTATAGATTATAGATAGATTATAGATTTATTTATCACCAATTATTTAAATAACTCCAATATATAAAGTTATCAAAATAATGTACAACATCTTTCGTATGTAGATTTCAGGATAATTGCCCATATATTAAAAATATTACTATGAATATCGAAATTATATAAATTAAAGATAGTAAACTAAAGATATATAATAATTACGATTATAATTTTTTTTAAATATTAATTATTAAAGTTATAAAATTTGTGGGTTTTAAATTACTTTGGAAGCTACACCTAGAAAACCCAAAGGAGTGTTGAATATTAATATTATAGATTTAATTAAATATCAATAAGTTTTAAATATATTTAATTTTTGTAGTGTAATCCTATTAAATGTGATGATTACCAATGATATTCTAATAATATGTTATAACTTAGTTTTATTTTTAAAAAAGATTAATGATTAACTTCTTAAAACTATGGCCCTAAATCATTTTTGTTGTGACACCTAGAAAACTTTCCCTCATAGGAGTCTAAATATTAGTATTAGAGATTATAGATGGATTATAGATTTATTTATCACTAATTATTTAAATGACTCCAATATATAAAATTATCAAAATAATGTACAATATCTTTCGCTATGTAGATTTCAACATAAATTGCCCAAATATTAAAAATGATTACTATGAATATTGAAATTATATGAATTAAAGATAGTAAACTAAAGATATATAATAATTATGATTATAATTTTTTAAAAATATTAATTATTAAAGTTATAAAATTTGTGGGTTTTAAATGTTGGAAGTTACACCTAAAAAACCCAAATGAATGTTGAATATTAGTATTATAAATTTAATTAAATGCCAATAAATTTTAAATATATTCAATTTTTTTAGTACAATGCTGCTATTAAATATTAATGATTGCCATAATATTATGTCATAATTACATTTTTTTTAAAAATAATTAATGATTAATTTCTTAAAATCTAGGTCCTAAATCATTTTCTTTGTGGCACCTGAAAATTTTCTCTTATAAGAGTCTGAAATATTAATATTATAGATATATTATAGATAAGGATCTCAATCCCAATATATATAAAAAAAGATACTAAACTTGCCAAGAAATTAAAATAGAAAATTTAATTGGTAGGTACCTGTGGACTATCCCTTGAACAAGAGGAAATTCTAGAATAATTCACTTCAGCGGATGAACTGGAGATATGGGAGAATTGAATATTGTCAACACAAATCATATTATATAGTATTGGGTTAGAACTGATTCAGATGTAATTAAATGATGTTAATGTGTGGCAATGAGTATCGAAATAAATCTAATATAATTAAATCTACTAATCAGCGTAACGCAGTGCAACAAAAATAAATATTATGGTGAATAGTAATTTATGGTACCTGCCTTACTATTCATGGTCTTGTCACTATTTACATTACAGGACTCAACAATCGAACTACTCACTAATCTCGTGAATAGTATGATTGGTGTCACTATTCATGTAGTTGACCCACGTCACTATTTATGCTACCAGAATAGATCAAGAAATTCACATTGAATTTTTAACGTGAAAATTCTCAAATACCAGAGGAAAAATCACAGGACAAATTTCGAAAAATATTCCACTATATTCAGAATAATTACAAAATATCATTTCCACACTCTCCAAACCAAGAGGTAAATATAGTGTTTCTCCTTAGAACCCTCCTATTCAAATACTACACTTTTACAATACCAAGGAATAATAAAGATAATACCCACAAATATTCCTAATATATTTACCCACACCTTACACTCTTTAGAATTTACTCACATTCTCTATTTTTAATCTCACTTTCTGAAAAATAATACACTCTCTGTATAGTTTTTCTCTTCACTTAATAGCCCTTCTTCGCCTTTCCTTGCATTTTCAGCTGCTTCCTCATCTTTATTTATAGAGAGCATTTTATGCGTACATAGTAATTTTTTAATGTTCATGCATTGAAAAAATTGATCACGATACCAAATTTGCTTCACGCGTGCATAATAATTTGTTAATGTTCACGCTTGATAATTTGTCTTCTCTTTCCCTTTCTTTTAAATTTTCAAAAGTGGGGCCCACCAGCTGGACCCCATATATCGATCGATCCTTCTGAGGTCCATTGCTTCCAACCGTGGGTTTGGACTTCTTTTGGATGGACATACATGATTGAAAGGCTCTAACGTATATGACAGTAGTACTTCTTGCAATCCAAATTAACAAGAAAAAATCAAATTATTGCAATCAGTTGTTAGATTTATTTTGATAAAAATGTTATGAATAATCAACCATATTAAATTTTATTTTCATTCTTTTTCCTTCTGCACCGTTTAACACACAATCCCGGCACAATCCCCATATATCCTTGTGGAGCAAGAAAACAAAAATTCCAATAACAAACACTTTATTATCACTAACATAACATTATAAGCATGGTTACTAAAACCAACCAGTCTCAGTCTCAGCTCTCTTTTTTCCCTCGGTAGTAAAAAAGATGAATCTTAAAAACAAATTAATAATAAAAGACAAAAAGACAAACATATGAGTGACGCACAACATGTATGCATGTCCTTTCTGTGTTTACGAGGAAGGAAAAGGATGGTATCACGTAGAAGCTAACAAGACAACAATAACATAAGGCAGTAGTTGGCCACGCACACCTGTCACTAACTCACTCTCTCACTGCCACCTTCTTCTCCTATTCCTTCCTTCCTTCCTTCATGCATTCATTCGTCAACCACACACAACACAACACACAACACCAAAACCCCTTCTTCTTCTTCCTCTTCTTGTTCTTGTTCTTGTTGTTCAAGTTCAAAAGGGAAGGAAGGGATCTATCGATGAAGCTGATAGTTCCACTGCGAGGCGTGGTTCAAGGGCGCGGTGGCATCCTCCTAGGCTCCCTAATCCCATGCGCACTCTTCTACTTCCTGCAGCTCTACCTCAAACGACGCCGTTCCTCTTCCTCCTCCGACCCACTGCGTCGCTCCTCTTCCCGCTCCAACCTTTCCACCCAACAAGTCCCACTCTCCAAGCTCGCAGAGCTCGTCAACCACGACGATTCCCCCTGTTTCATTGGGAACCGCAGAGCCAACGCTGATCTCTACCACAAGTCCACCAACCCTCATGGGTTTTTTCAGCTTGGTGTCGCCGATAACATGGTTGCTTCCTTTTCTTCGGTTTCTACGAGGTTCTTTTGTGGTTTTTTTGTTGCTAATGTTTGTTTGTCTGTTTGTTTTTGTGTGTAGTTGTGTTTCGATTTGATTGGGGATTGGCTGAGGAAGTGGGGGAGTCGCTGATGGAGAGTGGTGCTGATGGCGGCGGTTTGAGCATTAATGGCATCGCCACGTATCAGCCCGCTCATGGATTGGATGAACTGAAAATTGTAAGATTCGTGTGATGATGATGGATATTATATATTGTGCTTTTTTATTGTGGTCAATTTCTGCAATATACCAGTTTTGTTTGATTGATTCTGGATTGTCTGTGCCTCGGGGTGAAAGAGGGGGCAATCATTCCCCCTTTGAGTTACTTCACCTTCACAAAGAAACTGATTCCGTTCTCCTCATTTCCTTTTTGGAAACTGTAAAAATAGTTGTAAAATGAGAAAGTGAGAGGTTAATCACCTTTAAATTAGTTGATGAGACCCATATGCAATGGAAGTTATTAATTCAATGATGATTAACATCTCACTTTCTTACTTTACATCCGTCCTCATTCATATTAGAAGATCTAGATCCAGTCATCCATGATGAAATTTTAACCTAAGTCTTAATATGACAAATGATAAATAAATACTATAATCGGGATTACGTGTTAGAATTATCTGAAATAGAGCTTTACGAGTCTATGACTAGAAGCTTCCTATGTCCTTCCAGAGAAAACCAAGCTGCAAGAAAATATAGAGAGCGCTCTTCCTATCATTCTTCAGTTCAAAAGTCTATACCGTCCAATGACAATAACACTCTGAATGAGAGTAGAGGAGCTTCTCCTAATTAGGAAAGGGTCAAAATTACCCATTATCGCTTAACCCAATAACAATAACCAAAATGCTCATATCCATCAATAATAAAATTATCACAAATAAGCTCAATAACTATAATTAATTAGAAAATAAGCTAAATAACATGGTTCAATATTTTGACATTCAATTAATCTAAAATCAAATTAAAATTATAACAAAAATAATTTATTCCAGTTGACACACATAAAATATCCAACAATCCAAACACAGGGGGAGTAAAGTCATTGTATTTCAGAGTGTGGTCAAGTTCTGCAATTAGTGTTTCGTTGATTCGGCATCAAAATTACACCCATAGATTTATTCTATACATGTTGGCATAAATTGCTTGTATTATGTGAAATGAAGAATCTTATTTTGTGGAGTCATTGTATGTAATGATATGAGATGTGACTTGTATGGCTTGTTTTTTCTGAAATCTTTTGCCACAAAAGTCAATATCACAAACGTAATGCATTTATGGAGACGAAATGCATTTTTGGAGCTTTAATGATATGTTGCACTTAGTCAAAAAGGTGGCACAAAACCATTGAATGCTCCGTAAAAATTTCACAAATGGCTTTATAGTAGAGCTCAGTTGTAGAATTATTTGTTCATATAAATTTTTAACTTCTATGAGTTGAGAATATATATCAGTAAAAAAAATTTTGTAAAATATTTTGGATGTATTTAAAATTTAGATTGGATAGAGTATATCTATTTTTTATATCTTTATTATATTTTTATAGTGAAATATTTAGGGTTTAGGGTAAATATTTAGTTGTCATCTTTGTTCGTTATATAAGTTTTAAGTTGAATCACGTAAATTCTTAGGATAATTTATTTTACAATTTCATATATTTATTTTGTACTTATCTGTTTATATTTTTTGGGCCCACCATTTCACTAACATGTAATAATTAAGTTTCAACATACAGGTTAATTATCAGCCTTTGAAGATAAATACCCTTAGCTTAACGTAGAAATTCTGGTTATTATTAGAGACAAGAGTTATTTGTTGTCTTAAAGATTAAAATTTTAAATCTTGTCCTGTGTTTTTTGCTTTGTGTGCCATCATCGATAATGGAATTGGCCATTGGTTGGCTACTCAGCTTCTATAATCCTGCTATGTATATTCTGTGGTGTGTTCAGTTTTAGTTCAATTAAGTTCACGCCATTGTTTTGTTTGCTTGTTAAACTTTTGCTGTTTGCTTTGGTTTTGTAGGCCATGTCTGATTTTATGCATCAGGCTATGGGAGGATCAGTGAAATTTGAGCTATCAAATATGGTATTAACATCCGGGGCCACTACTGCGATTGAAATGCTGGCCTTCTGCCTGGCAGACCATGGAAATGCATTCCTCGTCCCTACACCTTATTATCCAGGGTAATCAAGAGTCTTTTCTTGAGCTCATGTTTCCCATGTCATGTTAATTTTAAAAGCTAATTTATAAGGATCTATGCAGTTTTGACGGGGATGTGAAATGGCGTCCAGGGGTGGACCTAATACATGTTCACTGCCGTAGTGCTGACAATTTCAGCCTAAGCATGGCTGCTCTTGAACAGGCATATAGTCAAGCTGGAAAACAAGGAGTCAAAGTTCGTGGAATTCTCCTTTGCAACCCTTCAAATCCTGTTGGCAATATGCTGACACCAAACATGCTTTGTAGTCTTATGAAGTTTGCTGAAGATAGGAACATTCATATCATTGCTGATGAAGTGTTTGCAGGCTCCACATATGGAAGTGAGAAGTTTGTGAGCATTGCTGAAATCCTTGATTCAGAAGATATAAACAAGAGCCGGGTTCATATAGTATATGGCCTGTCCAAAGACCTCTCCCTTTCTGGCTTTAGAGTTGGGGTTATATATTCATTCAATGAAAGTGTTTTGAATGCAGCCAAGAGGTTAAGTAAATTTACCACTATATCTGTTCCAACCCAGAGGTTAGTTACTTCAATGCTTTCAGATAAAAGATTTATTCAGGAGTACTTTGAAACCAACAGGAACAGATTACGACAAGCGCATGATGAATTTGTGGATGGTTTAAGTAAAGTAGACATTAAGTGTGCTAAGAGCAGTGCTGGCATGTTCTGTTGGGCTGATATGAGTGGATTAATCGAACCCTATAATGAGAAAGGAGAACTTGAGTTATGGGAGAAGTTTTTGAGTGTTGCTAAGATCAATATAATTCCTGGATCAGCCTGCCATTGCATAGAACGAGGATGGTTTCGTATTTGTTATACTACTCTAACTTCGGAGGAAATTCCTCTGGTTATTGAACGGATTAGGAAAGTAGTTGAAAGTTGTAAATCTTCCCGGTAGAGGTACCTTATTTTCCCTGACATATATCATCACTGACTGATGTTGCCATCAGAAGTTGCTGTCTTTGAAATTCTCTTAAGGGACTATGAGGATCATATTTTGTCTGAGTATTTTTTGTATGTAAGCAAAATAAGGAAAAAAAAAAAAAATGAAAAAAAAATCTTTTCCTAAGATTTGATTTTGTTTTAGTTATTATAGGTATAAGAGAATCAGCTTGAAAGAGTGAGTAATATTGAGATGTAAAAGGAAAGAGAAAAAGGAGAAGAGAGAGTTTGAGAGTATGAATTGTAATGACTTGATTATTGAGAACCTTACAATTACAACAGTGTTTATATAGAGCATTAGGTGCTAACAGACTTGGCTCTTATCTCTAAACAAATCTAACAGCTTTTAACAACTTCTAACAAACTTTGCTAATCACTAACTGACTTGAGTTAGCCTATTCCACCTACATCCCCCCTCAAACTCAAGGATGGAGGATCCACAGCCTGAGTTTGTCACGAAATTTGCTAAACAAAGTGGAAGAGACAGGCTTAGTGAAGATGTCAGCTATTTGATTTTCTCGGAATATGGCTAATGATGACTCTGCCTTTAGAGACATAGTCACAAACAAAGTGCAGATGCAATTCAAAATGCTTTGACTTGGAGTGCAAAATGGGGTTAGCCATCAACACTGCACTAAGGTTATCACAATAAACCTTAGGAGTTACAGTAAATGGCACCTGCAACTCTTGGAGAGATTTCGAATCCAAAATAACTGCTGCGAAGGATACAAGGCCTCTATATTCTACTTCTGGACCGCTTCTAGAAACAACATGTTGCTTCTTAGATGACCAAGAAATTAAGTTTGGTCCATGAAAAACACAATATCCACTTGTAGATTTCCTATCATCTGGTCTAACCCCAATCTCAAGTTAGTATAGCTAGTGATAGTGAGATTAGATACCTTCTTAATATGCAATCCATGGTGGATTGTACCACTTAGATATCTCAGGACCCTCTTGACTACTCTCCAATGCTCTTTAAGAGGGTTTTGCACAAATTGCCAGACCTATTAATGTAGGAAGAAAGCTCAGGTTTAGTCACTGTTAAGACCAAACTTCCTACAATTGTTCTGGATAATGCGGATATGAAAGGAAGCTCTACCCTTGCTAAGAGCTTTAATAATGAGAGAATAAGGATTGCATAAGGCTTGCATTCATCCATTTTAGCCTTCTTCAAAAGGTCCTTCACATACTTTAACTATGACAGGAAAGACCACCATCTTTGGGTCATGCTTAACTTGGAACGTGATTCACGAAGCTAATCTCATCTCACGTCAGTCTCGTGAACTTTGAATCTCTCTATATGCAAAGTTCCATAATAAAATCGTTAATAAAAATATCATTTCATTTCTAACAATACTTTTTCTCTTGAAAACAAGATTATCATGAATGACAAAGTCATAAGCCAACTCTAATCTATCTCTATAATACAAAACATAATAAGTTGCTCTCTATACAAAATAACTATATTCATATAAATAGGATAAGTCTAAATCATGATGCAAAGCATGTAATTAACTCTACGACCCCCGCATTGACACTAGAGTACTCTAAGAACATAAAATGGCGCTTCATTCCGAAGTGAGGCTCACCAATTGGCATTTCTACTACTGGAGTGTCCTTTAAGACCCGCAGCTACTATATTTGTAAAAGGAGAAAGGAAAGGGTGAGTTTCATTCAAAATCCAATGAGTGAACTCCTACTTAAAACTCCCTTCATAGAACAACAACAACATGATACATGAAAACATAACAATAACAACAATAGTAATAACAATAATAAAAATAATACTAATGATAATAATAAACAAGCTCCAAGTATTCTTCATATTATCCTATATATGTAAATATGATAGCTGTTCTATCAATGAAAGTACCTAAGTTCCTGCGAACATGAGCTTCTGTTATAATCTTACGATTCTTGGCGACAAGCTGTGGACAACTAGGTCCTATTTTCTGGATTGCCATCATGGCTATTTAAACGCGTCCATGGCCGCTTAATAATATTGCCTCCATGGCTGTTTTGATTTGCCTCTATAGCCACTTAGTACACTGTCTCCTTGGCAGGATATACACCAAGGCTAACTATTTTCAAAACATGAATTATAACTCGTTTAATGAATCTTATCATACATAACTTAACTAAAAAAAAAAATCAGCATAAAGTCATATTACTCTTGAGAGCTCTAATCGATGTGACTTTAAAGTTTCCTTAGCATAACCTTGGCTATAAAATCATATTCAAGGAATCACCTGTTTATAGACATTTGACTTCTAAAGTCTATAGAGTATGTAGCCGCCAACCGTCATGAATCATATGAAAATTCGTGCTTAAAAAACTTTTTCACTTAAATTCTAAACCGCCTTTCGAGGTAATATACTTTTTATAAACTATATAATTCTAATATCATACTTTTATCTCTAACCCATGCTTAATAATCATCATCCATAAATATACTTTCAATGATGAAAACGTTAACTCACTAACTAGTCGAATCATGAAAACGATTCTTTTATCTAATCTCTTAATGGGCTCTACTTCTAGTTTGAAAGTTCTATCATACACGCATACGCCCTTGAAATCATTATGTAAATAATGAATTCTCAAAATATAACCATATACATACTCTGGCTTTCTTACAAAAATCATTTAGCAATAGATGGTCCCATGAGTTTCTTAAAACATATATTTCATACTATTTCAAGGATTATAATTTTCATAAACTTAATAGATCAACAACAATTTCTAAACTCTTTGAGATGTTATATAAAATTATGCATTTATGCCTCATTTTAATTAAAATAAACCCAATGATTAATATAAAGATCACAGTATTAAACCTATTCACCTGAGATGGAGAACAAGAGACATAAACACCAAGGGAGCTCCGTGGAGCCGAGATGACACCAAAGTCTACCATACAACCATAAAACTCAAGATCAATCTCTATAAATCTTTAGATAACTTGGAATCTAACTCTAATAACATTAGAGGAGTACCTTTACTTAGAAACAAAGGAGAACATTAACAACTCAAAGCCTAGAACATGGAATGAGGAAGAAGGAGATGACAAAAACCCATAAAATCTTTTTCCTTGATCTTGGAAGAAGAAGGAATGATGATGGATTGAAGGAGAAGGGAGGAAATGTGTTTGGGAGGGTGAGAGGTTTGGTTTCTGGATGAGAAACCCGAGCTTGGGTATTTTATAGAGGTGGGGATCTCACTTATCTAAATTGTATCATTTTGCACTATGTTGACATTAAATTTGCTCGCTGAGGAGCCTGCGGAGCTCACATTCTCTCCAGAACCCTTTGGCCCGCCTACTCACTGGAGCAAGCACAACGCGCAGCGAGCCTGTTCCAAGAATTCTACAACAATAACATCCAAACTCCATCCCTTGGCCCATCATGCATCTTGGGCTTTTCCGTACACGGGTGGGTCCAGGAGACCTTAGGGTTTACAAAACTTGTCTACTGACACGTGTACACTAGGTATTATATTTGGTATAAGACTTCAATTCCAAAAAATAGTGCAAGGAACCCATATCCTTAAGAGCAAATGTAGACTTGAGATGATTGATGAGCTCATTAACATAGGAAGAAGAGTTTCCAGTTATGATTATGTCATCCACATATACCAAGACATAAGTGATTGCTACATTAGATGCCTTAATGAACAGAGAGCTATCAATTTAGTGGACTGAAACCCAAGTAATTGTAGTGCATTTAATAGCTTATGAAACCAGGCCCTTGGAGCTTGCTTAAGCCCATACAAGGCTTTTGTAAGTTTATAGACTAAAGAACCATCACCAACTTCATAACCTTGTGATTGCCTCATGTAAACATCTTCCACCAAGTCTCTATTCAAAAATTCATTGTTTACATCTAGTTGCCTTATACTCCAATTGTGTAAAAAAACTAATGAAAGTATGAGTCTTATGGAGGTGGCTTAAATTACAGGACTGAAGGTCTCTGGATAGTCAAACCTTGGTTTTTGACTAAACCTTTGAGCAACAAGCCTTGCTTTGTACTTTTGTAATGAACCATATGAGTTATACTTAACTCTAAACACCCAATTGCTCCCAATAGCTTGTCTATCTGTGGTAAAGGAACTAGCTGTAGGTTTATTCCTTATTAATGCACTATACTCCTCATCCATTGCCTTTCCAGGGGAATGGTTAATGCTTGCTTAGCTAAGGATGGCTCAGGCCGGCCGTTAAGGCTTTGGGTTTATGAATGCCATTCTTGGCTCTAGTGGTCATGTTGTGAGTATTGGTTAGTGGTTTAGGATAGGTAGCTTGGAGTTACTGCAAATGGTTTTGAGATGAGCAGGTTACTGAGTTGAGGTAGGAGTAGGAACATAAATTTGAGGATTGGTACTCTTAGGAAGGGAAACAATTGGAATGATAGGCATTGACTCAGGAATAGATGGACTTTGAGGAGTAGAAATAAAATCATTGAAACCTGTTTTGAATGGAAACTCATACACATTAAAGACTACATGTCTACTAATGATAGCTAACAAGAAGGAGTTAAACATTTGTACCTTTTATGTTGAGTGCCATAGTCAATAAAGACACAAGGAGTTGATCTAAAGTCCAATTTGTGCTCGTTAAAAGGTCTAGAAAAGGAAAACAAAGACAACCAATCTTTAAGGGTATGCTTGCGAGTTGAGATTTTGAGGGGAAGGAAATAAGGGATTTGCAGGATAACTTTACACTACAAATCTCTCATTCCCCTCCCCTCCCCTCCCCAAAATCCCAACTCACATTCCCTAAGGAAATTGTGAGGGTTTTATAACACCCTCCCAAGTATAACATCATCCTTAAGTCATGACATTAGACTTATGAGTTGTTACGTATAAATTAGCGAACCATTCTTAAATATCTATAGCACAATCCTTTCGGTTCGAGTAATAAATGCGTTGTAATTCTATTAAAATATGTAGAAAGATAACATAATATTTACTCAATACAAATTCAAATACAAGAAAAACTCTTTTATGAGCTTTGATACATCGGTCAATTTATATAATTACAAATATATATACATGGCAAAATAAAATTGATAAGAAACTTCAATTATTGAGCTACTACATATCAGGTTTTTCTATGATGGAGGCTTCATATCTCTCTGAGCAATCTGAAGATGACACAAAAATACAAAATATAGGAGTGAAAATTCTAAAATTCTAGAGCATCCCCAAAATATCTATTAAAATCCATGTCATCTTTTTTGTTCCAGCCACTTCAATTTATTAAAAAATATGATTATGCATTATATAATAATGGTTCATTTTAAGATTCAAAATCATCCTTTTAAAGTGAGTTTACTATTATTCCCGCTGCCGAATTTTTGCTTCATAGGGCAAGACATTTTGTAAATAAAGAGGGAACTTACCATTTTTTTTTTTTGGGCTAAATAAAGAGGGAACTTAGCTAGATGCTTCATCTGTTTCACCATTAAATGATATATTTCTTTGTTTATTGAAAAAAAAGGGGGCAATTTTAGGAGTTTTAATTGAATTAAGCGATAATCGAAAGTCACATCATGGTTTCAGTTTCCCTTTTTGGTCGTTTAAATTTACTTTTTTCTTTTTATGGTCAAGTTGTTTACCGGTTTTGTTAGCTGCCATGAGGGGAAAGGGATTTCTTTGTTATCTTAAGATAATTATGGGCCGGACTAAAAGATAGAGATAACGGACTAAATGGGCCAGACTATGATGCCATTCCACGTAGATAAAAAAACAAAGAAATAGATCTGCATAGGTTTTATTGTATGATATGATCTACTGTTAGTTGTAAGATAACTATTTTAGACCTCTAATCCACTATTGTCTACCACTTGATTTCGTTACTTGAATAGGGAACTATTTTTTTTGGCGAATTGAATAGGGAACTATAGAGTTGGAGCAAAGATTTACTGTTTTTAATTGTTTTCCTTACTTTAAGGAACTCTTCTTTATGAATTGATAGCCTTAAGAATGTTTTCTTTTATCTTTTTATTAAACATTCAGATCACATAGTCTTTTTAATTGTTAATCATTTATAGAGTTCATTTTTTTTTTCAATGCAAAGAAATTTGACTATGATTATACTTTGTAACAACATTTGACTGAACATATTATATAAAACAAATTAAGAATGGATTGATATTAAACTCAATCTACAAATGGCTCCTGTTTCTTGCAAAGTTCATATCACTATAATTTTAAAAAAATTAGTTTCAAATTAGTTAAAATTCAATTTAATGTGTACATACATGATTGGATGATTTGATGATAGATAGTAGGTTAATATCTAATGTTGAATTATTATAAATGTGAATAGAGATGAAACTTGGGCACAATACATAAGGCATTTGGATTTGACTCCATCGAGATAAAAATGGCCTTACCAATTGGATTTTGGACTGGCTTGGAACTGGGGAGTTCCACTAGTATTTTGAACCCCTTGCATTAAGGTGCCACCACCACATGTGGGCAGCAACGATCAAGTGCCTTGAGAACCTCTTCTCATAGATCTCAAGATGTCTTCTATTTTTTCTTTCTCTTTTTCTTTTACTTGAGCATTTGTTTCTTAGATATTCAAGATACTTATTTTAGATAACGAGAAAAAGAAAAAAACATGATGCAACTTTAAATGAAGCCATGTGCCATCTTTATTTTGATTAACTACTCAAGTGTGGCCAAATAGAAAATGAGAGGGTGAAAATTGAAAAGAAACAACCCAAAAAATAAGGATATGTTTAGTTTCAGTTTTTATATTTTATTTTCAGTTTTTAGAATTTTGTAAAAAAAAGATTGAAAACTGAAATTTATAATTTTTAGAATTTTTAATATTTTCTTTATAAAATTTAAAAAATTAAAAATAAAAAATAAAAACACAAACCAAACATAACCTAAAAAATCCAGAAGTGATAGAGTTCAGAATGTGGGGTTCAATTCTTTTTTATCTATTCCTACATAAGTTGCATAATAAATAAATATGTAAAGTTGTTTGGCCAATGATGTTCTGTAGGGTCCCAGACCCCGAGTTACAAATATTGAAAAAGGTGGTGACATTTACTGGAACTAATTGGACCACTTATTATTCACAAATTATGCCTCTTTTTTTTGGTAATGTATCATTATGCCTCTAATTTAACTAAGTCTTGACTACAAGTTTAAAGAATGAAACCTATCATGTAAAAGGTTACATGTTCATCCATCACCTTATTAACCAACAGTATGAATTTACATATGTCGAGCTTTCAAATGAGAATATCAATCGCCATTTAAAGATTTAACAAGTCATATCTTCCATTTCTTTCGCTCGTTGGCTCATCGCCAATTTTTGTTATTATCTTCAGCTGGGGTTGAAACTGTAAATTTGCAAAATTATTATCTAAACCAAAATGGTTTCCCTTCATCAGTTTTTAATTATGATTGTAATTTTTTTTTTTCACGGGGAATTATGCTTGTAGTTATAAGCGTGGTAAGATGTAGAAAATTAAATCTGGCTACATTACTAAATGAAATGTAGGTTTCAATAACAGTAGGGTCCACTCCACTCTGAATAGTTTATATATATGAAATTAATGCCATCAATATGGTAGGATTGATTATAAAATAATTAGTAGTTTATTACTCACCACATGAACAGCAGGAGAACTGAATCTGGAACTAATGGTGCAGAGACAAAAACCAACAGCAATAAATTCCATTAATCTAAGTATAAACAGCAGGTGATGATAAAATTATAAGGGAACTGTAGGAATATTTTCACATGATGATGGAGGGTATGGATCATGCAAGCCCCATGCATTTCTTGGAGATTTTACTCCGAAACTCAATATGTTCATTTACATCCATGATACATCTATATTAATTCCATATACAGACCTGAGTTAGAAGCAGAACAAGCCCTCAGGGATCTGAACTTAGTTCAATTATCTAAAACCAACCACCATAAAATTTATAGAGACAAAATTAGAAACCCCCCTTATGGCAGACATAGGAAGAGAAAAATGAAGAATCGAAGTACAAGGAAATTGCTAGAGAGCTTTCTGACATGCAAGTTTACTCTTAGATAAGATGGGTAGGCTAGTCAAACTATTTCTATTTGATTCCATCCAACAATCACCCTTATTTTCTGTCAAAAAATTCTTGCAATTTTTCTAGTAACATTACTCAAAGGAAAAGGAAACCCATCATTATCTCCTTAGCTGGGTTTCTGCAAGTTTACCAACCCATTGAAATTGTTGCATTCAAACAAAGCCTTAGCAGTCATTTCCCTCTCAAACCTCCAAATATAGTTCAACCCAACAAGCAGCTCAGTTATGGCAGCTTCTGTCTTCTCCTTGTCAGCAAAGAACAAAGTCTGCAAAAGCATCACATTGGTCTTTGGAACCAAGTTCTGCTGCTGCTCAAAGCTCCTCTCACTCTGCCACCTAATCATGTTATGAGCCAAAGGTGAAATCCACCCAAGTATCCTCCCCAGTGCATCCCTCCACTCACCAGCAAGCACAGGATCACAAGCAGAGAACCCAATACCTTTCAACCTTGACCTCAGTGATGACCTTATGCTACTTGGCAACATACCATACAAATCATCCCTTGCTTCAACACCAACCAACTGAGGTGACTTTATCATCTTCTCCATAACTATGATCACATTGGCATAGTGCAAGGCCAAAGCTGAAGCACCCAAGGTACCATTCAATGGCTTCAAGAGCTTGCAGTTGGACTCAAAGAATCCACACCCCCCACCACCATTCTCATCAAGTTTCAAACTTTTCAACGGCCCAGAAACAAAGGAAGCATTAGCAATAGTGGGGTTTTGATCAGAGGGATAAACAGTGGCAGAAGCTGATAAACTCCGAGACAAAGAAGGGACACAGTGACCAATTCCAAAGACAACGTTAATCCTTGCTAACACAGTAAAAACAAACCTCACAAGCATCAAAACAACACCATCAAAACCTTTGTTCCACAAAGATTTTTCTTTTAACTCCTTAACCTCTTGCTTCTGCCAGAAAACCTTCTGCTGAAGATCACAAACTTTCTGGTGATCCTTAACAGAACAAGCTTCGGTTTCACCGTTTTGGTTAAGCGCTTTTTTTCTCAAAGCACTTTCTAGAACAGAAAGCTCTTCCATTTCTCTGTGAAGCGTTGACGTGAGTGTCACGTAACGCTCCATCTTCTTATGTTTGGCTTCGGTTTCTTTTGGGTTCGTGAGTGTCCATGCGTGCGGGTTGAAGCCCGAGTTGGCGAACTCGGTGAAGACTCGGCGGAAGGAACGGAGGGAAGGATCGCGGCACATGTGGCTGAGTCGGGAGACCGAGTCGGCGGCGACTCGGAGTGACTCGGCGAGCTCGGCTCGGGCGAGTCCGAGGAGGAACGACTCGTCGCTTGAAATGAGCTTCAGAACGCCGTCGAGCGAAACGGCGTCGTTTCTGAGGCGAACGACGGCGGCGTCGGAGAGTGACTGCCAGAGGTGGAGGAGCCTCGACATGACGCGAGCGACCTCGAAGGACAAAACGGCGACGCGTTTCGGCTTCTTCTTTGGGTTCGTGGGTCGAACCGAGTCGAAACCGTTGGAGAGTGCGGTTTTCACCTTGATGAGCCACGACTCGAGGGCCATGGAAAGTTTCGATTTTGATTCGGGGGACGAGAAGAACGTAGAGGTTGATGAAATGGAACGCGGTCAGTTTCTGGTGGGTGTGTTGGTTTCGATGGAGCTAAGGAGCGAGCACCATGTGTTTGTGAAAATGCATCAGAGAGGAAGAAAGAAATAATTGAAATAGTTCATGCTAGTGTTGCTGCTTCAGATGGAGAGAGAGAGAGAGAGAGAGAGAGAGAGAGAGGGGTAGAGGGTGTGGTATTATCAGAATGTGTGTGTATATAGAGTTATTTAGAAGGAAGGGGTAAGAGGTAAGTGAGGTTGAAGTATTTAAAGATTGGAGGGCTTAGACCCACATGCATGCACTTTGATTGCAATGGCTTTGGGGTGTGGTAGATTGTGGCGTCAGAGGGTTAGTTCTGGTGTCATTTCTGGTTAAGATTCAGTCGCTTTTAGAGCGCGTAGAAGAAGCTTCAGTCATGATGAAAGCCTCTTTGCTTTTTAATACTAGTGTTTAAGGTGTGGGGGATTAGGACCTTAATGCACTTGGCCTTATTTCTAAAGTGCAAGTTTAACATCTCATTCTTATAGATCTACAATAAAATTGGTTAATCTTGTATTAAGTGAGTGTATCATAAATAAAATTAGTGAGACTCATTCTAATTATAAGTGTATAAATATGCAGTAATAAACTTATATCCAGAAAAGTATTTCTCATTTATTTAAATTTTTTTGGGGGTTTGGAAAAACCTGTGTTTTGTATTATTAGATTTCTTGGTTGGTAAAAGAGACCTTTTCTGTTGTGTCTGGATGCATAGCAACACTTTTTTTTCTTAGATGCTGATATATTCTATAACTACAGAGGGCCATGACATTATTGGCTCTTTCTTTTTTGAAATTCATATTTTTTGTTCTTATTGATTTGTTTGTTCTGTGATTAATTGCCTTAATTAAGAATTTCATTCTTCTCTCTCTCACATGCGGCATCAGGCATACCCAATTATAAAAATGGAAAAGAAAACTTGACAGGATCTCATGGACCTATATTAGTGATAAATCAGGTATGGAATGCTCAAGTGTGTGGCTAAAAAATAATTTCATTCTGCATTGGTCCAAGATCCTTCATCAATTCCATTGACTGGCATTTCTTGTATCATTATACTTATAGGTCCGAGGTCCACACTATTAGCAACTCAATTATTCAAGGATTGTGAATTCATCATTGAAATCCAAAATACTTATTTTGGCGTAGAAGGCATAACCTCTACTAAAGTTGGTTTGTGTTTTGAATGTTTGTGTGTTTGAAACACTGTATAGATCACATAATTTATGCGGCAAACAAGTAACATCAGTTGTCAGGAAAGCAGTGGCTTAGTGTGATTTGTGTGGATAACTGATCAAGTTTGACTTGGAAAATAGTTTGTGAGATGCAGGAAGCTAGGCGATAAAAACATATGGATAGTGGCGTATGCCTAAATGAATGATACACTCACAATAGCAGCATAGACATAGTGCAGAATTTTGGTGGCCGAAATATAAAGAAAGAAAACCCCTCCACTAGCTCACTCATTCACGTCACATGGTTAGTGGGAAGAGTGTGTGTGTGTTGGCCAGGTTGGTAGAAATTTGGGGGTCATCAAATGATCCAAAGATTTTTCTTTTTTATACAGTTTTGGAGATCTTGGGTGATTAAGTAGGGAGGGAAAGCTTCACGGGTATAAGTCTTTCAGAGAATCACATCTCAAATACTAGTTATTTCCTCTCTTGGAAAATATCTGTTAAATCTAAATAAATATGATTATTAAGAAAAGTGATAAATAATATGATAATAAAATATTTTTATATAAAATTATAGTGTATGAACTAATATATCCATATGATCATTATGGAACATATCAAATGATTGTAAATGAAAAATTAGAGATATTATTAAAATAAAAAAATTAAATTTTATTGAAATATGAAATTGATATATATTTTAAAAGATAATTTTATCCAAAAGTAAACAGACTGAGAGAAGTAGTATTAAAAGTTGGAGAACTCAATCCCTTATGAGGCCTACTTTTTAAAGTAATCTCTGATATAGAACTCGTTACATAATGCCAATCTGGGCATGCCGACAATACATGTAAAATTAGAGTTAAAGCACTGAAGGAAGGGGGTGTTAATGTGTTACTCTCACAAATCGAATGGTCTCCAAAGGTTTTTGCCTTTTTAACATTTGCCGTGTCTTTAGCCAACCAATGGAAGGGCAGTGAAGGATTTCTATGTTGAGTTGTCGGAGAATGAATAGGCATCCATGAGCCAATCCTACATTGATATTGGTGCCTTTAGAGAAAGCAAGGCAACAATGCATTTCCTTCCCTCTTTGTTTTAACTTGGTGAATAAATTTTTCTCTCCTGGTCCAGGAAAGACAGGCTGCTTGGTCTACTATTATTGTGTCCAATTACTCAGCCCCTTTTGCACATGGGATAAAAGTTTATACAGAATGGTACAATTAAAATATTACATTATTGAGATACTATATGCCAAAAGATTTCCATATGTATGTGGACAATTGGTCCGCACTTACCTTGTATTTTTTTTTCCTTCACATTTTGTTATCCTGAATTTTCCCTGAATCTAGTGTGGATCAATTTTTCCACCATTAACTTGAAACTAGGGAAAAGACGACAAATAATTCGAATTTTATGAATATAAAAAATAGATATGAAAAATTTTACTTTCTAATAATCAAATTTTGTTAATTTAAGTCATACTAGTTAATTAGAATTTTAATAGACTTTAACCCTGATAGTTTTTTTTTTTCAAACAAAGAGATAGACATATAATAATAGTTTTATACATACATTTCTAATGTGTTTGAGGGTCCTCCAAGGCAACCCGTGGCTGTAAGCTTAGGGATAAGGAATACTTACATCCTCCTTAGTATATTTAATACGCATTCAAGAATAATCATAATCATTTAATTTTGATTTAAAATCTTAGAATTTATATAAAAATTAAAAATGTGTGATTGTGGTTGTGCTTAGAATATGTATTAAATGTGCTCTATAAGTATACAAATATTTCTCATGAAATAAAAACAAAATTAATTTGCTAAATCCGAGATAAATAGATCTCTTCATTAGAATTTTGGAAGAAGAAGCCTCCCAATCTTCTTGGCTTCTTGACATCCATTGACACAAGTTGGAATGTGACACATGGCATGCGAGGAATGGCTAATTGATTCAATCCTGCTTAGTACTCCTAAACTAACTTTATTATCACAAAGATGATTTAGTCAATCAGTAACAATAATAAGGAAATGCAAAATAGTGTTCGAAAGGCAAAGTAAGATGGCTTTTAATTTGTCTTTTTGTAGGTGTGCAATGAACCAGCACTCCATTTGCAAAATCTAGGAAGATATTAGATTCTCAACCGACTTAATTAGCCAAGTACCCAAGTACTTCTTGATCCTACTAACGGATGACGACAAAAATATAACTATAATTAATGGCACATTACATATATATATATATATATATATATGCTATCGCTATACCATCCACTTTGATGTTGAAATCACCTTAATTAGTATTATTGGAGGTTTGTGTGTTTACATTATATTTTGCCTCGTGGCTGTGCAATTAAGCACATAACAGTGACCCAAACCAACATTTTAAGACACCACAAAGAAAGTTTGATAGTGGGAAAGGATGTGAGTGACTGTGTGTCTGTGTGTGTGTGTGTACTGGGGGTACAAATTCATAATCACACAAACGTATGTATGTTGCACGCACCATGCGACTTTGTTAATCTGATTTCGTGCGTGGCTTGCTTGCACGCTGCCACGAAGACCACCAATTACTCAAGCAAGAAAATGATGAGGCTAAGTGCCCTTTTTTGGGTCAAAACCATGGTGCTATATATGAGCTCATTAAGTCAACTATTTATGCTATGGAAAGCATTTATATTTACAATGAGTAAGGCCAAATAATCATAAAAAAAATTAAAAAATAATTATTAGATGGAATAAAATAGTTTGATTTATTCACTGGTTCAAAAGCTAATGTGCATATATCATGTCATTATGATATATATTGAGGCAGAAGTTCCAACTTTCTAACATTTTCTATCTATTATGGGTGAGAAATGCGAATCATGCTTGTAAGTGGGAGATGATGATGTATATGGCACTTTGGCCCTAAGAACGTCATATATATAGCATCTGTCTTGATTACTCTAATTTCATTCCCAGAAGTTAAAAGAGCAATAGATGATGTCAGTGGGAGAAGGACACCCGTGTTTGATAAATTCACACACAATCAAAGCTCCTATTAGTGTGAGAGCTGTGTGGAAAAATAGCAATTCCCCAAGCAGGAAGGTTTATAAGCATTTCAGCCACACTTTCGGCTGTAGGAAGAAATCTCACCGTGCAATAATTGACTCTCTTCATGCCAAAGATCAAAATTGGTTTATTGTTGATTAGGTACTATCATTCTATATTTGGTTGGATTTATTTTAGCATATGTTCTTCAATAATTGTTGAGTCCTATATGTGGTTTGAAAAATAATATTTTATACACTAGTTTTGAATGATCTTCTGTTATTATATTCATCGATTTAGCATATATTTCGTTATAGACGAAGAACACTAAAGGGTCAACCAAGCCAAAAGAATTTTAAATTCAAAAGTTGGAGTTGACTCATGTATCTCTATTGTTTCTAGCCCTAATTATAGGTGTGCTCTTAATTATGTGTACACATGTCCACGTGCGCCCCTCTTATTACATCTTTTATTTATAGATATCACCAAGGAGATATCGAAAAAATAATATTGAAGTAGACCTTGTAAATGTTTAGCTGTCTCAAGTCCTTCTGCTTTAATCATGTATTGAAGCTTATGTATGGGACTGGTTTATTATAATTGTATAGTAGTTTGCTACGATTTAATTTATAAACAAAGTGTTGTACTACTCAAGCTATGTTATGAAGGAGTTTTAATAATTTTTTTCTGACAAATTCGAACAACATTTGTAAATGTTGGAGTTTAATATAATGTTAAATATGTAGTAGTTTCGTAGAAAAATAATTATTATATTTTATCTTGGACTTGAACCGTTTGTTCATACTGACTAAGTGAAAGGCTTCATTTTTTAGAGAAAAAGGGGTGAACTATGCAAGTCTCATCACGCTTAGATAAGAATCAAATGAATAAAGCATAAGGATATACTTTTACTTCGGTTCATATGAGTGATCGAAGTGATGATATTGGAATCCACTAGCCGTAATGGTTCTAGACTGGACCCATATGATAAAAGCCTTTCACTGGCGTTTTGAAGAAATGAAAGGCTCTCTTTTCGTGTCAAACCAAACACTCATTTTGCCTTCCCTCTCTGCATACAAACGCCCCTGTGATGGTGACTTAAGTGTGCCTTATTGAGATCCCACTACGTATAAAATGCATTTAGAAATTTAATTAATTAGCCTAAAAGTAACCAAGGAATTATGCAACTTTTTGTGTCATGAAATTGGTGGAAACGCGTTTCATCTGTAAGAAGGTACGCGTTATTTTAAGGGTTTAAAGTTTAGGTTGCAAGAAAAAAAAAAGTAAGTAAAATTTGACCCAAATACAATTCGGACATGTGTCTGGATTCATTAAGTTTTCACAAGAATATCGATAAATCACTCACTGATGGAAATATTTAAGGATCAAACTCAAGTTTTGATGATCTTTTAAGTAAAAGGTCGATCATACGAGTCTTTCCTCCAGCTAGTGAAAATTGTTATATCTATAATGTTTTAGGTTTAAAAGAAAAAAAATGTTTGGTATACAACATTTTTTTACAATAATTTTACATTGTTATAGTATTGAGGCACATGAAGAGTTGCTTAATTTGATGGGTCTCACACTTGTTTTGTCCTTATATATATAGAGATGTAAATTTATTATAAAGATATGTTGTACGCGTAACATTTTTCTTAAAAGAATATTAGAACATTAGTTTTAAGTTGTGCTCGCTTATCATATGAGTTTGATTGCCGCCTTAATCTTTTTGATGAGTTAAAATTTGTCAATAAAAATAATGAAAATGGACTACTTTTTAATTAATAATTAATGGTATATTTTGTTTGAGGGGGATTATTAATTGAAGATATGCATCGTGCCACATTGAAAAGCCAAGGAAACATAAGCTATGAAATACGGCCTCTCATTGATCAGAATTGTAGGAGTTCTGTTCCACTTTGGGTGGACATTCCTTTGAGAAATTGGTCCAAATTAAAACAAATTCAATTGGCAACAGAGACTCATGAAATGAAGAAGCATGGCTCTCTTTCCATTCTTCGATCTATGGCTTTTCATTGTTGTTCCTCTTTTGCCCCCACTAGATGAGGTATAGTGTCCACGTGTTTCGTCATCATTGGTCATATGTGGTAGACCAAATTATTAAATCAGACCCACGTGCATGAACCGCATCACACGCGGGATGACAACGTTAATTGGCTAGTTCAGCCATTGCTTGCTCATTTTGAAGATATTTTTGTTTAGAGTTGTGATATTTATAATATGATATGAAATATCTTACCTCACTACTCCATTCATTATTAGATCTAGTAATTCCATTTAAATAACTCATATTCTCATTCAATAGGAAATAAGATAATAAGATAAGTTAAATATCCCTCATAATCTATAAGGATAATTAATATTTCTTTTTATTTATTTGAATTAAAATGGTGGGGTTTAGGGCATGATGCCCTGTTATTTTTTGGCTTAGGTGTCCTTATAATCAATCATTTATAGACAATCTAGACAATAACTTTCTAAATAAATTATCTGATAGTAACATATATATATATATATATATATATATATATATATATATATATATATATATATATGATTTTTCAGTGACGAAAAATATTATATATATAATTAATAAAAGAAATGTTTGGTGCCGCATAATGAAAAGTATGATTTTAAGCCCTCAATAAAGTTAGCCATATATTACCAAAAAAAAAAGTTAGTCATATTTGGTTTAGTGGTTCATGGTTTATCTTTTATTATGAATGATGTATTTTGTCCAGGCTTGATAGATGTTAATATATAATACATATCTTGATAACAACACAACAATTAAAAAAAAATTGAAACAAAGAAAGAGACATACGGGTAATTAAGGGAGAAGGAGAGTGGAGTAATGGGCAGAGAGAAATATAAAAGGAATATTATTGAGTGTATATTAGTAAGTTACAAAGAGCTCAAGTTCATTTGGGATTGACTTTATACTCATTATCATTCCCTCTTTACAATGATGAGAATGATGATTTGTTGGCAGTTGAAATAGTTGAATAGTTTGCTATCATGAAGTCTTAGCTATGACAACATGGAATGGAAAGAGAAATTAATTTTTCCATTTTGCCGAATTTCATTTAATTCACTTCTAATTTTCTAAAGTTACCAAAGCCTAATTAATGTTCTTTTAGACATGCAGGCAACGGGATACTCCCCCCAACCAAAAAAAAAATCAAAAGCAAAGGTGGCAAGTCCTGTTAATAGTTTCAATTTGAGATATGTCAAGGTTACATAACAATAAATTAAATTAGCTGATAAAAATTGAGATTATTAAGTTTATGAGTTGACACAAAAAAGAAGGTAAAAAAGACCTGATTATATATCATCTAGTTATATGTAGAGAGACCTATGTGAAGTGTATGTTTCTCTGGAAATATTTTCTGTGTAGTAATCTACTATACTAAATTCAAAGCAGTATTTATGGACTATGGTAGCTAATTATAACAAGAACAACAGTCATAGGGAGTAATGAACCAAGTTAAGCTTAGTCTGCTGGAGCCTGCATGTTATAACTTAAAAGAAGCAAACAGCAACTATTAAACGGAAAAGGTAAGGATATATATAGTTGAAATCATAGCTTTAAGAATCAGACCGGATAGGTTGGAAACCAATGAACTAGTCTGGCTACTTCGATTCATTTATTAATTAGACTAACTAAACACTTGAATCAGTCAAATTGGTCAACACTCAAAGGAAACTGATTGGCTCCTTTCAAACCCACAAATAGATTGCTCACAAAAATTCCATCATAGGATTCCAACTTAGGTCTTAAGAATGAGGCAAAATCTATTTTATATATATATATATATATATATATATATATATATTAGATTAAATTATATTTTTATATAGATTTAATTAAATCTCTTCAATTAGTTTAACCAATAACTCATTGGTTGAATCAATACTCAATGACCTAGTGCTTTGGTCAAGTTAATCACCAATTTGATTATGAAAATTATGGTTCAAATCCCGTATCATCCTATTTCTATTTATAATATTAGCATCTATTCCTCAAAGTGGGGTTACTTGTATATTATATAACCATATTGAACAATTATGAAAGATTAAGTGCTACCGAAGTCAAATAGGCTTTTTTTCCATTTATGCCAACATCGATCCCTTTCAAAAACGGATGCAATGTTATATTCCACATGAAAGTTCAATGTGACACTTTATCATTTGGTTTTGCTACCTTGTCAGACATGGTACGAAAGTTCAATGGAAGTTATGGATGACAGTGACAATTAAAGTAGACAAATGATGCCCGACTCTTAAGAAAAGAAAAATATTTGATTGGCAATAAAAGCTTACAATAAAACCTAAACTATATAATTTATCACTACTCATCCTACTCACTTATCATATTTAATGATAATAATAAGATGTTTAATATAAATTTGTTATTGGCTTTTGATAAGTTGTAAACCAAACACTTCTTAAAAAAAACATTATGAAAGATAAACATTAAATAAAGGAATAATTGTATGATTTACTTATTTATTTAAAGATGAATAAATAATATTTCTATCAAAATTTTGAACATACAATATTTATTTATTGAAATAAGTTAAACAATGACAAGGTTAATTATTATCACGGAGAAATCATGCGAGAGAAAATGGATGAAGCTAGAAAGCATGGGTGTGTACATTGTACTTCTCGGATGGATAGAGGTGTGTACACGTCTCAAACTCGTAATAACATGCGTAAAAGGATAAATAAAGCACATGTTACACGATGACCATATATTAACCCACTAGGAATATATTATATACATAACATCTACACAGTGGTAAAATGGCCTCTTAAAAGTTTAATAAGATCGATGAAGGGCATAAACATGAAGAAATGACACTTAGTAATCAAAGCAGCCTTGTTAATGGTGGCTGCAGGAAGAGGAGAAAATTAAGGTTCAAATATAGGAGTGATGACCGAGATATATATTGAGAATATAAGGGTATGCTTGGTTCTTTCTTATGTTTTTAGAATATTTTTGAATAAAAAAGTAAAAATAAAAACTGAAAATTAGATTTTATAATTTGTATTATTTTCTTCATAAAATATTAAAAAATAGAAAATTAATTGAAGACAAAAAATAAAATTGACAATTGTTTTCTTACACCAAACACACCTTTAATTTTTGTGTTCGGCTTCAGTTTGGTGTTATTACCAGTTGTTGGTGTGGAGGATAGTTATTTATACCATGCTGTTGGCCATCTTTAATTTAATTGACACAAACCAATAAGTTTTTTGGGATTTTTTTAAAAAAATCCTGTGGGACCTTTTTCTTTTTATTAAAAGAAGCTATTATCACTCCTATTTGATTATTGTCACTTCTCATTAATTGTTTTTATTTATGACATTCCTAAAATGTTCTTGTAAACACAAAACTTGTTTTATATTTTATCTATTTTTTGAAAAACTAAATTTTATATGGTAGAATTTCAATTGTTTATTTACACTCTTTTTTTTTTTCCTTTTATTTGTCACATGTCTATATATGGGTATATTGCTAGTCTAATATTTTAAATTTATATATATTTACTAATTATGCTAATCAATATTAAACATAATTATAATTAAACTTCTAGCATAACACAAAAAAAAAAAAAAAAAAATAACATCCCTAAAATGTCCTTGTAAACAAAATTTGCTTTATAGTTTACCCATTTTTTGAAAAACTAAATTTTATATGGTAGAATTTCAATTGTTTGTTGTCACCACTCCTTTTTTTTATTGCTTTTTTTTTGTCACATGTCTATATGGCTTTTACTAAAAACTTACTTTAAATTTGAGGTATATTGCCAATTCAATATTTTAAATTTATATTTACTAATTATGCTAATTAATATCAAACACGAAAATTAATTATAATTAAACATTTAGCATAACAAAAAAAAAATCCTAACTTAAACATGATGAAGAACTTTAATAAAAAATGTGTAATGAAATAAAATTTACGTAACTTATCAAATTTGATCAGATTTAAAATATAACACTATTTTTTCTACATTAGACTTGAGCAAATATAATACAGTCAAATTTTATAAGAATTTAACAGCGCACCAAGACTCCAAAACAGAAAGCATTGTGTTACGTTGGTGGTGGTGATTTGGTTGCTGCTTTTTGGTTTCTTCCGTTGTTGCCATTGCGCAGAGCCATGGACTTGGGATCTGACATGGATATTGAAGAAAGATAGTTTGGGATAAGTCGAGAAAAATTGTTATGCTATTTGGCATTAAAAGTTCCTTGACAATGAAAATGGTTTTACCCTCAAAGTGTAAACAGGAAAACAATTGGGTTCCAGCCAAATGAAAAGATGCCATCTCAAAAGTGCATGCGTTAGAATTTTTCCACAAAAAAAGGTTAATTTAGTTTTTAAAACAATAAAAAAAAGCTTAACATTAAAATGTTTTCTGGTATAGATATTTTAGGAATGTTACAAATGGAAGCGTTTATTGAAGAGGGGAAATAGAGAAATGGGATTGCCACTCCCTCTTCTATTTTCATGTTTTTTTACGGTGTCGACTAAATGTGTTGAAACATATTAATTAAGTATAAGACCTTTTCGGTTTAGCAAATAATTTTCTTTATTTTGAATAGATAATAATATTATTTTAATTATGCAAGGAACACGTTTACATCAATTAATTATAACATGACCTGATAATTCATTCATTAAGCCATGAATGTAGAAAATTTTTATGATAATAAAGTGTTTAAAGATCATGGTCATGAATTAATAGACATTAAATAATTTAAAATCAATTCTTAGAGGTTAGTTTAACATCAAATATCTTCAATTAATGCATTTCACATTGTAATCACAACTTGTATGATGATTTCAAAAAACTAATGTAACTCCCAACTAATTATATCGGGCCTACTTTGCGGAAACTGTAATCTATTCTCTGCCCAAGTGAAGTTTCTATCCTCTAGCTTTGTTTTTCTTCCGATCATGTGTCATATTTTATCACTTAAAACATAGTAATAATATAAACGAAATTAGTAACTACCTAAGTTTTTTAAAACTTTTTATAAATACTTACAAATAACAATCTAAGTTTTTTAAAACTTTTTATTAATACTTACACATAAAAAATCATATGACGAGAGTTAGGGATTGGAAATAAGTTTTGGAGATAGAAGATTTCAACCCTAATTGAAGAGATCTACTCTTATGTATTAATTCATGACTGAAATCCGGGCCAGCATCAAGAAGATAGAATTAATAAATTTGTTTCAAAGCAGTCCAAGGTATATAACTAAGCCCAAAAAAACAAAAATCATATTTGAAAACTTTAGTCTTGGTAAAAAACATTACGAAAACCTAATTAAGCTGAATTACTATTTGATCAAAAGAAAGAAACATCAGGTCTTCAACCGAGAGCATATTACTAAAATTGGTAAATGTGAACTTGTTTTTGACCTTTCTACAAGTTTTGGTAATAAAAAGTAGGAAAAAATTGAGAGGGAAGACATACATGTGAATGGATTGCCATTAAAAAACCAGTGATACGGCATCCACACATAACGCAATCCATCGGCAGCCATCTCCACATCAATATGAAAACGATTGTTCTTTGTAACGTAACCTCAAAATATAAAGTAGCCTCAAAATATATGGAGAGCTTTTCCTAATCAAAGCAATGTGCAAGCTTACGTCTATGAATTCAATTCTTATGTCCCATCTTCCTCTAATTAAGGTCATATCCTTATGGATTCCCATACATGAAGAATCTTGACACAATATTGATCATCAAAACCATTACTATTAGGATTGGACTTCTGAAACGAGCATGCACCCAAATATACATTTTGAAAAATACTTGTTGGGTTTTATCGTACCCCGCACAAAATCAAGGGTATTTTACCCACACCAAAGGGGATGGGTATAATTGGTGTAACTGGAGTGTGGGATCATGGCTGGGAAATTAATGGAGAAATTGTGATGAAATTGCGATCTGACCCCAAAACTGTGACCTTATTTACACCGGACACCCTTAATATCAAATTTGCAAACAAAATACCTTGTCTTGTACATTTCTAGATTTTATGTAATAACTAATTACAAATACAATTCACATATACTTTATCTCAATTCATATATACTGTAGAACCTTACTCTACCACAAATTACTCTTTTAACTAATGAAACCCTAAAACCCAAATCTTCCCAAACTGTGCTGAAGAGCTATTGAGTGTGCCCAGGTGCACTCAACACTCAACAGAATGAGGACAAGCGCGCTTTGGCTATGTTAAACTAGCTAGGAGGAGAAGGCTAAGATGGGGACATGCATAAGGTTATGGCTGATAATTGGGGTGGTTGGTGCTCATGCATGCATATATGATTCATATTTTCATTCATGCATGCGTGCATGCATGTATGCTTGGATGTTGTTACCCTTTAGCTTTAGTTATAGTTAGGTGCGCTTGCAGGCTGCATTATTTTTTCTATTGTGCTAGCTATTTATATATTTCAGTTATATGTCACTCAGTGACTAGACGGCAGCAGGTTGGAGGTCGGGTCAACACTCAACAGCTCCTCAGCTCCACCTACACCAATTATAACCATCCACTAATACTATTTTAACACCTATTTTTTGCCCATCCAGACACTTACTTATTATTATTGAATAAGATGAGAGATGAGTGAGGATGATAGATAACTTATTCAGGATAATAAAATGAATATTTAGATAACACTAAAAATAAATATTAAAATAACATTATTGTATAGCCATCTACGTCGGCATGGGTAAAATACCTTTAATTTTGTGCGGGTGAAGTAGAACCCACCAAAATACTTTGGTTAAGCACTATTACTATTGTACCAAAATACGATAGATGTTGTAAACGAAAATGGATATAAATTCCCGTCAATTGTGATATAAAAAATTATTGCCTAACACATTATAATATTCGTGTTTAGCAATTGTGTGTGAAAATAGCCACCCTAATGAATAACGAAAAAGTTGATCAACGGAATGGATGACACTTAAATGGAGTTTACTAACAGACCGAATGAGATAAGCTAGCTGTCATCTTGAGTTGAACTGCGGCAGCAAAATAATCATAGTGATTTAATCAATCATGATATTCGCATACTATTTTGGATTTGATTATTTGATTATATCGTTTTTATCTAACTCCTTTTTATAACTGTAAGAAAAAAGGCAAAACGATTTTTTCGAAACCAGAAAAGTGTGAAGATAAAGTCACACAAACGATGTATACGAAACATGTCACATGTGGATTCAACTCTCAAAAGAGAAACGCTCCACTTCCGCTTTAATTACGTTGATGACCACAATGTGTTATCTAGACTAGCAGCAATGACAAAATGAGTTAAATCAATCATTTTTTACAAGACCAATCCAAATACGATTTTTAAGGTCAACCTACAACAATGGAGCAAGTTGCAAAATAGTTAAAAACATAACTAAAATCAAATTGACCCAAACCTGCCATTTTTTAATGGGATGAGTTAACATTTTCAATCTAAATAATTAAAACGATCAACCCATTCTACTGTATTTGCCACCTCTATAAAACACTACAACGTCCCCAGTTAATTAAAAAGAAACAAATAAAAGCTTAGGTAAGACAAGCATGCATGCATGCTTGTTTCTATTACGATATGTAAACGAGCAATCGATAACTGATTATTGGTAGGCAGAACCGCTTTCCATAAGTAAAATCTTGATGTAATTATTATATAACAACGCAGATTTAGCAGTTATAACCAATATTGAAATTGCATTTGTAACTAACATATTATTTGCATGTGAACAAAAAACAATGATAATTACACCCATGTTACAATCAATTCATAATGATGACACACAAGAAAAAATATATATAAGCCTCTACCGGTTTCTCCTACTTGCTTCTTTGAGGGAACAAAGTTAATGTTACATCCACCTCGTCTCCTACTTCCCACTAGAAAAGCATACTTTGATGATCTCAGGTTGAAGGGCAATAGATTTCGACCTTTTAGAATACAAATTATGAAACATAGAGGGGAATCAAATTTGGATATCACAATCCAATGATTCTTGGCATTGACTGTTTGCAAGGCCAGCAAGATAGCTTGGCTATTATCCTAATGATTCAGCCAAGCACTCAACATAGCAAAGCACCTGTTCTGATAATAAGATGCAATTGGATCAAAGCTAAAGTGAGTGAGAGATAAGTAACAGCCAGGAACATGGCAGGATATATGCAGTGCTGTTCCTTGGATCTACAAAAGATGACTGTGCTCACAAGAAGCTTGTTCCAAGAGACAGATCACTTAGATTTGAGAGAATTTGTGATCTAGTTGTTCCAACTTGGTGAGCAATTTCAAGTTGTTCCTCCAATGGAAGCATTTCATAACTGTAACAAAGCAGACAAAGGTAGATTTTACATTTCAAAAATAGGAACCAGCATATTAATTAATGAAATAGACATAAGAAAATATGTGAAACAGGTAATGCCTATAACTCCCAACATAATGGCCATCATAGATTGATCAACCAAGTTAAGAAAAATTACCCACATTTTTGTGCAGTGCTATCTGTTGACATTGACATCTTATGATTCAACACGTTTCATGCGAACACATTATTCAAGCTATATGGCCATTAATTTATTGTTGTAACACACATTCTTTAACAGATATGGAATAAGTTACCGTATTTTTTCATATTTATAAAGACTCAAAAACTTGACATCCTTTCTGGATAGCATATGCATACAAATAATGATTGGGTGGAGATAAAACTTACTGGCATAGAAGCTCGCAATCAACTATGCTGTCAGGGCCAGGGCGATGGGCCTTTCCATTTGAACAGAACTGTCTGAAAGCTCTTGGATTCAGGCCAGCAACATGGGGTACAGCATCAACAAGCTTTCTCTGTAACGATTGGAGTCTACGAAATGTAATTTCATCAAGAGGTGCAACACAACCAATACTGCCATCCAAGGTACCAAATAATAAGGCAAAACGATTGGTTTTATCTGAGCCTGGACCAGAACCAGTCCAATCCGAAGTGGATAGCATCTGCAACCTCAAGAACTTAGTGACATGGGCACCAACATGAAATTCAGCTCTTGAAAGAAGCTTCTGTCCTTTCCAACTCTCAGACATCTTTGGTGCATAATAAAAGATCTGTTTACATACGTTACAAAGGTTATATATCATACTGAAAATGCCAAAAACGTTAAAATAGCAAAAGAGAGACAAAAGCCTCAACAATGATGACTTGGCTTCAGACCACAACTTTCAGGTTTTCAGTCAGAAGCCGAATGTATTATTAGAAAGAATAAAGAACAATCAGCAAGGGACATAAGAAATTCCGCTGAAATTCATGCATAATTACAAACAACCTAGCCTTTGTCCAATATATGGTATTGGTTGTATGGATCAAATGACATCATAATGTACCATTGTACACCACGTCTTTGCTTATAGTTTTCCCTGGTTCTCTCTCTACCTCTAAGAGCATGATTGGTTGAAGAGTAAAATTGACGGGAAATTTTCTACAAATGAGTTTTATGTGTAATTTTACACATAGAGATTATTCATGGAATTTTTCTTTCTGTTTTTACCCTTCTATCAAACACACTCTAACTATTAAAATAACCTTCATCTTATTTACTCTCCTTATTGAAGCTTAAAAGGGCTTTTTCACACACAACCAATAAACCAAACCAGCTTATAGAAAGGAAAAAAAGGCAAGATATAAACATTAAAAAAAAAAAAAACTGAGGGGAAGCAATGCTTTTAGAAAGGAAACATCCAGGCACAGACATAAAACTTTTATACAAAAAGCTATCATCCATGAACTTAACGTCCATGGTGCATAATTTGTTTAGCTTCCCAGCCAATCCTTCACATAAAGGCTTGAGCTTTCATGTCTATGAAATGAAAGCAACTTTCAAGATGAACCAGGTAAAACCTTTTACAACATGCTAAGCTAAGGAAAGACTTTCAAGATGAATAAACAGGTTAAAAAAAAGAAAAAGAAAAGGACCAACCGACCAAGCAAAATAAACATGGAGGTTATGTTTCATACTTTTATTATTATGATGGAAAAAACAATCTTTCAATTAAAAGGAATTTCACGTTTTTTAGCAGTTATCTGGTTAAGAGAGTAAATGCAGGTAACAAACTAACAACAAATAAATGGACACAATACATAAACATATAATCTAAAGAGAAACCTGGATGTTTTTTTGATCATCTGAAACCATGAGACTCAGAGTACTTCCATCAATCAAAAACTCTGTTGCAAAACAATCAAGAGAACCAAAATCCTTGGCCAATAAGCTAAGTTGAGCACCCTGCTCTTTCCAACTAAGAAAGTATATGCTTTTATGGATATCCCCAATAAGGATGAAGTTTTTAACCTGCAAAAAATTAAAGAAGAAAAAAAATCATTTGATCACATCCATTAATCTGATTTCCTCATTTATTTATTTTTACCCTTGCTGGCACTTTCTAGATTGAACAGATGTAAGCATCGGAAGCTCAAATTAGCGTGAAAACAACTGGGAACACAGCATTTAAAAATGATAATAAAATTTTACTTCAATATGGGAAACTTGTGAATATCATATACAGATGCAAACAAGTAAACTTTGAAGTCCTTTTTTTAATCAGTCATTTTACATATAGATAGATAAGTAACTCACCCCACGTGTGGGGTGAGATTTGGTTGTTATTGTTTGATAAAGGATTTAAGGAAATATCACTTACAATATTTAAGCTCACAACATGTAATGGTGGCGCATCAAAAAATGCAATACCATTCAACTCGGTGCCAGTCCACTTGTGCAAAATAATTTTTGGGCCAGATGCTATCAATAGATGGCCCTGAAGTGAGGCCAAGGCAGATATGGCACCTTTTAATTCCTTTGAGTACACCTCCGTAACCTGTAAAGATGAATATTTAATGTTGTCCAGATGAAGACATCAGTGAAAGTTAAGAGTAAGTGACAAAAAATTTGGTCACTTTTTGAAGAAAGCAATCCTATAGATACCAGAGTTTGAGGATTATCAGTATTTTTCCCAAAGAGAACAAGAGGATACGTCCTCTTGCAGCAACATCCTCTCCTTGCACGTAAGCAGTGCCAATGGCTAAAAGTGTTTCATTTTCCTTTGAGGCAGTATTCTACAAAGCAGACAAACCACAAAATGAAATTAGTAAGGTCAAGCAGTAAATGGCATCCTTTATTGTATTATCTATTCAGCATTCAGCTTTCTTTGAAAGTAAAGGGCAAAAAATTACCAGCACAGTAACCATTCTCACAGTAAGGGCATTTTCAGAAGTTTGCATAGGAATTGCTGCCTTTGTTTGCCAAGGGCCACCAGACTTATCTGGCTCCATAATACGAACCTCAAATTCATCAACAGAATAAAAGCAGTTTTGCTCATCAGGATTTAAATTCTGACTCTCACTCTGATGGTTGACATCTTGTTCAACAAGAGAAACAACTTGATTCAGCGGCTTAGGAACCTGCGTGAGAATGATTAAAAAGTTTCATTACTTTCTAAATGAAAAACCGGTGACAGAGTAGAAAGCAACAGAAGAACAAGGTGTTGTTCCAAAAAATATAATAAAATAAAAACAAACAAAAACATAGTTTAACAAAATTATATAATTAAGTAAATAACTAATTCTAGATCACATAAATATTCAAGTAGGCTGCTGACAGGGTAAGAGTGAATCAATAGTTTAACAACTGAAACTGCACTAGAAAACTAATAACAAACTAGTGATTATTTCATAAGTAAATCCTAATACTTTTTCCAGTAACAAGAAATATATGAAGAAGATACAAAACAATTTTCTAATCAAGATACAAGCTAATGGAAAATGAACCTGAGCAGGACTGGAAAATCTTTGACATAACTCATAAATATACTACACGTAAAGTGTTTTCAAATGCTTGAATCACAACATTTTGTCCAAAATTTCATCTATGAATCATGCTCGTGAATGTTGAAAGCAAATAAAGACAAAAAAAGGGAGGAAGAAAAAAAGAATAGATGTATACTCACAGGAACTGAGACAATAAGTGGATACAGATTCTTCTCTGCAAAGTATGTTACTTGATGTGGTGTAGCTTTTAGAGGAACCTATTGATGACATCACAAATTAGAAAAGGTCAAATCAAAGTTGGCACAAAATTAAGATTACTAAGTTAAAAGGGAACATAAACTTGAGGAGGGGAAACCCACTTTCTGCACAGGCCAGTAGCAGTCGTAGTTTGAGCCAGAAGGCAACTGGCATATCTTTAAAACACCCTATAAGGAGATACACAAAATGAAAAAAAAGACCCAGCCACAATTATAATCTAGTTTATGATAACTGATAATTATCCAAAAAAGTATTACTTTATGCTGTACCTGTGATGTAACATATATGAGCCCATGATTGCAGTTCAGATTGTGAAGGACGGTAAAAGCAACAATAGACCCATCACATAGCTGACAGAGAAGAAAATAGTAAGGCAAACTGTCAAATTTCTTGTCTGTCAAAAATATTAAGAACAAAATTAATTCTTATTTATCTTTGACATATAAAAGATCAAGCCCTGAAAAATGCAGCCGTGAGTCATCCATTGTGATGGCTCAAAGACAGTAAGCAGTCCAATCAACATCATATTGCAATTCATACTATAATGGCATTCACAATTGACACGACACCTATTCCGAGCATATTACACTAACTGGCTAGATGCCTAGGTCTGACAGAGCCAAAGAGGAGACTACCAGCAAACAACAAGCACTACCTGTAGTAAAAGTGACAAACTTTTTCTGTAAAGATGTGGAACAATCAGGGTAAACAGACAAAAATGACATCATACACAATGTCCATCATGCACAGGTTCTGAGTTTACAAGGGTATTGTAAGAAAAGATTAAGATATTGATTGCAATGGACTAATGCAAATTCATTGAACAACCTACTAACAATGAAGAAAGATGGTAATCCCTTCAAAATGCCACTATCATAGGCCATCCAAGAACAAGGGCAAAAGGCCATTATACCACAACCAAATTGAATAGCTAATAGATATGATTACATAGAGGTGAATTTGTTCTAACCTGTGGATGAACACGAAGCCGTTCTCTCAACATCATAACCCAAGCCGGTCTTGACCCCGAAAGGAAGAATCCTTGATAACCACCAATATTCTTGAAGATAGTAATTTGCTGACAACGCGATCCATTTGATTTCTCATCCCTGGCATATGCATCCAAGGGCACACGAACAAATCTCAAATTTCTAAGCCTTGAAACACTAGTTCCTCCTCCAGATACTGGATCCTCAACCTTTGAAGTACCGTCTGGACTTTCATAAAGGTAAGCATGATAACAAAGTATTGTTCCATCACTCAAAATCCCAAAAAGAAATGGACGGCTGTGCTGTCCAGACCATCTGTGCATGGCCAACTCTACAACCTTCATATTAGGTACATTTTCCTTCCTGCCTTGGCTGACCACTCCATCAGAACCTCTATCCATTTTTTGAGAATCTTTTGGCACCTCTTTCATCAGAGCATCAATAAGGTGGCTCTTTCCAGACAGAAAATTTTCCACAGAAAAAACACAACTAAAATTGGGCACATCAAATATTTCAAGGCTACCATTTTCATAACAAACAACACAATATATATCCCCATGGTCCTGAGCTGCACCATCAGTGCCATCAATAGCCTCACCAACACCAGTAGAAAGCCATGCATCAGTACTTGTCTTCCTTAGCCATGGCTCAGGCCCTTTATCATGGTACAGTGTGCATGAAGATACCGATCCATTTGAGCTTTCAAGTGAAACCGGAGAAGAGACAGAAATGGTACAGGTACTAGGATCTGTAAATTGAAATGCAAAGGGGAAAAGGCATCACAAATGAAAAAAACAAAGACAGCAACCATAATGCTTCTAAGCAGCATCTACAGATGCTTGCAGCCTTGAACTATGTTCTCAGTCTACTACTATGAGTGTAAAAAATTATGAAAACAAGCTATATAAGTAATGGAAGTACATAACCAACAAAAAGAAATAATTAAGGATAAATTGATCATGAGAAAAAATATGAAAAGAAAACTATTAACGTTGATAAATATAATTTATAAGGAAGAAAAACTGAACAAAAATTTTACCTCCAATCAAAAGTCGAATACTTCCGTCACTCATTCTGAGCAAGACATATGGATCAGCTATAGAAACAGCAAGTGCAATGGCATTGTCAGATCCAGAATTAGATTCAGAATTAGAAGCTCCAAAGCTTACATCTTGGGTCATAAAAGAGCCATCTAGAATTGAGCACCACGTTCAAAGACTTGGATAACTCGACGCCTAGGAACAAAACCAGGATGGCATTAGTTATATCCTTATAAACTTACTCTGGATTCAGCATATATGCAAAATACAAATGAAATAATACCTTATGCTTCTCCATCAAGTGGTGACAGGCAATGCCAATATAAAATCAATAATTGAAAAGAAACAGATAAAATCCCAGCCAAATTGTAAAGATCGACAATCAGACAGCAAAAAAACAAGTTTAGATATTGGCCCATCTTCAAAATAACTTCCATTCTTACAAAAACACCAATGATTAACCATAATAGACAATAATCGGGGCACAAAAGAGCATAGTTGTCAACAGCCGATGGCAGTTCACCAAAAATCTGCCATGGAATCCCGCCATTTAAGCCAAAATCTTGTCTGATTTTTTTGTTGGTTTTGCTTGTGTTTTTGTGTTGGGGGAAAAGGGAGGGGGATCCGCTATGGCAACGCCATTTAACAGCAGTGCAATAGAGATTGGCAAAACCAACTAGCAAAGACAAAGTACAGATAAAGACTCACCTTCCAAATAAATTCCCTGCAGCAAGTGTTTTACCTTGTACATAATAATCAACGCTTTCAGTAACCTCACTCAGAAGCTCACCAGTTTCTAGTACCTAATTGTAACAAGAACAAAACAAAGTCATCATAAGGAACCAAAATGTATTACCCCTATTTGTTCATTTTTGTGGCGTAAAAAAAATTCCAATTCAGTTCCAGAAGCAGAACTCTAGCAAGCAGAATGTTTAAGGACAATAACACAGAAAATGGAAAAAGCAAAGGTTAAAAGAAGCATGAAGGAAATTATTTGGAAAGAAAGAGTATCTACCAAGATAAAATAAGAGATGCAGCTGAGAAAGAAATAAGCTATGACATAAACAAACTATTGAAAAACTCATCTTTACTTCAATCACCGATCCTTCCCAAAATGGCACTCTACATGTTTGGATTGGCTTAATTTGGATTCAAAGAGACTTGTAATAAAAAGGATTATGGATAGTAAAAAGATTTCTTCTCACCACTGCCCCAAAAACTATATGTTCGCCAGGGCCTGTTTAGTTTAAGTTTCCAGTCTTCAGTTTTCCAGATTTTGTGAAGAAAATACTGAAAATTCTGAAAACTACGAGTTTGTTTGGTTTAAGTTTTTAGTTTTCATTTCCAGTTTTCCAAATTTTATGAAGAAAATACTGAAAATCCAATTTTGGGGAAACTGGAAATCCAGTTTCCAGTTTTCATTTCTAGTTTTTAGTATTTCCTTCACAAAATCCTGAAAACTGGAAACTCAAACCAAAGGCCCTACAAATTCCAGTTTTCAGTTTTCATTTCAGTTTTCAGTATTTCTTTCACAAAATTCTGAAAATTGGAAAACTGAAAAAACGAAAACTGAAAAATGGAAATTCAAACCAAATAGGCTCTTAAGCTGTCAAAGTTCAAATAAAAACAGCCATTAAATAATATTTCCAAAAATGACAAACTGGCTTGCATCCGAAAGTAGAATCTTTGTACATGCACCATCTACAATGTTTAAAGGATAAAGCTATCTTGACACCATAGATCATTCCCCATAAGCTCCAATCAATTCCTCCTTCCACTACTGTGACTGCCTATTTATTGAACATCCCAGCACAATTCCACAATTCCGTTGCACACCAGCAAACAGCCCACACAAAGTGCTATGCATGCAAATATGAGAAATAGGATAAACAAAGGAGTTTAATCATAGATTTTTTTCAATCATTCCAAACAACTTAAAACCCACCAGCATCTTAGATATGACAAACATTGTGTGAAAATGGAGAAAAAACCATAGCAGCTAGAATTAGGTGCCACATTGCTAGTAGTAAACATGTTGTGAAATATAGCTTATAGTTCTGAATTCATTCAATTTAAAAATTACCATAGTACGAGCCTCCAAGCTTATAATCAGGTATGCATGATACTCATCTTCATCATCAGCCAGCTTAGAAGAATCAGCATTATGAGAGCGTGTGCCTTTATGGTAAACGGTCCAAATTCCTTTGCAACCAGGAAGTTCAACCTGAAATTATGCAATATACAAAAAATGATAAATGTTCCATACCACTTTGCAATTTTTTGTCAAATTTTCTAAGCAAACCTATAGAATATAAGTTATTCAGCAAACCACAATAAAACTGGACAGGTGAAAGTAGCATAAAAAGAATATTGGATTTATTTTACCATCTTATTGATGTGGTATTAAAAAGAAAAAGTGCCAGTCATTTTGTTACATGGATGTACAGATAAAAATAAAAACTATTTCATAGACATAAGCACCACAATTAGATGAAGTACCTAATATATTAGAAACACTTCCCACTAATAAAAATCAGGGACAAACCTCAGTTATCACTTCTGGGCGAATTGATTGCCGAAGAACACAAAGAGAACCATTCTTACCATGACCAGAACAGCACACCTGCATAGATGCTCAGAATATGTGAAACAAGAATATTGAACAGTAAACAGAACTACATAAACAAAAATGGACTTCAGGTTATGATCCATGGAACATATAATAATTCTACACACACACAGAGGTGCTACAAAGGCCTCTCACTCTCCCCTCCCCCACTCCTTCCCTCTTTGCCCAATTCTAGCAAGTGATTAGAGGTTGGATTAAGCTACTTGAGGTAACAAATCAAGGAAAATGACTGACCAATTCATAGTTACTCTGTTTGGCTATCCCTGTAGCATTTGCATCAGCATTTATCCTTAATCCATATGAGAAATCTTTCAAAGGACCCACATTAATCAATGAATCCCTCACTGCAAATGAAAATGTTTTCTGCAGCCAAGATATAACTAGTTCAGTAAGTTCAATAAATCAAAAGAATTTTAGAAAACACCACAATAAAGTCAATGAGGAATGCGTTAATTTCAAAATAAAGGATGTAAATGCCTACTTAATCTCCTGTCACCTTCCTCTATACAAAAACATAATGGGACACTACCTGTGCCGATTCTGTTCTGTTTGGTGCAGATCCATACAATGAGAGCTCCTCACCACTAACCATATCTTGCAAAGCATCAGAAGGTGACCTCCGCAATCTCTTTGCTGAAGGAGCATCTACTTCAATATCACCAACCTATAAAAGTTGCAGGAGAATATTTTATAACTCACTTTACAGATAGGAAGAACAGAAATAACAAATAACAATATCAAGGAGTTTGCTAGAAAAATTCATTAAAAAAAAAGAAGAAAAGAAAAGAAAAACTTGAATTTGAATATTGCGTTTACATCATAGTGAAAGAGATCTCTTTAAAAGGATGAGGAAAAGTATTGAAATATGGTAGCAGAGAAGTTCCAGATGTTCAATATGCACCTCCTCTTTTAGACTGGATGACAACATTGAAACACCAGATCCAGAAGAAAATTGCACCAGCATACTGTCTCCCAATCGACTTGCAAGAAAAAACAGAGAATTTCCAATTGTCGTAATACCCTAAAAGAATTGCAGAAATTCAAAAAGCTAAAGTCAATCTGAAAACTGATCTGGAAGGCTAGATTCAAATCAATAACAACATTAGCAAAATATGTAAGGCTTTTCAAACTTACAGACGACAAAACTGAAGCTTTTGATTTGGAAAGATCAAGTCTCTGTACAACCCTGAAAATGAAGATTGTTAGTTGGCTTACGAACGTAAGAGGTTCAATCAAAATTGTGTTTTGTCATGTTTTGAGTACATTGCACTGCAACAACAGTTGCAAGAGGCAAAAACAGAAACTCTTTCACTTTCTTTTCCCATTTCTCTGTTTACTCTAGAATTCTTAAAATTGATTTCCCTCCAACTGTCTACTGCACGCCAAAAGTTAGAAACTCAGACTAAAATTGTTTCTCCTTGATGCAGATATTTGTAAAACATTAGCTCATAGAAACCAGTTAAGGCCTTATAATAAGTTTGACTATTTCATTCCGTGTCATTTCCTCCCTTGCCATCCTTTCCATGCAGCCTATGCCCATTACCTTCCACTTTCATACAAGTAGCATAAGATGATAAAATGACAAAAAAGAGTAATGGAGACCAGGTCCTTGATCCTAATTAATTATAATTCCCCTATGTCAGTTGAAGCGAAATCCTAATATATACCATCTAGCTGTCAATCCACTAAAATGAACATACGACCCACAACATCAAGAATGCAAATAAAGGAGATGAAAAAAGAAGAGTGACATACCTTCCATCATACACAAGAGTTAGCAATAGCAGTTCACCAGTTTTTGTTGACAGCAAGGCCACATCACTCAACAACCAAGTTGCATTAGCAGCATCAAGCTCCACATTGAAACTTGATCTTGGCATTTCCTGACTGGAATAAAATTGAAAATGAATGGAACATTAAAAATAAATATAAAATCACAGATACACCAATACACAACATCCAGCCATGACATGTAGATAAAAAAGTATTAGGAATAGGAAAAGCAAAGTAATAGAGGTTATAAAGGTTGAAACCTAAATTCAACAGGAAAATATTAATCAATGTGCATCGTAAAACATTAAACATTGCGTGAAAAGAAAGATGCAATGTCAAATAATTGAAAAACTCCATAGTACCTCTTGGTACAAAAGGTATCTCAGATAAATAGTAAAAAGCCTAGAATTTTATACTCTTTTTATGGCGATGAAATGAGAGAGAGAGAGAGAGAGAGAGAGAGAATCACCACCTGCTATCAAACGAAACAGCATAGCTATTCAAGGCCAATGCACATGAAGCAGACTGTAAAAACAAACCTATATCATTAGGTTATTGCCTATATCACTGAATATAAATGAAGGCATTGAAAATATATACACGCCAAAAAAACATATACAAATTTTAGTTTACATATCTTTTCTACTTTATAGAAATTGAGAAGCCATTGTATAACTAAGCCAAAGTAATACAGTTACCTGACTGTGATAATGAATTGTGTTAGCACCAATTACAAGAACACCACCTATAGGTGAGGGCACTGCAAGAAGCTTGTAGGCATCATGGGGAAGATTCTGACAAAGTGAATATGACAAACACAATTTTAGCAAAGCTTAAATCTTAAAAAGAAAGGGAAAATTCAGTAGAAGTAAAAAGATGCTGGGTTTTGGTGATAAATATAATATCCATGTTAAATATCATTCACAATACTATAAATCCAATGTGTTCACGTTGATTAACCACCTACAAAAGAAATCTCACACTCAAGAGGCAGTAAATTCACTAAATTGTAAGGGAAAAAAATGACTTAATATAATATACACCACCCACATGTATTTTGTTTGCAAACAATTCAAGAGCATACAAAACCAAAGACTAGTAGAACCAGAAAAGAAAATGCTAAATATATAATAAATGGGTAGTAGTCACCAATAGGCAAGTCAAGTAAACCAGCCATAACTCAAAATACTCCAGCTAATCATAGATAATGAAGGGATGGAAAGTGCCATAAACCATCTCTCTCAAACACTTAAGCTATTGGGTACAAACACATGAATAGTTTTATACTCTAATAGAAAGAAATCCTATTAAATCTTCTATTTTGCCAGAGTCACATTTTAGCAAAATGGTCTACTGTTGAAGTGCGATCAAAAAATCTATATTGAACTTACAACAGCTGACCAAATGAGTGGATGCTGCTTCAAAGTTGTGCTGATACTAAGTGCTGATATCATGCAAGTATGGTGCTTCCATAAGACACGCCCAGCCCAAGTAAGCTCATGTTCATGCAGGATCACCATCACAGGTTCAATATAGCCTATACAATGAGTTAAACCAATTTTCAAAAGAGTAAGCAAATAAAAAATTACACATACTAATGTAAATTAATATGTTTTCAGCCAAAGAAATACATATACGAGAACAGAGATATAGAAGAGGGGCCCACATAAGGAATCAGGAAAATGAATTTAAGAAACGTGCTATTTCAACCCAACCAACCGTCAATATTTTAGTATGATCAGCAATAATAAATTCTTAGGGCCTGTTTGGTTTGAGTTTCCAATTTTCAGTTTTCCAGTTTTCAGGATTTTGTGAAGGAAATACTGAAAACTGGAAATAAAAACTGAAAACTGGAATTTATATTTTCAGAATTTTCAGTATTTCCTTCACAAAATCTGGAAACAGAAAATGAAAACTGAAAACTAGAAATTCAAACCAAACAGACCCTTATATAGTTGTATAAATCTCACATTTGAAACATGTATTGTTATCACAAAATAAAGTTGATCTCGTATTTGTGTATTAACGAATTGAAATGCATGCCATGTAGAAGACAAAATCCTATTATTCTATAAGTAATTAATTAAATATTTTAATCTACAAGTTCATTTGAGCTACATATAAAATCCTGAGATTGCATGTTTTATCATTGCTCTCAAAAACAAACTTTCATCTAAGTAACATATAATAAACTTTTCTTTGAAAAAAAAAAAAAGAAACAATACATTAACAGTGCAAACTATAGAAATAAAAATATTATGTTGTTTAAGCAAAGTTCAGTGCAGGAGATGAGGAGACCTTCATCTTTGCCACATTCTGTTATGGCTGAATTAAAGTTAGAAGCTGAATTTCAATCACACATAATGTGAAGAAGAGAGGTGTGCAGATTGGCTGACTAATTGGAGCCTGCAACTTCCTCCCGGGTTTCATTACACTCCTGTCCCGTCTAGTAATCTCCCCATGCTTATTATTGCTATCATTCAATCCCATTTAATAGTAGATGAGAGTGTATGGATACGGTATTCACAAATTGTATGTATATGACATTACTCTTTTTTAAAATGCCCAATAATACCAAATAATAATGCAATGTCACACTAACCATGAACAAATGTAAAATCTTTTACATGCCTCATATCCAAGTCACGCAGATTTATCATATAAGATGACTCAATACGAGCAGCAACTGCACCACCAGAACCCAAGGCATCATCTTCGCCAACTAAAACAGAACCAGCCTGGCAACAATAATACATGTATTAAAGAAATTAAGAAAATTAAAGTTTTATCAAAATTATAGTTAACAACAATAATTTCCCATGAGAAAATACACTAACAAAGTCTAAAATAGAGCCTGCAATTGCTAGAATAGACTCCATATAAATCTGTTAGTGATTGTGCCCTAGGCTATTTATTGGAACTTTATTATTAGTTATATTTTCATTGATGAAAGATGTTTTATTCATTTTCTTTATTATTATATTTGCATGTTACAGATAATAATAAATATATCCCTAGTTGATCATTAATATTATGATGTAAGATTAGTATAAGCTTAATTGATAATTATGATATAATTATGTGTATGGTACAAAATTAAGCTTATGTGTATTTGTTAAAGAACAAGATACTAGATAGACCCGTTGTGAGATCACTGCATCGATTGATGTCATAAATGATTCTCAAAGTAATTATACTAGTAAATCCTCATACCTGAGTTTACATAGTTTCCTACATAAAGAGCATTATGTTTTGACATAATCAAAAGTTATCTTTAACCAGATAATTATAAAGATTGTGGTTGAATATAATGTAATTTATGCTGAAGAAAGTGACTAAACAAGATAGGATTTATCCCTCTTTTGAGAGAGATATCTATTGGGCCCTAAGTTAGACTGAGAAATGCATGGCCGTGATCAAATGAATTGATGGAGTCATCAATGTTATTTGATTTATCAGTCTACTTGGAGACCAAGAAATTATATTTCAACAATGTAAGGATGACCTCACATTGTCCATGCCTTATGTTCAAATTAAATATCGTGTAACAAAAGAATTATGACATATTTTATTGGTTAAGTTAATATGGACTTTTAATTTATTATTACTTAGGTCAATCATAATGTCTTGCTAGAGATCACTTATGACTTGTAGGCATAATAGTGGTATTGGGTCTCTACCAACATAATGTAAACCTATTGGGTCGCACATTAAGAATATAGCGAATGGATTGGGGTTGTTTTAAGAATTCGAATTTTAATATATATGGATATATATGAGATATATTATCTATATATTAAATTCGTGATTTTATTTTATTTTATTAGATAATATAAATTTTAAATTTGACAATAAATATATTGGATATTGTGGAATCAAATTAAACAAGATTTGGTTTCAAATTCTGAAAGATTTTTTTAAATGAATATCCTTTTCCTAATTAGTTAGGAACATGTATATCTCTATTAATAGTAGAGATAGGGTTTCGGATTGTGTGTGACACATCTTTAGAAACCGAAAACGGCATTGAAGGAAACCCTAAACCCGCGGTTTGAAATCACACAGGCTAGCACTCAACAGTTGCTCGTGATCATTCGTTTGTGGATATTGGTAGAGGACGATCATTCCTTGAGCAGCACCTACAATCCAAGCACGAGGATCGAGTTCTGTAAAGCACGCTCCTAGGTACATGACTCGAACCTTACCTTCAAACTGATTGATTCACATGGATCCAGTTTTGGGTTTTGCAAAATTTTAAAATTCCATTGTGTAATCCGTACCATACGATTGCATAAAACCCAACAAAACCTGAGTCTAAATCCTGTTGTCCATCGAAGTTGGGTGAAAGAGTGAAGCAGCACTCAGGGAACTAATGGTTGTTTCAAGAGAGTTCCCATTTTGAATATGTAAACAGATTGGGCAGCTTAGACCACATTTTAACTTTTTGTCAACTGATGTTCTATGTTCTCTCAGTTTTGGAGGATTTCGTATCCTCTGTTTAGTTTACATCCCCTCTTTTTTAAAAAAAATTCTTTTTAAAAAAATAATCAGGCATAAAGGAAACATCAAACCATAAGATGCAGCAATGAGTATTAAGTTCACAAAAGTATAGAGGATAGTAGACCTGAGTAGCCTTCAGTATTATCATTTGCAAATCATAGACAAGAACCCCACCACACCTGCCTTGAGGATCAACCTTTACCAGTGGACCTCTTGCAAATTGTTCCCTGCCTCTTTTCAGATGAAGCCATTCTGGGCCCTCAAAACAATGCAAAGAACTGCAAACAGAGAATAAGGCTAGTAAGAGATAAACTCTATCCTTCATACATGCGGAATCTAGCAAAGAGTGCCTCACAAATTTAAAGAATAAAAAAGTGATCAGAAACAACTAGGCTTAAATATAAGCCATCAAAAAACAAGACTGATAAGATAAGGAATTATATGCTACAAAGCAAACATTTTGCCACCAAATAACATTACCTTTAAACTGCCTCACACACCTGACACCCCAATAAAAAAGGGACACAAGTGAGAGACAAAGAGGAGGGGAGGGGAGAGAATTGCCTGAACAATGTTAGAGATATTAATACAGTTTATAATGTATAATATATTAATATCTGTACTGGGGAAGCACATACGCTGACAGACATGCCAGTGAGTATGAAAGATTATGACCAGCCCCAACTTCATCCCCAAAGGAAGAGACAGCATTAGATCGATAGGTTAGTTGTTCCCTATTGGCACCGCAAAAGAATAATATTGTTTGCAACTAGGAGGTGGGATCCTAGAAACTCTCGTCAAATTGTGCAACGGGTGAACTTCCAATTTTAACTACCTTGGCATAGAGATAAAGAATACAGGGAAGAATTGGATAAAATCACTATTAATCATACTCCACCATGAACTTGAGGGTACCTTTTTCTAGGGGTTATCTCTCCCAACTTTAGGGTTTAAAGTTCAGGAGTTAGCTCTCCACAATGTCAGGCAATATGGCTCTCCAGCAGAAAATAAAGCTAACCCAGGATTACACTTCTCAGCTTAACAGTGTGCATCATCACAAGGATTTGCTTTTCTCTCCCACTTTCATTTAAAGACCCTTATAATTTTTAGTTTGCAGAAGTGCAAAGCCCAAAACAAACACTATTTGAGAAAAGTTTTAGCAGACCAAAAGCCTACTTATTCAAATACCAATTTGAAAGCAACTGCTCACCTTGTACGAAGTCCATGAATAGAATCATCATACTCTAGAACCGAAATCTTTGCATCTTTAAAGGTTAAGATGATTGAATCCCTCCTTCTAGAAGCATCACCACCTCCAATGCTCAACACAGCCATGGTTTCAACATTACCATGCAACCTGAATCACAAGTATAAGAGCAGGAATGAGGTAGAAGGCCAACCCTTGAATCGGTCAGTAAATTCAACAGATTAAAGAAACTTGTCATCAAAGACATATCCCCTTGTCAATAAGGAAACTCATAATTATCACATTCATAATTCTTGCCTTACACGACTTGAGCACTAAACAAATAAGGGGCTGAAAATAATCAAATCTACATCCCAGCATCATTAAGTAAACACATACAATTATCGCTAACTAATTTGGTATACCTCAACCCACAATGTACCCATTAATTGTAAATAAGAAAAAAAATTCCTCCATTTCATATCCTAAATTCCAGCATAGCTAGATAATTAACATCGCTCAATCCTTGATGCACCCATTAATTATAGAAAAAAGAAAACTTCGTTCTGAACTTCAAATTCTGAATTCCTGCACCAAAATAGCTAAATTAAGACTGTACTTGGAGATGCCCAACACGATAACAGTAAAATCAGCAGATAAAGAAGCTTAAATAATCAAATCTATATCCCAGAACCATTTAGGAAAACACATATACAAATACCCCAACTAAGTTGCCATAGCTCAATCCACAATGTACACATTAATTGTGCGGAGAACAAAAAAACATAAATCAAACCTTAGTTCCCACTTTCACACTCAAAATTCCAGCTCAGTTATAGATAATTACCCAACCTAAATTCACCAAACACCCCATTAATTGCCGAAAAAAAAAAGACTTTCTGCTCTCAGTCCACAACACACCCCATTAATTGCAAAAAAAAAAAAAAAACACACAGACACACACACTCAAAACTCCAAAACAAAAAATGCAGACTTCAGCTCAAATTTCAATTCTAAATTCCAGCACAACAAAATCCAACAGTGGGGAGGAGGAAGCAAAAACCTGTAATGGCAAACGAGCTCAAGGGAGGCACCGGCGATGCCGTCGACAATGCCGCCGCGTCGGGGCTCGGCGGCTGCGCCCTTGGCCCCGTCCTCCTGGAGCCTGACGGCATAGATTTCGAGGACATTGGCGGAGGTGACGATGAGGTTGGGGACGGGGCCAATGTCGCGGCGGCTCGTGGGGGGCCACTCGGCGTCGAGGTCGTCGGAGTGGAGAGGAGGGATTCTGGGTAAGAAGTCGTCGCGTGAGTGGGTGAGGAAGCCGGAGGCGCAGTTGTCGATGCCTGTGGGGCAGTGCATCATCTTGTACGCTGCGAAGCTCATGGTGGTCACTGATGATGAAGAAGATTGCGAAGAATGAAAGCGGGTTTTTGTTCTGCAATCGCAAAGCTTAAACCCTGAATTAGGGTTTGCGTTTGGCGGGAGTGATGGAGGGTTCTGATGGAGTGTGTCGCAAAGTATGAATCTGAAGTCTCATTCAGAGAATCAGGGCTATGGAGCTGTGTTACTGTTGTGAACCGGACCGGAACAGACCCATTTTGGTAAAATAGCACATTATTTCAATTTGCCCACTTTGTTCCTTATGGAAATAGTTTAGCTAAGTTCAGCCGTCTCATCAAAGGCATAACTTCCAAACTAAACAGTCATAGGAGACATAGCGAGAATCAAACCCACCTACTTGTGAGATACCAATCTATTCGTTACCAAATGGATTAACTCTTAAGTGTTATATGTTAAATCATAGGAAGAATTGTATAATATTTGATAAATTACATTTTGATTTATTTCAATGTTCAACATAATAAAATTCTAGTGAATTATGTCTTTAACATAATTTTGAATAGCAAATCATAGTTCGAGTAAAAGAAAGAGTTCCTTCCTTTATGTTGAATCATACATGATTCAAGGACCATAAGTGAAAATACAAGCCGTTTCTAATCAAATTTACAATTTAAATATTTGGACCAATTAACTTTACAAGAACTCCCACTTGGTAAGGATGAGAGAAAATGGGTATTCACAATCTAACTTCCATAAGTGAAAAGATTTTTTTTTTTTAAATTTGAAGCCGAGACTTGGTTACAATGTGCTAATTTTACCATTGTGGTACATCCTCCTTAACTATCATGTACCCAATTCTCATATTTATATTTTTTTTTTGGGATTAATTATATTTTAAAAGTACTAATACTAATCGATTTTCTGATTAAATGGTGGATAATAGTTGGGAGTATTGTCATATCTCCTTAAAAACTGTAATTCCACCATCACATGCTGCTTAAAAATTTGACCTTCCACAAAACGTGTATAAAAAGAATGAGAAAAGCATCATCTCCAAGTGGTGTACAACATTGTACTTGACATAGAAGCCTAGTATATTAACGCAAACACTTCTTGATAAACTTGCAACAATATGAACTTGGCAATGACAGGGGTCAAAAGGTATCAATCAACTTCAACTGGACCAGAAATTTCTTAAGCTTGCCTCTTAATGCTCAAATCAACATCTCGATTAATCTGCAAGAAACAAAAACCATATTTACATTATTAAGAATGAGGATTCAGTTAGCCAAGATGACAGAACTTGAGACTTACTTCTTTTGTGAATTCTTCGACTTTTTCATCATTGAAACCTAAACCTGCTGATCCTTGTGGCCATATTCCTAAAAGTAAATGAGTCACGGTTATTCCCCCTCCTTCACCTACAGCATTTCATGTCATTCTTTTAGTAGATACACGAGAGCAAACATCACAAAATAAGGTTAAGACTATCAACATTGTAAGAATGCCACATCACAGACTAACTATCTGAGCCATAACTTTTCTTTTTTTACAATAAGTTGAGCACGTTTGGTTTCTTCATTTTCATTTTCATTTTCACTAAAAATGAAAAACAAGTATGAAAATATGTTTAGTTGATTATTAAAAAAATATTTTCACTGAAAATATTTTCAAAAGGCACACAAAATTGGAAATGATATTCTCACCTTTTCATCCTTTTCGGTTGTTGTGGTTGGAAATGTTTTCAAATGAAAACACGGTGGCAGTGTTGTAAATAAAGGGTCTTTCCATTGTTCTTAACCGTTATGCACAATTCGAATCCCATAACACACACTTTTGTTTTTGTTTTTAATTTTTTTCAATGCTTCACATAAAGAGACTCAACCACCAGATCTGTCTTCTCCCACCCTTTTCCCTTGGTCTTCTCCATCAACAACAACCAGCACCACCAACTCAAGACTCAACCGAGGCGGCGAGTGAGACAGCGAACTATAGGTTCGCTGGCGACATCAATGCGACGGAGAACAAGGCGGAATCCACGATCAGGCCTTGGCTGGCTGAGGAAGAGCAGATCTGGGAGGTGGAAGACGAGGCTGACCCCATGGTGGTTGGTGTGGCCTCTTTGGTCTTCAGTGACAGCGAGCAAAATGCTACAGGGAAGAAGAATGGTGGCGGCAGCAGTACAGGAATAGCGGTGGAAGGGTGGGGGCATGATGCCGGAGCAGTGGGGCCAACGAGCCCCTGGTTCGTTGGCGGCATGAGGTTGATGGAAGTCCGCGAACCTCCACTGCTGCTAGTCCTTACTGGCAGCATCTGTGGAAGGAAGAAGAAGCAAACATGGAGGTCATACTGTTGCTGCTTTTCCTCTATTTCTAAGAACGAAAACACACAAACGCATATGATTTTTAAAACAAAACTACTCTGTGAAAACACGAGAACCAAACATAGTTTCATTATTTTTACTTTCTGAAAATAGAATTTACTTTTGTAAACCAAACGCATTTTCTGATTTTGAAAATCTGAAAATGAAAATCTTTTTTAGAAAATGAAAACAGGAAATATTTTCACAAATTCTACCTTAGCCATAACTAAGGTAGAATTTCAGAAAACTATGTACAGGGCCAAGGCTTTTAGAAGTCATAAACCTGCTAAAGCTGGATGCATTTGATAAAGTTTTCATACCAGCAAATTTTCAATCTTTAGAAAGTAACGGGAGAGAGGATATATCATTAAAAATCATTTCACATTTCATTTTATTTCAAACAGAAGAGGCACAAGACAACTGAAACCTTCTTTCAACTTTAACTTACAAAACCCACCAGTAGATTTCATTTCAATTTCATCATTTCATGCAACAAGTAACTCATGCAGCAGCACAACACTCTAAATTGGGGCATTCCAAACTAACAACGCATCAATCTCATCAATTGAAAAATTTTTGGCAGGAGACTGATAGGTAATATTACATAGACACATGATCATGGAAACCATACATACCTGACTTCAATTTTGGGTTAATGTCTTGGCAAAACATGCAGGCTTCTCTGAACCTTTGGATGCATTACCAATCAGAACACCATCATTGTGTTAATCCAGATTGGAACTCCTTAGATGCGCATCATTCTGTGCTTGCTCTTCTTCTTTCTATTCAATTACTTTCCATCATATGGTTTTGAACAGTTTTGGGCAGTTGAACCGACAAAAGATTTAAGGATGGACCCCAACCATTTGGGGCCTGGTCGACAGTCTGATCGGTCCCATCAAATAATGAAAAGAGAGACTAAATACAAACAAATTTCAGTTCTGCAGCAACTCTTGAAATACATTATCTACTTTATTAGCAGCGAACATGCATATAAGCAGTTCTGTGGTGGCAGCATCTACTGGGAAACCTTTGCTTTTCATTCTTTCAAGGTATTTTCTTGACCTTTGCATGTCATATTTTCGTAGCAATCCTTGGACAAAGACATTATAAGAGCATCTATTAGGTGGGCAGCCACTCTCTTCCATTTTCATAAGCAAGTCTTCAGCATCATCCAATAGTCTTTCTTTACATAGACCTCTAATCATTATGTTATAAGTATATGCATCAATTTTCAACCCTTTAGCTAGGATACAAGAAAAAAGTTCCCATGCATCATTCAATTTTCCAGCTTTGCACATTCCATCAAGCATAGTATTGTAAATCGCAATATCAAGATCCAGGTTACTATGCTCCATTACCTTAAACAATGACAATGCCTCAGAATGAAAATGGCATTTGAATAGACCATCCAATATAATGGCACAGGTCTGGAGATTGGGAACTTGGCCATATTTGTTCATAGTGAAAAACAATTCTTTTGCAGCTAGTGGTTTACCCACTTTGCAAAACCCACCTATAAGAGTGGTCCAAGTTACAACATCTGGATGCAATTCTTTATTCACCATTTCTCCCAAGAGACAGATAGCCTTATCAATGTCTTTAACTTTACACCATCCATGGATTAAAGAATTATAAGTCACAACGGTCAGCAAGTAGTTCTTGCAAACCATCAAATCAAATACTCTCATGGCCTCCTCCATTTGATTCTGTAAACAATATCCATCAATCAATGAGTTATAGGTGACAACATTAGGCTCCTCCCCCATATGAACCATGAAACTCAATACACTTTTAGCCCCCAAGACCATCCCCTCTTTACAAAAAGCATCCACCAAAATCGTAAAAGTTTGCACATCTGGCATAATCCCCCTCTGCATCATCTCATTCAGCAAAGAAGCAGCCTCTTTCCATCTACCGAAATTACACAGGCCTTGAATCAAGCAATTGTAAGTGACAACAGTAGTTCGAATACCTTTCCTAGTCATTTGGGAGAACAAACTCAAAGCCTCGGATACCAGCCCATCCTTGCAAAGACCATCCAAAATGGTGTTGTAAACCACAACATTCGGCTCGCAATTCCTTTCATCCATCTTCTTTAGGCACCCAATAGCAGCCCCTGTGTCTCCAATCTTACACAACCCATTAACAATAGCCCCAAAGGTTCTACCATTGGAATCATACCCCATTTTTCCCATGTGTTCAGCTAACCATATAGCATGATCCACATCGCCCTCAACACAAAGCCCATTGACAATGGTGTTAAGTGTCACCAGTGTGGGCTCCAAGCCAATCTTGAACATCATCCCCATGACGGAGAAGCCAAAAGCCGTGTGATTCAAACGGCAGAGACAATTGATGACAATATTGAGAGTGCAGACATCAACATAGACACCTAATGAAAACATGTGCTTGATTAAGGAAATAGCAGTTGGATAATCCTTCATCCTCACAACGGAACCAAACAACAAGTTGAAGTCCTTCACAGATGGGAAAGGGCTCATGGCAACCATTTTGTGAAAGAAACAGGAGGCAGTGTCAACGTTTTTGAGGTTCCTAATGGAATTCAAGAGATGGGTTCTGTTCATTGCGGAGTCATGAATACCTATGGAACTACCAACATGGGTACAACAATAATAACAACTGGAAGAAGAAGAAGAGAGAGAGGGTAAACAAGGGGAATTAAGGAATTAGAAAAGGTACCAAGTTGCTGCTGAAGACGTAGAAAACAAGATAGGGAAGGTGTTTTTCGCAACCGGAGCAGCATTGACTTGACTATGTTATTGTGGCTGCAAACGTTACTGTTGTTGTCGGAAGGTTTTGCTTGCTTGCTTCTGAGGTGCGAGTGCGAGGGACAGAACAGCGCGAGTGTAAGAAACTGAGTCAGAGAGCGAGTTGAGTTGAGTTGAGTTGACCACCGAAGGAGCCTCGTTTCGCATGTGAATTGGGCTCAGCAAGCCCGTTACGGGGAGGCCTCGTGTCATAACATTGGGCTACGGCCCAATTGAATGCTGTTATTGCTAGAATTTGAGTGTGTTTACGTACGTCAACCCAAAAAGAATTAAAAAAGCTTGATTTTGGGTTCTGACCATAAAACAACTGTTATGGACAAATTTTAGTAATTTCCTCAAACTGTACCCAAAAAAAAAATATTCCTCAAAAGTTGAGTGATATGATCTATTTATAAAATTTCCTTAACAATCCGAGAATTTGTCCTTCTCTTCATTTTAATCTACACATTGCGTTCAAGAGAAATCAATGTCTTTTACAGTTCATAAGGTCTTTAAGGGCCCATTACATTCTAATTTCACAGTAAAAAGCAGTTTTGCAATTAGGTAAAAGGTTCAAACACACACGAAAAAAAAAAGAAGCCAAAAATATTATTTTGACACCTACTTTTTGGGTGATGTTAAAATAACACTACTCAAAATGAAATTAGGAAGAAGGTAGAGATGCAACTACAATTCAAGAACGGGTGATAACGTTACAAGGGAAAGATAAAGCACGGTGACTGGTGAGACTACAGTACAATTCCGCCATCACACACTGCTTAAAAATTTGACCTCCACAAAACTTGTATAAAAACTAAAAAGAATGAGAAAAGCATCATCTCCAATTGGTGTAAAACAGTATTTTTGACATAGAAGTCTATCATATTTTTGCAGAAACTTGTTGAAAGCAACAAGGGAGAGTACAGATAATTTTCCATAGGAACTTCCAATGCCAGGGGCCAAAAGGTCTCAATCAACTGTTAACCAAGGGAAATTTCTTAAGCTTGCTTCTTAAAGCTCAAATCAACATCTCCATTAATCTGCAAGAAACAAAAAACCATATTTACATTATTAACATTGAGGATTCAGTTTAGCCAAAACAACAGAACTTGAGGGCTTACTTCTTTAGCAAGTTCTTTAGCTTTTTCATCATTGAAACCTAAAGAAGCCAAGATCTGGCGACCAGCTGATCCTTCTTGTGCCCAAATTCCTAGAAGTAAATGGGTCACGGTTATTTCCCCTCCTTCACCTACAGTTATGCCATAACTTTAGCACTTACACAAGAGGAAAAAATAAAAGATAAAATAAAGATTATGGGGAAGCAAGATAAAGATCAACATTGTACAAATGCCTCATCACAAGGTCAGATTACAAATCCATTCAAGAGTGGCTCGGGCATTGATATACATCATTGAAATGGGACGTTCCAAACTGACAATGAGTCTAACTCATCAATTGGAAAAACAAAAATGTCAGGTAGCTGATACACAGACACATGATCATGGAAATCATACATACCTGACTTCAATTTCTCATCAACTGCCCAATCAAGGGCTTTCTGAGCTGGTTCAGTCAATGGAGGGTGCTCAGGGCTAAAGAAATACATGTCTGATTTCCCAAGTAGCTCTACCGTTTCTTCACGTACTTTGAAAAGTGTAATTCCATTAGCTCTTAAGAATTTTGCAGCTTTGCTTGTTCCTAAAAGAACAAAAATCCGATTTAGTGCTAAAGGGTAAATAAAAGGCAAACAGCTAGAAATTTGGGGAATGGATTCATCCAACTTTTTATACTGCTTTCAGAAATCAAAATGACAGGATCTTGCAGAGACAAATTTTAAAAAGGGCTTTATTTTAGCGTGATGAAATAAAGAATAACAACGGATCTTATGCAAGATGCTGAATAGCACACTCAGTTCAGGTTACTACCGCATTCAAAAGTATAAACTCACAAAGGAAACCAACCATGGCCATATACACAATACTCACTTTCTTCCAATAGTAGAGGAGAAGGTATACAATTCCTCAAACACTAGAGGGAAAAGCTACAAGTAAATGATCAGCTTCAATGCATTTAAACTTGAATATGCGTAACTCAGTGAAACTTATTGCTGAACTCATAACTCTTTCGAGAGGATGAAACAGAATGTAACAATTTCCTTTTCCACCTCTCTTACTCTGATTTAGCAGTGCTTTCAGATTGAGAGTACAGAGAAACTTCTCAAGTTTTGGGGCAAACATAGACGTCCATTTGGAATGAGTCATTTTCAAAACACCATATGACAAAAGTACATAACCATAGAGGGTGCCAAATCCCAAAGAGATATTTAACCTTCTCAGGGACCCTCATAATCATAAGAAATAACTGACCTATGTCTATAGACTTGATTCCAATACAATAAGAAGCATGAATCCAAATCCAATTGGCAATAGAGAGGGCATAAGCATCACAAGTTCACAACCAAATCTATAAAAAACTATAAATGATAGGTCAGAAGTAGGACTATTCCAATTAGGATCGAACAATTTCTTCTCAAAGTTAAAACCATACACATTTAAGGAGAGATCTTTTCTTCAAACACCACAACAAAACTCTAGATAATCCTAATATCCTCGCACTTGGTGAACCATCCCTGAAAGAACCATCTCCTTGAGACATAACATAACTGATACCACGTTCTAGTCTGTTTCCAGTTTTACCACTTAATGCCCAAGACGCAACTGAATTGATAAAATTTTGTCCAAACTCTAGAAAACTTTGGACTCAGATGGAAGGTATGAAGTGACAAAATCGACCACTCATCATTTAGAACACAAAAAATTTAAAAAATAAAATAAAATAATTGTGAAGAAAACTGCGCAGCTGCTAAATGATACCACAATATTAATCTTTTACATCCGTCCCTACCCATCAGCAGGAAAATAGAATTTCAAATGGAGCACCTTCAGATTGGAAATGAACTCATTTAGCCATTATCCTATAAGAGACAACAAATGAGGCAAATGGGACTCATCAAATTCCATCCACAATAGGATAAGTTCAGCCAGTGACTCGTGCACTCAATTCATGATTTCATGGCAAAATGGCATTAACCAAGCTATTACCACAACTTAATAGAAACATAAACTTGCCATTCTATTAATGGAAATTACACTAGTTCAGTGGCAGAATAACTTATTTCATGGCAAAACATGAATGGAGCATAGTATTATATCGCTGAAATACTGTTATGAGTATGCGAGTATGTTACCAAAATACGGTATAGATTAATATTAAAAACATGGAAAATATAAGTAAAAGTATCTAAAAGTATCGGTTAAGTATTCGAAAGTAGTCAGGGCGGTTATGCTAACTACTTTGAAGTATTCATGCATCATATCAGAAAGGCACCCAAGTGTAGCAAACCTTCTACCAAAATTCCCATGAGAAGAGCCTCGGTTCCTGTGTTTGGATACTTAATCTTCCTCGCTTCCAATTCCGCCATTGCAAAAGACTTTATAGACCTCGCTGACCACCTGAACCAATCAAAACAAACAACCCTCAAAACACACACACACAAACACGACCATTAAACTACAATAACAATGAACTCACTTCGGGGTTTTGTCGAGTGTACCCGGGTCGGGTTTCCTGCAAAAAATGGAAAAAGAGAGAAACTTTAAGGCAAATTGAGGAAAATTAGAGAAACCCATTTGAGTTTTAGAAGGTGGGGGTAGTGGGTGGTGAGTGACGTACGTGGTGGGGAGGCTAAACGACACCGTTGCAGAGGTGGCACGGGTGCGGCAGTTGGTGGAGGGAAAAGGAGGGACTGAACGGGGGCGTTGAAGGGTAATCCTGGTTCCGAAGAGAGGGTGAAAGGGAGAGTGAAGGTGAAGGGTAGCTGGTTGTTGTTGTTGTTGTTGTTGTTGTTGATGCTGTTGTTGGGGTTTGAAGCATGAGAAGGAGAGATTGAGGGTAGAGAAGAAGAAGAAGAAGAAAGAGTGGGAATGGAAGCCATTGAAGGGAGAGGGAGAGGGGAGAGAGAGAGAGAAAAGAATGTTGGATGATGAATGGGTAAGAAGATGGAGGCTTTCACATTCAGCAAATCAATCAGCTTAGGGAAGACACTCGTAGAGTATTGGGAAATGCATCTTCACCTTCATTTTTCATTGAATTGACAATGGTTCATTTTGTCACGCTCCTTGAACCGTAGAATATACCCTTTGAAGAAATTTTCAAATGAATTAAATATGTTTTGATTTATGAAAGATAAGCGAGTTTTTATGTTAATTACAAAAAGATGAATGATAATGCACACCAAAATATATACACCAGCTATATCCACTAAGTTAAAAGACAAAAGTGGCGTATAAAGATGGTATGGATACGAGAGGCATTTGGCAAGAAAGAAAACCCAATGTGCAACGTGCAGAAAGGCAAGAAAATGAAAAAGGAAAAATAATTTGAGAACAATGGAGGTGTCAGGAGGAAAAGGAGGGAAACTTGTTCACTCTCTTTCTTGTTTCTCTCACAAAGCTTTCATTTTACGTTTCTCTCTAGTTCTTCATGGTCACAGAAGAAGAAGAAGAAGGAAAATCAAGATATGTGGCAGCGTACAAAAATAATCTTCACAAATAAAGCTTAGCTCATTCTATTTAATTTTTTATGTGTTTGTGATTTATGTCTCAATACATAGATTTTTTTCCAGGAACAAACGAATTTAGAATCTCTCTAGATTTGTTATTATTGTTGAAACTATTGAAAAATTGTAAATGTGTGTTATGAAATGTTGTAAACCAAGCAAAATATTGTAAACCAATTGAGGACAAATATAAAGGTTGTTGAAAACTTGAGTTGAAAAAGCATAAATGCGTGTTACAAAATGTTGTAAACTAGGCAAAAAGTTGTAAACCATTGCACAAAAAATTGTAAACCAGGAGTACAATATTGTAAACCAATTGAAGACACATACTAAATAAGTTGTTGAAACTGGAGTTGAAAAATTATAAATGTGTATTGCGAAATGTTGTAAACTAGCAAAAAGTTGTAAACCTTGCACAAAAAGTTATAAACCAGTAACAAAATGTGGTAAATCAATTGAGAACATATACTAAAGGTTGTTAAAAACTAGAGTTGAAAAATTGTAAATGCATGTTGTGAAATGTTGTAAACTAGTAGCAAAAAGTTATAAACTATTACACAAAAAGTTGTAAATTAGTAGCAAAATATTGTAAACCAATTGAAGACTCTATGTTTTCACCTATTCAAACTATTAAATAGTATTTATATTAAACTATAAAACTTTAAAAAAAATTGATTATGTAAACCAAACTAAATTTAGTAAATACAACAATCTCATTACTAAATAAATAAACATAATTGTCATTATTAGACTAATTAATATAACACTCTTGATTAAAATTAAATTTTACAAATAAATAAAAATTAAATTTTATTAGTATATTATTTAGTTCTATTTTATATTCATACAATTATGAATTTTATTAACACAATATTATTAGTACAGTTTTAAAATTTTTAAATTTTCTATTTGATCTAATTTTAAAATCTTTAAACTTAGATTGTGTTTAAAAATGACGTTATATGTACGTGTGAATATATATAAATGATCTTTTTTTTTCACAACAAATCAAATTAAGCACCAAATAAGACTAATAAATATATTGCTAATGACTAAAATTTAATTTTATTATTATATTTAGGTATATTTTATATTTATAACATTATGAAAACATAGAGTCTTCAATTGGTTTATAACATTTTGTTATTGGTTTATAACTTTTTATGCAATGATTTATAACTTTTTGCTCCTGGTTTACAGCATTTCGTAATACACATTTATAATTTTTCATCTCCAGTTTCAACAACCTATTTAGTATGTGTCCTCAATTGGTTTACAACATTTTGCTCCTGGTTTACAACTTTTTACTATTGGTTTACAACATTTCGTAACACGCATTTATACTTTTTCAACTCCAATTTTCAACAACCTGTTTAGTATGTGTCCTTAATTGGTTTACAACATTTTGCTACTGGTTTACAACTTTTGTGCAATTGCTTACAACTTTTTGCTACTGGTTTACAACATTTCATAACACGCATTTACAATTTTTCAACTTAGTTTCAACAATAACAGCAAATCTGCTTCTAGAGCTTTCTCAATTCGTTTTGTTGTTGGAAAAAAAAACCATCTATGTCTTGAGACATAAACCACAAACACATGAGAAATTAAATAGAATGAGCTAAATTTCATCTGTGAGGATTAGTTTGTGCACTGTCCATATCTTGGTTTTCCTTCTTCTTCTTCCTCTTATGAACCATGAAGAACTAGAGAGAACGTAAAATAAAAGCTTTTGGGTAAGAGAGAAACAAGAAAGAGAGTGAACAAGTAAGGGTTGGTGAGAGTTTTCCTCCTTTTCCTCCACACTCACCGTTCTCAAACCATTTTTTCTCCTTTGTCCTTTTCTTGCCTTTCTGCACATTGTACATTGTGTTTCCTTTTCTTTTGTTGGCCAAAATGCCCCTCCATATCCATACCATCTTTATACTCCACTTTTGTCCTTTAGCGCAGTGGATGTAGCTGGTGTATGTATTTTAGTGTGCACCTATCATTCCTCTTACAAAAAATTATTTTATTCTAAAGGTATTCAAATTTTTTTTAGTGTTAATGCTTATGATTAGTCTAATTATGTTATGATTCTCACATTGAAGAGTCATGTCATCTAAGTATAATGTTTAACTCTACGAGTTTTATCTTCGTATACTAGTCTTTTGAATTGGATTTTCCTTTAGGTTTAAGTCTATAATATTAGTGCTTTCATTGAGAAACCGACACACAATGGGCATGGTATGGGAAAAGAGTACTTGGGAGGCTAGTGAAATTGCTTAGGTGGCTTGTCAAGTTCGCAAAGTACAACCCAGGCAATGAGCGACACACTACCTAGAAATGGCCAAAGTGAACCCGCTCAAAAGGTCATTGTGGTTGTCCTTTAAATGGGGTGGCAATATTATGGATCTCACATCAGGAAGCCATCTTATTCAAGTATGATACTCCTTCCCTTGCAAAATATTTATCAAATTTGGATAAACACATATATTAAGAAAGGTCATAACAAAATTTTGGTGCATGGACTAATATACCCTAATGATAATTAATTGTGAAGCATATCAAATGGTTGGAAATGAAATGTTATACTAATGGTCATTAATTACTTAGGGGCACTCCTAAAATAAAAAAATTATACTTTCTTGGAATATGAAATTGACAAATATTTTAAAAGATGATTTTATCTTAAAGTAGCAGATATTCTAAAAGGGATGGAGTACTTAAATCTAGGGGTTTTCCCACCAAATAGGCACGCTAGTGTTTTGGGTTGGACATTTTGTCACGACTCTTGGAAACGTGACCGGCACGTGAGAATCTTATCCTCACATAAACCTCGTGAACTCTGAGTCTCTATATGCAAAGTTTAATGATAAAATCCAATTCTAAAACATAATTTCATCTTATAAAATAAATCTTCTTTCTCTTGAAAACGAGATCAAAATAAATAATTTCATAAACCAACTCTAAATCTATCTTTGTAATACAAAACATAACGAGTTGCTCTTTATACCAAATAAACTATATTCATGTAAATACAGTATAAGACTAAATCATGATGCAAAACATGCAGATAACTCTATGGCCCGGACCTGCCCTCATTGATAGAGTACTCTAAGAACAACAAAAGGCGCTTCACTCCAAAGTGAGGCTCACCAACTGGCATCTATACTACTGGAGAGGGTGGTCGGAAGGACCCACAACAACTACTATATCTGGAATGGGAGAAAGGAGAGGGGTGTATTTCATCTAAAACTTAGTGAGTGAATTCTCACCTGAAACCTCTTCATGAGACAGCAACAACATGATGCATGAAACAATAATAATAATAATAAGACAAGCTCCAAAACAACTCCATACATGTAAATATAAACATTTGAAACAATATCATAAGCTTCTCTAAATCATAAATATCAATGCTATGATCTTGGTAAACATATGCACATATATATACGAATGGTTATCGCTGTACATAATTTTTCTTATTCTCTATGGGCACCTCATTAGGTCCTGAACTTCTCAAATCTCTAAAATTCTGCCTCCATGGCCGTTCAAGGGATTGTCTCCATGGTTGTTTAAAGGGTTTGCCTCAATGGCTATTTACTAGATTGCCTCCACAACTGTTTGATAAACCTCTTCATACATAACTCAACTAAAAATAAATAAAATCAGCAATATCCTGAAATTTCACATTTCTTATTTTCATGAAAACTCTTAAAACTCTTAATATTCTAAGAGCTCTGGATTCACATAACTCTCAAGTTTACCTTAGCATAATTGTAACCATGAAATCATGTCCAAGAGATCACCCATTTACAGAAATTGTGATTTTCAAGAGCCCAGAGTATGTAGCCACTAACTGTTAAGAATTATAAAAAGTTCTATGCTCTAAAACCTTTTTTGATTGAATTTCTAAATCATATCTCAAGCTAGCATATATATATTTTTATAACTAAATAATTCTAATATCATACTTCCAAAACCAATAGGCCTCTAAATCATGACAACATAAGCTTTCAAAAACTAAATCATACTTTGCTCTATATATTTATTTTCTTTGAAACTCTATTTTAGGCTCTTATTTGGATATAAAACTCTATCATACATAAATACTCTAATCTTGAAATCCTCATAACAATTTATGAAATCTCTAAATAAAATCACATCCATACTCTAACTCTTTATAAAATCACTTTTAGCAACAATGGTCCCATGAGTCTCTTAAAACATATAGTTCATGCTCGTTGAAATCATAATCTCATATACTTAACAAAATCGATAATAATTTATAATCTCTTTAGGATTGTCTTTAGAATCATGCAATAATGTGATAATATTAGGAAAATAGCTCTAATGATCAAAATAAAGGTCACATGATTGAACCCACTTACCTGGAGAGGGAGAATAGAGACGACGCCAAAGGAGCTTTGTGGAGCGGGGGTGGCATCAAAGTCTACTATAATAACCATAAAACTCAAGATCAATCTCTAGGTAACTCTAATCTATCTCTAACAATATTGGGAGAGCACCATCACTTAACAACAACTAAGAAACAACAAAGTTCAAACCATGGAACATGAAAAGGAGAGGAAGGAGATGACAAAACTCACAAAAACTCTTACCTTGATCTTTACAGAAGGAGGAATGGTATTAGATTGAGAGAAATGAGAGGAAATGTGTGTTGGGGGTCGTAGGGCTCAATTTTTGTATGAGAAACCCGAGCTTGGGGTGTTTTATAGAGGTTGGGGTTCACTTATCCAAAATTGTGTTGTTTCGCACTATGCCTGTCATTGGAGGTCCTTGTTGCAGCGAGTAAAGCTCGCTCCAGTGAGCTTGTTCTATATAATCCTGGAGAATCCCACCGCACCATGGTTTCCTACATCAAGGCGTTCCCGACACGGATGGGTCCAAGGGACCCTGTGGCCGTAGTGGACTTGTCCAAGGACACGTGTCCTGAAGTATTACACATTCCTTTGAACTTAAATCCATAATATCGGTGCTTTCATTGAGAGGTCGACACACAGAGTGGGCAAATTGAAACAGGTCACCTTAGAGGCTAAAGTGAAGCCATTAGGAGTAGGTCATCGTGGTCACGAAATAGGCAACCTAAGAAATGAGTGACCGAGGAAAGGGGTACTTGGAAATGCCAAAGTGATGCTACTCAAAGTAGGTAGCCTAAAGTAGGTTGCCATGCTCGTCATCTTTTAAATGGAGGTGGCAATGTTATAAGGCTTGTATTCGTTAGTCATGTCATCCAAGTATGATACTTAAATTTAAGGGTTCTCTCACCCAATAGGCTAATATTTCTGGGTTAGACTCTACCTTGGACTTAAATCCATAGTTTTTTATACTTTCATTGAGAGATTGACACACAAAGAGGCAACCTAAGAGGACAGAATGAAGCTACTCAGAGTGAGTCACTATGGTCATGGAGGGGCAACATAGGAAAGGAGCAACACGGAAAAGACTACTTGGAAAATCTATAGTGAAATTGCTCGGAGTGGGCAATATTAATCATCGACCTTTAAATAGTAGGGGTAATATTATGAGTCCCATGTTCAGGGAATCATGCTATCTAAGTATACTATTTAAGTGCAGAGGCTCTCTCACCCAATATACCAATCTTTTGGGTTAGATTCTCCATTGAGATTGCGTCCATAACATTTTATAAAATCTTGAAACAAATTAATATAATTTTTTCTTAATTTTTAATCAATAATATTTGTGTTATATACACTTTTTATAAAAACAACAAAAAAATATCTATACCATTTAATAAAAATTCAACAAGCAACTATTTTTGTTCTCTCTAAACTCAATTGAAACCTTTTTTGAGATCCACAAATACATAGTCATTTCAATTTTTTTATGTTTTAACCACGTCTTGGTGTTTAAATTTCCTATTTACTAAATTCAGCACAATGTAAAGAAAATTGAGGGAACTTACAAAAAGATAAAGAAAGTTAATTAAAAAAAATTAATATAAAAAAATTAAAGAATACTAAAAATGAAATAAAACGTGAAATATCTATCAATTTACTAATATTAAGAGAAATGTTCATGATATTTATGTGCAAATGATTAGTTTGAGACGAGAGAAAAGCTTGCAAGATACAAGACACCGAGAACAACAAATGCTATTTTTTTGGGGTTAAGAAGCTAATTTATTTTTTTTTCTTTTAGTGTGCTGTTAAATTAACCTATTTTATATTAAAAAAATTCTTACGACCAAAAAAATGATAAAAATTTCTTTAAAATAAACCCAAGCATACTCTAGGTTCCTATTTTTGTCTCCCATGTGGGATTATGTGTTCATAATCATGAAACTGAATTGTGAGATCATGTAAAATGATTCCAAAATCCAAAAAATGACTAGCCAAATTCCATTAAAAGCATGCCATTTTCGATTGAGGTTTGATAAATAAGAACTTTTCCTGCCGCAAACATTTTTTTTTTGCTGAATATTTATTGTTGCACATTGCACAAATCCTCATCGGTCGTCACTTGACAAACAATCTTTGGAAAAAAAAAAAAAACGAAATGGAAGGCAAATTAAACAATAAACATAGATACTGTCTCCCCTTTTCAATATTAATTAATTGGATCTCCATTTTAAACAAATGAAAGACATTTGCCAGCTATCACATTTAATCTTTACATTATCGTTCTCGTTACACATTTTTTCCCTACCTTATGGCAGTAATATCAACACTTTTCATGATTCATCCATTTTTAAAGAATATCAAATTTCACAAATAGGACACTTGTAGCAAAATTAATAGTCAATTCTTAAATCATTAATTAGAGCAAGTGCAACCATCCCACAGTCCACCGTTCACTTTCATGAGCACATCTCATGTAAATTTAGATTATTCCTGCAAACTGTCTGGGGAAAAATAAACATCATGCGATGCATGTGCTTTAATTTCTTCTAATTTTTTTGCCTCTTAATTCTTATGCAAGTGGATTAGTTTAGTAACTTAATCCTAGTTGGCCCTAAAACAACTTTGAAATGTTATTATTAGTGTTTTCAACGAAATGAATTAATGAACTAGCCAGCCGAATCATAATAAGAGATCCCAAGGACAAATCCACCGAAAAAAAGGATCCCGAGGACTACCTTTTAAAAAACAAACCAGGTTACAATATACTGTAGTACTAACTATGATTCTTTTATATTTAATAGGGACGAAGAGGATGGGTGCGATAAAATTCAAACTAAACCAATTTTTACGGATTATGTTTTAAAATATGAACTCGACCTGATTATGGATTTGAATTGATAATCCAACATTAAAACAATATATTAGCATTTGGACATTATACATAGTAAAGTTATAAAATTTTACAAGTAAGAAATAAAATTTAAGAGCTATTTTGTAATATATATTTCAAAATAAACCATTTCAATATAAAAATAATGGATAAATGTATTTTACCCCTTTAAACCTTAGGTCATGTGCAATTTACATTTTGACTTTTCAAAGTGTGCATTGTGACATTTGAATTTTTAAACTGCAAAACACTCAATATAATTTTGGCAACTAGTGAAGGTAAAATTTATGTGCACTTAACCCCTTTAATGTTTCTAATTTGTGCAACGACACATTATCTATGAATTTTATGTGCAATTAACCCATTGATTTTTTTATTGTGTGCAACTTAACTCCTTGCTATGATTTAAAGTTTTATGTTTGAAAAGTAAGGGTATTTTGCAGTTTGAAAAGTTTAGGTGTCATAATGCACATTTTAAAAAGTCATAGTGTGAATTATGCATAACTTAAAATTCAGGGGTAAAATGCATTTATCAAATTACATAAAATACATTAATTAAACTATAAAATTTTATAATTTTTCCATAAATTATTATATAAAAATATGTTTCTAAAAGAATTTTTGACTTCTCAACCAACCCAATGCATAACCAAACCGCTGAAAAGTGCATCGAGTTATTTTTCAAGACTTGAACCCGACCTAATGAGCTTCCGTTGGCTAAGCTAGGTTGGTAGGCTGGAATGATGAACACCTCTAATATTTAACATCAAAGTTTAATAGTAACAAGACACTTGAGACTTGACTAAGTTAGATAATCTAAACTAAAGGTTTGTTTGAATAGTATAATTTATGACTTTTTTAACCTTCTAGAAGTTAAAAGTCACATTTTTACTTTTCGTCCTTTTGCTAAACAATTTATTACTTTTTAAAAGTTATTCTTAGTGCTTTTTGAAAAGTTAAAATATTTAGTTTCTTAAGAAATACTTTTAAAACACCAAAAATAAGTAATTTTATTATTATGTATTTAAATATAAAATTACTTATTCAAAAGTTACTTGTCAAAGGTTATTTTTAGGTTTAATTACTTTAGGTCCTTATAATTTCACTCAATTTCTAATCAAGTTCTTATAGTTTAAAAATTTTAATTAGATCCCTATATTATATAAAAAATTTTAATTGAGTCATTGTGAGTAATAATTGTAAAAAAAATAAATATTCCTAGTATATACTAGGAATATATTAAAATAAAGATGAAATATACTTGAACTATTTCATTTTTTGTAACAATTAACTTAGAAACTCAATTGAAAATTTTATATAATATAGGGACCTAATTAAAAACTTTTAAACTATAGGAACCTAATTGAAATTAAGTGAAATTAAAGGGATTTGTAAAGTAATTAAACCTTATTTTTATATAAGTATTTGAATAAGTTATTTACCAAATGAGATCTAAGTGTACCTAAAATCCTATTCACTGAACTAGTATCATATACTCCATTATTTGATTGATTTTTTTAATAACATGGCAATAATAACTAATAAAGACAAATTATTTTCAACATTATGTCTCTAAGACTATAATACCAAAAAATGGTAAAAAAATATATAAAATATTTATTACAATGAAAGTAGACTGCGATTGAAAGCAAACTTTATTGACAATATTAAGATTTCAAATACTCGAATTATTTCATGAAAGACTTTATACAAAAAAGTTTAACCAAATTAAAGGTTGAGAATATCATGATTTATTTATTTGACTAAACATCTAAATTAGTCTCCAAAAACATATTGGGAACAAATTAGTCATTAAAATTTTTAAAATTTTATATTAGTCCTCATAATTTAAGAAAGATGACAAATTAACTCTTCATATATACTGAACAATGTGTTTCTAATTGTATGAATTCATATGAAGAGATCAATTTATCCTCTTTTATTGAATTTTGATGGATCAATATAGGACTTTCAAATACCAAGGACTAATTTGTCACTCAATATATTTTGAGAGACTAAAATAATTATTCAATATATTTATTTTTACTAGCGGCTTGGCACTTCACATTTTTTATTTTTAAATATTAATAAAACTAATTTTTTCTATATAATAAATTGCTAAATTTTATAATATTTTTTTTGTTTGTAAATGGTTTAAGGTGAGTTTTTTTTTTAAAAAAGAAGAAGTGAGTGGGAAAAAGAAAATATGGAGAAGGGGCATAAATGAGATAGTAATTGATGGACTTAAAATAAATTTTAATAAAGTGAGGAGATACCAAAAAATAATTATTTACCCCAATCCCCTTTATTAATATATAGATTAGAACCACTATTATATTAAAATTATTGAAGTTTACTTTTTTGTTTGGTTTAAACAACCAAAACTCTTGTAAATAATATACTAGAAAAACCTCATTATTTTATAAAAAATGTTATTGATATTCATAACATAACACTATGAACTATATTTTATTTACTATTGGATGTGATGTACTATATTTATAATATCACATTCAATAATAGATAAAATGTAACTAAAATGGTATGTTATGCATCATTTACAAATATCATAGCTCACGGAGCAAAGTTATATATTTGCCATTCATGTGCTCGAGCAAAGAAGCTTTGATGCTTGAGCATTAGCCTTGGGAACACGACAATTTTAATTTCTCTCTCTCCGTATCATATGCTGCATTGAACGTGAATCTCGCACCCTTGCTAGCACGGACCATTGGCATAAACCTTGCCCTCATTTTTCATTTTCATCCAAATTCATGATCCCTTTGGACAACAAATTTTGCACACCTCAGTAATAACCCAGGAAAATCTCATCACAAAGGTTTCTGCTTTTTTTCATTATCCTGTTTGGTTTCTGCACATTCCCCATTTTGGGTAGTTCATTTTGAGTTTTGAAGCTAAATTTCCATCCTTTATGGTTTCTGAGCTTATTTTATGCCAATAGGCTGCGAGGGCAAGTGTTCGAGTGTGAAACTTTTTAGCTTATTGTTTGATACTATAGCACATTTTTGCTTTATTCATATAGTTTGCAAGCATATTCATTCCTTGATTGTTTGTAATGACTTGTTTAGATATCAAAAGACTGGAAGAAGTTCATAAAAAAATTTAACTCATTTAAAGTGTTAGAGCATCATTTTTTTAATGTCTAAAGTCTAAATTGCAAGTATCAAAAGTACATTCCTTGATTATTTCTGTCTTTTGTGTGTGTAACATAACAGTGCTTGTTCTTGTGGATTGATTAGTATTCATTGCTTGAAGCTTTGATCGTACTAAGCTGTGGATAGTTTCTACAATTTGGAGAGCCTTCATGCTTCAGGGTTTGGTATAAAGCTAGCTGTGGTTAAATGAAAGCCATGACTTGGGATACACCCAAAAGCTCTCCCAATCCAAGACCTCTTTCTTGGATTGTGGTCTTTTTGGGAGTACTAGCATTGTTCTTGCTTTGTGCTTCCGTGATTCTTGCATCTTACCCGGTTGGCTCCACGGTTCGCGAATCTTTCTATGGTGTAGATTGTTCAAAATTCTATGATTTATCAGTATCTCCAGTGAATGAAACTTCCATTGATGATGTTACCTCCAATGAAAGTATAGACCTGGCAGATGATGAACCACCCTCTGATCTAGAACCTTCCACAGATTCCAGTGTCCTTTCAAGTGATAGCAATATAGAAGAAGACATTGTTACTGAATCAGATTCACAAGTACCCTCCACTGAATCTGCTTCACCCAAATTTCAAGAAATCAAGGAGGAGAATGACATAGCACCTTCTGATTCAGCAGCTTCTAGTTCACAAGAACCTGTGACTTCATTTGGCAACAGTACAGATGAGGTTAATAATAGCCTGCCCGCGGCCTCTGATTTGCAACAAAATTTGACTTCAACTGCATTTTTGCCAATTGCTGGTGCCGATTCTTCCAATGTGACTGGTAATATTACAATTAAGGAGCCCACATCTGCAGCATTGATGGAGAATTCCAGCACTTTACTCACTACATCAAATGATACCTCTCAGTCTCCTTCAGACTCAACATCGAAATCAGTTCTGGCATCATCTGGCAAGCCAAATAATCAATCCTATTCTGGTTCTGTTAATTCAGGTTCCATTTTACTTTTCATTTTTTATACAATAAATATAACATGAAAACTGTCTTTTTTTTTACTTTGTTCTCTTCTAGAAATACAATGGAACCGTAATATATCATGACTCGGGGTAATTCCATTTTACCATTTTCAATTTGTTACATATATTTTAATATGCTTAACGCATGTAAATTATTGGTGCTTGTATCTTGTTAGTTTAGAATTTGACGTAGACAGTAGGTATACTCACTTAACAACTTGTGTTTCTAATATTTTTCTATTAAATTGGTCTTTATGTCTTAGTTTTTGACTGGTATTTTATATTTTCTGCTATGCAGGCTGTGATCTATTCCATGGAAATTGGGTATATGATCCCTTGGGACCATTATACACAAATGACTCGTGCCCTGTATTGTCACAGAAGCAGAATTGCCTGGGTAATGGGAGGCCTGACAAGGATTATGAGAACTGGCGATGGAAGCCCTTTCAGTGTGACATCCCACGTTTTGATCCCAGAAAATTTTTGGAGCTGATGAGAGGCAAGACATTGGCTTTCATTGGGGATTCAGTAGCTCGAAACCAGATGGAGTCAATGATGTGCATCCTCTGGCAGGTTACTTTCATGATTCCTTTCTGTTCTGATTTCAATGACAATGAAATGATTCCATGATCTGTGGAAAATCGGCTCATTTTTACTGAACATTTTGTTCTTAATATCTTCTCATGATTGCTGTGTAACATCATGTAACATTATAGGATTGTGAATTTTCTTCAAATGGGCATTACTAAATATTCAACATACATCAATTATACTAGTTACGATTTATGAGATTAACCATGTGGTTGATGAAGATACATTTAAGTTGAAATTTTAGGTGATTCACTTTACTTGACAACAAATTAGAGACACTTGTATGCAATTCACAGGAAATTGTTCGGCACAAGTGAAGAATTTGTATGTATTTTTAAAAACAGAAGGATAGCCACCCATGTTTCTTGATCTCCAAGTGACATAAGTATATTCATCTCAACATTGGAAAAATGGCAGGAAATGGTTTCCAATTCTCATGCATAATTTTTCTTTGAATATTTATGCCTAGTCTATCCAAATTATCTTTTAAAAGAGTACCTTGAGCCTTGAGAAACTAGTTAAGGATTTGTTTTCATGGGGACTAGGCAGACTGGTGCAATTCATGTGTGTATAAACTAATTCCACATGTTTCGCTTGGTGCTTGTCTTGTGTGTGCACTCTTGTTCAATAGCAAGATTCCTAACTGAAAAATATGCTACTTTCAGGTAGAGGAACCCAAGAATCATGGAAACCGTAACATGCAACGATATTATTTTAGGTCCACATCAGTTAATATTGTCCGAATATGGTCCTCATGGCTAGTCAAACACAATTCTAAAGCATTTGATTATGCTCCAGAAGGTGTGGACAAGCTCTTTCTTGATGCCCCTGATGAGAATGTGATGAAATTTCTCCCAATGTTCAACGTGGTTGTTCTTTCTTCTGGCCACTGGTTTGCCAAGCAGACTGTGTACATTCTGAACAATGAGATAGTGGGAGGACAACTGTGGTGGCCAGACAAGTCTAAGCCTTTGAAGATCAACAATGTTGAAGCATTTGGTATATCTGTTGAAACAATGTTTACTGCTCTTGTGACACATCCAAATTACACAGGGCTTTCGATCCTGCGTTCCTATTCGCCTGATCATTATGAGGGTGGGGCCTGGAACACTGGCGGATCATGCACTGGGAAGGTTAAGCCTCTTGCAGTTGGTGAAGTGGTGGAAAATAATCATACCAACATGATGTATGAGCAACAGGTTACAGGTATCAATAGTGCAATGAAAAAGGCAACAAATAGATCAAAGTTGAGGTTTATGGATATCACTGAAGCCTTTAAATACCGGCATGATGGCCACCCTGGCCCATATAGGAACCAAGATCCAAACAAGATTACGGAACGTGGCCCGGATGGACGGCCGCCGCCGCAGGATTGCTTGCATTGGTGCATGCCAGGTCCAGTGGATACTTGGAATGAGATATTGTTTGAAATAATTAAGAGAGAATATGAAGGTAACAATGCATCATGAGATTTAGTTTTCCTTGACAAGAAGGTGCATATGGCCTTCTGCACTGCTCTTGTGCAGAAATTTGGCTGTTTGAGGAGGGATAAGACTAGACTAGTCTTTTCTTTTGTTTTCCTCTGGAAGTATATTATAGTGAGAGGGGGTGCCTTGATACTATGTTAAGATAATTGTGCCTTAAATTAGCCTTGATACTCATCTTTAGATGGTGCCTTAAGTTAATTGTGCAAATTAATTAATAACTTTAAAATATTTATTTTTCTTAAATGAATCTAATCATTAATGCAAAAAAAATTAATATTTTTTTTTTGCTTAATGGGATCACCCGCTCCTATGCATCATACGATATAATGAGAAACTTAAAATCATGTAGTTCTTTAGAGAATAATTGTGAGTTGATTGAATTTAATTTGAAAACAAAAATCTTTTAAAAAGAACTTATCCACAACATTGGTGTTTTCATTGAGAAGTTGATACACGAAGTAAGTGACCCAAGAAAGTGTTAGGAATATCAGAAGTTGGACACCTCAAGTGTAATAAACACTTTATGGATGTGAGCGAAGCGTGTTCAAATTTATGGAACATAACGGATAAAATAAAACACGTGAATAGTATTTCACAATAGGACCCACTTGTCACTATTCACATCCAACAAAAATAAATTGAGAGAACTACACATGAAATTTTAACGTGGAAAACCCTCCATTAATTTTGAGGGAAAAACTACGGCCAAACTCCGAAAATATTCCCTTATATTTAAAGAGTAATTACAATATAGTGTATCCCTAATGAAACTCTCTTCAACTACAATTTGTAGTATTATAGAGATCTAGAGTGTATACTCACTACACTCTTGGAATTTTCTTACACACACTTTATTTTCTCACACTACAAGAAGCTAACATTGCTTCTTTCTAAAGCTAGAATTGCTTCGGCTTTGTTGTTATGTTTTTCTCATTTGATTTCTGCTATATTTATAGAGCCTCAAAGCAATGTGCAGTGCACATCGTCAACCACCATCTAGCTAAGAAAGGCACTTTCAGCGAGGGACAAAACACTTTCATGTTTTGAGTAGAGATAGGAATATATTCTTCCGTTTTGCAATGATACAAGCCAAATAAAATGAAGAAAAGTAAGCCAACTTTTCTAACAATTATCCACCTTGGCTTGTATTTTGCAACGATCTTCAACCTTTGCAAATATTGACTAAGTCTAAGCAATGCTTAAACTTATTAATCGACAATGGTTTTGTCATCATGCCAGTTTCTAAACTATTGATACTTTCTTACAAAATGAAGCCTAACATCAATATGCTTAATGCTTTCATGATAGACTGGGTTTTTGGCCAGATGAATGGCGTTTTGACTATCACAGTGTACAATTGGTACATGTTGATTCAACCCAAAACTATCCAAAAGGCAATGCACCAAAATGCTCTCTTTAATAGCCTTAGTCAATGCCATATATTTAGCTTCAATAGTTGACAATGCCACTGTAGATTGCAATGTTGCCTTCCAGCTAATAGTACATCCAAAACTTGAAGATAACATGTCAATGACCTGTCATAATCAGATACTACCTTCAAACACCAATAGGAAAGCATGATCCATTTCACAGCTTCCATTGTGTCTTTTTAGATAAATATGCTTACAACACTTACTACATGTGAAAAATTCTCAGTGCACACCATGACATGCATGAGACTACCAATTGCATTAAAGTAAGGTATACATGTGCGCCACCTCTTCCTTAGCATTCTAACTTAAATGTGTAGCTAATGGAGTGCCAACTAGTTTGGACTTTCATATTGAAGTGATGTAGCACTTTCATAATAATCTTGTTACGTCAAACACAATCTGCCATATGTCACTCCCTATAATCTCCATTCCAAGAATTGTACGTCTTTCATCTCAAACTATTTTCCCATTTTTCAACATACTGATTTCAGCCTTATAAATTAGCATATCATCTACATGCAACAATAGATAAATCCATAAACTATCTAGAAGCTCCTTAGAGAGATGGAATTATCATATTGATTTATTATACCAGGACCAATCATAAATGTATTAAACCTTTTGTACCACCATTGCTTCAACCCATACAATGACTTCTTCAACAAGCAAACTTGGTCCTCCTTACTAGGAACTATGAACCCTCTGCTGACTTATGTAAGCTCACCATGTAAGAATGTCGCTTCACGTCAAGCTCAAGTCAAACATACTTACAATAGATAATAGGATTCAAATAGAGCTATGCTTCACCACAGGAGAGAAAACTTCATGGAAGTCAACATCCTCCTTCAGCCCTCTCGCCTTGAACCTTGGAGGCCATGCCAGGGATTCATTCTTTCCTTTTGTAGACCCATTTGCAGCCAACAATTCTTTTCCCTTTGGAAGTTGTATTAGCTCCCATGTGACCAATCTCCTCATTCATTGCTATTAGCCACGCTTCCTCTTACTTTCTAATGGGTACATGGTTCATCTGCAACTACACCATCTGTCATAGCCAAGACAAAGACTATAGGAACTGAGTCAAGTGCACAGGCAGGAGAATCCAGCCTTTTTGCTCGCACAACATTGTATGGCTTTGCTTATCTGTTTGTTCACCAACTTTCTCATAGTAAGGTTCATCTTGTTGTTCTACTTTAGGTTGGAATCCTGAATATTTGCCAATCCATTGTATCCTTTTCTTGCTTTTCCTTCACAAGCCCATGTTTCTTAGCACCATGATCATAAATTAGACTCCTTTCTAATTTAGCATTGCCGTCAAAAGTAACATCCCTGACAAATATTTTGGGTGAATGTGAACACCATTTGTCCAACTTTTTATTTATTTTATTTTATCTTTTTTTTATTATTTTGCTTTTTCCTTTGTTAGCCTCCTTTTCTTTTAGTTTAGGCCACCCCATTTTGTTTTGTTTGTTTGTCCATTGCTTTTAGCCCAGTTGTAGGATACCAACCCATTCTTTTCCTCCCAAAATTGTGCTCTGGGCTCATGAAGGAATGCATTATATTTGAAGCAAATCAAGGAAGAGATTGAGGCAATCGTGTGATCAAAATCAAAGTTAAAATCATAATCTCCGAATCCTCCTGCATCCCGGAAAGATCAATCAAGGATTAACGTAATTAATTGGCAAGTGTATATATATATATATATATATATATATATATATATATATGCACAAATCAAACAGATAGAGAGAAATGCTTCAACAATAAGAGATTTCCCGCAAAATACACACATGGAGAGAGCTTCACCGAAGAACAACAAGGAAGCAATAACAAGAGGAACCAAGAACAGAATTGCTAACTCCCGGTTTACCATCATCAACATCATTTAGTCATAAAATACAAACTAAGGGAAGAAGAATAAGAACGATTAAGCCACCACCGTCGCGCTTCCCCTGTCCGCAACCGCTGCCACCCACATCGTCGCACTTCCCGCGAGACCACCGCGTGACCACACGCGCCACACCATGCTCAGAAGCAAGTCACATCGCTCGCCCACCGCGTGAAGCCTCAAAGACCGCGCGCTACCCCGACCTCCTAGCCTCTATCCGCGCACCCATTGCTACCGCACCGCGACGCAGCCTTCTCGCCCGTCTCGCACTTCAAGCTCTCCTACAACCGCGCAACAAGTCACGTGTAGCCAGCAACAAGACGCCTTTCTCAACTTCCCTATCGCCCGCAACACTCTTGCCAGCTTTCACCTTCCCCTTTCTCTTTTCTTGTTACTGATTTGCACAATATGCAGGTTTTGAGTATTCTAGCCTTAGGGGTTTGAGGTTTAGTTTTAGGAATTTGTTTGTTTTTTGATTTTAAATTTTTTGGGCTCCGCCTCTACTTCTTCTTCTTCTTTTTTTTTTCTTTTTCCTTGGGTTGTTTTTGGGCTGTCGGGCTAGGCTTGGTTTTTTTTTTTGGGCTTTAGATGGGACAAATCCACTTTTAGGCAGGGCTTCCTTTTTATTTTTTTTGGGTTTCGATTTTTTTTTTGGGACTTGGTTCATCATTATTATTGTTATTATTATTATTATTATTATTTTAAGTTTTATTTTTTTTATCTTGTATAAAATTTGTTTCTTTTATTTCGTTTAGGTTTTAGAACTCTTTTTTTAAAAAAAAAATAAATAATAAATATAAAACAAAAATATTTTCTTCATTGGGCAACAGTTAATGGTCATGATTGAGAGGTGGATGCCTCTCATATATTGTTGAATTGTAAGGATTTATTGAGTGGCCTAGTGCTAACTTGAATCCTGCAAAATGGATTCCTCTTTTTAAATAATACATCAATCAAAATTCTTTTTATAATTAAAATCAATCAACACTCTTTTTTTTTCCTTTCCCTTTAATTAAAATCCATCAACACACAATCATTTTTTACAGAACGACGTGGTTTTGAGTTCTTCATTGTACCAGAGTCGCGTAACCAACAACTATCAAGCCAAAATTAATTTTTCATTAAAACTTGTTCTCTTTTCATTTTTTTTCCTTCCTTTAATTTTATTTGTTTTTATTTCTATTACTTTGGGGAAAATAAATATTTTAAAGTTATAAATTAATTTGCATAATGAGCTCTAAGGTAACCGTGTTTATATGGATGTATTAAGTGTGAGGAGGATTAAGTTTCCACCCTTCCCTAATCATAATTAGACTCCCGAACTCAAATCCTTTTCAAGACCAGTTTTATAGGTTTTCCAATTTTAACCGAATTAAAATTGGTGGCGACTCCCATTTTTTTTTAAAATTGGTTGTCATTTTTGTCGCGGCCCTCGGTAGGTTATGACAGTGAACTTGCCTTTTCTGGACACCACGTTATAGCCTTTCACCTCTCGTGCATACCCTAGAAATATACGCCTTCTTGCCTTCGCCTCAAGTTTACCATCACTTACATAGGCATACACAAGACAACCAAATATCTTCAAATCAAAATAGTTTAAGAGTTGACCGAACCATACCTCTTGTGGAATCTTCAGATCAATAGCAGTTGATAGAGATCTATTTACCAAGTATAGAATTGTATTGACCCAGTCAAAATGATTTGGTAAGTGCAGCATTAATTCACATGCGTCTTGCACGCTCTAGAAGTGCTCTATTCATCCGTTTGCAACTCCATTTTGCTTGGTGTTCCTTGTAGAGGATAGTGCCTCACTATACCAGGATTTTGCAAACTTCACAAATTCTTTACTGGAAAATTCTCCATCATTGTCAGTTCAGCTTCTACATTCCACTTACTTCTCAACCATAGCCTTCTATTGCTTGAATTTGTTAAACACTTCTTCTTTTTCTTCAGGAAATAAATCCAAACTTTCTTGGAATAATCATCTATCAAGAGTAAGAAAATAGCGAGCTCCATCTAAAGAGTTAACAGAGGCTGGACCCCAAACATCCAAGTGGACATACTCCAATATTCCATTGTTGTTGTGTTTACCAAAACCGAACTTCACCCGTTTCCTTTCCAAATACAAAGTTTTCACATAATCCAAGTTTGTAATTTTTCAGGCTTTTCAGGAAGCCTCCCAGAAGTATGGTTATTCCTTTCTCACTCATATGACTAAGTCGCATGTGCCACAATCGTGTAGAAGATAGAACGTGTCATGACCCGCCTAGAGAACGTGATCGGACGTTAGATTTGGATCCCATGAAAGCCTCATGATTGGTTAATATGCATTAATAAATATATTCAAAATATCTCAAGCTTAACTAAATTTCATAATTCTGAAAATGTTTCAATCATAAATATCTAACGTAAAACTGTGTAAAATCCATAATCTGGATCAAAGCCAAACATAATAAATGATTGAAATTATGATAATAGCCAAAATAATATCATGAATGTCCATCCTGACACACAATTATTGGAACACTACTAATGACATAACCAATAGTAAGCTCCACTCCAAAACGAAGCTCACCAAAGAAGCTATAGCACTACTGGGTAGGATCCTGGTGCCACTGAATCTATACCTCTCTAAGGAGAGGAAAGAGAGGGTGAGTTCATCAAAACTCAATTAGTGAGCTTCCACTCACAACCCACATAGGACAACAATAAATATACATAACATATACATGCAACTGATGTAAAATATTTTATATATAATTACATCTAATTGTACTGAAACAATAATTTAACTAAATCCATGGCAATAATTAGTAGAGAAACAAGAGATATTTTGTATATAAATAACTGAGCTAATAGTTGAATTTGAGCCAATGACTAATCCAATGGGTACCTAACTAGGTACCATAAATGGACACCGCACGGTTCTTTACTAAGTGAGCTAGTCCTCTAACGGACTACTTAGTACCAAGGTTAACGATCAATTATGTAGCGTAACTCACTATCGTTTCTCACTAATTACTATTAAAATAACTTGCAATAAAATTCATTATTCTTATTATTCATGCCATATTGGGGTTCATGAGAATTTCTGACTAATAAAATGAATAAATCTAAATCATACATACCGCAACTATGGTCCTATGAGTTTTCCAAAATAATTAATTTTCATGATAACTATATATAAAAAACTAATATTTTTAAATTGGCATAACTCATAACAATATGGTTTATTGGCATAAATTATTCTAAAATTTCATAAATAATTATAGAATATGAGAAAATAATAATAATAATGATCAAAAGTATGGTCATGAGCTTAAATCCACTCACCATTGGTAGTCGGGAGTGCGCTTCCACTAACAATTTGACTCTTAGGAGCTGGAATGACATGGTAAGTACCAAAATATAATGAAGATATAAACAATTTGACTTTATCATCCAAACTAAGTTTGGGATAGTAGGGAGGAAAAATATTATGAGAAAATTATGCCCGATAGTATCCAAACTCACATACTAGTTAAAAAAGGGGTAGGAACTGGCTAAATTTCATGAAGATCACTTACCAGAAGAGATTAATTGAGAGAAACCACATTTTCTCTCTAGGAAAAATTTCTTTAGTGCCTAGAGTTCTTAGAAAAATATTTGAGAGCATTATGATGTGGTAAGAATATACTAGGAGTATAAAAACAAAAAACGAAGCAACCTACGCCTCACACATAGTTCTCGCTCCATTACGCGATATATAGAGGAATGTGCGTTTTTGCTAATTGTCACATTGTATATAATAATAATTAAAAGAATTCTGTGTGTCTCAATGCAAGTTTGGTTATTATATATAATAATGATGCACGTTCTTGTCACTAATAATTAAAGAAATCCATATGCACATTCTTGTCATATTGTATATATAATAATAATAATTAAAAGGAATACATGTGTCTCGTGAGTTTCATTATTATATACAACAATTGTAGTGATGCGCAACGACGCATTTTCATTACTTATAATAATAATAATAATAATAATAATAATAATAATAAAATATAAGTAATAATAATGATTATTTAGATATTAATAAATTTTGTATTTAGGATATTACAAAACGGTAGCAGTTCATCGACGTGTTTCCCAATAGATAGATTTCGCCCTAGCTTTCCATCGAGCTTTTGAATACCTTCAAGAAACCACCATCTCCAGTGAACTTGCACCTCTGATTATCTAGGACACTCAATGAGATTAGGTTTCTACCCAGTTTCCTGACATGCCATGCTTGAAACTTCCTTTTAGTACCATTATCCAAATTGACTTGCACATCTTCTTTACCAGGAATCGGAATAATTTTGTTATCTCTTAATCTAACTTTTCCCTCCTACTTTTTATAGAATGAGAAAAAGCTTCAATTGAGTGTCATGTGAAAAGATGCGTCAGAATCCATGATCCACTCATTTTCTGTCACATGTGAATACTGTCAGGGTTGAACCAGGATCAACATCACTATCATCAGAACTTTCAATTGTTATGTTGGCAAAATCTCCTTATTTCTCTTTCTCTATGGGCAATTTCTTCTGATATGTCCCATCTGATGACAATGAAAACACTTTACAGATTTGTGCTTTTTGGACTTCAATCTTCTCTTGTTCTTGCTTCCAGATCCTCTATCTTGACTACGCCTCTCGTCACAAACAACCCATCTGCGGACCTTTGCACCTATCGGATACTAACTTTTGATGTTCCTTTATCATCAATGATTCTTTGACATTTTTCATTGAGATATCAGATCTACCATGAAGTATGGTATCAAAGAAATTATCATAAGACGGAGGTAGTGAAGTCAACAAGATCATAGCTTGATTTATGTTTTCTACTTTAATTCCAGTTACTCCAACATCGGAGATCATCCTGTTGAAGTCGTCTATATGCTCTTGTATTGATTTTCCTCCTAATATTTGAACATGTATAGTCGCTTTCTTTGATAAAGCTTGTTGGACAAGGTTTTTACATAATATTTTTCTTCCAAAGCCTTTCATAATGAATCATCGGTTTCTTCTTCCATGACTTCTTACAGAATATTGTCCGCAAGACTCAATTGTATTATACTCAGTGCTTTGACCATCATCTCCTCCTTCTTGTCATCATGTAATGACCCTGGCAATTTTTCTTCCCTCCAACACCTTTGCAACACCTTATTGATTTAGCGATGCCTGAATTTTAGCTTCCATAGTCTGAAGTGGTTGGACCTGTCAAACTTCTTCACTTCAAATCTTGGCATTAACATCTTGGATTTGAAACCAAAACCTTTCCAAACTGCACTTTTACAGGATCACATTGCCTTCCAGGAACCAAAGGATGATCCTCAAGTACCAAGGAGAAATTCTTTCCTATGTGGAAGATCAACTAAGCCACAGAGCATACTAAGAATAAATCCCACCAAACCAAATATCTAATACAACTTGTTAGGGAATATTAGAATTGGGTACACCCCAAGTGTAATAAACAATTTATGAATGTGAGCGGAAGCGCGTCTAAATTTATGGAGAGTAAACACATGAATAGTACTTCACAGTGGGACCTACTTGTCACTATTCACATCCAACAAAAATAAATTGAGAGAATTGCATACAAAATTTTAATATGGAAAACCCTCATATAATTTTGAAAGAAAAACCATGGGCTAAATTTCAAAAAAATTCCATTATATTTAAATAGTAGTTACAATATAGTATATTCCCAGTGAGACTCTCTTCAACTATAATTTGTAGTATTAGAGAGATCTAGAAAATATACTCAAAACCCCAGTGTATACTTACACTACACTCTTGAAATTGTTTTACACATACTCTCTATTCTTCTCACACTACAAGAAGCTAACATTGCTTCTTTCTAAGCTGGAATTGTTTCATCTTTGTTGTTATGTTTTTCTTGTTTGATTTCTGCTCTATTTATAAAGCCTCAAAGTAATATGCAGTGCACATCGCCAACCACCATCTAGCTAAGAAAGGAACTTTCAATGGAGGGACAAAATACTTTTGGTGTTTTGAGTGGAGACAGGAATATTTTCTTCTTGTTTTGCAATGATAGAGGCCAAATAAAATAAAGAAAAGTAAGCCAACTTTTCTAATAGAAAGGAATACTTGAAAGGCCAAAGTGAAGGCGCTTGGAGTAGGTCATTGTGGTCACGGAGGGAGCGATCTAAGAAATGAGTGACCAAAGAAAGAGCTATATGGAAATATCAAAGTGAAACCGCTCGGAGGCAATCTAGAGTTAGTTGTCGTGGTCATCGGCTTTTAAATGGGGGATTAGGAGTCTCACATTGGGGAGTCATGCCATCCAAGTATCATACTTAAGTCTCGGGTTCTCCCACCAAATAGATTATATGTATATTCTAAACTGCTATGAAGACCTAAATTTAGAGCTCAATAATGAAAAATGTAATATAAAAAAGATTAATTAACAGCTAACATTTTTCTAGAGGGACTAAAAATTAAAATGAGCTAAATTCATAAGGATTAAAAAAACAAGAAAAACATTCCTAATATTATTTAGCTAAGGATTAGTTTAAGACGTGAGAAAAACTAGTTAGATACCACAACAACAACAACAACAACTCTATTTTTTCGTTTTAAGAAGCTAATTTAACCTTTTCATTTAGTGTGCAGTTAAATTTACATAGTTTATATTAAAAAGATTCTTGAAAGAAATTAAACCCAAGCATACTCTAAGTTCCAATTTTTGTCTCCTATGTTGGGACTATGTTTTTACAATCACGAAGCTCAAAATTGCGAAATTAAACATGGATGCTGTGTCCCCTTTTCAATCTTAATTAAATTTTTTTTTGAGATTATGGGAAATGGAATTAAACGTAGATGTTGTCACCCCTTTTCAATCTTAATTAGATCCCATTTTTAAATTTAAAGCAAATGAAAGAGATTTGCTAGCGATCACATTTGATCTTTACATCATTGTTCTTTTTACTATTTTATTCCTACCTTAATTGTCAGTTCCTGAATCATCAATTACAGCAGGTGCAACCATCCCACAGCCCACAACATTCATTTTCATGAGCACATCTCATTTAAATTTTGATTATTCTCTGCAAAATGATTGGGAAAAAATAAACATCATGCGATGCATGTGCTTTACTTTCTTTTAATTTTTGATTCCTAGTATATGCAATTGGATTAGTTGAGCAACTCAATCCATGTTGGCTGCGAAACAGCTTTGAAATGTTAACATTACTGTTTCCAAAGAAATGAACATCTAATGTACCAACTAACCACCTGAATCATAAGCAGAGATCCCCGGGACAAGGTGGTTTTTTTTTTTTTTAAGAAAAACAAGGCTAAAATATTATTACATATTAGTATTCTTTAACACCAAAGTTTAAAAACAAGAAACTTTGTTTTTAAGTTAGATAATCTAGATTAAGTGTACCAAAAAGTTCTGCCCTATGAACTATCCTCTGCTCCATTATTTGATTAGATTTTTTCAGGACTAAAGTATTTCTAACATGTGTCTCTAGGGCTTGATTTTGTATAGGTGTAATTTTTTATAGAGCTACTGAATTGTTTCGGCTCTTCAAAAGTTATTTTTAAAAAAATCATAATAATATTTTTTTTTATGAAACCATAATAGCATAAAAGTTGCTCTTAATAAAGAGGAGGTGCAATATTAGCTTATGATAAATATATTACAAATTCATTTTTAGAATCCAAAATGACTATAATAGATATAGATATTAAATATGACACTTTTTACTTTTATTGTTATTAAATAAAGTAAAGTCATATTAGTTTTTAAAGTTTTAGACGACATAAATCAACTATTAAAAGTATCCTAATTTTTACAAGTAAGGAGAAAAAATACCTCACTTTTTATATTTATCAAACAAAAAAAATTGACTTATATTTTTTATGAGCAAAAGCATCCTTAGAAAGCACTAGAAATCAACTAACAACATAGAATAAAAAAATGGGTATAAAAAACTATGATCGCACCAAAAATATTTATTGCAATGGAAGTAGATTGTGATTTAAAGCAAATTTTAATGATCATTAAAAAAAATGTCAATGCCAATATTTCAAATCCTCAAATTATTATTTCGTGAAAGACATGATATAAAGAAAAAAAATTACCCAACTAAACAAAGTTATATATATGGCATCCATGTGCTCAAACAATCAAAACTCTTGTAACCATACTAGAAGAACCTGGTTATGACATTATGTAATGATGACTCCTAAGCAAAGTTATATATACGCCATTCATGTACTCAAGAGTAAGAACATGCTTGAGCATTAGCCTTGGGAACACAACAATTTCAATTTCTCTTTCTCTCCGTGTCATATGCTTTGTAACTCCACAACCATTGGCCAAAAAACCATTGTCCTCACTTTTCATATTCATGATCCCTTTGGACAGCAATTTTTATATACCTCAGTGTAGTCAGTGATACCTAGGAAAATCTCATCACAAAGGTATCTGCTTTTTTATTCATTATTTTGTTTGGTTTCTGCTCATTCTCTTTTCTGGGTTGTTCTTTTTTTCGTGTAAAAATTTGTTTTTTCCTGTTGGGGCATGAGTTTTGAAGCTAAATTTCCTTCCTTTATGGTTTCTGAGCTTATTTTATGTTAATTGGCCGCAAGGGCAAGTGTTCAAGTGTGAAATTTGTGCTATGTTTGGATTGATGGTAACTGGTAAGTGGTGGAGAAAAGTGCAGTCAATAAAATGAAATGAAAAGAATTATTTGGATATTTTAATGATAAACTAGAGTAATATTTCATCTCATTTGGACATGTTAATAAAATAAAATGTAATTATTATAATGATAAGTGTTTTATTCCTATAATATACTCATAGTAATATATTACGAGTGTTTATTTTTAACTTAAAAGGATAAAATACAATAGTAGTAAATGAACAACTTTCATTACATTCCATTCCCTCAATTTAGAAGGAAAGAAGAATGAGAAGAAATAGTGGAATTGGATTAAATGAGCTTCTATGTCTCCACTCGACTCCCTCAAGTTTTATTATATCCAAACAATAGAGCTCATTCAAATTTCTTCCCCTCCCATTTCACTCCAACTTATTCCATCATTCCAAACATTTTTGCTTTGCTCATATAGTTTGCAATCATATTCACTCCTTATTATTGGTAATGACTTGTTTAGATATCAAAATACTAGAAGAAGTCCATCAAAAATATTCAACTCAATTTAAGTGTTAGAGCATCATGATTTTTTTTTAATGGCTAAACTGCAAGTATCAAAAGTTCATTCCTTGATTGTTTGTTTCTTTTGTGTGTAACATAACAGTGCTTGTTCTTGGGGATCGATTAGTATTCATTGCTTGAAGCTTTGATTGTACTAAGCTATGTGCGTAGTTTCTATGATTTGGAGAGCCTTCATGATTCAGGGTTTAGTGTAAAGCTAGTTGTGGTTAAATTAAAGCCATGACTTGGGATTCACCCACAGTGTATCCCAATCTAAGACCTCTTTCTTGGTTTGTGGTCTTTTTGGGAGTGCTGGCATTGTTCTTGTTTTGTGCTTCAGGGATTCTTGCATCTTACCCTGTTGGCTCCACGGTTCGCAAATATTTCTATGGTAGTACAAAATTCTATGATTTATCAGTATCTCCAGAGAATGAAACTTCCATTGATGATGCTGCCTCCAATGAAAGTTTAGACCTGGAAGATGATGAACCATCCTCTGATCAAGACCCTTCCACGGATTCCCCTGCCCTTTCAAGTGATAGCAATACAGAAGAAGACATTGTTAATGAATCAGACTCACAAGTACCCTCCACTGAATCTGCTTCACCAGAATTTCCAGAAACCAAGGAGGAGAATGACAAAGCACCTTCTGATTCAGCAGCTTCTAGTTCACAAGAACCTGTGACTTCATTTGGCAACAATACAGATGATGTTAATAGTAGCCTGCTCGCGCTCTCCGATTCACAAATAAATTTGACTTCAACTGCATTTTTGCCAATTGCTGGTACTGATTCTTCTAATGTGACTGGTAATATTACAATTGAGGAGCCCACATATGCAGCATTGATGAAGAATTCAAGCACTTTAATCACATCATCAAATGAAACCTCTCAGTTGCCTTCAGACTCATTATCGACATCACTTCTGGCATCATCTGGCAAGCCAGCCAATAATCAATCCTTTTCTGATTTGGTTAATTCAGGTTCCATTTTACTTTTCTTCTTTATAGAATAAATAATATGAAAACTGTTTTGGTTTTGTTTACCTTGTTCACTTCTAGAAATGCAATGGAGCCATAACATATCAGGACTAAGGAGTAATTTCAATTTATCATCTTTCATTTGTTACATATATTTTAATATGCTTAACACATATAAATTATTAGTGCTTGTATCTTGTTAGTTAGAATTTGACATATGCAATACATATACTCACTTTTCTTTCTAATTTTTTTCTATGAAACTTGTCCTTATATCTTAGTTTTTGACTGGTGGTTTATGTTTTCTGCTATGTAGGCTGCGATCTATTTCATGGAAATTGGGTATATGATCCTTTGGGACCATTATACACAAACAAATGCCATGAACTGACACAAAAGCATAATTGCCAGAGTAATGGGAGGCCTGATAAGGATTATGAGAACTGGCGATGGAAGCCCTTTCAGTGTGACATCCCACGTTTCAATCCCAGAAAATTTTTGGAGCTGATGAGAGGAAAGACATTGGCTTTCATTGGGGATTCATTAGCTCGAAACCAGATGGAATCACTGATGTGTATCCTCTTGCAGGTTACTTTCACGATTCCTTACTGTTCTGATTTCCATGAAAAATAAAATGATTCCATCATCTGTGATAAACCGGCTCTTTTTTACTGACATCTAATTCTTAATATCTTCTCATGACTGCTGTGTAACATTATCTGATTGTGAATTTTCTTCAAATGGGCATTACTGCACATTCACCATACAAGATGTATACTAGTTACGACTTATGATATTATCCATGTGGTTGACAAAGATACAAGCTGAAATTTTAGGTAATTCACTTTACTTGACAACAAATTGGAGACACTTGTATACAACTCACGGGATTTTACTTGGCATTAGGGAAGAATTTGGATGTAATTCTGAGAACAGAAGGATAGCTGTGCTTGTTTCTTAATTGGATGTGAGGATGTAGTTTATAATTTATACTTATCACATGTTTTTGGCTTTTTTTGGCATCACCTAAAATAGCTCAATTCTCTTGTTGCCTGTATGCGCAAGTTACTAAGAAGCTTCTAGTTGCTGTTACATGCAACCGAAGCTTGTATTTGAAACTTCTATGAAACATCTCTTGCTACTTATTCATTGCTAGACCGGTAGGCAGATTGCATCTTTTATGTTTGTGGATTTCTTTGTGGCTTTTTGCTTGCTAAGGGGATGGAATTGATCTACAAGTGACATAATTAAGTATATCATCTCAACATTGGAAAATGACAGGAGATGGTTTTCCATTTCTCATGCGCTGGCTTTATAGAATAGAGTTATTTGGGCTCACAATGCATATAAAAGTAAGCTAGGACTTCGAGATTTTAATTAGTTTTGGTTGAATTTTACTTATATTCTAACTTGGACATTCTTGATTGAAATTATTTTGATACTGCTGGAATTTTGTTGATTTTTTATTTTTTTCATGTTCTTAATAATTGGTATTTCTCATGTATGGAATTTGGTGGTATTTGGGGGAATCCAAATTGTGATGAGTTTTGACCTTGCTGTGATGATTTCAGCATAATTGGAGTTATGGTTATTATATTGAGCTAAATTTGGTGTCATTGGAAAGCTAAGAGAAAGAGCTATAACTTTGATGAATGTATCAAAATCTAGTTCACACATCTAACACATGAAAAATAGCGTGCAGGTCAGATGACAGATGTTGGTGTTCTAGTGCCCAGGTGGCCGCATTGCTTTTTTTTTTTTTTTTCTTTGTGTTCTTACCAGAACAAAAGGCATTCTATTGGGGATTTTGGGCTTGAGAGGTTAGGAATATGGGAGAACACTAGTTCAGGATTTGTTTTCATGGGGGTTATTTGGACTGGTGTAATTGATGTGTGTATAATCTAGTTCCACATGTTTTGCTTGGTGCTTGTGTTGTGTTGCATTCTTGTTCAATAGCAAGATTCTTAACTGAAAAATATGGTATTTTCAGGTAGAGAACCCAAGAATCATGGAAACCGTGACATATTGCGATATTTTTTTAGGTCTACTTCATTTAATATTGTCCGAATATGGTCTCCATGGCTTGTCAAACACAATTCTAAAGCATTTGATTATGCTCCAACAGGTGTGGATAAGATCTTTCTTGATGCCCCTGATGAGACATTGATGAGATATCTCCCAATATTCGACGTGGTTGTTCTTTCTTCTGGCCACTGGTTTGCCAAGCAGTCTGTGTATATTCTGAACAATGAGATAGTTGGAGGACAATTGTGGTGGCCAGACAATTCTAAGCCTATGAAGATCAACAATGTTGCAGCATTTGCTATATCTGTTGAAAAAATGTTTACTGCTCTTGTAACACATCCAAATTACACGGGGCTTTCGATTCTGCGTTCCTATTCACCTGATCATTATGAGGGTGGGGCCTGGAATACTGGTGGATCATGCACCGGGAAGGTTAAGCCTCTTGCAGTTGGTGAAGTGGTAGAAAATAACATTACCAATACAATGTATGAGCAACAGGTTACAAGTTTCAATCGTGCAATGAAAAAGGCAACAAATAGATCAAAGTTGAGGTTTATGGATATCACTGAAGCCTTTAGATACCGGCATGATGGCCACCCTGGCCCATATAGGAACCAAGATCCAAACAAGATTACAGAACGTGGCCCGGATGGAAGCCCGCCACCACAGGATTGCTTGCATTGGTGCATGCCAGGTCCGGTAGATACCTGGAATGAGATTTTGTTTGAAATCCTTAAGAGAGAATATGAAGGCGACAATGCATCATGAGATTTACTTTTTCTTGACAACAAGGTGCATATGGCCTTCTGCACTGTTCTTGTGCAGAAATATCCTTGTTTGAGGAGGGATAAGACTACTCCTTTCTTTTCCCTCTCTGGAAGTATATCATAGAGAGAGGGTGAACCTTGATACGATGGTAAGATTACTATCTTACAACCTGATGGTTGGAAACAACCTCGTCGATTTCCAAGATAAGGCTATGTTTATCTATCCTCCCCAAACCCCCCACTGGGTGAGGAGCTGGTGCATTGACTGCCTTTTAAGTATATTATAGAGAAATTTATTCTTTTTTAAAGACTAAGATGATAAGCTGCTACCTTATTCCTCAACCATGTATCAAAAGGTCATCAATACTCGTGTTGAGGCTGAGTCTGTTCATGAGTTCTGTTGTATGTACAATATAAATTCATATCTTTTTACAAGTATTGTCTATTAGCCTTACGTCGTGTTGGTTTGTTTCTCTTCATTTAGTTGCTGTTGTTTTACTTTATTTAATAGTTGTAATGGTTGTTTGTTTTTCTTTAATGAGTGGTTGTTTGTTTTTCTTTACATTGAGCATTATGATTATGTTTTTTCTAGCACATAATACAAGATTTACATTCTCTCTAGACTTTAGAGAGCTATGCTTGCTGAGTTTTTAATGAGGATTGTTGCAGATATCAGTTTATTGAGAATCCAAACCAGTGAAGGGAGTAGTATTATTTCCACTTGATTTGTTTTCCTCCGCATGGCTTGGCTAGTTAGTTTAGTTATTTTGTTAAAGTTCTATTCATTCGGTGGTCTCCCTTTAGAGGGACGAGACTTACTAAATGTAAGAACGTTACGTCATGTTCATCTAATGATTATTATGATTCTAATTACTATCAAATTTCCTTATTAGTATATTATAATAAGATGGGAAATGGGGAGATCAGAGAAGCATTAATATAATAAAGTGATGCTGGCTAATGTATAGTTATTGATGATTCAACTATTGGCAGTTCAACTATTTGCAAGAGTAAGTTGCAAGAGTAAATATCTAGTAACTTACTCTTGCAACTATTTGAAGCGAAGTACCAAGTATATTAGTTGGATAGTAATACTAGGATTATTGGCATTTGTTTTTTAGGTGATGAGAAGATAATCTTAATAATTGTTTTTGAATAGTACTGTAATTTGAAATTCAATTCTTGTAACTCATATTTCATTCTTCAATTTTGTTTATAGCACATTAAGTGAAGTTCACTATACACTGATTACTTAGTTGCACTTGTTGAAAAGTGTGGCTAGATTCATTCACGATAATTTTTAGTGTATTTAGTCACGTTTTGTGAATGTGACTAATTGGTTGGTTTATGGTACATCATACTTCACTTGATATATGTAGCCCTCATCACATGTTTTAGGGTTTGTAATAATAGAAATTTAGAAATCTTTTTCCTTCTCATAATGTAAAATAGGAAAATACTTACAACTCAAAATTTGTCATATATGTGTTAACTATATTTAATAAATTTTCAAAAAAAATATTTTTCAAGTTGCCTGGCAAGCTAATGGTGTATAAAGGATAAATTAGGTCGAGTTAAATCAAATTTAAATTTGACTTTTTTTATTATTGGCCTATTTATTTGATCTTAAATTCAACCATATAATGACTCCACTAGCTTTAAGTTCGTTTTTAGATAACATAAAAAAATTTAAATGCTATGTGAAATAAAATGGTAGAATCCTATAAGTAAGAAACACTAAGTATTTGAATAAAGTATTCTGAAGCCTTCTAAGATTTGATACACTTACATCTAATGCCTTTCTATTTATAAAATTATCACTAAAGGTCTTTGATGTTTGCAAAAATTACATTAAACTACCTTATAGACATTTAACACATGATTATTAATGTTAAAATTATAATATTTTAACAATATTTGACAAATAAATTTATTAAAATAATATTTTTTAATCATGAAAGGATAATGTTTATAATTATAACCTATTATGAAAAAAAGTATTTTAGTTTATATATATTATATATTGTCAACATATTATAATTTTATTATTAATAATCACGTATATATCACGTTTTCTTCACTTAAATTAAGTGAATAATGCTACAAACTATCAATATAAGTTTAGCAAATATTAGGAATTTTTAGTGATAATGTTACAAATATAGGAATATAATTACACTAACCCTAACTAGTGAATTGATAGACACTTATATACCTATCAATCCATATTATTTTTTGTAATTTCTCTTAATTTTTTTATCTTTATAATTTCTGTCAACATTTGAAATAGGAATTTTAGAGACCAAATGTATAGAATCATATATAGTATAGATTTGGCATTTAAAGCTGACAGCAGCAATAGTTAATTCATCCATTAATTGGAAAAGACCAAATCAAATCCACACGCAGCGCTCTTCAACGGTCCTTTTTCCCTCAAACGGCTACATTCTCTCTCTCTCAACAACTGAAACCAAATCCTCAGAACTCAATTCAGAAAAACACTGCAGTTTCCAGGAAAACCTCCATTTTCATTTTCTCTGAAAAAAAATCGTTCCTTTATTCCCAGCAACGAAGAAGAGAGGGAAACACCCCGAACCCAAAAGCAATAATTTCACCGATCCCTTTTTGTTTCAGGTCAGTAGTGCTCATAATTTTCATTCGCTTTCTTACTAAATTGGTAAAATTTCCCATTTTTGCCTCTAAAACCGTTCTTTTTATTTTTTCCGAGGAAAAAGTGACGGAAATGTTAACAGCAAAGTTTTCTAATTTAGACTTCCACTCACACCAATTCTTAGAAAAGTAAAAAAAAAAAAAAAAGGAACCTAAATTTAGCAACTTTCCATTTAGTTCTGTATCGTTCGTTTTTCACAAATCTAGGTCATTGAGAAAGTTTATGGCTTTCCTTTTTCCAACATTGTTTGTGTATTTTTTTTTTTTCCTTTTCTTGTTCTTCGCTCTTCTTTTTCAATTTGTGTTATTCTGTTACAGTTTTCTTCTTAGCTGAGATGCATTCCCAACATTATTGTTATTTTTTTGTGAATCAGATTAATGTTTATTGACAAAAAAAAAAAGCTTTGTGCTTGATTTGGAAAATTTGTGATACTGAGTTCTGATTGAGTTTTGGTAGTTTCAAACTTCAATCAATTGTAAAGAAATGATCATTTTTTAATATTCAATTTTTCTATATGAGACATTGGATTAAGGAAAATTGTCTCATACGGGTCTAGCAATTGTAGTACTACTACACAACAACCATGCCTATCAAAAGTGAATCAAGCCTGTTCCACTAGGTAGGTCAGCTACATTGATCGATGATACTATCTATAGCACTAATGTGGCATTTGCGGTGTATCTTTTAAGCTGTTTTGCCTTGTTATTAATGGTATGGGTTTAGGTTTCAGAAGAATTTGTTTGGTGAAGGAACGATAGAATGCTGGTTGTCTGGCACTTCGTTATATAGCAACTAGTACATTGTCATTGTTTTGGTTATAAATTTTGTTTGAGCCATCATGCTGCCACTTATGCATTGCCTATGGGACATTTGAGTCTTCAACCAAAATACTTTCTATGATTTACTGTAGCAATAGCCTTTTTCAAGGGAGACCCTCAACAAAACAACATATGCATTCATGCTTCCTGTTATAACCATTTAATTGGTAGTTAATATTGGAACTTGATTCCTCTTGGATGATAGTGGCCTCATTTGTCATGAATTTTCATTTTTTGCAATATTCGTTAGTTTCTATTTCTGTGATCTATTAACTTCTACTCAAGTTAGGATGACACCAATTTGAATGTTTTAAGAAAATTTGTTTGGCAGAAACTAGTGTTCCAAAGTCGAAAATGTATAAACCTCAAAAAGATCCCATTCTGCAAGCCGAAACAACATGTGGAACACTTATTCACGAGCTTCAGGTATACATTAAACTTCTCTGCAATTAAACTAGTTTCTTGCTCTCCCTTCTGCAACCCAATTAAAGAGCATTCAGTTAACAGTGGAGAAATCTTCATTGTTTGCCTTGGCTTACTTTTCCCAAACTAGATAATATGGGATGAAGTTGGGGAGTCTGAGAATGAAAAGGATAGAATGTTGTTTGAGCTTGAACAAGAGTGTCTAGAAGTATACAGAAGAAAGGTAGATCAAGCAAATCGGTCTAGAGCTCAAATAAGGCAGGACATTGCTGATTCTGAGGCAGAGCTTGCAGCTATCTGTTCAGCATTGGGAGAGCGACCAGTACATATTAGGCAGGTTGGATACTTTATGAACTGTTAAGCTTCGAATTGCTGTTTTAGCTTGTCTGCCTATTGCTTAACTGTATTATGTCACATTAGTCATTACTGTGTAATATGTACCAAATGTTGCTGTTGACAAAGACAGGAATAATAACTATTCTTGTCAATATATTGTTATTGACACGAGTTTTGCTGTCAAGATTATCTATTATCCCATTAGACTACAAAGAAGACAATTGATAACTCTCGTCTCCCTCATTTTTCTAGTCTGATCAGAATGCTGGTAGCTTGAAGCAAGAGCTAGCAAGAATTCACCCGGAGCTGGAGGAAATGCGAAAAGGAGGTCTGAGCGTAGAAATCAATTTATAGAAGTTCAAGAGCAGATTCAAAGTATCTCAAATGAGATTTATGATCCTGGAGAATACATTCCAGCCATTATAGATGAAAATGATTTATCATTGAGAAAGCTTGAAGAATTGCACAGACAGCTTCATGCACTTCAAAAGGAGAAGGTCAGTAACTTACCTATAATACATACATGTACTCTGTGTGTATGTGTATCCTGTTTCATCAACTTGTAACATCACATTTTGCTGCCCTGTATTACTAATTTTGCTGGTATCTTCATTTCATGTAGAGTTATCGCCTCAAGAAGGTCCAGGACCACCTTTATACCTTAAATTCTCTTTGTTCAGTGCTTGGTTTGGACTTTAAGCAAAGAGTCAGCGGAATCCATCCTAGTTTAGGAGATTCAGAAGGATCTAAGAGTGTAAATAATGATACCATCAAGCAATTGGCTGTTGCTGTACAAGAACTACGGGAAGTTAAATTACAGAGAATGCTGAAGGTAAAGACTGTTTTAGATACGAAATATAAAATTCTATTTATAAATTCATGTTATTTCCTCTGGTTCAAAGTTGTAAATTGCTTATGGTCTGGCAGCTGCAAGATCTCGCAACAACAATGTTGGAGCTCTGGCATTTGATGGATACACCTATTGAAGAGCAACAGATGTTTCAAAATGTTACTTGTAATATAGCTGCTTCAGAACATGAAATAACTGAACCAAACGCTTTGTCTGAGGACTTCATCAATTATGTGAGTTAGAAGTTACTGGTGAAGACAAAGACTAGATTTTTGTTTATTTATGTGGTTTAGAATTCATGGGAAATAATGATTTCATGCAGATTGAGGCAGAAGTATCTAGGTTAGAAGAGTTAAAATCAAGCAAAATGAAAGAGCTTGTTTTGAAGAAAAGAACAGAGCTGGAAGAGATTTGTCGAAAGACTCATTTGGTTCCAGAACTCGATAGTGCAGTGGAATATGCTGTTGAAGCTATAGAGTCTGGTAATGTCCTAGAAAAAGAATCACTAGACGAATGTTGATGTTTTTCCTGCAAACTTATATGTCTGCTTCTTTTATATGCAGGATCTGTGGACCCTGCTTGTGTGCTTGAACAAATTGAACTTCAGATTGCCAAAGTCAAAGAGGAAGCTTTTAGTAGAAAAGATATACTTGAAAGGGTTGAGAAATGGTTGTCAGCATGTGAGGAAGAGTCTTGGCTTGAGGAGTACAACAGGGTTAGTCTTGGCTTCATGAGATGTACTGTGATATGTTGTTATACAAAAGACAAAGCATTAACCCCAATTTATTTATACAAGATACATAAGGAAACAAATCATGAAATATGGGATTTGTTCATGATTTCTGACAATATACACATGCACACACACACACATCATACTTACAGTTTATTAATTTTATTACACATTTTTATTTTTCTTCCAGGATGAAAATCGATACAATGCTGGAAGAGGTACTCATCTTAATCTCAAGCGGGCTGAGAAAGCTCGTGCCTTGGTTAACAAAATTCCAGGTATTTATAGATAGTAATTGTCATCCATATTTATGGTTTTTTAGTTATATGATCTTGATTGTGCTGCCTCAGTGTTTACTTATTAGTGTAGGATGTATTTTTCATTTTAATTTTTCATTTGCATGCAGCAATGATAGATGCTTTGAATTCAAAAACTGTAGCATGGGAAAAGGAGAAAGGCATTGAGTTCACATATGATGGTGTAAGTACCCTCTCTAAGAGATACTAGCTATGAGTGTCACAAAGAAGTATTGAATGTCAACTCAGTGCCCTTTAGTTGGTTGCTCAAGTAAGCCTGTGTAAGTTGATTTTTGCTGTGTGTGACTTTCTAGGTCCCTCTGCTCTCTATGCTTGAAGAGTATACCATCTTACGGCAAGAGAAAGAACAAGAACGTCGTAGGCAGCGGGTACGGTCCTCTTATTGCAATTAAATATCTCTAAAATAAATTGTCTCGGGAATTTGAAATCCATCTAACATTTTATTTGATCCATGTCATCCAACAAATAGATGCTTTGTGTTCTTTCTCCAAAATTTGTTCAAATATCATTTCTCTGTTTCAGGACCTGAAGAAACTTCAGGGACAATTGATAGCAGAACAGGAAGTACTATACGGGTCAAAACCAAGCCCTTCAAAGCCCCAGAGTGTGAAAAAGATGTCGAGGTCATCAAGTGCAAGTGCAGCCAGTCGAAGGATCTCCGGTGGAGGAGCAATGCTTCAAACACCAAAATCAGATGCAAAATCTACTATGTTCTCAACAAGGAAGACTGACAAAGCGCACCAAATTGAGCAGCTAAATTACGTGGATGATGGCATTTCATGTTTATCATCTGGTAGTTTCTTTAGACTCTTTTCCTTTCTACCCCTTCTTTTGCTTGCAGATTTCTCACTAGGTTAAAGTGTTTTATTTATTTAATTATTATTATTATTTTTTTTTGGGGGGTGGGGTGAGACGTGGTTTGTTCTCTAGGTCCATATCCTACTAAGCAAGGTATATGTTGGTAAAACCACATTTTATTGTTTTTCTTCTCCTTCTTTTTATCTTTTTCTTTTATTTGTTTGAGGGGGAGATGGCAACTTATTGTCAATTTCATTGTCATAGCATTTTTCATTCTGAAAATATCTCCTCTAAGAGTGTGTCTGGTTGAGATGGGAAACTAGGGGGAAATTTTTCATATCATCCATCAAAACTTTTTTCCTATTTTTACTCTCTAACCAAATACACTCTAAATAAATGACACAAACAAGATGACAATCGAAAAAGAAAAGCAATGAACAAAAGATTTCATTATGTATCAACTTGTGCCATCTAAACACCAGTCAAAAGATTTCTGGATCTGGATACTGTTTATGTTTTCCTTTGTTTTAGACGAAGATTCTCCACCGGATTCTCCCAGGCACCCTTGATGATGGCTGTTTAGTAAGGCTGTCTATGGCACTGAGGAACACTTTAGGCATTTTTTGTGTGTTTCATACTGAAGGTGGAGGCCAACAAAGCCACATCTCAGCTGGTAGATTTTCCCATTTGCATCCTGCTGGTATATCTAGCATTCCTTGATGTTTGTGTTTTCACATAAGTTGCACAAAACAGCTTACATGATGTATGGTGTACACACGCTTATTTTTATTCTTGCACCATAGGATGCCTTTAGAACTCTCATGACTGCTTTTTGTCTTGTTCATATGCAGCTAGAAGAGGCCTCGACATTGCTGATTCTCCTTTGAAGAAGCAATCATCTGGTAGTGGAAGTGTTCGCGAAATAGAATCATCTCCTTTGACTCGACAGCCTTTTTCTTCCATTTCTTCAACTGTATCGTCAAAAACAATTGCGACAAAAACTGCAGAGGAACTAAACATGCAGACTGAGAAGTTCCAGAAAACAATAGCAGATAACAATTTGGCATTCACTACTCCCTCAAAGACAGCCACAGTAGTAGATGAAGAGAACAGAACCCCAAAGGCAATGCCATTTTCTCACATCTCTTCAAAAGTATCATCAAAAGCAAATATGGCAAATGCCACAGATGAACTGCTGAACATAGAGAAGTTGCAGAAAACAATAACACTTAACAATTTGCCATTCTCTACTCCCTCAAAGACAGCAACAGTTGTAGATGAAGAGAATAGAACTCCAAAGGAAATGCCTATTCCTGTCCCTACTACACCTTCGATTGTGTCAATTCCTATGAATATGAACATGACTCCTGCTCCCCTTTCATCAGTTCCTTTTGGAGGTGACTCGGTCCCAGAAATTGAATATTCCTTTGAGGAAAGAAGGCTCGGTTTTGTGTTAGCATGATTTTTTATTTTGGTTTTTTCGGTTTACTTGTTTAGTTAACTACCTTTGATGATGATCATGAGTCAAATGTAATTTGGCTTCCCGAATATGTACATAGTCTACTAGAAGTGGACGTGGACTAGGGTGTGGATGGAGCTTCTTAATGCAAGATTTTGCAGTCTAATGTGATTTTTTTCCCTCTTGGCTAAGTAAAAGTTTCCATCTGAAAATTGTTTTGCTGCCTTGACCGTTTTGTCTCCTCTCTCTGGTTTGAGATGCACTATTTAGTGCATATAAATCAAAATTAAATCAAGTTTATACTATCGTATAATCATGTGCTAATATAATCATATGATAATTAATATATATATTTGAAATGATGAATGTGAAAATTAATTTTTTTTTTTATTGATGCTAGATCAAAATTTATATATATATATATATATATATATATATACATTTGACTTGTACGATAAATAAATTTTTTTTGGGTACAGTACAATTATGCGACACATATCTACATGCAATTTTTGTTTTTGGCAAGATAAAATTTATTTGCTTGCTCACCTGTAGATTTTGGGAGACTAAATGCACTGTAACCCTTCCAAAAATAAAAGTCAACTCATTTCACCCCTCCCGAAAAGGAAAATCCATTATCCTTTATTTGTTGCAAATATTGACAACTGTCTACAGCTGATGCAACCATCATCAGATACACAAGAAGCCAAAAAACAATGTACAAATTTAGTTGTGTAACATCACTCCATTTGCTCATTGCATGTGCAGGAAGATGCAGCAACAAAAATAGCAAAGCATCTGCTTAGTCACCAGATCAAATGCAGTTCAGGGAAGCACTATTTATGTCAGCATTCAAAGTTTGTAAATAGCCCTTACTATATTAATTGCCCTTCTGTATTACACAATGTTGCTTTTTTTTTTTGTGTCAAAAGAAAAAGTGAGTCTTATGGTCCTTTTAGTCAAAACAAGCTATGATATGGAGGAGCAAGAAAAAAGAAAACAAACAGCTAGGGCAAATAAGGTGAGAGAAAATGTAGGAGAACACTGAATGCGTTACAGTGGCATTGTGGAGTAGATTCGCCCATTTATTTCAATTTCCTTATTCCTTGTAAAAAGAAAAAAAAAATCCATCTTTTATATAAAAAATTAAATTAAGAAAAAGATTTGTCCCAATTCAATGTCAACATATATCGTTCAACTCAATGATGAAGACTTATAAAAATATTTACAAATAATTTATAAGCAGAAAAAATTCAAAAATTAAACTGAAATTATAATGATATATGAACAGAAAATAGACCAACTGCGAGCATGCTCCATTAACTAAAAAGGTCCATTTTTGTAACTAAACTTCTACTTGTCAGTAGTTGGGGAAATGGAATGGCTCCAACCTTAACTTTACAGCTTTGAATAATTTTTTTTCAAAAAGCTGTAAATAAATAAATGGAAATTTTATATAAAAAAAAGGAAATTTGCTTTCTTTTTCAAAACCATCACCTAATTTTTTTAGTATTCAAATTAAGTACCTGTATTCACACTCATTTATTAAATCGCCTTTATTAAATTTCCAAGACGGACGTGAAGCAATTTCTTAACCAAAATTTATACTCTGAGTTTTGCAATTAAAAAATTAATTATTAATTAAATTCCCATTATTTAATTACTTTATCATTTCAAAAAAGAAGTATTATATTTTCCCAATTTCAACTTTATTTATTTACTCCACCTTTTCCATCAAAGCCCTAATTTCATATACCACTCTGGAGAATTTATGAACCAGAGTTGTTATTTTTTCTCTGTAATTCTAGAATTTTTTTTCAATTATTTTTTTGGTTAATTTTTTTAAGCTTTCTCTATTCTCTTCAATGGTGAAGATTTGAGCTACAGTGCTACATCTTTCTCGGAGTTCAACCTCAAACTGTTGAAATTTCAAAAATTCCGCTTCTGGGTTTTCTTCATCTCACAAAAAAGTTTCCGTTTCTGGAGTTTCTTCGCGTTGTTACAATATTTTTTTTCTGAGCTCAAACTTCATTGCACTGTTTTCTGCATTCAAATCTACTCATCTTCACAAAGTTCAAAAATTTCTATTTTTCCCCCATTTTTTCCAGCTCAAAAACGGTTTAATCTTCAATGAGTAGTGTTTAATCGTTGTTTTTGAGGTTCTGGGTGTCGTAGTTGTACTTTGATTCGCTTAAAAAATGGAGGAAAATAAGATTTTTGGTTCTGTTCATGTGGTTAAGGGTGATGAGGCCCCAGATGGCTTCCGCGTGGCACCAAGAACTGAAACTTTGCAGTTCTCCGGGCCCACGGCGGAGCCACCGCCGCCTCCGCCGTCTACGGTGGCTCCGGCAACGGCGGTGGTGACGCCGGGGACGGATGGGAAGAAGAAGAGGGGCAGGCCTAGGAAGTATGGACCGGATGGCAGGGTGACGGCGGCAGCAGCGGCGGTGGCGCTGTCGCCGATGCCAATATCGGCGTCGATTCCGTTGACGGGAGAGTTCTCAGCTTGGAAAAGGGGCAGAGGGAGGCCTGTTGAATCAATCAAGAAGTCATATAAGTTTTATGATGTTGAAAGTGCTGCAGGGGCAGGTAGGGAAAAAAAATATTCAGTGATTCTTCAATTTATAGCCTTTTAATCTTTGTTACTGCTGTGTATTTATTTATTATTTTTGTTTGCTTGGCTTTAGATTAATTGTTTGAATGTAAACAGAATTTATGACATTCACTCATCTCAGCTAGTGGGACAAGATTTAGATTTTATTGTTTTAATTGTTTGGTTTTACTGTTACATTTGCAGGAAATAACAGTGCTTTTTTTTTTCTTTCTTTTTTAACTGAGTAGGGTTGTCATTTGTTTCTGGGGTGGAGGAATATCTATTTCTATTTGACTATGTAAAATATGAATGATTTTTTTAAAATTCTTTTTTAGGGTTGTAGTTGATTTAATCTAGGTTTTTCAGTGTGTTTTGTTTCTAGGATTTTGGTTCATATGCTTTTGAAGTAGAATTTATATAGGGTGGTATGAGTGGACCATTAGCTTAGAAGATTCCCTTTCAGATCTGGGAATGAAGATGTGTAGTGGTGGAAGGGGATATTTTGTGGTCAGAGTAAAGTGAAGTCGTTTTTCAGTTTCAGGTAGCACATCATGATATTTTTTTTCCTTTATGAGGGGAAGATGACATAATCTGACACCACGCTAGCATATTCAGTAGGCTTGGTCGGTACTTAGCTGATGTGACCATCCTTGAACTGGTCAGAACTAGGACCATGACATGTTTCAAAATAAGGTCCCCCCCCCCCCCACACACTAAACAAAAACACAAAAACAACAAAAAAAAATTGAATAATCTGAGCAAGGAGGCCTGTTGAAGTTGAATATTTGAAAAATGGATTGGAAAATTTAATACAAGATTTTAAGATGAATTGCTCCAAGCAGGATGTTAATGGTTTCATAAAATGATGGTTTTAATCTATATGAAGTATGTTTTAGGCTCATGGAGGAGTTCTATGGTCTCTGATGTGTGTGATACATTTTTGCATCAAGAAGGCATTTGATGTGAACATTGATTCTTGTTTTTCTTTTTTAATATGGAACCCATGCTCATGCTGCATTAACATCTAGCTTCAAAATGGACATGCTCACTTATGTATTTGACGATAATTCGGGGTCATGATATCTTTTTTTTAATTTTTTGAGATTTTCCTCTCTGTCATTGAAAGTTCTGCACATGGTTTGGAATGCATGGAGCATAAGCATAGCTGATTCTATCTGCAGTTGATTAGTGAAGCCGGTTCAATCTAATTTAATGGTATATATGGATTATGGAACCAGGCTAATAGGGTATCTTGTGTGGTGCTGTGCCTATTTATGGCCTCTACAGAGTTTCATAAATAAGGCATGGAGTTGCAATTGCCTTTTTTTAAAAGAATTATTAGTGAAACATAGTAGATTGCCTCTCTGGTAATGATGTATATGTCAAACCTGCCTCGTTTGTTGCATTCTCTTGAAAACAATATTTTGGTCAATATAACTTATTCCAATCATGTCCGCATAAAGGTGGACTTTAGTAAATAATGTATGACCCTTTAAAAAAAAAATCATGGATTGCTTTTAGATAATGAACTCAAGTGCAATTTACTGTGAATTAGTAACTGTCTCTCTTAACATACTTTTTTATTCTGTCTTTGTCTATGTATTCATCTACATATTTATGTATTATATAGGCAATGGAAGCACATACTCGTTTGGTGCCAATTTCACACCTCACATTCTTACAGTAAATGCTGGCGAGGTATCATGTTCATTTTCCTTATAGATCTGCACTATGAAAATGGTCAGATTATAGTTTTAACCTAACCATTTGTGTGATTGAATATTTCTGAGGAACTGAAATTGCCATTTATTTTGTTTACTCATTTTTCAAATACAGGTTATGCAACATTGTTTTACTCTTAATTGTAAATACCTTTTGGAATATATGATATTTTCCTTTCTTTACTTCGTCTATTATTCATTATCTTTATAATTTAGTAAAGTAATATTGGTGTATACAATCAAATACCTATGCATGTGTGGGTAAGATACCTCAATAATTATAAGAAAGAGTGAAAGAATAAATAATAATTAAGGCTAAATGAATATAGATATTTATTAATTAATTTTGTTATAATGGTGAAGAGATATTGTTAGTTACGTTCAATATCCAGCAGTGATAAACTGACAAGAAATAGTACGATGTGTATTTTAGTATTACGTGGATCATAACTTTTAGGTTGTGTACAATATGGTTATTATTGACAGTAATCTGTTACAGTGTACTGATTTGTAAATTGTATTTGTGAATTTCCTATTGCCTTATTCAGGATGTTACTATGAAGATTATGTCCTTCCAACAAGGATGCCGTGCTATATGCATTCTCTCTGCCAATGGCACAATATCAAATGTTACACTTCGTCAACCAACTTCTTCTGGCGGTACTTTAACATATGAGGTTTGTTCACTCCCATGTCATAGAGCACACTAAATACGTAGTTTAGTCCTATGTTAATCTCAGCTGATGTGTATGTAACATTAACTTGGTTGCCTAGTACTAAATGCTGATGCACTTGGTTTATATGCAGCCCTCTTCTTGTGGCAGTGGCATGGTTTTATATGTCAAATGTCATTTTTTGGGGGGTAAATCATGTGTTTGTTTTTTAAAATGTGGTACCTTTTATGTGCTGAGTTAGATGATATTAAGTGGAAGATGAATGCATCTACTAAGACTACTATGCACAGTTAGAATTTTACTAAATATAAATTAGAATGGTCAAAATCAGATTTTTATAATCTGATTTTTTCCATTGGGTGAGCATAACCTGTTTCTTATCCAGGAATTCTATATCTGATGTACATTTTTCTTTCTTTTCTTATGTTCATAATTTCTAGCTGAATATTGATAGTGAATTAGTGATAACTTACCTCCATAGCTCTGTATATAGTATAGTTCAGTATCGTTCTCTTTTGAGCCCTGTAAATGAATGTCCCTTGGTTACTGACACCTGCCCCTTGTAGATATGGCATATGACATTGTTTTGTGCTTCTTGACAATTCATGTCTCATTGCATGCAAATTTTCTTTAGGATACTAATCATGTTATCAAGATAAACCTTTGTTTGTATTTGTCATTAGAGATCTGATGTGTTGGATACAAAGTCATCACCTTTCTTTGCCATTGATACTCTTAACTTCATACTGATGGCACTACGGGAATACATTAGATATCCTTATGTGTATTTGGTGCTTTTACAGGGACGGTTTGAGATTCTTTCCTTGTCTGGCTCGTATATGCCAACTGAGAACGGATTCACAAGGAGCAGATCTGGTGGGATGAGCGTCGCATTGGCAGGTCCAGATGGTCGAGTAATGGGGGGTGGACTTGCTGGTTTGCTGGTAGCTGCAGGTCCTGTGCAGGTAGCTTTTGTTGTAAAAGAGAAAATTTGATAGAATATTTCAAAAAAACTTGTAGGCTAGACAATATTAGTGCTCTCAGATTAGAATTATGATGGCTATTTCTATGTTATATCAGCTACTCCTGAATATTTTGAAGAAAGAAAACATATATGCAAGAACATAAATACATATATGAGGAACGTTTCACTGAGCACTTTCCCATGCTGTTTTCTGCATCAGGTTGTTGTTGGTAGTTTTCTTCCAGGTCATCAACTGGAGCAGAAACAGAAGAAGCAAAGGGTATCAGCTGTTGGCCCTCCACATGTTAACACTATTTCTGCTGAAGAAATAAAAATCAGTCTTGGTGGAGTAGAGCCTATTATGATGACACCTGCTGCTTTTCAAGTGGACAACATTCCTTCTTTTGTCAATGTTCAAGGCTCTAGGAACTCATCTGATGATGATGATGAAGCTTCTTTGCATGAGAAAGAGTCTAACCCCAGGCAATCAGATGCTGGAGTTGCGTACTAAACTTGTTGTTCCCTATTCTGCAGTGTCAACCATATTTAGGCTCACTCATGATTGACTATGCTGACAATTAACATAAGAAAACAAAAGTAATATAGTGGGATGAGTATCAGGTTGGCTTTCACTAAGAAAATTGTACCCGTTGGTGTTTGGTGGTGTTAGCTTAGGATATCAATTGATTAGGCTTTCCATGTGTTTGTTCTCCTGATGTATCTCTAATGTTTACTCATTGTTGTAGCAATTAGATGTAGGATTTGCCACGAACTTACTTATAATTTACATTGTAGGAGAATGGGATTTGATTTTTCTTTTTTTCTTTTTATGGGTGTGTTCTGGATTGTAACTGAACAATGTTAATTGATGTGAAAGAAGAAATTACATTTCAGTTATTGGATTGTTTTGTGCTTATCAATATGGTTCTCTGTTCCAAAGTATCTACAAGGAACCAATATGTATTAGTGACGAAGTTAAGGAAAATTAAGAAGAAATATGTATTTGTGCTTATCAATTCTCTTTTGAGTAAGTTTCTTATTTTCATAATTTTATGCAGAAAATAGTGAAGGCTGGAAATGAAAATTTAATTTCATTGTTTCTTTCATTAAATTTTGAAAAATAAAAAATTAATTGAAAACTGAAAATAGTTTTCTAAAATCTTCTTAACCTTTGGTGGTGATACTTCTGTTCTATTCCAGTTTCCTATGAACAAAATCTTGATACTTTTTTGAGACCCATCATATTGATTGTTTTTATATGGTTTTTCAAGCTTTAGCTAACGTATTTACTATTTATGTATATACAATTCTACAAATGTTGAAAGGAGGACTCACCATCACTCTAAATAATGGTATTCTTTCTATTTCATCTCAATTCCCCGGAATAAAAATAGAGGCCCCCTTCTTTCCTAGTTCATCCAATTTGAACCAAAGGAAAGAGAATATTTTGGATGAAAGAAATTCCCACAAACTTTTTCTTTACTACAAAAGAATTAACAATAACAAACAGGAAAAAAAGAAAAAGATGAATGGAATCCCCAGTCCCCACATATGATGCTTCCAAGCATGCTCTTTATGTACCTCGCTTTTTCATCCTTATCCATGTGACGTGTGTTGGAATAAAGTTCCATATTAAAAAATCTTTTCATAATTTTCTCAAGGGGACAAACGCACTCAAATTTCGTTGATTCTCTGGTTTAATTTATCAAATCACTGTTAGTTCACATGCTAAAACAGTTACCTCTAAAACACGAGCAAGAGAATTTCTAGTCAGAACCATACAAATTCTCTATGCACTCATAAACAACTATTTCAATGATATTTCCTTACATAATACAATCATACAATACAACAAAATTTAACATAAGTCTCATTATGTGGTATTATTACAATCCTATACCAATCTTGATGTGCTCACCAATTCTTCTTTCCATCCTTTATTAACTTTCTCTATGAATTCTTCCACTCTTCTCCTTAGCTCATCATCTTCCTCTTCCTCATTGTCCTGTTCCTCTTCCTTGTTTTCCACTTCTTCATTGTTACAATCATCATTGCCTAAAGTTTCAATGTTGTAAACTTCTATTGATTTTACTTCTGCTTCCGCTTCTTGGACAAGTGACACTTGTACCACTTGTTGTGACTGGGTACCCTTTTGGACTAGACACTTGGAGTTTGCTCCTTGGCTTTGATTTGTTCCCAAGGAAAGAGGGACTTCACTTTCCTGATGAACACTAAGGCTAGGCTTCAAGTCCACTAGGATATACACTATGATCAAATTGCAGAAACAGAAGATGAATGTAGAGCTAGAAGCTGCTTGAGTGATGAACTCCAATATAGAATCAAACATGGTTGTGAACAATTTGGAGAGAAAACACTCAGAAAGGATACCAAAGAGTGAGGGAGGAGGGACTAGCAGTGAGAACACGAGGTACTGTATGTGCAGTTTGAGGATGTTAAGGCCTATTTAAAGCCTTGTTTGGGATAGATGCAAACATGGAAAATAACCCTTTTTATGTAGCAAATTTTACGGTGCTGCTGGTGAGGTGTGGTGTGAAAGCTATATCAGAATATAGATTATATTGATTAATAATAGTAAGCTAACAATACAATATACTTTATGGGTAATAATTGATTGATGTGTTAATGTATGAGGGAAGTTTCTTCCAACCGTAAGTGGGGCCTTTTTTCTTTTATTTTTATCTCATTAATTAATCAAAAAGTCTTTTGTACTGTACTAAGGACCTCACATGGAACGTTCTTTGGCCACTCACAGGAACACACCACACAAGCCCCTCTATGTCATAGTTTGACATCACCCTTCAAAACTTTTAGGTGGCTTTCATTCGTATCTCTAGTTTTCTTCCCTATAATCATGCCCTATATGTAAAACAAAAAAAAAAAAAGTGTTGGGTATAGATGGATTTAGTTTGAAGATCTTGTGAGTTTTGATATTGACACAATGAAAGGGACCAAGGACCTAACGCTGTTACCAAAGTGTGTTGATAGTTTGAAAATTGTGTTGTTTTTGTTAGCTTGAAAATGTCACACTTGATGTTACACAGCTTGGATCTCTCATTGGTGTTCATCACTTCATCTACTTATATTTATGTGATGGTGACCCAATCAATGAGAAAGAAACAAACTAAAGAGAATTGGAGACTGTCAATATATACTAATTTTATAGATGTGTTATTTATATTTATTATCTATAAGACACTATTAATCCACATCTCATCTAATATTGAACAATGTATAAGTTAATATAGTGTCATACTGTGAATACAAATAATATTTTTAGATTTTATATAGACACCTTATTTAATAAAATAATAACTATTGATAATATATTAGTATTTTAAATAGAGTTTAATTTGGTATAAATTTTTTTATACTATCATCCAATTATATTTTACCGCATCAACAAAAGTAGTTGAGTCTTAAATTCATTACTTAAAAAATCATTCAAATTGGATAATTTAATCAGATGTCAATACATAGAAATTAAACTCTTTAAATAATCATGTTAACCATACTCTATACAATTTTCACTATTTCCTATTCTTATCTTTATTAATATTTCTCCTCTTTAATTTAATTAATTTCGGTGGACCAATTCCTTGTCTATCTTTTTATACAGTAAATAGTAAAATATTAGTTAACAATTCAGACTGGGCATTAGGACGAACCAGCTAAGAAATTCCATGAACAATATACAATGTATTGAAATTTCATAAAATTAAAAGTTATTGCAGCAAGTTCTTTCTCTTTTTCATTTTATTGCAACAGAAACGATTCTTGCCTGTTTTAATGTTGGCGATGAAACCACAACCACCAACAATTATTGTTTATCGACCTTGGTTGACTTTTCCAACTGCATTAGATCCAACTCTAAGAGTCAAATTGTGTTATTTTTTATTGTTTTCACACTTCTGAAATCTGTTTATAATTTCCCCAAATATAAAATGGTTCTTTCGAATGGTTACAATAAAATATTTTTGCTCCTAGACTTGGATAGAACCCTTTATATAAATTATGTAAAATAGAAGAATTAGTCAACAATTGCTCATGAATCTCAATCTTGACGGTTTTTTTATATGGAAAAAAATGACAATAGACTTGTATGGTAAGTTTCCGAGGAGTTTAACCTAAAATGTTATTTGGCATTTTTTGTGTACTAGTTTGTCATATTTTCAAAGATGTATTTAAAACTCACTGTTCTGTATGGCTAGCTAGAAACTATACATTGAAATAGAATAGTGGTTGGATTATAGATTTATGGCACATGAATTCTTTACCTCAAAAAGAATATCATGTGTACAAACTTATTGGTAGAAATGTATTTACAATTGCACTAAAATTATTAAACTATAGTATAAGATTTGCATTTAAGTTATTTACCTAAATAATTTGAGGAGATTTTGAATTTATGCTATGCGCATATCACTGGTCATTCTTTTTTTTTTTCCATTCGTCTGATCACCACTTCCTTCTCAACCATTCAGGTTGAAATTCCAAACCAAAAAATTTGGAGAAAGATTATTGTTAAAGAAATATTTTTTTCAAAATTGTTTAAATATTTTTTTTATTATCAACTAATTTGAATATAAAATAATTGATCCATGGAACACATGTTTTTGGTCTGAACATGGGTGTGTGATTTGAGTTCCTAACTTCCCATGGGCAAATACTAATATTCCTAGTCCAGTACTATGAGATCATGTGGCTAATATCAAATTATTATTGGATTAGACCGTCTCTTGCGGCCTGTTTGGTGATTACATTGCACTCCCCTTCCTTCAAAAGATAGATGCAAGGCATATAACATTCCAAAGGATTCTTTCTACCATACCTACACTATTACTGTCACACAATATTTCACAACCAAAATCAAGGGACTAGTAGTTATTAATTCTAAGGAGACTTTAGTGTCTTGCACTTGGAGATCGGAGAATTGCATCTCAATAATCTTACTAGAGCGCAAGTCTAAGAATTATTTCTTAGATGCACTCATAAAAATGAGTGTGGAACCCATATAGATAAGAGAGTGTATATTTAATAAAGTTGATGAAATTCACATTTATTATAAATATACTTAAATATAATATATTAGACTTGTGCCTATACAAGAATTTCTAATGATTCTCACATAGATATAGTAGCTTCATGTTCTGTGGATGTGTTCACATAGTTGGCTATCTTCTTTGATTATTAGGAATTTGACTCCTTTAAAGTGAAAATTGATATAATATAAAAGGGGTTACTCATCCTTGAATTAATAATTTCCATCATATGTGCATTCTGTGGATTCTACTAAATGATCCAAGAATGATAACTCTTCACTTGTGCATTTTATCAACATTCTCACTTTAGCGAGCCAAATCTGATTATTAGACAATTAAAAAGGATAATTGATGACAAGTGGTCTCTGGCCATATTTTGTGAGTCGAACTCATGACCCTTAATGTGGTTACTCTAAGGCAAGAGAATAGCCACATTAGCAGACTACATATTTTTTGTTGTCAATTTTTGTGTAGTTGTATACTAGACATTGTTAGAGATCCATGATAGAAAGTCTACGCTTTTTGCCCAAATAAAAAAGTTTAGCTTTGTTTTCTGTTGAATAAAAGTCTGGTTCTAACTGGATTTATTGTAGAGTTTTTGTTGGTCTTCGGGTTTTCTGATTTCTAGCACTAGTCCAACTAAATTTTGGGCTAGACTTAGGCTTGATGTTAAAATTGAACTTAATCTGGCCTAACACAAATACAATAACATATAATGTGTACAACTATGAACTTCAGACCCCAAAAAACCACATATGATTCACCAGACCCAAAAAGTTCTATACTATAATTAAAGATAAACGTTACTTAATGTTTGTCCTTGCGTGGAAAATGACGTAATATTATGAAACTAAGTAGCACCTCAAATGTACTTTTACTTTAACATGCTCTAAAGAAAATATTTGAAAGAATAAAAACAACTCTAATATGAGAATCACTTATGTCTGCACCTTTTATTGTCAAAACCTTGTTATCAAATTGTCGGTCAAAGAGTCTAAAACAAAAAAAAAAAAAGGCTAGTACTCATTGCTGCCACCATAATCTGAAAATTTCCCCAAAAGGGTGATATATATACTAGCTTTTTCATGCAGCAATTCGTAGCTTATAAACATTAACCTTGTCTTTTATTCTTGCATCCACAACTACCACCGCAATTGTGTATTACTCATTTCATCAACATGAGGTACAATAGTGTCCTTGATTATTTATGAAATTTTTGCCGTCAAAGAATGAATTTTCTGAGCAGCGATCTCATAGAATTTATCCAGGATTTGTACCATATCAACAGTATAATAAAAACACATCACAAAGAATTACAACAACTTCACCAACCAACAAGGGAAAGCACAAATTCATACCATCAAACCCTTTCTCTAGGATATGAGCATAACGTGCTCACACTTCAACTCCTCCTTGATATTGAGTTTTGTGCTTTACAATGAATCCGGATCTTATAATTTTCTCTAGGAACGGGTCAATACAATGTTATTGTTAGGAGAGAAAATTTAAAGTTTGTGATTTCCTAACATTATATACGAAAACCACAAAATTTAGGCCATGTTTGGAAAGTGTTTTTTAAAAGTTTTAGTTTTTAAAAATAAAAGCTTAATAAAACTTGTTTGTTGTATTGTTTTCTTGATATTGTTTTTAAAAATCAAAAAACAAACTATGAGTTTTAAAAACAAAAGATTAGATGTTCTTCAAACACACTAATTAAATATGATGAGTTTCCATTCTTGACCTTCGATTCTTTTGTTGATTTTCTGTTTTTCTTTTTCCATCCATTCATTCACAAATCATTCCCTCAACCAGCACACGAACCATTGACTCCCTTCATACTTCCCTAGCCCACTCCCTTCGTTCGCACGCATGCAAACCGCAAAGGGTCACGAGCTAAGCAAGAGATGTCAAGGCTCAGGCTTTCAAAGTGAGAGGACACCACCACCACCATGGCCATCTCTCAGTTTCCAGACGGGTGCAGGAAGGGACCCAGCCCGAGCTCCTTGTCGCGCGACCCCAACACTGGAGGTAGCTGGAAGAGAGCCGGGAGTTCACGTGGTTGCAACTCATCACGCTGGAGTTCGCTTGGTTCGCGATGGGTGTGGCTTTTGGTTTCTTTTTGGCTATGGTTAAGGGGATGGGATGCTGATGGTTGTGGCTTTAGTTTTTTTGTGATGGAGGAACGTTAACTCAACACTAGCCTTGGTGATGAAACGTTGTTGATGAAAGATTGGTTTTACATTGTTGAACTCCAAATTTGTTGATGGTTTTACATTGTTGATGAAAGAATGCTGATGGTTGTTGATGAAAGAATGGTTTTACGTTGTTGATGAAAAAATTATTCAAACAAGTTTTTTATTTTTCACTATTATAAAATTGTTTTTGAAGTTAAATTGACAAACAAATTTTTGTTTTTAAAACTGAACTTAAAATTATTTTTTAAACAGTTTTTAAAAACAAAAACATAAAAACACTTCCAAACAACCCCTTAATGTTATGCACCAAAACTATTCATTATAATAAACCTTATTACTGGTTGTTTCTAATTATCATCACTCCATAAGGACCAAAACTAATGGCAGGAATTCAGCTGAATGGAGCCCAGTAACCCTGCTTCAAGCAAAGTGGCCGACATGACAACCTTGGATTGTATCATGTGAAATCTTCGAGTTTCAGCCTTGTCCATAGGACAGGAGAACCTTCAAATCAAACTTTTTGCTCGAAACAATCAAATTCTTTTGCAAAACCACTAACTCTGTGTCAAAACCAGGTGCTCTCTAATCACTCTTTTTCAAAACAAATACTTGAATTGCAATATAATTTCAACTAAGAAAACAGTACGGGTTGCATGCGCCCAACTTTAAGCTAAGCTACCGTGATTTAAGCAAATATTTACTAAGGAAGAATAATAACCTGACACATATAAGGCAATGTGAAAATAAGAAAAAACGAGATCTGCGGCAATTTGAAGATTTATTTTAATACACCATAGTATAAAAGATTTTTATATTTTAAATTAGTAAAAATAATTAACTCTCACACCTATTACTATTTTAAAGGCCTCTTTGACATACTTGATAGGATAAGAGTTTATAGTATAAGACCTAATAAATTTTTAATACTATACGTGTTTGATGTAATATTACATAAAATATTCAATTTTATGTTCAGTAATATTATACTATTTATTTACAAATAACTATAATATCTTAATTAAATATTCAATAAAATTAAATAATAATAAATATGAATTTTTATTATAATAATTTTCAAATATTATATTCATATAAATATTTACTAATTAAAATTTAAATTATATTAAATGTTATTATTTATTTTAATATTTTATAATTATTTTTTATTTCAATAATATATATAAAAATACTATTTTATATATTTTAATATTTTATATTTTTAATCAGAATTATTTAAATTTAAGCTATTGATCCTTACTTTTATATATTAGATATTATTTATTATTTGTTTAAATATTTTATTATTTAATAATTTATAATTTTCTATTATATATTATTTATTTATTATTAAATATTTATTATTTTATTTTTTTTATTGTTTACCAATTATATTTATATTTATTTATATATATATATATAACTAAACTAATATTATATATTATTTGTATTTTTTATTATAAAATAAATTTATTAAAATAATTTTTATTTTCATAATTTTATTTTATTATTATTTATTTAAGAATTATTTTATTCTAATAAAATATTTTAAAAATGATCTTATACGTTATAAAGTAAGTCTAATATGACCTTCAATGCTGTATTGAGTTATACATCATTTAACATATAAGGGGTTGTGAGGTATAATGTTATACAATATATCGCTTGCACAACAATAAATAAATGCATAACGTATAATATTAGCTTTTATTATTATGTGTAATACATCGTACTAAACACTCTGAGAAGTATATTTGAATTGGTGGTATGTAGAATGGAATGGAACTCACTATAGTGGAATATGATTTCATTGTTTGGATTGACAAATTTATATAATGGAGTGGAGTAGATCATGATCAAATGAATTCCATGATTTCCATCCCATTCCACCAAAACCTTCACTTTATTTTTTTGTTTCCTCCCAATTTGAAAGAAAGGATGAAATCTCATTTTAGTTCATTAAAATAGAAACCATCAAAATAGTTAATTATTTATTTACTCATCTTAAAAGATTATGTTATTTTTCTTAGTATTTGATACAAGGACATAAGTATAGAAATAAAAAAAAACTATAAATATTATAATAATTTCATTTCATTAGAATATCCAAATAATAAAATTGAATAAATATGTCACTTTACAATGTCTCATTCCACTTCATCTTTTTTTCTATTTTATTCCATTATATTATTTGTCATCAATCCAAACATAACCACATCACCAAAAAAAAAAAAAAAATCCAAACATAACCTAAAAGTCTTACACACAACAACATATGGTTGAATAACAATATAAACTTCTTTTATTTGATGTAGCATTAAAATTAAGAATTTAAATTTAATGTGCTAACAATGCAAAAAAAATTTAGACAAATATCAGATAATGAATTGGCATATTAATAAAAATACTTAACCATAAATTATTCTAAATGTCATAGAAATTTATAATTAGACTAGAAAACAATATAAAACTAAGCCTATACTCTTAATCTTAAACTACTTTAGTCTCCCGACATATCAAAATTAATCTTTAAAGTAAATTGAAATGTTAAAATATATGGGCATGTTTGGAAGCTGTTTTCCAAAATAGTTTTATATTTTTAAAATAAAAAATAGAAAATCTTATTTAACATATTATTTTCTTCCCTTGATTTTAAAAATAAAATTGTTTTCAAGTCTTAAAAATAGAAAGGGGAAAACAATTCAAAGATGTTTTTACAAAATAAGCAGTGACAACTTTGTAAATAACTCTTCTCTCTCTCTCCTTCCAATGACCGCAGGCTGACGCCGCCTCGAGCAATAGGAGAGCCCTTCGCAGGACCATGCCTCCTCGTGGCTGGCGCGATTGCTGTCAGAGAGCCCACCGCAATGGCACTCTTCCCTTGCCACCTTTGTGCGCTGCTGCCGCCTCCATATCTCAGCCCTTTGTTCCTTTTCTTTGGTGTTATATTGTAGGGCCTGTTTTGAGAAAATTGGGAATTAAGATTGTTTTTAAAAAAGATTATCCAATCAGATATTAACTTGTCTTTATTTTTTGCTATTTAAAAACAGTTTCTAAGCTTGATTTTCAAAATAATTTTAAAAAATAATAACACAAAACTGATTCAAAAAACCCCGTACATTTTCAATTTTTCGAATAGTATACTTTCTTTGCTTTCTAGAACTCAACCCTTCTTTCTTGGCAGACACGGGCACCTAGAAAGAGAGCATATGCTTTCTCTATGTGCTTCGTGGGCCCACCCGCATCGGAGCAAGAGTCTCATGATGCTCAACGAAACCAAATATCTCATCTCAGCCGTCCATCTTCCCTTCTGCTTTTCCACGACCGACGGTCAATATCCGACGTCGATTCAAATATGGCCAAGTGTCAACCTACTATATATAGAATCCCCGCCCCTCTTCAATTTTTCCACTCACCGTCACTTTCGCGAGAAAATCACAGCGACGGAGTGAGAAAACCGTGAAAAAACTTCGAAAAAAAAAAAAAACACAGCGAATCGCAAACTTCTCGAGCACACAACAATGGCAACGATCAAGTCCGTGAAAGCTCGCCAGATCTTCGACAGCCGTGGAAATCCCACCGTCGAAGTGAGTCTCACTTCATTCTCCAGTTTTTCCTTTTCTCGTCGGTTCCGTTTGGTTGTCGAGAAAAAGAAAAAAAACCGCACACTCTGTTTTCGGTGTTAGAGAGAGTGTTTTTTTTTGTTATGCGAAGCTTTTGATTTCTATATGTGGCTTTTGGTTTTTTTTTTTTTTCAGGTTGACGTTATTCTTAGCGATGGAACCTTCGCCAGGGCTGCTGTGCCTAGCGGCGCTTCAACAGGTAAAACGATCGCTGTTGATTGTGTAAATTTTTTAATATGAAATGGTTTTACTGAGAAGCTTGAATCACGTGAGGAATATTATGGAATCAGTCTTCTACATTTTGATGTGTGTTGTTGTTGTTTCTTTTATTATGCTCGAAGTATAATCCTGTATGAATAATAATAATAATAATAATAATAATAATAATAATAATAATAATAATAATTGCTGGTGAAGCTGAATTCGAAATGATATTTGGTTGTCTAACGTGCATGTATTTTGCATGTTATTATGGGGGTGTGTGTTTATTGGCTGCGATGGTGTTCATCTGGTCATGGGATGGTAGTTCTGAAGGTAGTGTGTCCACTGTCCTAACTAGTTTTCTTCTTGTTTTGAAGGTGTCTATGAAGCTCTTGAATTGAGGGATGGAGGCTCAGACTACCTTGGGAAAGGTGTTCTAAAGGTACTTGGTTTATATTCTTTTAATTTGATATATTTAGAAGTTCTTTTTTCTTCGGGCGAAATGTTGGTTTTCCGTTAAAAATATCGGCTACTATCTGTTGCATATACTATTTTACTTTGTCTCACGTCCTACAGCTTGTTTTTAATTTGATATATCTAGTTTTTTTTTAATTAATTTTTAAAGTGGAATGGAGCTGATGATAATACTTTAATTTGCCTTGTCTTAGGCTGTGGAGAATGTGAATACAATTATAGCACCTGCTTTGCTCGGCAAGGTAATCTGCCAGCTGTATAATTGGGTTATAGCGTGTTACTTGAAACTCGAAACTCAAAAATTAATTGTGTTTTGTTACTTGTTTTCTTTGATTACAGGATCCAACGAAGCAGACCGAAATTGACAATTTCATGGTACAGCAGCTTGATGGAACCGTTAATGAGTGGGGTGGTGCAAGCAGAAGGTATCACCACATCATTCCTTTGGCTTCTAGAGTTTAATGGCTCCATTTTTTGTGACTGTAATGCTCATTCATATATGCTAATTGGGTTTCCTCAATTTTGAAATTTTCAGCTTGGAGCCAATGCTATTCTGGCAGTGTCACTTGCTGTCTGCAAAGCAGGTGCTGCTGTGAAGAAAATTCCTCTGTACAAGGTATGTGAGGTTTCAATAACCATGGTTCTTGTGTGGTTATCTCGTGTTCTGATGGTTTGCTTCTGTATTGTTTTAACATTTCAGCACATTGCCAATCTTGCTGGGAACAAGACTTTGGTATTGCCTGTACCTTCATTTAATGTCATCAATGGAGGTTCACATGCAGGAAATAAGCTGGCAATGCAGGTAATGCTGATTTGTTATAATTAATAATGAATAGGGGTTTATCTCTTATTGAAATTCTTAACTGTGGCTTCTTGTTTAGGAATTTATGATTCTCCCTGTTGGGGCATCATCTTTCAAAGAAGCAATGAAGATGGGTGTAGAAGTATACCATCACCTGAAGGTTATTATCCTTTTCCCTCTACTTACTTTCTTTTGTATTTTCTCCTGTCAACAAATTTGATAAAAAGAAAATAATTGTTGGTGTCATAAGTTAAGATGTTAATGCGTTTCTCTTGCAGGCTGTGATTAAAAGAAGTATGGGCAAGATGCTACCAATGTTGGTGATGAAGGAGGCTTTGCTCCTAACATCCAGGTCCTTATTGCTTCTCTTGCTTGAACTTGGATTTAGTCATTTATGTTCTTTGCATATCGAAGTCCTTTGTAGTGTAATAAATTAATAATTCATGTGTCTTTTAAAATATATTCTTTGTGGTTACTGTATAAGGAACACAAACTATCTCCACCTTTTGGTTCAAGACAATTTTATGGTCTCACCAAATTGATGTTTTTATATGTTTCCTGTTTTATTTGCAGGAAAACAAAGAGGGTCTTGAGCTTTTGAAGACTGCTATTGCAAAAGCCGGTTATACTGGAAAGGTTGTAATTGGGATGGATGTTGCTGCCTCAGAATTCTATGATAATAAGGACAAAACATATGACTTGAACTTTAAGGAAGAGGTAGACAAACTACAAATCTTTTGCAATTTATCTCAAATTCTCATTCGTTTATTGAGTTGTTTCTCTGTCAAGTACATTAACCTGATAAATGACTTTCTTATTTCAGAACAATGATGGATCACAGAAAATCTCAGGAGATAGCTTAAAGAACGTGTACAAATCATTTGTGGCAGATTACCCAATTGTGTCCATTGAAGATCCATTTGATCAGGATGACTGGGAGCACTATGCAAAGTTAACTGCTGAAATTGGCCAGCAAGTACAGATTGTTGGTGATGATCTCCTTGTCACCAACCCAAAGGTATGCTTTAGACTTTAAATTCAGGAGTTTATGTTCACTATCATGTATCCTTTTGACATTTATTCTGTCCATTGTAGCGAGTAGAAAAAGCAATTAAGGAGAAGGCTTGCAATGCCCTTTTGTTGAAGGTAAATTTGCTATTGCCTTATTTTATCTGCTAAGGGATCAAGAGTTCCGTCTTCGTTAACTATTTTTTAATCTAAAAATTCTCTACAAATGATGAGGACTCACATTTCATTCATTGCTATTTATTTATTAGGTGAATCAAATCGGCAGTGTAACTGAAAGTATTGAAGCTGTGAAAATGTCAAAGCGAGCTGGCTGGGGCATCATGGCCAGCCACAGGAGGTACTGGCCAGTCCCTCCACCTCTCTTTGTTCTGATTCTGGACATTGCCTTATTCTTTGTATGTGAATACTCATCGTTATCTCTTGTTTTTTGTAGTGGTGAAACTGAGGATACCTTCATCGCTGACCTCTCAGTTGGGTTAGCAACAGTAAGTTGTTAGATGGTTTTCTCTTCTCGTGTCAAGTTCTTTTCTTTTCTTTTCTATTTTTTTATGGAATACCAAACCCGATGTTCTTTCTTTTTGTCATAGCAATGTCCTAGCCAACTAATTGTGTTGAGGTTTTGAAACACAAATGATTTTCAAACCCTGATGTTGAAGCTGATATATGGTCACATTGTGTCACTGTTAAACAGGGGCAGATCAAGACGGGAGCTCCCTGCAGATCAGAAAGGCTTGCTAAGTACAACCAGGTAAACTGTGAAATTTGTGACATTTATATGGTCACTTTCAATAGCTGGTCCTTTGAAACCGGATCTTGTAATGAACTATGGTTACTACTCAGTTCCAACTGATTTAGAATCTTTTATTTTTTATTTTTTTATTTTTGTTCTTTCCCTCCTTATTGCATGCCATACGACCAATAAAAAAGGTATTAACAATAAAATTGGGAAGTACACAACTTACCTGTAACTGTAATTCTCGGGGACCATGGGTGCATCACCACTTACCTCTTTGCTCTGTGTTGCAGCTTCTTAGGATTGAGGAGGAACTTGGTCCTGCGGCAGTCTATGCTGGAGCCAAATTCAGAGCTCCTGTGGAACCCTACTGATATGTTTGAGGCTGGTTCACTAACAAGCATCTAAATAAGATTCTGTCTGTGTTGACAGCGTGGGACATGTATTTTTTTTGCCCAAATTAAGCTTGCTTTAACTCTATCAGAGGAGTATAGTTTGTTGAATTTGGAATTTTGGAAAGAGAAAAATAGGGCAGTTAACTGCAGTGTTATTTGCTGATGTTCCTGGTTGGTTTGTTGGTTAATCATCGTATATCAAATGTTATGCATCAAGAATCTATATTTAGTGGTTTATACTGAAAAATTGATCATCCTGAAAAATCTGTAAAAAGTGGTGGTGTTTTCATGCTAATGTTCAGCCAGTTGTGGTCCTTACATTGACATGAAACTATATAAACATGGTCCTTTCCTGTTTAGTTTCGTTGGCATCAATATCAATCAAAATCAAAATTCGAAACAATTCACGTGGGTGTGATGCTATAACGTATCATCTTGTAGGTTGTAATGGCCTTGGGACATTTCAAAATGGAGTGACAAAAGGAGAAAAAAGTTGTTTTCTCTTCTCTTTATTTTTTCTTCTCATTCAAACGAAGTAAGGTTCTATTTGGTTTATTTTTTATTTTTAATACGATATTATATTATAGAAGAAATAATAAAAATAATATAAATTTATTTTTTCTTGCTTTTATTAATTCTTCATAAAATTTTGAACTGTAACGGTAGGATCAAACATACACTCTTGATTTTGGTTTTAAAGCCAAGATAGGTCATTAAAATGCCATTGTGTTGGGACATTTTCTTTTCTGAATAATGTAATAATTTAACATGTGAAGAAAAAGGAGGGAAAAAACCCTTTAATATAATATAATAAAAGAACCAAGTTATCAAAAAAAGTTGCTGAATGTAGCATATTTAAAAATAAAAAACAAAGATATCCCGTACTTTATTTAACGTGTTTAATTTATAGACAGTGTAAATTATTTTATTAAAATATTTTTTATTATGATTGTGTGATGATATATAAATTAGATGGTTATATAAAAAATTTATATTGTTAGTATATAAAAATTAAATTTTTATTTAAAATATTAATGAGAAAATAAAATAAAAATTTATTAGTTTATTAAATAATTAAATTAAGAATAATGAAATAAAATTTATTTTAAACATATTAATATATAGTATAATTATGTGATAAAAATATAACATAAATGAAAAATAATAGCAAGTCCAATTTTTAAGTCATTTATTATTTATTTATCAAAAACATATATATCACCCTTTTAAAAATAATTGTCGATTTTTTTTTATCTTTTTATGTTTTAGAATATATTTTCATTTATAATATCTAATTATCATTAAATCTATATCCTTAATATAATTATATTAATTAAATAATTAAATTTTTAAAATAAATAATAATTATATACAAATAATTTTATTAACTCATAATTTTTTATATTTATGAAGATATTATTTTTAATATGTATATTATTTAGTTTTTAACCAAAAAAAAAGTGAGTTCAAAATAATAGTTTGATATTAATCAAAATAATAATAATAATAATAATAATAGTTTGACTAATGACTAGAGAGAAAGCAGAGGAAGCAGAGTGTCCAGAGAGTGAAATGTGACAAAATCTGAAAACAACAGAGAAGAAAGAATCACCATTCACCACTATTACACTACGCTCTCTCTTTCTTTCTTCCCTTCTCTCTGCGAATTGCGATTCCTTTCCCTTCTTCTTCTTCTTCTTCTTCTAAAACAGATCATCATCATCGTCATCGAAGATGGAGAGCGCATCGGAGCTGGTGGAATTCCCTTTGCTGTTGACACCGATCGATTCACACTACAGAGCATGCACCATTCCTTACAGGTTCCCCTCCGACAACCCCAGAAAGCCCACTCCCACCGAGCTCTCTTGGATTGATCTCTTCCTCAACTCCATCCCTTCCTTCAAGTACTGTACCCCTTCTTCTTCTTCTTCTCTGCTTTCACAATAAAACAGGAAAAAAAAAAGTTTTTTTTTTTAATGGGGGTGTGTGATTCTCAATTTTTGAATCATTCTTACCCCCCCCTTTTGTTTGTTTTAACCAGCAATGGCTTGTTTCGTTCTTTTTTTCAAAAAAAAATAAAAAAAATAAAAATTTGTACTTTTTTTTATATTTTTAATTGTCATTCTTTTTTTTTTGGTGTGGATAATATCTGGATTTGCTGTGTAATTTCTTGTGGGTTTTGACTCAGCATGCTGGTTTCATGATGTTTGATTATGCACTTTTTGTTATGATAATCAGAATTGAGTTAATACAACAGCTGCAATCGTAGTCATAGCAGTACTGCATGTATCATTATTTTATCATTCATTTCTTATGCATTTTTAATTATGTGAAACTTTCTGCTGTTGTACTTGGGCAGTTTGTTAACTATGATTTCAATTTCAATTTCAACCAATGCCTTTGTTTGTAATAGTTTATCTGCTGGTGAGGTATGAATTACATATTCAGATAGCGTTAGCATTACCCTTTATCAGCTTTCAAATATCATAGCAACTTGGCGTATTTGTTAGACACTAGACTTAATTTTTGTGTGGAAGTAATTCCCAAACTGGTACAATTGGCTTGCAGTTGTCATGATTTAACGTATCCTTGCCTTTTTGAGTACCTTCTTCTCATTTTGGGAAACTACTTCTAAAGGATGATTTAGAAGTTGTTGCAAAATGAGTAATATAAAAGCTGCTTTTAAGAGAAAGTTGAGTGCTACTGCTGGGTAAATGTTTACTAACAGCATCATCAATATTGACAATGGACCAAAATGTCCATGCAAGTAGTTGAATCTGTAACAAATGAATGTTCCGAGAATGATTCTCGATTCATCCGTGTACTTTTCTTAACCCCTGAATAAAAAATGCGCTGATCAATTTTGTGAGTGTCTCTTGACCCAGAGTTAAAACAAATCTCTAATCAATTTGCAAACATTCTGAGATGTTTTTTCCTCTTTGCAATTAAATTAAGTTAAAGCAACTCATTGCAGGCAGTATTAAACTAACCTGCAGAAGTCTTAGTGAAATATGGATTTTATTTTGTTGCAACTTGCAAGGATTCTATTATTTGCATGTTTCCCATTTACAAGATGTTTAGCTTTGACTTGACAGGAAGCGTGCAGAGAGTGATACTTCTGTTCCTGATGCTGCAACTAAAGCTGAAAAATTTGCTCAAAGGTGATCTCTCTGCTAATTTGTGAGATTTGTTGCATGAAAGAGACCTATTTTTTTTTTCTCCAATAAACACATTGGTATACATTTGGACTTTATAACGGGATATCTTATGTATCTTAAGGCTTTTTCACTCATCCTCCTGATGCTATAATTATGTAATAGTTTGTGACTTTGTGGTATGGGATTTCCTAATTGGATCTTTTGTTTGTGCATTCCCTGCAAAAGGTATGCTGACATACTTGAAGATCTCAAGAAAGATCCTGAAAGTCATGGCGGGCCGCCTGATTGTATTGTATGTTCTAAAAATCCAAGCTCCACCCCCCTCCCCCCCCCCAACTTCTTCGCGAAGGAGAAAAAAAAATCCCAAACCACACACAAAAGAAAAACCAAATGAATCAGAACAAAAAATGAAACAGTTTGGTTATTTGTCTAATTCGTTTTTTTTTTTTCCTTGTGCTTTATTTTTGTTTGGGGCGGGGGGTATGCTCTAGCTCCTCTGCAGACTTCGTGAGCAAGTACTTAGAGAGTTGGGATTTAGAGATATCTTCAAAAAAGTCAAGGTAAATTTAACTGCAATTTGGGTATTTTTTTTTTAATGCTACGTAGCTATGGATATTAAAATGTGGAAGAAAAGCAAGTGCCTATCTGATTGTAGTGGTTAAAGTGATGTAGCATAGCATCTTGGACAAAGTATAGAGGGATGGAATTGTTTTCATACGTAGTTGGTTGTAAAGATCTAAGGACTTGTTTGGGGAAATAGTTTATTTAAGCTCTTACATGAAAGAAACTTCTGAAAAATAACTTAAAAACAAGTTGTTATCTATTTGGATATGTAATAATAGAAGTGCTTGTTTTGAGTGTTTGTAAAGTGCTTCTCGATAATATAGATATTTAAATTTCCAAAAAGCGCTGAAAATGACTTTTTGGGAAGTATTAAACTATATAGCCAAACAGGACAAAAGTTAGAAAAATGTGACTTTTGATTTCCCAAAAGTTATAAATAAAGTCACAAGTAGTGTTATCCGAAATACTCTAAATTTAGCCAAAGTTGAATAGAATTGTAGCATTTGTTACCAATTTTAATAGGAGAGGGGTTTGGGTGCTATTGTGACATTATCACCACATCATGTAGTTTATTCTACCCCAGAATTTTTAACTCCTTTCTAATTGAATGCAACAGGATGAAGAAAATGCAAAAGCCATCTCCCTATTTGAGGATGTTGTTTGTATTAATGATGCCATTGACGATGAAGGCAAGCGACTTGAGAATCTTGTCAGAGGAATTTTTGCAGGAAACATATTTGATCTTGGTTCTGCACAGGTAGGAGGATGATTTTCTGTTCATTCTTTTCATAACTTTTGGATAACTAAAATTAAGAATTTTGGACCAAGCTGGAGCCTACTTGTACATTCAAGCATCAATCTTACTCAGCCAAGCTGTGATCTCTATCTATGAATATCCTTTCAAGTTCCATGTTACAGTGCCAACCCTTTATCGTTCCAACTTCCTATCTTCCGGTTGTGTTCTCCAGATGAGAGCAGAATATGGACACATGGCGTGATTAATTATCCTGAAAAAGCAATGTTCATTAACTTCCCTTAATTTGTTGTTGGTTGTACTGTTGTCACTGATGTTATCCCATTCTCTGATCTATGTTTAATGTTTGGAGCCATAGGCTGAAAATTTTGCATCGGTAACCAGATATACTTAAAACTCTACCTTGATCTGAATTTATTTGCGTACTATAAGACAAATGTTCTGCTATTTATGACAATCATATGTGGGAGTATGGAGAATTATATGTATGTTTAGTTTATATATTACCTTAACCAACCCTATTTGTGAGATAAGGCTTGGTTGTTGTTAGTTTATGTATTGCCTCTTATTCTTCCCACAATCTTGAAGCTTGCAGAGGTTTTCTCTAGCGATGGAATGTCCTTTTTGGCTAGTTATCAAAATCTCGTTCCTCGACCATGGGTTATTGATGATCTTGACACTTTCAAAGTGAAATGGAGCAAGAAATCATGGAAGAAGGCAAGTTTCATACATATATTGAGAATGATAGATAAAATTTTATATGAATTATCTGTCTGCTGGAATATTTTCTGCAGTTCTACTGTTGTAATCTGTTCCACTTATCATGGCAGGTTATCATATTTGTAGATAATTCTGGTGCAGATATCATTTTGGGTATTTTGCCATTTGCAAGGGAGCTGCTTCGGCGTGGGAGTCAGGTTTGCTGACTTTTTCTTTCAGGATAAAATAATAGATTCATTAAAATGAAGAGGAAAAATTACAAAGAGATGGGAGGATAGTAATCCTCCTTAACATTAGAGCAAAATGTAAAACAACTAAGAAAAATGAGAAAACCAACTGAACAAAACTGCCCAATCGTCCGACATATTTGTTAGGGAAAAATCTATTGAAAGGCCTTGTGCTTTCATCAAATAGAAGCCAAAGGCCTAATCTTATCGCACATCAAGTGTTGTGCCATAAAACCTCTTAAGCAGCATAGTTTGCACTTTGCCACAATAGTATGTATGTCCCCTTTGCTGACATTATCTGTATTCAATCCACTGAACTCCAATTTGTGGATAACAAGTGTCATCACTATGATTGTTGTGTTGTAGGAGTTCATTAGTCTTTTCCCTTTTTGAATATATGTTTGAAAATGAAACTGCTTTTCATGTTATGTTCTTACAGCTGCCACCTTCTTCAACATATTTGTATGTGATTCTGTTTTGCATGTAGGTTGTATTGGCTGCTAATGACTTACCTTCCATCAATGATGTGACTTACCCGGAGCTAGTTGAAATCATATCGAAGGTAATGAAAATAAGTTTTGTGAATTTTTTGTATTACCATATTCTCTGCTAACCCTATCATGTTGGTTTCCAGTTAAAAGACGAAGAAGGGCGTCTACTGGGTGTCAGTTCTTCAAATCTTTTAATTGCTAACTCCGGAAATGATTTACCTGTAAGAAATGAGCAACGCTTTATATTATGTTAGGAAAATTATGGTATTTGGATTGGCCATATGCTATCGTATCATCAACTTTTACGATGATTATGTCTTTGTCTCTTCCTTTGTTCAATGAATTGCAGGTTATTGATCTTACAAGAGTGTCACAGGAGCTTGCTTACCTTGCCAGTGATGCTGATTTTGTCATCTTAGAAGGGATGGTAAGTTCCCTTGGATATTGTTAGAAACTTCTACTGCGATAATGGATGATAGATGCATTGTTGAGCTTTGATAGTTGGACTCAAGTAGGATAACAAAGGGACTAAAGTTTTAGTGAGAAGGTTTAGGGAAATATCAATCTTTTGTGGTTTGTAATAATTATCAAGTTACTATAGGATGTAATAGGTAAGTTCTTATAGTTTGATGCCATATAGGTTATTCTGGCATATGTTGCATATTTACAAAGATTGAAACTTGGTTTCCTCATTGGATTTTGCATTATATCATAAAATGGATGGTGTTTTTCAAATTCTTATGTCAAACACACTGGCCTGTATCTTTTGACAGGGTCGCAGCATAGAAACGAATCTCTACGCTCAATTTAAATGCGATTCCCTCAAGATTGGGATGGTAATGCATTTTACCATTTCAATTTACTTGTTTCTTATCATATGAAACTTTTAACTTTGATCCTGCCCCTTGTTCTAATTTCTTTCCCGTCATAATTTTTGCAGGTGAAACATCCTGAGGTTGCACAGTTTCTTGGGGCCGACTGTATGACTGCGTATTCAAATACAATGAAGTTTCAAGTTTATAAGCCTCATTCTTTTCTTTACTAATGCTGCATATGTGCATTTTGTCTAGCTTTGATATTTCAACTTGAGACTATTTAGATGCCTGAATCATGATACTTTCTTTTCTAGAATGTCCCTTTTAGTATTAGAAAGGGGTAAAACTGAAACACTTTTACGTGTAATAAGTAGTTATTCTACGTACAATGCATGCATCACTTGGTCTCATGATGATGAACTTACGTAGTTTTAACTTAAGTCTGAAGTCTCTACTCTATGAACTAGATTTATGAGCACTGTCAAACTTTTTCCTCAACTTCTACATCTTATTAAACATAATTTCACTAATGATATTCACTCTGCTTGATCTGTGCCACTAAAACTGAATTTTGGTGGGGCCATTTTCTGTAGAACTTGCGATTTATTTATTGAGTAAATATTCAAGCCGATCCTTGTAAAATAAAAAATAATGCAAGTCAATTGGTCCTTTGAAAAAAATGAAATGCATTTCATGGCCTTTCACAAGTAAAATTACAGGATAAGTTAGTTTTTCTTTAATGTTTCATTAAGTATTATATAAAACATTAGGGATCAATCTATCGTAATATCTTTTAAAAATATTGAGGAGGGATTAACTTGTTTTGCATTTTTAATTGTGGGGATCATGAGATGTATTTTCATTTTGATCAATTTATCCGGTATTTTTTTTTCTTCAAAATGTCAAAATGGGGTTTTAGTTTTAGTCCTATTTATTTATATAAGAATTAAAAGGACCAATTGAAGATAAAAAAGGACCAATTGACATCCATTGCTGGGATGATGTGATTCCAGCCCATTGTATATAGTATATTAGTTTCTATTGGCCCCATGCTAGCCAAATGTTTATAGCGCATATATGCCTTCATGAACAGAAGGAGACGTATTCTATAAGGAGCAGATTTTGCATAATCAGTTATGATTAGTGAGATTCTGTCTTGAACTTTTATCTTACAACTTTTTGTTCCAAGTGTTGGGCCATAAAATAAGATAAGCCTTCGAAGTCTTATTGCTGCCATAATGGTATAATAGAATTCTACAATTTGGCTACTAAAACTTGTCAACCAATTAAAGGAAACAACATTTGGAGATTGGAGGATTTACTTAACTAATAATGTTTTAGGTCATCAAAAGTTTATTACTAAGTCTTCAATACTAGATTCTTAAAAGCAGAAGTCGGTATATTGTATAACACAAATCAAATATATTTATTACTTTTCTCTCTCTTTTTTTTTAATTTTAATTTTTGCCTCCTTTCTTCAACATAAAATTATTTATTCACACAAGCATCCCGAAAAAGCAGCAGCGAAAAAAGGCATCCCGAAAAAGACATTTTCCTTAAAAAAAAAGGAAAAAAAATCCAGTCTCATTTTTGGATGAGAATGATTCATTATTGGAGAAGATTAAAGTAGTAACTCGAGCCCTTGATTGAGTTACTAATGCATTGGTTTTTTTTTTTTTTGCTTACTTTTTTCTTGGTTTCCTTTTGCTTGATCCAAGCTTTTGTTTGCTTAATGATGATGCAATTATCACAATTTCCTTTTTATTACCTGCCTTTAGAATCCATAAATAGTACTGTTCCTCCATGTTCATGCATGCCAATTGGCTCTGCAATCCTATTTAAATTTAATCAATAATTTTCTAGTTAGGCACTGTTTTTGTCAACTCCAGTTATGAATCATTAAATTAATAAATGACTCTATATTCAAAGTTTGCAAAAGACCAATTTTTTAATGGATTTAATATGATAAAAAAATTTACATTATTATTTATCCTCTATATATTGACAAATTGATAAAAAAAATGTGCAATAATTACAACATTAGCTATGAACTATAACTGAATTTTTCAAAAATTTGCAGATATATCTTTGAATCATAATATAAGTTTTTTCGGACTAGTGAATCAAATAAAAACTCTTATAATTATAAAATGTGTATAATATTTTTCATCTGGTATGCTAGTATAGGGTCTGTTTTCAACTTAAATTACCGTATTATTTTATCGATTATCAATAGTTAATTTATAGTACCCAAATTTCACATGCCTCACCTGAATTCAGCTAAACAAAATTAGGAAGAAAAAAAATCGATTATTATAATAATTAAATTTATAGAGTGGAGTGTCTAATTTATCAAGTCCGCATCATTTTTATTGATCACCAAGATGTATCATGTAATGTTATGTTGCTTGATTTTCACATGCTGTGCTTGTGAAGTCAATTACTAATTCACGAATAGAAATGATCTACTAGTTCTTATAATTAATTTAAAAATTGTGAAAACTATTTTATTTTAATTGTATCTTTCACTCAATGCAAACATCAAACATGCTAGAAAATAACACAAAATGAATAAACAATACTGGATTTTTGAGTTAAATACACAACTATTTTGCACCGAGATACAATTGGTTAGTGACAGATGCTATTTTCTCTTTACTAATAGTTTCATATTCGAGCCCATGGATAATTTGATATGGAGTTTACTCGATTTAAAAGTTTTATTTTTTTTCCACCTAAAATAAAAAAATATACTTGAAATGTGTGATAATATGATTGTTCATTACTTGCGACAAAATATGATGGAGGCCGCGGATATGAAATGCTATTATTTGAAAATTTTAACTCATACGATTCACATATTACTTTCATTTATTGGTATGCTCCTGTGAAAAAAATAATAATAAATAACAATCATTTGCTATGCAAGCTATGTTTTGTTTTTTTGCCCGTTGATAAGTAAGGCTATCGTAGAATTAAAGACACTAATTATTACATTGCAAAGCCGAATATACTGACAAAAGAGAAAAGTGAGATTATTGATTGAGTGTTTGAACTTTTCTCTGTACCTTACTTGTTGATGATAACAAAAATAGGGCCAATATTTAAAAGACACATGTGGTAATATGTATTATGTAATCATTAATGATAATGATAATGATAATTAATGATAGCTCCATATAATACATTGTAGAGAGAGATGGTTTTACCTTTTTGTAGTCACATGGATGCATGGATGTTGGTTAATTAATCTGCCTCTCAGTAGCCAAAAAGTTGAAATATGGGTTTCAAAAATGTTTTGCGTTTGGTAAAACTTGTGTTTAACTGTAAAGCTAGCACAAAATTCGCAAAAGACAACAACTTTTCCTATCAAGTAATGATGAACAAAATAAATTTTTGCATTTGTAAGGTGCTTTAGACCTAATTGATGTAGTAAAACAAAGTCTATTGATGATTAATTAGGTTGCCGTTGCAGTTGGCATGATTATAAATGTCTTAATTATCCTTTTAATGAACTTTCAAAATTCATTCATTCAATTGGCTTCATCAATATCCTCTCAAAAGTGATAATAAGTTTAGTATTGATTGTTAAAAAATATATATTAATTAATGGATATTTACATCTTAAAATGAATCCATATATCCTTGACAAATTACTTTTTCCCTCTAGTTCAAACTAATCATGCATGAAATCAAATTAAATTAGTGATGAGGAGTAGGATTAATTGAGATTATGAGTTCAAATTTTATTTTCTTTATTTTTGTTTTTAATTCAGATGTGCCAGAAAAAGCTAATCATGCCACTCTATTTAATTTATTATCCATACACTGTTATTTTTCTAGCCTGTTTGATAAATCATAAATGAATGTTCAACTTGATCCACCACTTGTTCTTATGAATACCTTTCTGAGTTTAAATTTTATATTAGTTGCCCTTTTAAAATATAAATTATAAAAATAATCACTTTAGAAGTAATAATCAATATATTAATTTTGATATACCATCACTTAAAAATATTTTATATAAACATTCAATCATATGTTACTATATGTGAGGGTTTATTTTAAAGCATGTGGATGGAGCAGGAACGATCTACATAGAGGAGGCTCTGGCATTTGCCCGCACTAAAATTTTAGAATTTGTATATAAGTGCATGACTATATATTATTTTGCTCCCATTATATTATTAGACTGACCACACTAAGAGCAAAAATTATGATAAATATTTTATTAGACTTATATATTATTTTTGCCCCCACTATTAAAATTTCTAGATCCGTCACTTGAAGGAGGAGTATCAAACATTTTATTGATGTGTCATGATTAAACATTTGTATAAAATAACCTTATAATGCATATCAAAATTTAATTCAATATAATGAAACCCTTTTAATAATTTTGTTTTTTCCATCTTAACCCTTTTAATGATTTATTCATAAACGATTGTTTAATAAGAAAAAAATCATAAATGATTGAATAATAATATAAATTTTTTTTTTATAATAAGTTAACATCAAATTTTACTTTTTTTTAGATAAGAAGAAGTTGATAGATGTTTATTTACCACTAATTGTATAAAAAGAATCTTTTGTTCCCGACCAGTAACTATGGACATAAATTCGTTTGTTACATTGTGAAAAAATTTCCCATTTTCACTAATATTTGCGGATTCCGATTTTTTTTTTTTTTTTTTTCATCTTTCCTTAACTGTAGAATAAATATTGTTAAATATAAGCACTTCATTGTCTTAAGTTCTACTCAACTAATTAATAATAGATGACAAAAACAGCGAAAAAGGTCGATCTACTCAACTGAAGTGGAAAAAAATTAAAATAAAATGAAAACGCATCCAATTATCTTGGTTGCTTCTCTGAGTACATCACTGCATAATTTGCAAAAGATTATATTATATATGGCAATAAAATACTGTCAATGTTTACAATAAAGTTACATAAAAGAATCAATTACAATGTGTGTTGTTTCCCCCTTTTTATTTTTCCTTTTTAAAGGTGAATGAGACATTACAACTGATAATACATGTAAAGTCTATGCTTAACAACCACATGCTTTAGGTGAAATTATGTCATCACCCTCCTCACCAAAACCAAGTGTATATATGTATAGCTTTGACTTTTCATCCCAATCATGTACTGTGTTGCTCCATATCCCCCTTCTCAATGGAGCTTAATTGTAAGTAATTATCACCAGCTCATGACTTTAGAATGATTATACACTTCAATTTGTAGGTATTTTTACTAATTTTATATATTGGGAGACTAAGACAGCATATACCAAAAATGCATGTTGATTGGAGATTAGTAGTAAAAAATGTATCCAAGTTACTTTCATCAAACAGAAAATTACTTGTTTTTACCTAGTAACCCAAAACAAAATTTTCTATTGTTGAGTGGGTGGTGATGATATCAACTGCAATAAGGCTAACCCCATACTACCATCATGATATATATATATATATATAGCACATACATAGGTAATGATAAGAAAGATAAAAGCTGCTGGTAGTTTATGACCAGGCCTGTGTTTTTATAACTAAATAAATAAATCTGAGAGAGTTTAATTAGGCAATAAAAGAAAAAAAACATATTAAAGAATATTGATTTTATGTTCGATGTATATAAGAGTAAAAGGTTTTTCTACATAATTATCTAATTAATACTATATCAACAAAAATGTTTACCTTTCACAATTACTATTTTATTAATATCACATAGAATAGCGCATAATTAAATAACGATATAATACTCGTTATATTAAAAGTATAATAATATTACTTTGAACATAATATTACAAATTTTTAAATTGGACGCTATAATCATGTAAAAAAGTTTTATGTTATAATTCAATTGTAAATTTATATTTATAAGACTTTTAATGTAATAGATAGTTAAGTTAAACGCTTATGTTGATACAGTGATTATACATAATTGAATGCCAATATAAATTTTTATATATTGATAATATATATAAATTAAATTAATTTATTAATGGAATTTTTATTTCATTTTTCATTTATCTTGCAACATGAGTAATGCCCCTCGATGGGTAGAATCAGCGAGCTTCGTCATGACAAATATGTGATGGTACGGATATAATCAATCTTTCATTTGATAATGGTCTATTTGCATTCAATTCAAAATGGTGTTGGTTGAAAATACTCGTGAATTCAATACATAAAATTTTCAACCATATTTTAAGAGAAAATCATTGAAACATTTTTGAGTAATCTTTAAAATGATATTTTCAGGTATTTCTTAAATATTAGTTAAAAATAATTACTACACAAATCAACTCAACGATACAAATTTTTTTATAAATAAATAATTTAAAATTATTTTATTTTCAAATCTAAAGATTTATCAAAAGTGACTAATGGTAAACCCTTATGAGTAGAACGTAGGTGATATTTGATATTTCAATCGCAAGAACAATTAACTATATCAATTAACAGGTAAGTAGGGCACCAAAACATATATTGTAAATATATTAATTAATACCTAGGATGACGAAATATTTTTTGGTGTGTAAGATGACGACATATTAGGTACTAATAATTATTATGTGAAAATTGGATTTATATTTACAATATATGAAGGAAAATTTTTCATTTGATGGATTTTTTAAGATCATATTATTAGTTCATAAAATAAATAATAAAAAAATTATTAAACTTGAGTTTATTATTATGATTGCTTTCAATCATTCATTAATTTTTTGTTTTATAGATATAATAATATTTTTATAAAACTTTTGTTATAATAGGCTATTCATTATTATTTATTTATTTTAAGTTAATAAAAAATAAATAGTAATTATGCAATACGTAGTACCTATCATCAGGCCATCAACATGACAAAATCAGAATCCTAGAATAATATAATGCAAATTGAATTCACCAAAACCCCTACTTGTTATTTGCCAACTTATAAACCACATCTTTTTGTCTGACATTGCATATTTTTTTATGCATGTCTGACATTGCACATACAACTTACTCTAGTAAATAAGTTGGGTCAAGGTGTGATGAGAGAGCCGATCAAAACACCTTCTTTAGTTTCAAAGTTGAAACTAATTGATTAGGAAGTGGATTGAGATGTTTGGTTCTACATTTGTAGAGTTAATTTAGATAGAATTGATTCTATCAATAATTGGTTTAAATTGAAGTGATTTATGTTTGATAGTTCATTTAAAATTTATTCTGATAGTGAGTAATAATTTTTCACTTCTCCTATAATTAATTCTAGATGCTAAAATTGATTATAAGACATGGATAACAAACAAGATAAAAAGCTATAGACCTCTAGAATTGATTTTGAGACATGGGCAAATAAGATTAAAAAAACTATAGAATCAATTTTGAGGAGTCAAAATCAATTCTGACCCATCCAAATGAAAATCCCAGCATACTATGAGTATTGAGCGATTTTATCTGCAAGGTGAGGAATTTAAAATATAGGAAGGAATTGTACCTTTTACTACTCTAAGTTCAGGAGCTTAATCTTTCCTACCCAACCTATTGAATAAATTAAAAGAAAAAAAGTTGAAACTCATATTATTCACTTTAATTCATCACTATTATTATTATTGCTGCTGTGGCGGGAAGATCTCCAACATGAGAAGTTCAAGTAACCTTCATTGGTATAAAATAGTAACAATTATACCAATATTCGGATCATATATTCACATATTTTATTAATATTATTATTATTATTTGTAAAAAAGGCATTGAATAATGCTATGATCATACTTTAACAGTAACAACTTTTCTAGAACAGTTAACTGTACATTTTATTATTTTTTTTTGACGTAATATCCTTCAACATAAACTCTTATTTTTTCCTTGACGATAACATGAACATAAATTGATGAGATCTCCCAAATAATCGATGTTAATTGCGGGAATGCTTTTTGGAGAAAGGATAATATAATTTCCTATCATCCGTACAAAGCTGACCAAGAAAGAAACAGCGTTTTTATTTTAATCTATTGAGATATGAAGGAAATGAATATTCATAGACTTTTGGAATCAGCAATATATCAATCAGCCTGAAGCGCCACCTAAGAATCTGCCATTCCTGAATTAAAACATTGATTGCAATTGACAAATGTAATCAACTTCTAAAAATTCCTTTTAACGATGCTATTTAAATCAAATCTACCTTCTATCAAATGAGATATGAGATATTGATTAATATATAGCTAGGGATAGATGTAGATCTCGGAAGAAAGAAACTAAATAGACAAAGCAAGCAAGAAAAGTATCTTTGATCTCTTACATATATGGATGCTTGAGAGCATAATCATGATTTATTGGAAGGATTATTATTGAGTGTACTTTAAGAATTAGATTATGGGTTTAGTTTTAATGTACAATGAGAGTTAAAAAATATTTAAATTATTATTTAATCATGTATTATACCACATCAACAACCATGATTGAATTATCATGTAAAAGTAGGAAGAATTATCATGTATTATAGCCACTCCTTGAATTACATGTAAAAGTAGGGAGAATTTGATTGAATTATGATTAGGGTATTAAAATTAAACTCTTATGTTGTTTATTTTTAAAATTATATTAATCTTTGGATAATCATTATTACAAAAAGAATAATGATGCAATTAACAAATGTGGCATTTTTCAGATAAATTAAAAATACATTAATATTAAGTTATATATTATAAGTAGGGTTCATGTGCATGATTTTTGAAATAGATAGGTGAGAGTCAAGTTTGTTATGGTAATATATAATTGAATTATCATATAAAGTTTTTTTTTATATTATCAGCAGATTAAAAACAAAATTTTGAAATTATATGTTTTTATAAAAAATATGGTAATCTAATTTAAATATTTATTTAAACTTTATTCTGTGAGTGAAAAATGATAAGTGAGTGTAACTAAAATGTCCACAACAAAATAAAATAAAATGGTAACCGAGGAGTAAATCAAATCATCAAATAAGAAGGCGACAGAAGTAGCTGAATAATTGAAGTTAACCCTCAAATTTTTAAGAGCTTTTCTTTTTGTAAGGGAGAAAATGATTCGAGAAAAGCTAACCACCATAAATCGAGACTAGGGCCTCGTCCATTTAAAAAACAATGCCTTCAATCTATTGCTCTTTCTTGTATTTCAATTTATTGATTCCTTATCTAACATAAAGAAAAGAAAAGACTAGGAGTAAAGAATTTTTATTTTATTATTTTGAAAAGTTAAATCGATTAATTAGTTTAAGTTTATCCTTTTTTTTCCCTTTAAATGAGCAAGAACCAACCAGAACTCATTAAAATTTTTATTTAAAATCTCCCTAAAATAGAAGTGATTTAACTTGTAGCATTTTGTTTACTGACAAATAAGGTCTATAAAATGATATGCTACATGTGATGTTTGAAATCAGAAAATAACCTAAAACATAAGTAGGGAGCGTGGAATGAAAAGATTTTAATATGTGCTTGTTTTGATTAAAATTTAGAGGAGAAAAAGGTATTCTATTCATAATTTTTTTAACAACCTTTAGTTATAAATGCTTTTGATTCGTAACAAAATAATCTATGTAAATAATTTATTTATTACCAAAGATTAGATGTTAATTTAACTTTAATGCTTGGTTAATTTGAGTAGTTCGACATTTAATCTTCTTAAATTAGATCCCATATTTAAATTTTTTAATTAGACTGAAAAGATTAGTCATAGAAGAGTTTTAACCTTATTGTCGCCTAACTTAACTTGAGTTAGATTAGTTATAGTCTAATAGGCTCTTGATATCACTGACTTAAACAAAAAATTATAATTTAACGTTTTAGGTATATATGTAGGGATTTTTAGAAGGCAGGTGATTCAATACCTACGCAAGTTGTTTGCGGCAAATGGGAAGGGACACATGGCACAGTGGCCAGGAATGGGTGCTAATAAGGATGGGACTGAAGTGGAATTGTTGGGAAGAATAAGGAGAGACCATATGACATCTACTGAAATAGTAAAATAATTATAACTAAATTTGAAAAATCAGAATAAAATAATACGAAAGGCAAAAATAAAAAATTACCACTGTTAACTTAATTGGATGAACCAATTCAACAAAAAAATAAATTTGAAATAAAAAATTACAAAAATTAAACAGTAAAAATTAACAAAAATTAAAACAGAAAAAAGTAATACAAAGGAAATTAACTAAAAATAAAAAAATATTACAAAATAAATATGAAAGACAATTACAATTTTAAAAAACTGAAATAAAAAATAAATTTAAAAAATATACTATACGCAACAAAGAATTCTGTCTAACCAATTTCTTAAACAAAATAAATGAAATTAAATATTACAAAAAATTAAAATTAACAAAATAAAAAAGCTGAAGGAAAATAAAATTTAAAAGCACTAAAAAAAGACATTCCTTACAATTTTCAATACAGAAGTCAACAAAAAAGATGAAATAAAAAATTAGAAAAATTAAACAGTAAAAATTAACTAAAACTAAAACAAAAAAAGTAATGAAAGGAAATTAACCAAAAATAAAAAATATTACAAAGTAAATATGAAAGAGAATTAAAATTTAACAAAACGGAAATAAAAAAAATAAATTTAAAAAATGTACTATACACAACAAAGAATTCAAACCAATGAGTTCTTAAAAAAATAAAAAAATTAAATATTACAAAAAATTAAAGTTGACAAAATAAAAAAATAAAAAAAATTAAAAGCACTGTACATTCTATATAATTCAAAACAATAAAATTCTTTAAAAAAAAAAAAAGAAAAATAGCATTGTCTTCTCGCTCATTGACTTATGCGGCCTTTTCCCACGCTTCCTGGATGACTATTGCCGACTCTCAACGGAGTTCAGTGCCATTCCACCAAATGGTGTGCCTCAATGCAGAACCCAATACCACGAAGCCTCAATAAGCGATGTTCATGCACTTCAACCGTCTCGCCCAAATGAAGAGCACACCTCCCGAAGTCACACCTGCGACTAAACCAATATAGATCCGTCTCCATCGTCTAGAGATTAGAGACTAACCACGCTTGTAATAATGAATGCTCATCGACCAACTTTTGGATTAGGGTTCTTCAATAGCACTATATGGACCACACACACTCTCTCACCAAATTTAGAGTTAAAATTTTTCTTTTCAAAAAAAATATTTTCTTTCTATGAAGTTGTTTCTCTTTTAAAAAATAAAATGCAAATGCCTAACTTACCCTCGTTATAAAATTAATAAATCACTAATCATAACTCTTCAAATAGCAATGTGTTATTACTCTGGACACTCCACGTTTCAACTCCATCAAAGGCATTGACCAATGCCTATGAGAGTAGTCACCATATATGTATTGAAAAAAAAAAACTTCTTTGATAGTTATGAAATACTTTGTGAGTATTGTTGAAAAGAATTGTTATCTTTATTTTTTGGTGGCAATCTCACCATGTTTTGTTTTTCTTTTTATTGCTTAGTGTTTTTTTTTTAATATTTTGGTTTTATTTTACTATCCGTTTTTTTTGTGTGTTTTTATTATCACTTTTATGAGTGTTTTGGTTTTCCTTGTGGGTATTTCTATTTTGATAGGGTTATAGAAACAAATATATAGATAGTTAGTTAGTACAAAGTCTTGAATGCATTTATTTTTCATATTCAATTTTGGTGTAATGTATTTTTCTTTTATTCGCAAGTGTCATTAAGCTTATTCACAAAAAAATTTCCTTCTTGAAAAATAGATGTGAGATACTTAAATGAAAAGTGAAAAACACAGTTAATTTAGTGGTTGTCTTTTCATAACATCATTGTTGCTATTTGAACTTTTTAAATGAATTGTAGTGGGTTGATATATATCATCCTTAAGTAAGACATGAAGTTTGTGTCATGTGAAAAAAAAATAATAAACAAATGCTAGAAGAATTTTACTCTCAACGCTGGGTTGAAAATAAAAATAAAATAAAAATTTTTATAAATAAATTTTATGTATAAAATTTATTTATAAAAATTTTTATTTTATTTTTACCTAAAATCAAATATATTTTTATAATAATTAAATTTAATTTTAATATATTAATAATATAAAAAATTATCATTCGATCAATCTTTTTCATAATTTTTTAAATAATAAAAGTAAGAATCTATGATAATTACAATATACGATTGGATAAAAATATTAATATTAAAATTTTGTTCCTAATGCCAAATAAAGAATGCACAAATCCCTAATACTTTAGAGAGAGAGGGGAAAAAAAACAAAAACTCCTCATAATCGTTTATTTGTTTTACCTAATTCCCCAAAAAGAAAGAAAATATAATACAATGAGTTAAAAAGCTGTCTCCTTTTTGGTTGAGAAATACAAATTTGGTTGACTCACTTCTCTCTCTCTCTCTCTCTCTCTCCTTGTTTCTCTTTCCTCCTCCCTTCCTTCTTTCCTTCCTAGTTCCTGTTCAGTGTCTCCTCCCTATATGCACACACACACCCCTTCTACTCTTTTCTGTACTTGTCACTCACTCACTCACAGACACACTCACTCAAAACTCTTCCATGTTTTTCTTCACTTAGTCAATTCATCAAACACTTCTTCTGTTTCATCATCTTCTTCTTCTTCTTCTTCCCCACTTCCTTCATAGCACTCCCAGTTCTCTCTCTGTGCATCCCTCTCCTTCAGTTTCAGTGGCAGTGGGTGATGACCCTTTATGGCTAAATGCCCCAAAACGACACCCACTGCCACCACCCCAATGGTGACACCACCCTCACCACCACCCCTCACCGCCACCACCACAACCACCCAGTTTTGACCCTTCACCTCAAAGACCCCCAAGACCCCATTTTGGTCCCCAATTCAGACACCCTTTTGGCCAAAACGACGACGACGACAACAACAATGGCCTCCACCAACTCCACCAACTCCACCGACCCTCTCCCTTCCCCTGACGACATCGCCTCAAAAGCCCTCAACAAGCGCTTCGAAGCACTCATCACCGTTCGAACCAAAGCCATCAAAGGCAAAGGTGCTTGGTACTGGACCCACCTGGAACCCATTCTCGTTCGAAACCCTGACACTGGCATGCCCAAATCGGTTAAACTCAAGTGTTCACTCTGTGACTCTGTTTTCTCTGCTTCCAACCCTTCAAGAACAGCTTCTGAGCACTTGAAAAGGGGCACGTGTCCCAATTTCAGCACCGGTTTGAGGCCCGGTTCGGTTCCTTCACCTCTTCCCATTTCAGTGGTGAACACCGGTTCCAACCATAACAATAGCAGAAAGAGGGGTTCCCCTCCTTCACCTGCTAATTATCAAAACCATGCCTTGGCAATGGTGGAGTCTTCAAGGTATGGCAATTGTGGTGAAATTGGGTACCCTCAGGTGCATGGTAACTCGGTGAACCTGCACCATCATAATCAGTATCAGCAGCAGCATTTGGTGCTGTCTGGTGGGAAAGAAGATTTGTGTGCTTTGGCTATGTTTGAGGACAGTGTGAAGAAGCTTAAGAGCCCCAAGACTTCACCTGGTCCTGCTTTGAGCAAGGAGCAGGTTAATTCTGCTCTTGAGTTGTTGTCTGATTGGTTCTATGAGTCATGTGGGTCTGTGTTTTTGGCCACTCTTGACCACAGAAAGTTTCAGGCTTTTCTCAGCCAGGTTGGTTTGCCTGCAACTACTTTGAGGCGTGAAATCTCTGGTCCTAGGCTTGATGCTAGGTTCAGTGAGGCTAAAGCTGAGTCCGAGGCAAAGATAAGGGATGCGATGTTTTTTCAGGTGGCTAGTGATGGGTGGAAGAACAGGAATTGGTATAGCTTGTGTTGTGGTGGTGAGAATTTGGTGAAGTTTGTGGTGAATCTTCCAAATGGGACTAGTGTGTTCCAGAAGGCTGTGTTCACTGGTGGTGTGGTGTCGTCCAAGTATGCTGAGGAGGTTTTGTGGGAGACTGTGACTGTTGCTAGTGGGAGTGTTGTGCAAAGGTGTGTTGGGATTGTTGCAGACAAGTTTAAGGCCAAGGCTTTGAGGAACTTGGAGGTTCAGAACCATTGGATGGTAAATACTTCTTGTCAGCTTCAGGGGTTCATTAGTTTAATCAAGGATTTTAACAACGAGCTACCGCTTTTCAGGGTCGTCACTGAGAGTTGTCTTAAGGTTGCGAATTTTATAAACAATGAGTCCCAAGTGAGGAGTAGTTTCCTCAAGTACCGGATGCAGGAGATGGAGTATGCAGGGTTGCTTCGAGTTCCTTCGCCAAAATGTGATCCTTCGAAGAACTTTGCATCAGTGTTTCCAATGTTGGAGGACATCTGGAGCTGTGCAAGAGTGATCCAAATGGTTGTGTTGGAGGACACATTCAAGGTGGCGTGCATAGAGGATCCACTGGCTAGGGAGGTGGCTGGAATGGTTCAGAATGAGGGGTTTTGGAATGAGCTAGAAGCACTTTATTCACTTGTAAAGCTCATCAAAGGAATGGTTCAGGACATTGAGGCTGAGAGGCCATTGATTGGTCGATGCTTGCCTCTTTGGGAGGAGCTTAGAACCAAAGTGAAGGAGTGGTGCTCCAAGTACAATGTTGTAGAAGGACCTGTGGAGAAAATAGTTGAGAAACGTTTCAGAAAGAACTACCACCCTGCATGGTCAGCAGCATTTATACTTGATCCACTCTACTTGATTAAAGACACAAGTGGAAAGTACCTTCCTCCATTCAAGTGCTTGACGCGTGAACAGGAGAAAGATGTAGATAAGTTATTGACAAGGCTAGCTTCTAGAGAAGAAGCTCATGTTGTGTTGATGGAGCTAATGAAATGGAGGTCAGAAGGGCTTGACCCTCTTTATGCGCAGGCGGTTCAGATGAAACAACGGGATCCGGTGACTGGAAAGATGAAAGTTGCAAATCCATCAAGCAGTAGACTTGTTTGGGAAACATGCTTGAGTGAGTTCAAATCGCTGGGGAAGATTGCAGTGAGGCTTATTTTTTTGCATGCAACCTCATTTGGTTTTAAGAGTAATTGGTCTTTCATGAGGAAAATCTCCGCAAATAAAAACTCAAGAGTTGCCTTGGAAAGAGCTCAGAAAATGATATATATTGCAGCTCATTCCAAGCTTGAAAGGAGAGACTTTACCAGTGAGGAAGAAAAGGATGCTGAACTGTTTGCCATGAGTGGTAGTAGTGAGGATGGAATGCTGGCTGAGGTCTATGCTGATGCACCCTTGGTGTAATGTGCTTCTGTTTTTCAGTTTCTATAGGATTATGTAATTGTAGGATTTATCAGATTCTTTCCACAACTCTTCTATTATTCTCTTACATGTAGTCGAAAAGATTTTCTTTTGACTTGGGATTGAAGCAGGAGGGTATTAGAAGGGGCGTAAAAAGTATGTTAGTGACTGTGTTATTGTCAGCTTTGATTCTAATGGAATCATCAATCTTTTTTTCCCAGCAATTATTTTTGTATTTTTAGGAGGGGCGCTTGTTCATTTATTAGCATGACAGCAATCCATGAAGAGAGCAAGAAGAATGTCATAACAATTTTGTGATGAGAATGAATGGTTTTGAGTCCCTTTAACTAAAAACGCCATGTTACTGGCTTCCTCATGCGTGGAAAAATTCAACTCTACTTGTTCTTCTATCTAGCTTTATGTAGAGGCTAGAAACTTTGTAAATTTCCATGGAAGTGGATTGATTAATTATCTTTATATCTCTCTTTTAGCTGTTGTCACTATATGATGTTGATATAAACTATAAGCACTAGTGCAAAATATTTATAATTTGTAAATTCCAAAGCAAAACGAATTTCATGGTCAATGTGAAAAAATTGTAAAATTTAAATTTTCAACGATAACTACTTTAGACACACATCATTGCGGGTATTAACATGATTTCTTCACATGGAACTGCAATAAGTCCATGGAATTTTGGTTATATATCTCAATTGATAGTTCATGTCTTGATATGCCATAACACAATACATTGTTTAGATTCTCTCTGTCATACTAAATTTTGTGACTGTGAATATAAAAAAGATGACATATCTAACTATTTGACCACCTGATCTCCATCACATCCAAAGACTTTAGTGCTCCCAAGTTCAGTACTAAACTGAGTTGACCAGAGAACAAATTAAAAGGGTCTGTTGCCTTGTGCAAACTGCTTGATGCACAAGTTTCAATTTCTCGTACGGTCTTATGGCAAATTAAAGAGTTTCTTCTCCCTCATGCTTCCTGATTTTTATTTTAATAGTTGGATTTACCCCAATTGTTTTTTACTTGCCTCTAAGATCGCCACATTCCAGCAATTATTCAAATTGTTCAAATTTTGTTTTTATTTTGGCTACTAATTTGTGTGTTGGGTATTGGTCATTTGACTTTGATGTTTGTTGGGCTACATATTTTGTTTGGTTTTTAAGATATTGTTGTGCTGTGTTGATTTTATACAAGTGTTTCGTCCTCACAAACTTACCTAGGCGCATAATTTGATTTGTGTTATGTTTGTCATGTATTGGATTGATTATTAGATAATGCTTTTTGATTGTTAGTGTATGGTACCAAATATTATCTATTATGTTTGAATTTATGTTTTGCTTCTCCTCGTTAGATATCTTTACTTACTTTTATGTGGTTAGGCCTTCTTGTTGAATTATCAAAAAAAAAAAAACTTTGGCATTAAGTCATCCTGTCATATTTGCAACTTATATAATTGCTGCTATGTTCACTGTTCAGTATTCAGTAGTTTTTAAAGTCCATCATGCATTCATGCAATTGCAAATCAGTGAGGAAGTAACCTTTGCATAAGTCCACTTTCAAGTAAATCTCAACTTCAAGGTTGATAAGTACAGCATTTCTGGACTGAATTTGTTATTCCTCAGTCTCTGAGAAGGATATTGTTGCATGTGTTGCCTTCAGGGGAAAGTGGGAACATATATATCTGGCCATTTTTGGCCTCAACTTTTAAAATTGATTCCAAGTTTTGGCGTTTTCTGTTTCCAATAATTCACAACATATTCTCACTAGTCCCCTTCCCTTATAATTTATTTTATTTTATTCCTCAAAATAAAAACACGGCTGTGGATATAGCTGCTCATAGTCATGTTTGACCACAACTAGAGATCATATGATTATTTAACACAAAAATGGGAAAGCTTTCTGGCAAGAAATTTTTTATTGGAATGCTTTTGAAAATCACTAAATTGAGAAATCTGGTGTGATCAAATCTATAAGGTCTAGCTACTTCATGATGGAAAAAACAATCACAAAAGGGTATGGATTGATTAATGCAGCCACTAGTTGCTATAGTTGGAGCTAGGCTTCTTCAAATTAACATGACACAAAATGAGAGGGTACCAAAATTTGAACGTATGTAATGTTACTATTTTGCCGCAGAGTTGGAGTTGCTTGAAGTAGTGGTAGGGTGGGTGGCAAACTGAACTTGGTTTTGACTTGTGTCAACCTCAGAATCTTAGTATCCAAAGAAGCACTTGTAATTTACATATGATCAGGCATGCATATCTCCTGGTGTGTTTGTTCCTACAAAATGGTTAGGCCCACAATGGGGAGTGGGTATCCATGTCACTGCTTTGCTTGTCACGGTCAAAGAAAGAAGAGTGAGGCATCAGTGCCCTTGTTTCAAATCAATCCACACACACTCTCTCACTATGCCTGTGAGTGTTTATTATTGTTTTTGCTTAGCTAATTCCCACGACCGTTGGTAACTTTACTTTCAAACATTAATTTTTGTGATATTATATTTGATAATGGGAAGGATAGCAAGAAATGCTGCAACCAGTAGAAATTAAGAAATCTTTACATGCTTATGAGCACATTTAATGTGTGTTTCACAAGCATGCATAACCCCTTATTTTAAGCTTTTTTTTATATAATTTTTAAATAATATAAGTTAAAACAAGTGGTTGTATATGTTTATAAAATATATATTAAATATATTTCAAGAGTATGCAAGAATTTATCACAAATTGTTGTATTGTGATATGAAAATTATGAGTCCAAATATTGAGAATATTTTGTCCTGATTGCAAAACTAAGTACAACTAACCCTTTATTCTATAAGGTAAAGAGTATTGTACATTGGACTGCATTTTTTTATATTTGATAATGGGGGCTATTTTGCAATATTTATCTCAATGTTGAAAATTGTAAGTTTGAATAATTTAGCATGCCATGATTGCCAAAAAGGCTCAAGGGAAAGTTGAAGCAAGGAGAGGAGGGGTAGCCTCACAAGAAAAAAGGAAAGCAAGGAGGCCTGTCGGCATGAGGAGGTACATGATATGGCTGAGAGAGATATATGGCAATCTGCAACATCATTGACCTGTTTTTTGCATATCTGCATTTTGAGGGGATTATTAAAGCCATATGAACAGCAAGGTTGGTAGTTCTAGAGTTCTGGTGAGATGAAATCTCATATCAACGTTCGGTCTTGTTGTCAGTCATATGCACATGACACCCCTTTCTTGTTGTCATACTAACCAAAAAACTTGAGAAATCTATGCATGGAACAGAATTCTGAGATAGGACACATACTATCAACTTAATCCAAACACTGCACTACCCTATCTAATTGTCAATAATTAAAAAGTTTAAAACTGCCTGTCTCCCCATCTTGCTAATCGGAGTTTTGAAAAGAAAAATGGTATTTGTACAACTTTTAGCTTGTATATTTTTTTACACTTAATCTATTATCATCAAATTTTATAGGACACACATTTAAAAATAAAATGTGTTATTTTTATCCTTAAATTTGAATGAGTTGTATAAAATTATTCAAATGAATTGTACATATAACACAACTCTTTGAAGAGAAAGGGTGCAATGTAACATGATTATTTATCCATCATCCACGAATTAAAGAAATTGGTTGTTGAAAGAATCTCTCGTAATTTCTGTTATTAGTCCTTCACTTCTCTTATCACGCTCAATTTCCCTTTTTTTTTTTTGCAGTTGATTTTTATTCCATTACCAATAACAGCATGACACTTGCATTCGTCAAAGTCTTCAAACTAAAATTGTCGAGTCAAATAGCGGATCTCATCTTTAATACACTAAATAATAATTTGAGTATATGATAAACCTTACTCACCTAAAATCCTTTTTCAAGGTTTTGCATTCTATAGCAAATTAAACCATGCCGATCATCTCTCACCTTTCTTCGTGCCCTCTCATTATAAAGCAATTCTTACGTATTTTGGAAATATTGCAGTCAGCAATTTCAATATGTATAATCGACCATCTCTCTCTCAAATATAGCTAGTGCCACGCGGATAATTGTATACTAACACATTTCTTCAATTTTTTTTTCCTCCCAAGGCATCTAAAGACAAATACAGTGACTAATCATCTTGTATACTATATATTTATTTAAGAGAATACATAGTTGCGACCATGAATATTAAAGTTACCGCATTCCTAGCATTAGAATTGAACCCTTGTATACATTTCATTTAGGAGTTCTTTTGATGTTTTAGCTTAAAGCAAGAACAATACACAATTATTTTATGAAGCTTTAATTTTTTATTTGAAAGAATAGAAACAACAAAAATTGAACTAATTATAAAATATCATATGCTACCTTTTCCATAAGCTTAAAGTAATAACAAACCATAACATATAATTAAACAAACATTTGATATTTAATTGTCCTACAGGATGTCATCCGAGTCTATTTTTCCTGTAGCATATATATTTGTAATTCAGTAATTAACTCTCCTCAATGTGAGCTTAAGTAATTCCACCCACCTCAAGGCCAGAGAAATAATGAAAATGTCCAAGACTGGCAAAAAGTCAAATAAGGATGTGCATGAAAAAAAAGGTAGTAAGGGCTGAGCTGACTGAACTCATTAGTATAGTAGGATGCTGCTGTATTGCTGATTTCACAGCTGATTTATCTTTCTACTCAATTTGGTGTAGTGACAGTGGATCATGTCGGCAATGCCAAGCAATTCTGACTGCTGACCAACTAAAAGGAAAAGACTATTTTTCCCTTTTTTTTTCCTTTTGATTTATATTTTTCATTGTTTGTATGGTATAATTTCAATTTTCATGACAGTCTGGTTCTTGTATAAGAGAAGAGGATATGATGATTGGCGCACGACAAGACCATCTTTTTACAAGAATCTCCACACTTTCAATGCTCCCCCATGATTAATCTTCTTTTTTAATGACTCTCCTTTTTCCTTCCCACTAAAATCTACCCCTCTTGTTTTAGAATATATATAATTGAAAATGCACTTATTACATACCATTTAATTTCAATGTTATGGTAAACTTATTTTTTTACTCTTAATCGTTCATTACTCTCATGAATTGGTTGATGTATGTATCTAGTGGTTGTGGGAGTGATCATACAACCTTTTGCTTCCAATAAACGCAAATAAAATTACAAGAAATGAGGAAGTAATATTTCTTTTCTTTTTTTTTGATAAATGAAGAGAAACTCAACCTCAATAAAAGGGATTGAGTACAGTGCCATAGAAAAACAAAAAGCTATGCATCACAGCCAACAATAACAGAAATAAAAGCATATCAAAAGTTAGACTTGAAAATATAGAAAATCAAGAACAAATAATTCTCAAGAAGCTACACCCCCCATAAGATAATCCAACCAAACCATCACAAAGGTACAACTAAACAAAGAGAATCTCATGCCATAATAGATGATTAGCAAGACCATTAAGCAAAAATCTATCCACTTCTAAGAATCATCCAACCAGAAAATGCAAATGAAAGTAGCTCAAAATCCACAATCCCCTTTCGCATTACCATTAAATATGAGGATTTCGAAAACAACACATTCATTGACAAGACACCATGGTAACCAGCAAAGTCACAACTAACACTTCCCTTTTGTCGTATTTTTTGGTGCACCACTCAATCACTGGAAAAATAGTTTCAAAGCTGTAACGAACAATGAGTACAAGATGATAAAAGATTTCATGTTGGAACACCTCAATGGTAGCAACATTTTTTACTCCCCTAGTATGTCTAGCACCCACTTGTGGCTTATCTTCCTAAAGCTTTAGTTGTATACTTTCCTTGCTAAGTTCATACATTGGCCCTTTATCAGCTTTAATACCTGGTATCAAATGACAATTAAAACAAAGATATTCTTGAGTGGAGTGGATTAAGATAGAGATATTCTTACATACGATCAACAGTCCTCATAAGTGTATTACTCATATTTAATCCACCCTCAATCTCACAAGAACTCCCCCTCACTCACATAACCTAATTAATAGTGTATCGCTCAAGAAACACTCTAGCCTCCCAATACACCAATCCATTTATCAAACCGTTGAAGAAGAAGGTCATGTTAACAAAGAAAATACAAATAATATATACATTAGCAAAAAAAACACATAGGTGTTCCTCCACTTAGCAAGGAATCCACCCTCAAAATCTCACATAAGAGCTCCCCCTCTGATTAATAGACATTTTCGTGTATCACTCTTAATCCCCTACCTCCATTACCACCAAGACTTGTAATGAAGATATTTTCGTCTCCTAACATCGATCACCTGCAACCAAAAAAAGATTCTACAAGCAACCATATTATATGAGTCAAGAGTCAACCAAAAATGGCATCTATCCATGAGGTTAAAAAGAAAATTTTTCCAATTAATTTCTTCCTTTTGGAAGGCTATTCTGTTCCTTTGTTCCCAAATGGAAAGAATAATAGCATAGAAACAAATATTTCAACATTTCCGCCTCTTACCCAAGAATACACAATCAATCCACATTTCAAAATAAGCTTTAGGGTCCTTAGCCATAACTCATTCAATTCCCTACCAATTATAACAAACCCAAATCCTCCATGAAAAATCACAAGTGAAAAACATACATGACAGATTCTTCCTCCATTTTACAAAAAACATATCTGGAATCAACACCATTAATAATATTCAGCCAAGTCAAATGTTGCTTTGTATTAATTCTCTTAATGAGGACAAACCAAACAATCAATTTTGTCCTTAGTGGAACACACCCATGTCACACTTTAATCAATCCAGGATCAGGATGAGAATTATCACAACTCATCTGAAAAAATCTAGTAATAAAAGAATGGACCAAAAAACTATTTGAAGAGTAAAGCGTCATGCTACACTATCATGCACATTTGGTTGTAATTAGATCTGGCTAATGAGCCTATTCAGATCATCCAATAAAAGAAGTTTCCACTGTTATATTTCTTTTCTTTATGAGAAAATATGGCAAGGAGTAGAATCTATACTATATAGCACAAATTCCGTAGAAATAGTTATAGTGTTCTATTATATTGGGTTAGGTAATCTAATGCCTTCATTTTAAATTTTTAATCATACTTATAATATTCTCAAAATATGTGTAGACCTTAATCTTATTAAGAGGAATATTGTGGTACTGATTTTGTACACAGTTGATACCCCAGCTTTTGTCTTTTTGATGCAAATTGGCTAACCAACCCATCTCAACTTTTAACCTTGGTGTAGTATTTTTGGTAGATTTGAAATTTGAGTGTGTGATGATGACAATGATTACACATTAATCAATTCTTACTCCGATCAAAATGGGGACTGTGGGACAATGATTACACATTAATCAATTAATCTCCTATCAAAATATTGACTGTGGGTTCTAAGATCTATAGCTTTGCTTGCCATGTATCAACTATATCCCTACCCACCCCTCACAAGGGGTCCTCTCTATTGTGTTAGACATGTAGAGGCATTTTATGCAAACCTACATTATTCCTTGTTTTTGAGGGTATGACATTTATAACTAGGTTATACACATATTGATAGAAGTAGAGATATAAGAAAAAGGGAGGTTGAGCCTTGCCGACTTTAGTAGCCACACAAAGAGAGAAAAAAAAAAGACAAATTATTTTTCACATTGAAGTAGTTGTATTATTTTTAATAGACGTTTGATATTTTATTTTAAAGTTATATTTGTATTCAAATTAAATTAAATTTTGAACTACATGAATATATTCACATAAGAGTTTCTTTTCCCATCTATGGTTATTTGTTTTACCTTATTTGAGTTGAAAGAGTATTTCAGCATGCGAAAATTTTGTGCAGACACTCCTGAGTCCACCACATTCTCCTTCCGAAGTTTCATTTGAATTAAATCGTTTCATATATTTCAATGAAGGGTAAACATATTGATACAAAAGCATTGGTACGAACAGTTTTTAGGAAACATTTTGGTGATTTATATGTCAAACAGTCAAACTAACCCATGTTTTCTTAATTTAAGACCAGCCACGTCTATTCGTAATGGATTCCAACCATAAAACTTTGTACTATATAAATCCAATAGGAAATTGTTGCATGAAACTAACATTTTTGTTTTCCAGTACATACCAAACTATAATTTTATTACAAATAGGCAAGGAATTAGTTACGATATATAGTTGACTATGAACCTATGCTATATCTGAATTTTAGTTTGTACGTACTCAGTAAGTTATAATTTGAAGGGTACAAGCTGAATTTTAATCATCTTAATATATTTTTGCAAAATTATGTTGAGTTATATTTTAATATAATTTTCAATCTCAAATCATATAGTTTTAGTAAAAGTTGAAAAAGTTACTTCTTTGGGCTAAACCATAATTTACAAATTATAATTCTGGCACACTACTACCAGTGTTAGAAAATTAGATTTTAGAAAGATATAGAGTCTACTAGTCTAGAACGTGATAGCCATAGAATTTGACGTAAATTCACTGTCTATTTCAGTATTAATACATATTTACTCCCACTAATTAGTACAGAGGTTAAGGCAAATTTTTTCTTCAAAATACATAGAAGTTAGACATTGAAAGAGAAAAACATGTTAATTAATTTTAATGTTTAAGTACTTACTTAACTTACTTATTTTTTCGATAGTTATTATTCACCATTAAATGGGGATGAAGACATAGAACAATAGTCTCATCCATAAAATATTAGTCAAAGTTATAAGAATATATCTAATGAAAATACAAAATATATCATCAAAACATATAGCTCACCTCCTAATAATCCTCCATATGGATCAAAAAACAATTTCACATAAGGAGATTTACACAGCTAAATAATAACATTATTGCATAAGGTACAAGCTGTAATACTCGTCATTGTATCTGTATGTGGGCTTCACAATATGAAAATATCTTCCATTATATCTAACTCATGAGATACCAAAGGCTAAAATCATTAAATCATATGCAATTAACTAGTGTCATAAGGCAAAATTGAAAACGTTATGATCAGACATTTAACTCCACTCTGATAAAAAAAACTTCTTCATGACAAAGCCAGAATTCTTGCCACAACATAGCGTTACCACCCATTGGTCATGTCAGGAAGAATCTTCAATAACATGCCACAAGTTAAATTACTTACTTAACTTACTTATAATAACTATTATAAACTATCATTCATTTCTTTCCTACTATTAGTTGGTTACTTGTTTTTTTAATCATATAGCACTACTTGTTCTTATAAGTTTAATTTTAAGTTATATATATATATATATATATATATATATATATATATATATATATATATATATATATATATATATATATATATATATATATATCTGTGTTTCTTTCAAAACTAAGCCCATATGCAAGACTTCAGAAAATACTCTCATTTTAACAAACCATTCGCACTAAAAAATATAGGGCACATTAAAGTTATACAATATATAATACGATTGTGATGTGGAAATTCAATAAACTCCTGCCATGTAGAACAATCTACTTTCTGTAAGAAATGAAGAAATGGCATGGCAAATATATATACTTAAGGGGAATATTTATTGGAAAAGGGATTTTAGGGTCTAACTACAAGACTTACTTTCATGGGACAAGTGCTAAGTGGAAAACAGCATTGCCTCAATTTATTTATATATCCAATCCCCCTTGGCCTTTGTGATTTATAAAGAGATTATATGGTACTTGAGTCTGTCAAATACTTCAACATTGCTTTATATGGTACTTGAGTTTGTCAAATACTTGAACAAAAGCCTTTGTGATTTATAAAGAGATTCATTGTCCAACTTTCATGTGCAGTTCAAAGAACGTGGAAAAAATCACAAATCTGAGGCCAAGATTGAAAGAGTTTTGGAGATATTTTGACTCTGTATGGCTTTTGTTTTTAGCTTAATTATATGGCTTCAGAGGGTTCAAGTATCAATTTCAAAGAATACTTTGTAACAAAGACCCGTGATGTCATAACAAAGGTTTAGTGGGTAGGTGCGTGTCTACATTGGAGACACAGTAACTCAGTAAATCCTACAAAGCACTGATGTATATTATTACTAAAATTGAGCTGATTAATTGTAGTTAACTTGGTTATTAATTTCTCTTACCTCAATAATTCTTGCCTGTATGCCTTATGCTAAGGTCCAAATGAATCGACATGCTAATATAATGGCATATGATGAAGTACTAATACCTTGTCAAATTAAACATTAACTACAATTGTTATTCTACTGCATACACTTGTTAGGGCAGCTAACTTTAAGTACAAGCCATAATGTGCCATTTCCATCACATGGTGTGTTACTTTAGCAGCTCCCACTTAATGCCTGGCCCTACAAAAGAACTTTGCCAAAACAAATCCCTCTCTGCATGAGATTTCTTTCTTTTCTCATTCTGTCCACACTGTTTCCTCCCACCAATCTATGGCATAATTGGCTCAAGTATAAGTGGCCCCAATTTTCAATGGAATCAAGAAAACAATAGCATAAAATAATTATGGTACTATTAGCCTATAATATTACCCCACAGACCCCTCAGAATTTACATTGATTAAAAGGGGAGGATGGGGTCCTAGCAAAGCATTATTAGAAAACAGACATTAGACAGAGACTAATACATTAATATGACTTATAATTGGTATATAGGAGAGAAGGGGAAGGTGGTAACAATTCAAGAGTGACATATATAATAGCACCAATCAGCAAGATTTTTAGTACTCAATTGGATTACACTACTTTGGGAAAGTGACCAACCAATAATCATTCCCACTTGAAACCTAACTATACCCTCATCCTGAAAGCAGTGGATGAGGTTCTTATGAGTCCTCATTTCAAGATGATGCTATTGCTATGCGTGATTTTGTTTTTTTCTTCTTGCCTTAAAGAAATCACAAGAAAGGTTCAATCTCAAAATGTAATACACACTTCAGCATTAAAAAGATATATATATAATAAATAAAATAAAAATACGTAAAAAAGAAAATGGGAATTGAAATTCCATGTTAATAATAATGAATTTTTGTCCTTTTAGTTAGAACTTAACTCTCATAGAACAAAATTAGTGCAGCCATCAAATCTCGATTTTACCTTACCTTACCTAATAATGCTTATCCAGCTGCACGATCATTACAAAACTTTATTGTACTTTTCTTCCTTGTATTCCTCCAGCCCCATAATTACTGTTGTACTCCCAAACAATTTCTACGACTTGCCACCAAAACCCATTATTGTACTCGATTTCGTAGCAAAATATACATGTAAATGTAATCCAATTGGACCACTTCAATCAAGCCTAATAACATGCTATGGTTCTTAGGTTTAATGGGTTCATAATAGTTTTGTAGTCCTATGCAATATATCATGCTTGTCGCTTTTTGCTAAGTGTACATTACTCTACATTATTCTATATTCATGAAACACGTGCATACAGTATCTCTTTTTTTTTTCAAATTTTATTAGAAACTTGTTTTACAATGTATTGCAAAATCAACTACAAGTTGCAAAAGTTAGAGGACAGGTGCGATGAATTTCGATCAAAAGTACTTTTTGTATTTTAAAGAGCATGTATTTATTAACAAAAAAAAAAGGTATAAATATAGCTACGTGGCTAAATAGTGTTTTGAGGCAATACTTTAACAATTTTTTTTGTCAGAAATACTTTAATAGTTGAAGATCCTATATGCTAGAATTATTTTCTTCATTTAATACTTCCGTTCAATCGTTTATAATATTAATCATTTTGGATAAATTAATCTATTGAAAAGTCAATATATATCTGGCTACAATTGTATTAATCTGATAGAGAATTTCATTGCAGCAAAATAGTCATTAGTGTGATAAAAGGCTCAAAACACCCATTCAAGGGGTTGGACTTGCATTTAACTCAGCTGTTAGTGTGCTAAGTGTCTCTCTTTTGTGAGGAAAAAAAAAGGAGAGAAAGCAAATGTTGTTTCATTCTGGTGAACACTCACAAATATGAATTATTGATGATAAGTCAACGAAATGGAATCCGACATCATTTAGTCAACACAACTTATTTCTATTGATATTAGCTGAGCCAATCTTCTTCACTTTTGATGTTTAAGAGAAATGCTAATTGTTATGCTTATTTTTTTAATTGGAATGTTACATATGAATGACCAAGGGTTGAAATTGTTGATAGATAATTCCGTACATGATATTTTCCGTATTGTGCGGCATTTCCCTTCTTGAAAATGGATTCATATTATACCTAATTTTAGATCTTTTTCTTACATCGTTGTCGTTCTCTTTTGCTAATGCCCTACTTCCTTTTTCTTTTACTATGATTTATAGCATTTGACTCACTTATTTATTTATTTATTTTGGTCACACATTTATTCTAGTGGGAGCAATCTTGTACGAAACACTATCGGGGACACTAAATATAGATTCATCTTCAGCAAAAATAAGAACTATGATTCACAACATGTGAGAAACTAGTACCTCTAATCTGTTTTACAAGACAAAATTTATCACATCTTTATGGGAAGAGGAAATCTGATCACATGCAATAATTACTCAAGGAGCAGTAGTGTACATAAGGTGATATAGTAATGTGTATTTTCTCAAAACTTAATGGGTGCAGGTATAGCTTCAAATTTATTACATTGACTTAAACGAAGCCTTTCTAATCAAGTCACACCATATACTTCAATTTCAAGTCTAAAAGTCAACAAACATTAAAAAGCAAAGCTATTTTTTTGGTTGGTAAAGTTTTTGCTTAGAGGAAAATGAAAGCTTTGGTTCCACTGGGCTGGGACAACAACATCCATTAAAGCAGGCTCGGCCCATGACAAGATTATGCAAGGTGGGCTGGACTAGCCAGTTTTACACTGGCCCAATAACAATTTCCTTGGGCCGAAATCTCAAAAATGTCTTCGCGATAACTATGAAAATACCGCGAGAATTACAATGAGTATTATTTGGTGGACGCACGAAGAGGGTTTAGCTTGCGTGCTTTCATGGCGGTACTGGAAAAAAATTGCTCAATTTGAATTTCATTGGGATTAGCACCCTACAAGGTGTAACACGCGGGCTTCGCAGATGCAAAATTCAAGTGTTAGAAAATGATTAGGTTCTGTTCAACATTCACAAAACCTGCACATTCTGAATATCACTGTTGTAAAGTTCGCTCTTTGATTGAATCATGCAAATCAATGCACCAAATTAAGCAGACCCATGCCCAGTTAACCACCACGGGTCTAATCTCACACCTTGTTTCAGCTAACAAGTTCATAAAGCTTGTTGCTTTTGCTTCCCTTTCGTATGCCCGCAAAGTGTTTGATCAAATTCCCCAACCAGACTTGTTCATTTACAACACTATGATCAAGGCCCATTCTTCGTCACTCGATTCCTGTCGTGATTCCCTCATGGTTTTCCAGTCGTTGATCCGCGATCCGGGTCTTGTTCCCAATAGATATAGCTTTGTGTTTGCATTTGGTGCCTGTGGGAATGGGTTGGGTGTGCTGGAGGGGGGCAGGTTAGGGTTCATGCAGTGAAAGTTGGTTTGGAGAAGAATGTGTTCGTTGCAAATGCCTTGATTGGTATGTATGGGAAGTGGGGGCTTGCAGAGGAGAGCCGAAAGATCTTTGAATGGGCTGCGGAGTACAGAGATTTGTATTCTTGGAACACCATGATTGCCACCTATGTTGGATCAGGAAACATGTGTCAAGCTAAGGAATTGTTTGATGGAATGCAAGAGCGAGATGTTGTGTCATGGAGTACTATAATAGCTGGTTATGTTCAGGTATTGATGGTTTGGAATTGGAAAGTATATCATTTGTTCAAGTTTTTTCTAACTTGATTTTTGATAGGCCATGTCTAAAGTTACTTACTTCATACTTTACTACAGGCTGGCTGTTTCATGGAGGCTTTGGATTTCTTCCACATGATGTTACAAGTAGGCCCTAAACCAAATGAATATACCCTTGTAAGTGCTCTTGCAGCATGTTCAAATCTAGTAGCATTGGATCAAGGAAAGTGGATCCATGCTTACATTGGCAGGGGTGATATTAAGATGAATGAGCGGCTTCTTGCTAGCATCATTGACATGTATGCGAAGTGTGGAGAGATAGACTCTGCATCAAGAGTCTTCAATGAGCACAATGTGAAGCGAAAGGTTTGGCCTTGGAATGCCATGATTGGTGGGTTTGCAATGCATGGAAAACCCAATGAGGCTATAAGTGTCTTTGAACAAATGAAGGTTGAAAAAGTTTCTCCAAACAAAGTCTCGTTCATTGCATTACTAAATGCTTGTAGCCATGGCCATATGGTTGAGGAGGGAAAGTCATATTTCAGATTGATGATTAGTAATTATGGAATTAATCCAGAAATGGAGCATTATGGATGCATGGTAGATCTACTCAGTCGCGCTGGCCTCTTGAAGCAGGCTGAAGAAATGATATCTAGTATGCCTATGGCTCCAGATGTGGCAATTTGGGGAGCACTACTAAATGCTTGTAGAATCTATAAAGACATGCAGAGGGGATATAGAATAGGAAAAATTATTAAAGAAATGGATCCTAACCATATAGGGTGTCATGTTCTATTGGGTAATATATATTCTACATCTGGGAGATGGAATGAAGCAAGGATGCTAAGAGAGAAGAATGAAGTCAGTAGTGACAGGAAAAAAATTCCTGGTTGCAGCTCAATTGAATTGAATGGAACATTCCATCAGTTCCATGTTGGAGATCGATCGCATCCTCAAAGTAGGGAGCTATATTCATTTTTGGATGAGATGACAACCAAGTTGAAGATTGCAGGGTATGTTCCAGAATTTGGGGAAGTTTTGCTTGATATTGATGATGAGGAAGACAAAGAGACTGCTCTGTCGATACACAGTGAGAAATTGGCTATTGCTTTTGGGTTGATGAACACAGCACCTGGAACCCCAATCCGCATTGTGAAGAATTTGAGAGTTTGCGTGGATTGTCATCAAGCAACAAAATTCATCTCCAAGGTTTATGATAGAATAATTATAGTTAGAGATAGGACGAGGTATCACCACTTCAAAGACGGAGTCTGTTCCTGCAAAGACTACTGGTAGATAAGGAAAGTGCTATACGTATCAATTAAGTCTGAAAATCTGAACATGCATGTTTCCCCTATTTGCCTGCCAGGGTGCATTAGTATTAGTGATTGTCACAATGGGGCATTTTTGTGAAGATGGCAAACTCTCACATATTGAGTTGGCGAGAGAAAGGTATGCATTTGATAAATTTTGAGCTTGGGTAGGGTGAAGGATGATGTTGTGCATATGGTTGTGCACAAATAAGAAATAGATGATCCAGGATGGAAAAGATAAAGCTTTCACTGTCTGCTTCATCGAGCAGTATTGCAATTGGTTTAGGCATGAATGGTGTAGGTTTGTGCACATAGCCCCTGATGGAACTTTAGCCCCTTATGGAACTTTAACCAATATTGTTCCTGCATTATTACCTCCCTTAATTGCCAGTTTTTGGGACTGGAGTATGCAGGTGGATCCAGAGATGGCATTGGGATATCAGTGTACGTCACAGATTGGAGTGAACAAGCAATTTAGAATGCGATAAAACGATATATAGACATTGGAAGCTGAAAAGAGGATGATTGACTTTCTCAGACGAGACAAATGTGTTTTAAGATTCTTTCAATGTACTATATAGTATTGTATCTATTTGTTTTATTCTTTACCAATAAGCAAACAATGACCAACAAATTATCCCTTCATGATTTTATTTTGATTATCTTGTAATGGGTTAGGGTGGAAAAATGTACCTGAAACTGCTTCCAACTTACAAATACAAATGACATACACATTCCAAAGGTAGCAATGTCAGGCACATGCATATATACACCGTGAAACAGGAAAATAAAAAGAGCATTGTTATTCTAACACTAAAAATGAGTGTTAATTAGGACATCTATTTTATTACCTTTGAATGTGATGAATGAGTGAACAAAGTTGAAGCCACCATCACATCCAACGTGATAGAATTGGACACACTTTTAGGTGTTGAAATAGCATTTTTGAAACAAAAAAATAGCTTTAGAAAAAGCTCCTATAAAGCAGGTTGTAGATCATCAGTGACATGATTGTATATTTCGACTACAAACCATACTAAAACAACAACTAGCTGTTCATATATTTTCTTCCACAAAATCCAACAGGAATATATTATCTATAGATATTATCACGTATACGTGTACATGTGCCTGTATGTGTGCATGTGTGTGTGAGAGAGATAAGGGGGTAAACCCAGATAAAGGTAAATGGACAGAATCACTCTATATTTACTTGAGCACTGGCAGCTTCCATCAGTCCATTGCGTATCTGCTCACCAATATCCCTGACATGGCCAGGACCATGTGGTATAAAAACTGTGGTATTCTTTGATGAGTTCCCAAGGTCTTTGATTGTGTCGAAGTACTGAGTAATCATAATGAGATCCATGACCTCCTTAGCAGAGGCGCCTTCCACCTTGTGAGAGAAATTCAAGATGTTCTCTCTCAAGCCATCCGTGATAGCTTGCCGCTGCCTGGCCACACCAACCCCACCCAAATACTTGGCTTCAGCTTCAGCTTCTGCTTTTTTAACTTGAAGCACCTTCTCAGCTTCTCCCTTGTATACACTAGCTAGTTGCATCCTTTGAGCTGCAAAGTAAAATCAATCCTCAGTGTGTAGATTGCAGACAAATAAAAGATATGGAATAGACACCAAAGTGACAGCAGCAACCTATTTAAATTGATGCAACAAGGTAATGCAGAATCTTAAACAATCTAGCTCTCTACAACTTATCACTTTGGTAATTTAAGTTTCAGATCTAGTTTATATCATGTAAATACTTTGGCTTGAAACAATTACTAAACATGTTTTCTCTCATTCCATATTACTGAAAAATAATAATAAAGCAGAAGATTGGCTGTTTCACTTGCATAAAAGTTAAGAGGAGAGAAAGTATGCACAAAATGATTACCAATTCATAGAATTATCTTTCAGAACCCAATTCTTACATTCTATGACCACATTATCATGGGTTGATATAAAGCCACAATGAAAATTAAGAATTTGGCTCCTCTAAAGTGAGGAGATATATCACTTTTGGCCTCTTTCATCTCTAAAGTTTCCAAAGACTTAAATCCATCAAGCATGGGATGGCAGTCCTTGGAGTGAGAAAGGGGGAGGGAGCAACTTAAGAGGTATACAAACATGCAGTTGTACATGGTGAGAAAATCAGAAAACTTGTATGTTAATGTTTAACATTTCCTAATGGGAAAAAATAGGGTCTAAAACACATAAAGTGTAATTACCTGCATTGATCTCATTCATTGCCCTGCGCACAGAAGGATCAGGTATAATATCAACCATGAGTATGTGCTCTATGCTATATCCATATTCTCCCATCACCTGATACATGAATTTCGGGAGATAGAGATATTGGTATACTGATAAATAATCCAGCAAAAGATCAGCACAAGGAAGGAAATAAAGGGAAGTGAAATCCTTTCATTATTTATAGTGGTATGTGCTCAGTGCTCTATGCTATATCCCTATTCTCCCATTAAGCCATACGAAAATTTTTCAATCTTTTCATTATTCATAATTTTGGATAGAATACATAGTATATATTTTGTTTCAACTTTCCAAGAGACTGTCCTGTGTTGTCATATCCCAAAACAGAAGCTTTATCATAAACTGTTATGTATGCAATAAACAAGCTTCAGTTTTATGAGGTAAACAAAAATAATTGGATTCTTACCAGATGTCATATGTATTTCATTGAGTATGGCCAGAGTTATCAAATAAAAGCAGTAAACTAACCTTTTCAAGTTCCTCCAGTACAGCTTTGGCAACATCACCCTTTTGCTCAAAGAGTTCATCCAAATTCATTCTTGGAACAATAGCACGAGTCACTAAAAATAAAAAAAAATGGAAAAATCCATCAAAAAGAGAAGTAAAATAAGCTTGGACAATTCATAACCACTGTACAAAAGACTCCTAAACAAGCATATATGATATACCATCAAAAACAAAAGCCTGGATCTGCTCCTTGGGGTTTTGCAACTCATAGAAAGCATCATCAGCATTCTCCTTAACCACACGATACTGAATCGAGCACAGCAACTGCACAAAGACATTGTCCTGCAGCACAATTGAACACCGCTCAATCTATGTTGAACGAATACTGGTCGGAGCATCCGGTACGACGCAAGCATGATGCAGAGATATGACATAAATCAAATTAAAAACATGTAATATACAATTAGGAAAATCCAAAAGTATCGTTAACAATACATATTTGATACGGGTAAATCGACTATTTTGAATCATCCGTGAATCATTGCACTCAGTATTGTCTCTTTCTCAATCCCCATCTCACAATTGATACTCAACAAGTCAAAACCACATGCAAAAAACACACACACACACTTGTTCTAGAGATTACAGAATTGCAACATATGACAATAATTGGGGGAATAAAAGATTCAATCGGATTGAGAAACTAGAGAATGAAGTGAGTGACCTTGGTCTTGGTCTCGATGCGGACGTCGAGGGAGGAGATGCGGGTGGAGAGGACGCCGGCGAGGCAGTCTCCGGCGAAAGGGTTGAAGAAATTGAGGCCAGGCTGTGCCACCCTGTTGAACCGACCCCACTGTTCCACTATCCCAACGTTTGATTGTTCGATGCATCCGCAGAAAATGCAGAACGTGTTCCCCATGATAACTGATAGATAACTGATAACTCCTGTACCGTACTGTAATGAAATGTAATCTTGTCTTCTCTCTCTCTATGCGCGTTGCTTTTGTGGTGTTTGTGACGTGTGTTTACACCGTTCAACACATTCCATATCTTCACAGGAGGAGTTTTTTTTCTATTATTATTTCTGAAATTATAATGGTTGGAATGAGGTTTGAGCGTAGGCGCAAAACCTTTATGCATATATATTGGTTCTTGATAGATACCTTGTGCCTCTCTTAAGGTGCATTTATAGTTTAATAAAAGATGTAAATTTTTTTTGTTTTTGGTAAAAGAATAGAAAAAGTATAGAAAATATGAATTATAGGTTTATAATGATTATTTAACAAAATATTACAGTTATTTTTTATTTTTATTTTTTTGTAAATAATATAAGTCATATGTTTATGAACTTGAAAAAAGAGTTCAATGTAGTAAGAAAATACCAAAAACAGTTATCAAACCTAATCACTTTTATAATATGGTATAGATTACTCAAACCCCTTAAATCAATCCTAATAGCTTGGCATAAGAGAGTTTAATGTCATCAATTGAAATTGTAAACTATCTTTACAAAAAACTGGTAGGTAATTCATTTTTTAATTAATTATAATTTAAATTTTCAAAAACTATATATGATAGATGATTTTTTAATTATTTAATAGTTAACAAATATAAAAATATTTTATACTATCAATATATGTTAATTAAAATCTAATGAAAATATCATTTTGTAGAAAGAAACAATTAGGTGTAAACTTTAATTTTGGAAATATTTATTGAGCTTTGTTATGTGGTGCTAAAATTTATTTTAAATTGGGTTAATTTTATTCAAAATTAAATGAAGAATATACAAATCATTTATATTAACTCCAAAGCTCCTCAACATTCAAAACTTAGCGTGCATTTGTCTAGGAGGAGCCCCAAAATCACTTTTTTTTACTAAAAAATAATTTTGGTATATTTGAAAAATTTTCAAAAAAAGTCAAAAAAAAATTTTTTTAAATTGATTTTCATTTTTTTTATAAAAGCTAGAAAAGTAGTTTCTGAAGAAAAAAAAATCAATTTTTTAGCTTTTTCAATTAAACATAAAATTTAAGTTTTATAATTTTTTTTCAAAGTCTAAAATAAACATACCCAAAGATAAATTTATTTTTATTAATTATTCACTAAGTGACAAATTTTGATATAAAATATTTAACATATATCGAACAAAGTTGAATTAAGTGTCCTGAAAATAATGTAGTAGATTATACTTAACTAGAAATTCTGTGGCGGTCTAATCACAATAGTAGACTATTCAATTTTTTTTTTTTGAGTGAATAGACTATTCAATTGTTGAATCAAGTGTACATAGTAAAAGACTTTTTGCACACCTAAGCATTTTAGAAAACAAAATTGTTGATTGAAGGATTCTTGCTGTTTGTTTAACAATTCAACACGTATTAAGCTGACCTTTAACTTAATCTGCTCAACTATAAGCCCCGTTTTTAAAAGAGTTGTGTTATTTGTACTCATTGAATATTAGCACTATATCTATTTACATCTCATAATGTAACCTTATTCAGTAAGGTCGCACATCATTTAATAATAGATGAAGTAAGTTCAATACAGGATCCCACATACAATAAATACAAATTGTATTTTTCATTTTTGTTTCAAAAGTTTGGATCCTTCCAATCTGCAATATCTCATTTGCACTCGGATTTCTTATGGATCGAGACCTTATTGCTTCACACTATATTGATATATGAAAGGCTTGAAGAAAAAGGCTTGTCAAATTCTTGGCCCACTATTCAATATTACAGACTTTTACGCTTTGTCGAAATTCATTTCCTAGCCCAACAGCATCAATTAGGATAAGTGCTTAATCCAATGACAAAATAGGAAAAAAATCTAATGACAAAATTAGTCCACTCCTTGTCGCTTTTGTTTCAACGTTGTTTAACACCCAAAAACGCATACCAAAAAAGTTTTATGCTCCCTTCATTATCTCATTCTATCAATTATTCGCACTTGCGAAGTTAGTAGAAATTTTTCTGTAGGCATAACTTCAATATTTACTTACACTTATAATAAAAGCAGATTCCATCAAGTCCATTTATGATACCCTCACTTGATTATGATATATGTCCATAAATTTTACTATAAGTCTATGTAAAAATGAAGTGTTACACTTGTACATGCTTAAATTTTTTTAAAAACATAGAAACTAGGAATTGCCCACAACACTCCACTGTTGAACTGTTCAATTTGAACACATGATGAATAAGATTGTTATTTATTGATTTATTTTCTTTTAGTCCCATCATGCCTCAAAATTATCTCAGAGATGCATGCATACATGCTTAGTTTTCACGTAAAGCGTTACACGTAACGTATCTAACAATGAGACCGATATGGCATACACGCGAAACATCTTTTTAATTAAAAAGTAGTGCAAAGCTAAAAAGTTTGTCCGAATTTAATTAATTATTAGAATGATGTGATAATGTTATTAACTCTTAAATGAATGAATGAGTGATCTTTTAATTTCGTTCGATTTAGTAATTATCATGGTTCTATTAAATTTTTTTTGGTAAATGGTTCTATTAAAAATTTGATAATATTTTTCTTTCTTATTAATAATAGACTTTTTATCTTACAATATTCGTAGACAGCAAGATAGTGGTACAGTAAAATGTACCCCGCTATCCTATAAATGAGGTATGTTGATCCATACAAAAGTGTCCCCTCCATGGATGCACCCAAAAACCATCAAAATTAACCACATTATGTAGAATATTGTAGAGACCCCCCAACTCGTTGATACTTTCTCAATTCATTGTACATATATGAAGAATTCGCCTCCATCTATCATCACTACCCCTCTCAGAACCGCACGTTCTCACATTCAATTTTGTTTATTTTGTCTCTCTATTGTATTCTTGTAATCCAATTAGAGCTATCAAGGAAAAAGGGTAAACGATATATGGAAGAAATATAGAAAATTATTCAAGGAAACTTAGATTCAAAGCTTCCCCCACGATGGTCCATTATAATTGATTGAATCATCTTCCCCAGCAGAATCAGACAATTGGGTATCTTATGTATAATGCAAAGAAATCAAATCAAGAGACCATTAGACAGAAAATTTACTCATGGGGTTGCCCCCTTGTTATCAATGTTCTTGGTAGGGGAAGCAACTTGATGTGATCTAGATCTCTGTTTGGTTTTCTAAGAGCAGAAAGAATCAAAGAGGACTTGTTAATGTACCATTGCCAGCTAATTTTCTTTTCTTCTGGCAATTATATGCAAGCTTTGAATTAATAAAGGGTGTTTGGTGTTGGCATGTCTCTAGGGTCTATACCAATTCTATAATTTGTTTGCATGCGTGTAAGTTTCTTTCCTTTAATTAGTGTAAAACTCAATATTTTGGCCAAAAAGTTTGTCTTTGGAGTTTGAATGTGAAAGAGGGCGGATTTCCTTTTTTTTTTAACTTATATTTGAGCTCGTAAATAAATTCATAAATCAGAATTAACTAGAATTCTTACAATATATTAAAATTAACCCCATCACACAATCTACATAATATTTTTTCACGTGACATAATATGTTGATAATAGGGTAATTAATATTATTTTCCTTGCAGGATGCTCCCATGACAAATGATAGCTACGTAAGTGGGTCAATTATATATGCATGCAAATTTAACAATGTTGAGTTAGTTCAAGTAATTCAACATTTTTTTAAGCAATGTCTCAAATTCAAAACTTAAAATTAGTATTAAGAGCATTTCACTTTCATAGTGAATCAATTTGGTTTGATGCAAATTAGTTAGAGTCTAATAAATTTTATAAACTAGTAGTTTATTCAAAAAAGAAAAACACATACAAACGTGAAACATCTTAATAAAATAGAAATACTTGCATATTTTTTGAACATATTTAATGTGTATTAGAGAAACAATCACAACCGCGTATTTTTAATTTTTATATAAATTATAAGCATTTAAAATAAAGATTAAATAATTATAATTATTTCCCTAAACACACATTAAATATACTCAAAAAACGTGCAAATGTTTCTCCTTAATAAAAATACATGTCCTGCTACGAACTTACCTGAAATATAAAGCTTTCCGTAATTAAGTTAGGTAAAAAGGGGGCAATTTATAACTCAATTGACACTAGCCTAGACTTTTTAAGATTTGAGTGTAATAATCGTCATATGTGATGGGAAAAAAATCGTAAAGTCTTTCCGTCTTTTCATATATGCTTTATAGAATAATCAAGTGCAAAATTTGTATACGTTTTTCATTCTATATGCGTTTATAAGCTACTAGCTCACGTTCTTGTCAATGTTTGGAGCTATTAATGTACATAATCCGTACATCAAAAACTCTCTTCATGTTTACGCCGCATGGCGGTCAATTTGTGTGTGCTTGTCATGGTTTTGCTACTGTCCCAGCCAACATGGCCACTATTTAGTTTGTCTTCGAAGAAAATTACTAGTAGTATTTAATTTGCACCAAATTAAGTTAATTAATTTTAACACCTCGGTATTAGAGATTGTTTCATATGGCGCCTGTCCTTACATTGGCAGGACATCACAGCTAATACGGAAGAATATTTAGGGATGGAAACCTGACGTATTGATGTAGATCCTGCACGTGTGTGCGATTAAATTATTGAATTATTATGCTTTTAAATTATTTTGTTACTTAATTACAGCAAGATCAACTTCGATTATTTGGGTCAAGATGGCAAATTAGGGAGGCCATTGGTAAGTATAGGGTCTAGCACAGTTAATACTTAATTGAGCTTAATTATTCAGTCAGGTATTTGAATTTTGGTGATGTATATAGAGAAAATCTTACCAAAGACAATGATAATTTTGAAAAGATTAGTCATTGTTATTGATGGTAGCTACATTTTGTTATAAAAAAAGAAGGCCAATTAGTACTGTCTATTTTTTTAAGGTTAAAGCTTTATTTGATATGAATTGAATTTGAAAAACAGGGTGTAACTCTTGAAGACTGTTTTGGTAAAATTACCTTCAATGATAATTGAATTTAATTAACATCAGGAGTAGAATCTATATAAAAATACTTATGGGAGTGATAACCTTGATAATAATAACAATCAATCTCATATTTTAAAGAGTTTTTCGCTCTAACCATGAATTTCGGTTAAGGATTTTAAAAAAAATAAAAAATGTGACTTTAAAATTTTTAAACTTACTATTTTGTAGAAAAACCCTATTTGAAAAAAAAAAAAAGAAGAAGAAAGGAACAGAAGATACCTCTTTTTTTTTTTTTTTGGGTACATTGAAGATACCCCATGTGAGATAACGGCTATTGATTTTAATTTTTAACGCGACACATCAAATACTATTTATGAATTTACCAATTCATAACCATCTTGCTATTAATCCTTCCATTTTGATTAACTTTTACAAGACTTGGTTGATAAGAATTGTCACACGAGGCAACCAACAACTTAATCTCCAAGAGAACTTCAGTAGGAATGCAGTACTTACCTACTTCCCCACGAAGAAAATCCGAATAGGAAAATATGGATATATCTCCTTGATAACAATTTTGGAATAAACTCCAAAAGATATTTTCTTTTTATTTATATTCTACTATGCATATTTGTAACCTTAACCAAAAAAATTGTGAGTAGGATTAGGTCAGTTTTTGTTTTGTTTGGTTTTAATCATTCATAAGCCTAGCTTGTTATTCATTTTTTTATTATAAGCGCTATATCAATATCCAGGAAGCTCACCAAAGTTCCACTTGGTCAACAAAAAGATTGATCAAATCCAATAATATATAAACCTACTTTGTTTTATTCTGACCTATTTCCATGCGAAAAGAATCCATATGTATGTCCTACTATTGCATATAGCCTTTTAGTTACCAGTTAAACAAAATAAATCAAAATTTTCTTCCAATTAAACTTTTCTAATTTAATGAAAATTAACAAAGAAGGGAAACATTTTTCTTTTTGTAGTGTTTACTACTAATTAAAAAATAAACATTTTCTATACACCTCCCCAAGTTGCTACATAGAAGTAGTTTTGGTTTTATATATATTGGTATGCACATATAATTATTATACTATAATATATTTTTCCATGTCCTAAGCCAGTTGGAATGACACATGACCCACCCTGTCCAGCGAATGCCCCTATATATACAACCTCAATAACCAAAACCAAAGGCACTCAACATTTGCATCATCAAAGCATTGAAGATCATCTTCCATCCAGAAAAACAAAAAGCCTTAGAAGACATAAAAAGAGTCACATAAACTGAAACCATGGCTTGCTGGTCTGCAGAAAATGCCACAAAGGCCTATCTCAACACCTTGAAAATGGTGAGTATTCTTTGATTTCTCATGCCCCATAAAAAAATAATAATAATAATTGATGCTCTTCTTCTTCAATAAAATGTTATTTGCATATCAAAAATGGATATCTATCTCTAAAAAGAGAAAGACATAAAGCCTTAATTTCACTGCATATCTTCAAATACTCTGTGTCTTTCTCTTTTTTTTGTCTATTAAGGTGTTCACTTTTGATGTACGGATCATATTATTATGTTAATATTCTCTTGTTAGAATTTTTTTTCACAACAATTTCTTTTCTGATATGATTTTGGTTGTTTTCTCAGGGTCAACAGGCCAAAGAGCCAGCTGTTGCTGAGTTCATATCAGCACTAGCCGCAGGCAACAATGCACAACTCATGGTTGTGGCCTGTGCTGGTGCAGCAGACTCTACCACCTTACTAGCCTTAGTGGCTGCTGCTAACCAAACTGGCGGACATGTTGTTTGCATTGTCCCTGGCCATGAAGAGCTAAATGCCTCCAAAGATGTCCTAGGAGTAGCTTCTAATCAAGTTCAATTCATTGTTGGAGAAGCTCAAAGACTAATGTTAAATCAGTATGAGGCTGCAGATTTTGTGCTCATTGATTGTAACCTTATGAACCATGAAGAGGTTCTTAGAGCCATCCAAATTGGTGGTAGGAAGCAAAATGGGACAGTGGTTGTTGGTTACAATGCATTTGCCTGTAGAGGGTCTTGGTGGTCTTGCGGATCAAAAACTCAGTTGCTTCCTATAGGAGAAGGGTTGTTGGTGACTAGATTTGGAGCAAGTACCGTTAGTCCAAAACATGGACCTGGAATTGGCAAGATCAAAAGCCGGTGGGTTGTCAAGGTAGATAAATGCACTGGGGAAGAGCATGTTTTCAGGGTCAGATTTCCACAAGGGAAAGTGATTCAAGCTTAATCATATTCATATGGTTAATTTGGATGCAAAAAAGACTTAGGATTTAATCTGCATGATATTTCTCCTAATGGAGTATTATTATATTTTGCTTCTATTAAGAAGCAACTAGGAGATAGTCCAATGTTAAGTGTACATAGCAAATTATAGATATATATTAGACAATATATGAATTGGTTTGAAAGTTTTGTAACGTTTTGAATGTGTTCTAATGAAGAGTGATTAAACAATACAGCCATCATAGCATCATGGTCAAACTATACTGTCCCTATCCTCCTTGTAATACATGAAAGGACCCCTAACAAAAATGAGCAATGATACGAACAATAAAATTACACAACAAATACACAGGCATATACTTTATTACCATTTGGATGTGATGTGTGAGTGAGTGGAATGGTGAACCACACATCACATCCAATCCTGATAAAATATGTAATATGCATTTGTTATACAATTTTATTATATACCAAACATTATTCAACAAAAATGCCTTTACCAAGAGTTCCCTTAGAGGGCACTAATGTTATAGAGGTACAAGTAAATAGTAGAAAATAACTCTTCTTTTGTTTTGTGGTCAGATTTGGAGTACAACACCCACAAAATAAGTGAAAAAGCACATAAAACTTTACCAGTTTCCATGATGTAAAATATCATTGAACAAGCAGTGCCGCTCATCTTAAGAATTTCCTTATCCTGTTTATCTTGCCCAACCAAAGTTTGGTTGATTTATGCCGAAAAGCAGAAATAATAAATTTTGGGCATTAATTGAGTCCCACTTGATTAATGATTATTACTAAACTTAGAGGCCGGGTTAGCATAGGTGGTAAAGCGGCTCATATCTCACACAGATATGAGTTCGATTTCCATTGCCACTTAAGGATTCTTGATAAGCAATCTTGAAGTTCTCTATAAGTGCCAATATATGGTTGACCATTCCTTGACCTTGGTGGATGACCAATGTGCCAAACCCACCTAAACTTTTTATTTATCAAATAAAAAATTATAAAAGCTAACAATGACAGATCTAGAAAATTTAAATAGTAAGGACAAAAACACTATATATACACAACATTAAGTTTTACATAATTTTCATATTAATATGGAGCCAAAGTTAATAAATAATGGGGACAATATATATATATATATATAATCCTAAACAAATCATAAAATTTTGTTGGGGGCATGAGCCCCAATACTTTCTTCGTAGATCTGCCCCTGAAAGCTAGAGGCACAGAACACCCACTTGTATAACAAACCCAAAACAGCCCCTAGAAGCAAGGTATAGACAGCAGGTCGTATTAGAGTATCTTAAGCTCCTTGTTTTGTTCAACTCTAACAATAATTGGAAGTAATTTGAAACCACCTTCAGGGCTGCTACCTGCTCTAACATGACGCTTGTGATTTTGTCTCTGCAAATTATAGCAAAAACCTTATCTAATGCTGGTTGCATTGATTGCTGTAGTGTAAGGCAAGAGTGCAATAATTATATTCATCAGCAAACAATTAAACCAGCACTTAAAAACAGCTAATTGATGCTTGGTGATTTAGGGAATCACGGCCTCTTTTAACATGTGAGGTATTGTCCTTAGAACGTACAACAATTGCTCAATGTATTATTGAAATGTATTCATTTATAAGTTGTTACTTCTTGTTAGTCATAGTCTCGTATTCCTTTTCATACTGGTCACAAGTCACCACTAACTAGCTCATGATAATTTGTTATATTTTTAATTTTTAATTAAACTTTAATATTTTTTTCCCCATGAAATATAACTCATTTTTCTTTTATGTTAATGATATTACATGCACTGCTCAAAAGAATGCTGTAGTCCTCAATCAAAGGATGGAGTTTTTTGTTCCATTCCCTCACATACGGTCCACAAAATTTGGCCCATTTTATTTTAAAAAGAATCTTTGCACCACTTGTACGTGCATTTGCAGTAAATCATACAAGTAGCTTTTTTTTTTTTCCTTTTAGGGTAAATGGGAACACTCCAAGAAACAGTTGGGCTGGGGTTGGGGTTATGCTAACTAATTATTGGGTCACTAAGAGAACACATAATAGGCCTGTTGGGTGGTTTAATAGACAGGATAATGCATGGATCCAATGGACACCTGTCAAAAAACCAGGAGAAGATCCTTCCACCACAAGTGTATCAATGAGTATGAGTCCAATGGGGTCACTATTGTACTATTTCTAAATGTATGAGAACCACAATCTTCTCCTACAGTGTACCCTGGACATAGTTATTGAGGCTATGTGAATGCATGCCTACTTTAATTTGCTATTAAATTAAATGAACGTGCATCTTTTTAACTGAGTTGATAATTAATTGTTATGTTTAGTTCTTTGTCAGTTTAGCCTAGTGCTTGTGGTTGTGCTGTGTATCCATTGCCAATGACAATAGTCGTTTTTCTTTACACAATAAATATTAGATAAAATTACACTCATCTCACAAAGTTTACAAAATACAACTGACTTTTCTATTTTTAAACTCAGGCAGGTCTCTGGTTTTTGGAAAATTCTACACTGATCTCCTCTACAAGCGTTAGCCCATAAGTAACTTTGGCAAACAATATACATGTGCACTACACATGCTTTTTAATGGCATTGTTGTAAATATTGAAAATTGTTATAATTATTGAATGATCATATTATCATTTTATTAAATAATAAAAGCATATCATCTTCCCATTTGCCTTTTTTCCTAGCATGAAAAGAATTCAATAGTTAGACGAGTCATTAATATTTATAACAATGTCACTAAAAGTCATATGTTATGCACATGTATACTGTTATGTCAAAGTCACTAATGGACTAATATTAATAATGGAGCTTGATGTAGCATTTTTCAAAACTCATAAACTTGACATGCAAATTTTGAAAATAAAGAGAATGTAGGTTGCACTTCGCCAAAGCTCGAGAGGTAAGTGTAATTTTTTCTAAAAATTAATTCAACATAAGATGTCAAATATGAACTACAGGAAACCTGCAACATTTGTGAACTCTGAGAAAGATGAACTATTACCTAGTAATTTACATAGCTGGGGAAACTAGTAGAAATAGTAGATGACATGAAGAATTAATATGAGTGAAAATTGTTCTTATTTGGAAATCCAGTAAGGTTACAGGGTCCTCCAATTGTCTATGAGAGCAAGGTTAGGGTACTTACAAAGGACACTTACACTAAAGTTGAATAAATGAGGTATAGAGTGACAAAAGAGTATAGTATATATTAAGCTTGTGATATCCTGGGGCATTGAGAGGTGGCGGATAATAAGTTAGGAGATAATTTTCCATGAATAAAGGGAGACATTCCAGGATTTAGTAGAGATTAGATATATTCCATATTTGTAGGAGATATGATAGGATAAGAGAAGATTTCGTAAACTAATAGGAGATCTCTTATAATCTGATAGTCAATCTAGGAGATATCTAAGACTAAATCAGTAGAATCTCTAAGGGTTACTATGACACATGGGTGAGTCGTGGACCCTTGCCGAGTTCTTTGAGATTGGGCCTATGTTGGCCATATTTCTAGTAAGACAAAAACATTTACGAGATAAAGGTTTTATTGCAGCGAGTCACCAATTCAATAAGATGCACACTATATAGTGGTGAATCATCAATTCAACAATATGCTAAGGGCATTGAAAACTCCCATATAAAAGTATTCATATTTTTCTATCTATTAAGTTTTGAGAGATGATTCATGACATAGTATTAAAATTTTCATGAACTAAATCGTTAGGGGTTCAATATCCACTATGATAAAAAATGTTCATGCTTCAAACTAAAAAAAATATTCGCACAGGAGAGAATGTTAGTAGAGTATAAACTCACTGCCTCAGTCTTTAGACGAGATGATTTAATGTTAAAAATATCATCTGTTATAGTTGCATATTTGTACCAAAAAGAAACCTGTAATTATAAACCTGCACAGCATGGTCTCTGAGTTGGATCCAACACCTATAAATGGCCTTTCCTGTTTGCGGTTAAGCTGTTTACAACTGACAGCAGCAATCATAGAGTGAATAATCAAGCAAAGTTCCCAAAGCGAGTTTAATTTCCATACAACGTCATGTAAAATTTTTTTATTTTATAATGTCATAAAATTAAATTATCCTATTTACATGATTTTTTAAGTAGTGAGTATAAGACTTAACTATTTTTACATATATGATAATACATAATTATATGACAATACAATTTTTTTTACACTGTTATGTATAGAAAAACCTTTTTTTTTAAAGAAAGAGAAGACAAATATAATTGATCACTTTAAATTTTTAAATTAGTCAATATAAATCAAATTATGAAAAAAATACTAAGAATATTATTAGCAGTCACGTTACTATCGGCAATATTTTACTTGTTTATATTACTGCAGTTACTTGCCATGGTAAATTCTGAGTACGCTTGCTGAATGGTTCACGAGGGGACCAAACCACAGAAATAGAAAGCAACACCACGAAGCAAAGAAAGCCTCAAACAAATAATCCTGAATCAGCCTTCCACAACTTAAAAGGAGGGGGGCTACAAAAAGTAAAGATAGGCTCAATAAGCATTGTAGGACTAGGCAATGTGATTCATGAACCATGATGTGTGCACTGCCATTGATGTAGAGATTGCTTTTACTTTTAACGTATGGTTGGCTTTAAAAGGGACATTGAAAATAAGAGGCATTCATCATTTAACCAAAACAAAAAGTAAAAACAAAACAAAACATTGGACAAAATAGTAGATGATTAGAGAAAAGAAATTCCCAATAACATGTTCTTTCCTAGGCTACAACCTACAGTCCTAGACATTCACATAACAAGGTAGTCCTTAGTCAAGGACACAGAACAATGTCAAGCCTTAGAAGGTCACCACCATGAGTAGTTGGCACTAACTAGTGATCTCATTAACCATTTAACCAGTTGTCAAACAAGAGAAAACTGTGGTGTGGTGATGATAATCAAATGACTTGGGGACTGTCATCAGAGACAGCTACTACAATTGCCCAATTCTTGAACAATGGCTTCCATGGTTGGCCTCTCAAAAGGAGACTCGTGGGAGCAAAGCAAAGCCATCCTCGTGAGTTTAGTCGCCTCGTATTCAAAGAATCTACCATGCAGATTCGGGTCAATAAGTTCTTGGAATCTGAGGGATTCTGCGGCAAGGCGCACTGAGCTAGTGATCTTCTGCTTCCCTGTGAGGATCTGGAAAGAAGCACCCGAAAGCATAAATATCACTTTTCTCTGTGAACTTTCCAGTAGTTGTGTATTCAGGAGCCAGATAACCCTTTGCTGCACTCGCTTTCAGCGCAGAGAAGACAATATCATTGGTGAGAAGCTTGTAAAGGCCAGAATCTGAAAGCAAGGGGTTGTAGCGCTGATCGATGAGCACTGTCACAGCTGATATGTTTTGGTGAACAAGAGCGGGTTTGTTTGCCTTGTATGCATGTAAATATGCTATACCTGATACAACACAATAGGGTTCAGTATACACAAGAAGATTGAAAGCATAATAATGTATAACTTGGTTCACTTCTAATTACATTCGGTAATAAAATGAAAATGAATGAATTCATATGAATGCAAATCCACAAAAACACAACGTAAAGGAAACTTAATCTACAGCAGGCCAGAGATTAGTTGCCTAAAATAAAAAGGGACCAACTATATGTTTGTATTAATATGTAAAGGTGTTGGCATCTCTCGAAGCATCTATGAGTAGTGGTGACAAAAGTGATGCTCTCAGTCCTTTATCAACCAGTGTCTCTTCCTTAACATGCTGGTCATTTCTATCTTAGAATATGCCAACAACTGCAAGAGTATCAAATTATTGGAAAACAAATTACTTCTAGAAAGGGCATAGAAGTGTAACCTTTAGCAATGCCTTTCACAATAGAAACTCTAGTTGACCATTCCAGGACTTCTCCACTACCCTCCTTCACATCAAGGTAGCACGACAGGTTTCCATTAGAAACAAAATCATAAACCAGGAAGCATTCACCTCGCCCCCTTGAACAACAAAATCCTCTCAACCTCACCAAGTTCTCATTCCTCAGTGAGGTCAAAATGTTCAATCCCTTCAAGAATTCAGCTTCATCTGATTTGCAACTAGTTTTACTGATGCTCTTAACAGCAACAACAGATCCATCTCTTAGAACTCCTTTGTATGTTGCACTAAAGCTACTCTTACCCAACAAATTCAACTCTGAGAAATACTGGGTAGCTGACTCCACTTCTTCCAAGTTGAACCTGAAACTCTGGAACATATCTTGGCTATCTCCATTGAAATTCCTGCTATCAGCCAAAGGGTCCCATCCATTAGAGTACTCAAGGCTGACCAAAGGAGAACCATTTTTTCTGTATATACCCTTCGTTTGATCAGTACTAGGCGGCTCTCGGAGATATCAAAAGCATTTCCAAGCTTTTGTTTCCGACGATAAATTGTGAAGGTCAGAACACCAACTGCTGATACAGCAACCATAGCCAGAACTATGCCGATTGTAACAGATGTTGCGTGTTTGGAATTTGATGAACTTTGGCACTTAGTTCCACTGCAAGGCAACTTTACATTTGCAGTTTCAGGGATATCTCTTGATAAACCGTCAACTCCTGCCCCATAGGGTTCAGGTCTGTTGCGATTGGCATTATTTGAAGTGCTACAAGATTTCAAGGATGAAAACCCATCTCCACATAACCCCACATTGTATTCATACACAAATCCATCTTCTAGTCTCTTCAGGGCTTCATCAGGAAAAAAAAAGGCAAATTCACATATTTTAGATTGATAAATTTTTATGACTGAAAACATATTAATGAGCTAATGAAGAAATTTACAAAACCAATAAATTAAGATCTAAGCAGCAGCAGCATTATTACCGGGAGGTACATTCCCGGAGAGAGTATTGTTGTGAACATCCAGAACGTGTAGGGAAGGAACATCGGCTAGTCTAGAGGGAATGGAACCAAAGAGATGATTAGAGCTCAAATCGAGCCTCATCAACATTCCCAAGTCACCTAGACTAGCAGGGATAGCACCAGTTAACTGGTTTGACTGCAGAGCAAGAACACTAAGCTTTTTCAAATCACCAAGCTGTGTAGGTATGCTTCCTGTCAACTGGTTATAACAAAGCTGCAAAACTACAAAGCAAGAGAAAAAGGAAAAATAAGCACACTCCCAAGTTTTAACCTCCAATCATACCTTATATCAATGCAAAACTAAAGAAACACAGTAGGAAAAATCAAATTTTTGGTCGCCACTTTAATTCTGAAGAACAAATACCAAAGAGAGATAGCTAGTGACAGTCAACATGTTTAGATCTTTTTTTGCGTACAGTTGTAAAATGTAGGATTTGTTAACTTTATTGTGCGCTTTCAGTGAAATAAATCTTCATTTATGCAGGGGGAAAGTAGAAGGTTTCAAGAAAAAGCAATTAAATAGGGTTCAGAAACAGGGAGAAGAGGTTAATATTGCCTCCTTCATTCCCTAGTTCACACCTACGTCTTGCAATTAAACCAGAAGGCTTCAGGTTGTTCAAAATCATATTAATAGCTGCATAAAGTGCAGTGTCTACTATAAAGGTGATTTCTCAAAAAAAAACCATGTATCAAACTCTATTATTTCTCTTTCCATCTCATGAATTAACTAACTTTGAAACACTGCAGTGCAAGAGAACCAACCATTTGAGGTAAAAATAAGTACCAAAAAGTCAATCACAGGGCATGCTAGCTAATGGTACAGCAAATAAGCACAACCAAGCTCAAATCTTTCAGTGAAACCCACAACCAAACATCATTCAAATGCACACAAAAAGAAAAAGGCTTTCAATAAGTGGCCATAAGGCCATTTGAAGCAAAACCAAGGTACATTAATACAAAAAGTTCCAACCTTTTTCAACCAAAAAATAAAAAAAATAACCACTACTAACCTTGTAGGTTCTCCATCTTGCCAATCTCAGGAGGGATTTCACCAGAGAGATGATTCACATTCAGATACAAATCACTGAGCTGGGTCAAGTTTGCAATCTCTCTTGGTATATCTCCATACAAAGAGTTATAATGCAAGTAGAGACCAGTCAAGTGCTTGAGGCCACTAATGGAAGGTGAAAGCTTCCCAGAGAGGCCTTTCCCTTGCAAAGAAACATTTGCAACCTGACCCTTCTCATTGCAAGCAACCCCTTCAAAGGAGCCACCACAAGGGTTGCCATTGATGGTCCAAGAGGAAAGGTAGTCGCTGTCTGGATCCAAAGTGGCCTTCAAATCCAACAGTGCTCTAAGCTCATCATTCCCATAAACACATGTTGGGTTCAAAACCAGAAGGAGAGAGAAGAAGAGGGTAACAACAAGCACTGAAGTAACTGTAACTGAACACCCCATTTTCAGTTCAAGGATGAAAATGGGCTGAGGATGGAAGACAGTTCACAACAACACAAGCTGAGTTGGTTCTTTCTTAATTTCTTTTTGAAACTCAAATTCTTGCTCTGAAGACTGAGTTTCTTTTCACCACCAGCTTCTGCAACGCTTCAGTGTTTCTTGTGTCTTTGTGTCTGTTTTCTCCACAACCAAGGAGAGAGGGTGGTGGAGGAAGTGACAAAGGTTGCAGTGAAAAAATGGACAGTTCAGGAACCAAAGAGTGGTGAGAAAAGAAAATAAGGGAAAATAATATAGCCTCTCGCCGTCCAATTATAGTTGTTTAGGTAATTCGTACTCATTATATATTAAACATTATATTAACTTATAATTATTTATCATTAGATAAAAATTAAATCATATTTAAAATGAGTTAAATATTTCATTTAATAATAAATAAGTTATATTTTATTTAATAATAAATAAAATATAAATTGATAAGATATTCAATATATAATAAATATAAATAATATTTTTCTAAGCATTTTCTTTTTCATTTGAAAAGTGAATCTATTTGGTTTAATTTTAAATTTTTCAAATTTTATTAAATAAATATTAAAAATTTTAAAAATTATAAATTTAATTTTTAATTTTTATTTTTAATTTTTAATATTTTTTTATTAAATTCTGAAAATAAAAAAATAAATCCGAAATAAAACATGTCATTATGTTGAGGAAGAAAAGCCGTTCCAGTTCAGACTCATGCATGTCTCTAGAGTAATCAAGCACTTATGAATATGCTTATATGTCACCCATCAATACATAATTTTTTCTCAAACTCTCCAGTGACAAAAAAAAAATTCCCTGCAAAATAATTATAATTATAACTAGACAGAGAGGTTATATCATAAGATCATAAGGGAAGTGGGGGAAAAGTGGTGGTCATGGCGTGCACGCAAGTTTCTGATGGAATGTTGACCGTTGGATTTGGTTGTACCTTTTGGGAATGTATGTATGTGAAGGGTACTGATGTTGTTGTTGCATACTTGCATTTGGTTGCTCCGAAGTTCGAAGGATTGGGTTTGTGGACATGTGTGTGAGATTTGTCCTCTGCTGCATTGCCATGCTATGTAACTTTCACCCTTCATTCTTTTGGGTAGTGCTCCAAAAGTTGGAATTTCTAGATCATGACTGCTGCAAAAGTAAGATATTGTGTATGTGGACGCCAGAGATGTTACAACGGATTAAGCATGTCAGATTCTCAAAATCACCATTTTTAGTGAATTAGATTGAAATTTTGAATTCACTAAAAAATTTCAATTCACTTAACTCATCCCATTTAACTTGTAGATTTAAATAGGTCAGGGTAGACTTAGACATGTGGGTTAAGTCCTTTTTTAAGAAAAATTTATAATTTATTGATAAAAAAAAATGTGACCAAAAAATAAAATAAATAATAAATATGTACTCATTAATATCATAACATTGTAGTTGAATGCTCTAACTTCAAGTTAAAATTTAAAAATAAAATATTATCACAACTCAAACAATAGTAATAACACTTTTAGTCAAAGTTGGTATATATTTATTATGGATATTGAAAAATTAAGTATACATCAATAAAAAATTTAAATTTTTAAAAAAATTTATCAAAACATGGAAATTTTTTTTATTTTTGATTTTCAACCGTCACCACCTCAAAATAAGTTAAGTCAACTCAATCATTTAATTTTGATAGATTGGCTTATACTACCCTATTTTTTAGGGACTTTTGATGGGACAAACCTAAATCCAATGGCCAACACACCTCTAATTTGCGCCTGGATGGTATGGCAGTACTTTGAATAAAACCTATTATTTTATTAATAAAATTCAAAGGAGAATGAATAATGTTAAAAAATTGTGTAAATTTAAATTTTAAAAAATCAAGGTTTTGTATTTTCTCTGAAAAGAAAAGTACATGTTTTGTATTTTCTCTGAGAATAAAAGTACGTGTGCTATGGTAATATTTGACTATTTGTTTTGATATTTCTTTGGAGTTCTTTTAAATTTTAACATGTAATCAAAAGCTACATATGTTTAACCATATATTAACATATACTCTATTAACACATGATGAGTTGAAATGGTAGATATTTCTTTCTTCTAACCTGGGGTTTTGAATTTGAATGTTAGATATTGAATAGCTGATATAAAAACTATATTCTTTGTGAAGTCTAAAATACTTGAATATGATTGCCTTGACATTAAAATGTATTACATATATATCACATTAATAATAACTTAACAGTTATACTTTCATAACACTTGACACTTTGTTTGTTGTAATTACATTGATTTTTCACAAAATGAATTACTGTTAATTGATCATGTCAAAGTATTAGCTGTTAACCATGAAAACAAATAATTATACATCATGGGAATGTAACATTGATTCATAAATAGCATGCTTTTGGGATTTCTTCGTCAAACTTAAGACTCCTTAGAATAAGAGACAGGCTTTTTTCTTTGTTTTTTTTCTTTTAAATTTCTTTTAACAGACAAAATAAGTGGCAATAATATCAGTGAGGAAATTAATGAAGGAAATTTATTTGTCTGGCTTGCGGGTCCCACCTCTGACAACAACCTACGTCTGCCACGTGGGCATCATAGAGAGGGCACGCGCCCAGTGAGCGCGTGAAAATTACTGCTTGCTAGTGGCAGTGGGCACAGATTCCCTCGCATTACCAACACCTTTCAAATTCAAACTCAAAAATAAGTATTAAATAATTAATATCTAATTTCTCATAAATATTATTTTTAGAGTTTAATCTTAATAAATTATTTTTATATTCACTATCTGCTTGATTGGTCAAGTCATATGTTTTTTATTTTTTAAATGTCAATAAAATTAAATATTTTTATAATAATAAATTATTAAATTTTATTAAATTTTTTTATTTGTAAATGGTTTAAAGCGAGATAGTTTTTTTTTTCAAAAGAATAAGTGAGTGGGAAAGAAGAAATTAGAAAATATGGGGAAGATAATTAAATAGAATCAGGAAGCACCAAAAAATAATTACAATAATAAATCATCTTTATTAATAATATAGATATAAAAGTTAATAATACATGTATCTCTTAATTATTTATAACTAACAATGAATCATCTATTTTACTAATTAAATTTTTTTAAAATCTATCAAATTACAATCATTAATTATATAAAGGTACCGGTACTCCATAGCTATAGAAATAAAAACTTAATTTTAGTGCATTGATAATATAATTTACATTGTAATTACACTATTATTTAATCAAATCATCTTATTTCATTTGGATAATTTTTCAAATAATAAATATAAGAGTCAATTATTTTTACTAATATAATAATATAAGATTAAATAATAGATCAATATATAGAAATTAAACTCTTATTTTCATATATATTCATGAACTTAATTGAATAATAACTTTCAAAAATTAAATTAATGTCGATCGATTAATTGAAAAGAAAAGGCAAGGGATCAATAACGGGAAATTCAAATGACTTGTCAACACTTTAATGCCATGATATATAACCTGAAAAGTTGATTTTTACAACGTACTTTTTTCTGCTTTTTCTGGGTCTACCCCATTTTTGCGGTTTCCAGAGTACCCCTTGCTCTGTTAATGCCTTGAACACTAGGTTCTCTCTCGTTCATTTGTTTTATTACAAAAATACCCACCATAATTAACCTTGCTTATATGTTACTTAATTTTAACTTATAATTTTGTGTTAGTCAGGACCATCATGTGCCCCAAAATATTGGATTATTAGGAAGATTCTTTTATTTAAATCATTAATGTTGTTTCCACAGCTTCCAAAAGTTGGTACTATATGAATCAACATAAATCCGTGGACTTCTTTTATATAATTTATTATTATTATTCTTTGGCCAATCAGCTGCACGATCTCAAAAATAGTTTAACAGAAACGGTATAATAATTATTTTTCAAATTTGAATCATTAACACTTTTAAACAGTATATGCAAAACAAAATAAATAGGACAAACTTGAAATATTTTGTTCGCTTAGGTAACTTTCAGATCGGTTGAAATAATTAATTTGACAGATAGCGCATAAAAAAATAATTCCAAGGATAATTGGACCACTATAACATGCATTATTTATTGAGTATGGACATAAACTTACTTCAAGAGATAGGCATTTATAAATATTTATGGGATAAGATATAAAGGTAATAACATCAACGTCATTTTGTACATTGTTCCCATCAAGTAATCTGAATTATCATAATGTGAAGGACAAATGATGGTATATAACTTAATATGATCCTTAATCATGTGAAAGAAGAACAATAATCCAATTGGTAAGACAGACAAAAAATAGGTTAAGTCCATAATGTAACAACGTTTAGTTGAGAATTAGGAGAACAAAGAAATATTGTACTAAAAAGAAGGAAGATAAAGTAAGTTTATGTGTCGTTACCAGTAATTTAATATGGGAAATCCCAACTAGTCCTGACCCTTTCTTCTTTGTCTTTGCTCAGAAGCAGAATAGATTCCCCAAAAAGATAAGCTTAGATTAGTCTTTTTGGAGATTTGAGCATAATGTGAATGTCTAGTTAGTTTAACTTCATATTTGTTTAATTTGATCAACTAAGGATGTTAATGCACCTTTACCCAAAAAAAGAGGCTTGGGCAAAGCATATAATATTGCAAAGTGCTGCTTTTAAGGCATTGAACTTTGCTATATAGCTTGGTGTCCTAGGACATGCCCTATCCATACTAGACCGATTGCGGGGGTGTGGTGCTGTGCCCGAAGCCTTGGCCGTGGCAAGGACCAACCATGAAAATAAAGCGAAAAAGAAAATCTCTGGTACACCTACTTCAGTTGCATAAACATTTGAGGGAATTAGATTCTTTTTTTTAATGAAAAAAGTTAAGGCAAGGAAGGGTAAGACCTAAAATCTAGAGTGGATAAAGCTCGTCCAAGAGTTAATTCACTCTCACTGAGATAATCTCCATTGGGTTGAGGGTATTAGATTATGTATACTTACTTACATATATTTATATAAATATTATCTCATATTTGCATAATTTTTATCATTTAATAACAAATGTATAATGATTTTTTCATAGATTTGTACTTTGTAACATAATATTATTTCGTATTACAAAATAATTATAAAATAACTTTATATTTTCATCTAATTAATAAAAAGTTAACAAATCGCCATGTTATCTTGAAAAGTTATACTTGTATAAACATACTTTTAGACGAAGATAATATTACAATTAATTAAAGGATTTAATTTTAATACATTGATAAAATATAATTTTTTTACACTCAATTATATAATGTTACATTAGTAAATATAATTTCTAGTCCCATAACTTGAAAAGTCATATAAAAAGAAATATTTGATTGAATGATAATGTAAAAGTGAATCAAAATTAAACTTTAATTGAATTACTATTAGATAATATTGTAAGATTGATTTATATTATAATTGCCCTGAAACCATTCTATTTATATTTATATTATAAATTTAAAACATACTGTTTGTGTAAAGATGTTTATAGTATTATTCAATCATATATTTTTATATATATAATTCTTAATGCAGTAATTATAAAAGATAAATATTTTTATTGATAATGATAAGAAATGATTGGATGATTACATAAAATTTTTACATGATAGTTATAAAAATTAAATTTTATAAATTCATAATCAATTTTATAAATTTTATAATTTAATTAGTTCTATTTGTTTTTTTTTTTGTCATGTTCTTATGAGATTTTATTTTATTACATATCTCAAATATGGGAGGTGAGGCATTTTCATAAATGTATTTTTACCCCTCATAAATGAGTTGTCCTAGCCATTTTGTATCTGTACCTGTCAGAAAAAATGTTGTTTAAATATGCAACCGTTTACCCATGTGCCATGTTGACAACTTATTGCATGTGTATTGTTTGCAGAAATCTCACCCATACTCTTATACAACTGAGGAAATAAAGATAAACATGGTGGTATAGATATACTAAATTATAATATAAACAGTAAAATTTAAATAATATCTCATATCTATAATCTATAATATTAATATTTAGATTATTATAGAAAAAATTTTCAGGTGTCACTTAGAGAACTTATCCACGATATTTATAACCTTGATTATTAATTATTTTGTTATAAAAATTATTTTCATATCTACTTCATTAATACAACATAAATATTTTACATTAAATATTAGATTTCAAACTATTACAATTCTTAATTTAAATGATATAATTGATCAAAATATGTTAATCTAAATTGTTTAACATTAAAAATGGATATTCACGTGATTGAAGATTGCGTTTGGATTTATTTCTATTTTTACCATTGATTTTGTTCTATTTTTACCTTTGATTTTATTTAACTCATTTGTTTGGCAGAACATTTATATGAGAGAATTGTTATTGTGTCGAGAACAACATTTTCCTAAGTGGTTATGCATAACCTAACTAATGATTCCAATAACAATATTAGATAAAATGCATCAACTAATCTCCATTAGAATTTGTTTATGTTGTTCCACCTTTTTTAATTTATTTTTTCTTCATTATTTTGTAAGGCTTAAAGATTGCTGAATTTAATATATATATATATATATATATATATATATATATATAGCCATTGAATTATAATCTCAATTCCATTTACAAACACTAATTATGGAGAATGAATAATATTTTGGAACAAAATTATATTTTTATTTAAAATTTTCATTGTGCATTGACATTATAAAAATTAATAGTTAACTATTTTTTTTTTTTTGATATGAATCAAATATATTGATATATGTATAGCTATTGATTGATTTTTCTTCTAATATAAGTATTTATTGTTCTCTTTTCTTTTTCATACTAAAACTTTTAATTAATTGATAAAATTTAAAATATTATTTTGTAACTATATACAATCCATATTTATTTGTGTTTGCTTTGATAAGGTATAATCATTATTAATATATTGTTTTATTTAGAGAAATATAATTATTGATAGATTATTGATTTTATTTTCTAATTCCCACCTAACGATTTAAGTGACAAATTTCTTTTTCTAATTCATAAAAGCTAATATTACACACACACACACCAAAAAAATAGAAACATAGTAAAAATTAATAATAAATAATATCATTACTTTTTTTAATATGCCTAATATTATAACCTTTAATTGATATTAATATCCATATCAATCAATAACATATACATACTAATATTATTATTATCCTTTCTATTACCATTTTTAAAATTTTTCTTTTTTTAAATTTTTTTAATAAATCCATGAATACATGGAGGGATTCAAATTTCTGCAAGAAATGAGGAATAAGGATCCATAATGAGGATGCCGATGGTGATGAGAGAAAATTCTAAATAAGTATGGGGTTGAAAGAAAAGTTTCTAACTTCAAATCTAGAGTTTTTAAAATCATATATATATATATATATATATATATATATATATATATATATATATCACTATGCCATATTTAATTTTTTGAATCTTAAACATTTTAATTTATCAATTTCACAATTGTTTCATATTAGTTTTTTGAAAAAAAAAACTTCAATTTTTCAAAATTAAAATATTTTTAAAAAATTAATTCCACAATTTACACTTCTATGATAATGATACTAATTATTTATATATTTTTTAAAAATTAAATAATTATATTACTTTTTAATTAAAAATAATTATGTAATTGATATACTACTTTAATAATTTAGATGATATAAATTAGGATTATATATGATTTTTTTACTAATTGTAACATATTAATTATAATATATATTTTAAAATTGATATTTTAACTTACTAAAAGGATGTATAAGGGAAGGATATGTAATTGCATTCACATAAATTAAATATATCAATTAATTTTTTATTAATTAGAAAAAATATTTTTATGTTTTTATAAATCAAATACTTTAATTTATGAAAAAGTTGTATATGACTAAGGATGACAAATGAAAAACCAATGGAAGTGGATACACAAGATTACAGCAATAATTGGATGAGAATGAGGACATATTTTGGGGGACGATTGACAAGGGAGAGGTTTCCATTTGTTAAATGAGCGGGATGGAATAACACACACTCATTTTTTTCAATTCTCTTTGGTAGATTTGCAATTATGTATGCATTTTTTATTTTAATTTGGATTATGTTGTATTAGTAATATTTGTTACTATGGGCATTTTTGTTTCAAATTTCAAAATATTTTTAATTTTTCTCTTTTAAATTTTTTAATAAACCCATGAATATCAATAGGGATTCAAATCCAATCGCAATAGAATAGGGACCCATGACGATATTGAATGGGATAAAAGCAAAATTCCAAATCGGGACGGTGCGTGAGACATGTCCACTTTCTTATTGATACACATTGTCATTCCTATAAATAGCTTATAATATAATTAAATTATCCACTTATTTCTTTCATTTTTCAACAATTTAAACTTTCAAAATATGTAAAATATTTATAAAATAGGCTCTTTATTATTAGTTATAGGTCATTTATTGAAATTTTTTAGCTTATAAACATGATATTCAAAATGAGATATAAAATAGAATGATATATTTATATTTATTCTATTTTTTATAAGATATATTTAAATAAATTATTATTTATTTTTCTAATGGTGAATAAACTTTTATTTTATCATGCTTTCTGTTAAATCGGCACCAAACCCAATTAATTAGAAGGGTCATGTCTCATGTGGGTCAAATTGAGTAATTAAAATAGTACTCAACATGAAGAGAAATATAAATATGCCAGCAAATTGCAATAGCCATCCTCGAAAACCTTGTGGGCCTGTTTGATATTTAATATGATAGCCTTCAACGTATTCTCATCTCATTTTGCAGAACCACCATGCTATTGCTAACACGTCAACTACACTTTTATACATTACAATAATCCCTATAAATTAACACATTCCTGTGGCTCAATCCTTTTTCTTGACTTTGCTTTATATAGTTTTAGAAGATTTTCTCTAAATTCCTCTTTGCCACTAAGTTAGATGCTCTGCAGAGACAAGAGGCATCTCTTACTTACAAGAACAAAATGCTATGTATAACCTTTTCCACACACTTTCCATGGCAAGAAAAAGGAGGGATCTTAGGCCATTATTATGTCATTATAAGAGAAGAAGAAGAAAAAAAAACTTGGGTTTCTCCTCTTTTTCAAAAAAAAAGTTACATGAAAAATTAGTTGCTTCATCGAGTGAACAGCTATTTGATTGGAAGCAAAGCACTATTCTCAATTCTCTCTAATAATTAATTTACGAATAAATACCTTTATTTGGTCCATTAAGATTTTTATGTTGGACTATTTCATCTTTCAAAAAAGAAATTAATTTGTAATCTTAAAATTAAAAATGATATACACATTAGTCTCTCTTAGTTTTTCGTTAGTGAACTTATACACATACACAATGATAATGTACCATTAAAACTTTAGAGTTAAGCTAAATAAAGTAATTTTGAAACACATTATATTTATTTTGATGTTAAAATTGCATAAAATGAATCACTTTATGACTTACAATAGAGATTTAAATGACTTATTTTATGAATTTCAACTACTAAATGAGTTATTTAAACTCTATTCATTTCAAATGATATATACGTCACTAACGTCATGTTAGTAAGTTAATGTGCAATTCTATTAGTGTTTAAAGAATTAAATACTTATAGATGAGCTAATGTGTAATATTATTAAAATTGCGGGCACATGTTTAATTTCAATTTTTAAGGACTAAAGTCTTACAAAATTTCTTGAGGACTACGGTTATTAATTTACTGGTAAAAGAAAATCCAATTTGGATTAATATCCATAATTTTTCTGAACCAACTTATTATTATGCAGCAGCATAATGATGGAGATTAGTCATAGTAAACATGGATCTGATTTTGAGGTCATGGGGCCAAAAATAATTCCCCATCACTCTCTCATTTCTGTTGGGTAGTAATGGAGCAACCACCTCCATATAAGGGAAGGAATACAACAATTCAATCTACATTGATGGTACCAATAGTCCAACACTGTAATAGCAGTACCATGGTGCTGACACATGCATTTTCATTCCTATCTGTCCATGTGATTTACCATTCAAAGGTAAATCTGAGACAGAAACTATAAGTGAAAATTAAAAAACTATAGCAGCCTATTAATTAAAATTCTCATGTGATGAAGTGGCTTTCTTCTGCTTTCTTGAAGCATGACAAATTGCATGATCACGAGTTGTCCTTAATTGGAGACAGCTTTCTTGGAAGTTTTCCTTTGTCTACATGAAGGGTAGGGACTTTGCATGTCTGGGTTGTGCATACCAATTAATTAAACAAAGTAAGTGATGCCTCTCATAGGATGCTATTTGCTTAAGGTCAACATCAATATATATATATATATATATATATATATATATATATATATCTTTTGATGGAATATATATGCAGAAAGTTTAGACTGCCATTCACATGAATATTGCTCCAATAGAGAAGTGTGAGAAAGAAAGGATTGAAAGAAAATACAAAAGGAAAAACAACCAAGATTCCTAGCATAAAGCTGAGAATGATGGCGGTGGCCCAATGTATCCAACTAATCATGTCAAAAAGGCTAGTGCTAGCTTTATCCCATTCCTTATATGGCTTAACCAAATACCATGCAGGAAAAAGACTTCTTATATCTTATTTATGCACTAACTTTAAGAAATTGAATAATTATATATAAGTTTATAGCTTTTCAATTTTATATCCTTGGTGTTCACATATTTTTTTGGAAATTTAAGTCTAATTCCATCACTTTTTGCAAACAATTTCAGGAAGGTAAAAAAAAAAATCCAATGAAAAAATAGACTCATAACTCACCGGGTTATATTATAATCAGAAGCTTACTCATTCCTTTGTATGAAATGTTTTTCTGATTGAATAATAATGAATGGTATTGGTACTTACTCATTTTTGTTTCTTTTTGTTTTTGATCGACATTCTTTTTTGTTTTGTCAAAACTCTCTTTCCCTTCTTTTATCTTTGTCATTCTCTGTCCCTTTTTTTTATCTCTCTTTCCTTTACCAAACACCAAAAGAAACGTAAAACACTATAATCATTATAGGCCTTCTTCCTCCCTTAGTGGCCCAGTAAATTTTCACACCCAGGTTAAGGAGCCTAGTCCAAGCCTCTGTGATTTCAGACCAAAAACACAAAAAACAATGTATGGACCAGTTGTTGTGATCCGTATTGCATGATAGACATAATCATACATTTTCTTTTCAGATCAACTGGTCGTAGTTCAAAAACAAACTGTCATAGCCTCATGACCAAAACTAGATCAAGAAAAAGAAAAGTTGAGTCATTGATAATAGCCAAGGGCCAGGGGACTTGCAGTTAATTAGTCCTGCAATACTCTTATTTTAACACGATAATGCCACTTTTTTAGTGTTCCGTTTCAATATCCATTCATTATTATTGGATGAGATAAATGAGTAGGGATTACATTTAATCAATGGTGATGTGATGAGTGTCTGAATGAAAATAACATTGTTGATAAGTCATGTTAGGCAGCATTTTTTCTGAATAATGCCTTAAATAGTTTTTTTTTTATTTTTAAGAATTCTTGTCATATGTACGGTTAATGGTAAAAAAAATGAAACAGAAAAGAACCAAGAAATAAAATAAAACGATGATTGAATGAGTTGGTTATTTACCTTAAAAACTAAAAATGTTACCATGTTTTTCTCCCAACCGCTTGAAAACATGAGGCACAAACCCCTCCTCCGTTTCCCAAAAATTAAAGGTTACATGTCCTTCATAACATATATATATATATATATATATATATATATATATATACATGGTAAATTAATCCTTTGTATGATTGATTATTATACCTAGCTAGCTATCACAAACTCGATCATAAAAGCAATAGATTTTCCAACTATGCTGGTCTCGAAGAAAACAATAGTAGTTGCAATGCTGATATGCTTGATGATTGCTATTGCATGCTTTGAACATGCTGAAGCACTCTCAGAATGTGCCAAACAATGCATGCCTGTCTGCTTGAACGAGAGGGGAGCTACCATTGATGTATGCGGCCCTGCTTGTGAGAAGTATTGTGATCAGATTTCTGGGGGCAATTAATGGGGTTAAAACTCATGCCTAGATATGTGCACATTATTATATATATATTCTAGATCTTTCATTTGTAAATGGTTGTTCTAATTACTGTATATATTGATTGTTGTAAAGTAAAGAACCCATTTCGTTGTTGATATTATTTTCTGTTACTTTGTTTGGTTTAGACATTGATCGTCATATATACCTCTAGATTATACCTCTATGATTTGTATATTAATTTCATAGGTTTTCTTTCACTCGTGCTTTGAAGTGATTCACACAATTTGCTTAGAGACAACAGGTATCTAACCAGTAACCATTTTAAACTAATCAGGCACCCTTATAAACAAACAAATGCCCCTTTCAACATACATAATGCTTTTCTGTTATCTTTTGCTTTTTAATTTGGTTGTTAAGTATTCATAATATGATATAAGGCTTATTTTAAATTCAATAATCCATTATATAAGAATCATGAAAGATACCGGTGACTAATACTGGTGCGTCCAAGTAAGTAATGCTTTTGCAAACACTCTACAGAATTAGAGATTTATGCATTGATAATTCAATTTGAACATCTCATACCAGAACCATCACTCTTTCTAGAAGACTATCATCCAAGGGTTGAGCAATGGCACCACGTAAGTACGTGATGATGTAGATTCCTTTGTGTGGGCCATGCACTATACGAGCCTCAACCTCAACCATATGGTTTTGGCTCAGGATAAGGATCAACAAATATCTACGTCTGAATGAATCACGAAATATTCTTCCATGCTTTCATTATAAAGAAAATATTATGCTCTGAACCATTCATTCAGAGTTTAAAATATCACCTACTGCACTATAAATATAATAAAAATATGAGGTAGTAATAGGCTACTAAACTGAGTCAAATTGTAAATATCAGAAAACTATACCCTTTTTTATTATTATTTTAAGACCATACAAGAATTTTTCATAAATCATTTCCCTCCTCCCTTGTCATGTTATTTCAGCTAATTCTTGGCACAGAGCATTGAATATATCTAGTGAATTTAACCAGGCGTCAAGATAGTGATTTTGGCTATATATATACTATTTCCTTGTGGCAAAAACTTTTGCTTCTGTTCTTGTGATTAGCTTTGCATTATTGTCGGATCATGTATGCATCAACTAAGATCTACATTGTGAGAGGGAGGGTCATTCTTAGTCCTAAAATATTATTAGCAAAATCATAATTTAAACTTGTGATAGTAAAGTCTTCACGTATATGAGGTGAGTTTAAAAACTGATTCCTTTTAGATTTTGAGGTTAAGTTTTTTGGTGGAAGTAGAAACTAGGAAGAAGTTCAAGTTCAAATTATAGGCCACAGTACTCAGGCTCTATAAATCAAAAGTGAGTTGGATTCCATGGAACAAAGCAAAATGCCTTAATAATGTCCCATTGAGATGTATTGTACATTTAAAGATTGGATAAAAACATGAAGATGATTGTTGATTCAGAGAGTTGGAGCCCTCTCAGCAGAGCCAGCTAGGACAGTGAGCAAGTTGTTGCCAAAAGGGTCACTGAGGTGCTTTGCAAGGTTCTCAACAGGACCTTCTCCAGTGACATATGCTTGGAAGTAGAAACCAAGCATGGCAAACATGGCAAGCCTACCATTCTTGATTTCCTTCACCTTCAACAGTGCAGCTTGGTCTGGATCATTTGCAAGCCCCAGTGGGTCAAATGGACCACCAGGGTGAAGCTTGTCTTCCAAATCCTAAAATGAATAATAGGTCACAATTAGAATAAACACAACTGATTTAGTTGCAAATTCTTCAAAATCTATGTACGAGTGGTAATGTGCATTTCTAGATGCACTTAATTCGGAATTGAGAGATAAATAAGATGGTGTATTACTTCATTTGGAATAAATAATGACTTTCCTTTAGAAATAATCATTATGTACATACACATATAACAAGAAAGGTTGAGATAAATGTATTAACAGGACTGCAAATAAATATTCAAATTGAGAAATTCACATACCAGGCCATTGATGATTCTGTAGTACTCGGCACCACCCAAGAGAACAATCTCAGCAATGACAGCAACAATAAGGTTGATGGGGATGGGTTTCCCGAAATAGTTCAGCGTACCACCATCAAGGAGCAGAGCTCCTGTCTGCATTGATTCCATAAAGAAAATTGAATTGGCTTTTGTAAACAATACAATCACAAAATTTCAATCAAGGGAGTTCTTAAAATAAGCTATATTGCTGCATGCTATGTTGAAAGAATGAAAAATAGATTGTTTGCCATCATGATTAGTTTAAGACATGGTAATGAAGAAAGAAAATTGAATATGAGATGGGTAAAATGAAAATTGCATCATATTCAATCTCAACTCACTATAACGGACATTTACACAAACAGAATTAGATAGTTTGGCATTAATTCAAGTAGACTAAAGTTTTTTTTTTTTCCTCATAGCAGATAGATTGATGAGCCATGGCTTAGTACATGTAATTAGTTCTAAAGAATTTAATTTGTTGAATTTAGAGTCATGAAACTGATATATCAGTGAACTTTAAACAAGGTGACAGGTCTTAGATTGCAAACCTTGAACCAAACAGCCTCAGGACCGCAGTTAGCTCCGAATTTGTTGAAGGCCTCAGGAATGACAAATCCAGCAGCACCAAGCATTGCCCATCTGGCGTGAATCAACTCATATGCCTGATATCTGCATTAAACAACCAATCACCCTCCACAACATTACCACCCAATTAAAGTAACACAAGCAGATACATTGAAGAAATCAGCAAATACACAAATATATAGTTTGTGAATTTGGCATACTTGGCGAAGTCCTCTGGCTTCTTGCTAAGACCAAATGGGTCATAACCATAGCTGCGTGGACAGGCAATAACAAATTAAGCAAAAGAAGAACCAAAGTTTCACAAATACAATTTAGCAGTCTTAGTTGTTTGCATGTGAGTTTAAGGGAACTAGAGAAGAAGGCACATACTCTCCTGGCACTTCTCCAGTCAAGTATGCTGGGATCTCAGATGGTCCAAGAGACCCTCTGGCAAGAAGATCCTCCTGTCAGGACCTGCCACCAAATGGAAGCAAACATCAACAACTAGTTTTGCACCTTGAATTAAATTCTTAAAAGAACACAACACGTGATGAAAATACACAACACAGAGTGTTGAACAGGTGGTTAGCCAAATAGACCAAGTGAGAAATTACTAACAGTGTTTCCATTTTATTTACTTTTTCACCTAGTTCATTCTCATCTGATAGTAGACTTCATCACTCGCACTTGAAATTCTAATAACATTCTTTAACCCTTTAGAGTATTCACGGCAAAGCAAGACACAGAAGTTTTAACCAAAACTTGGGGACTCACCATACCACTTGGCGAGTTCATCATTGGCAGGGGTGACAGCAGAAGCTTTCTGCTTTGGAGGTGGTGCTGCAGCCTTCTTCTTGGAGAAGAGAGCAACAGTCTTGAAGGTTGCAGGGCTAGAGGGTGATGGAGCTGACCTGGTTACACCACTGAAGTTGATGGGTTCCCAAGCATCTCTGACATACCAAGGGAAGCCATGGTGTTTTGGAAGCCTCACACAAACTCAGGTGAAAGTGGTGGTGATGCTGGTTGAGAAGCAGGTCAATGAATTGAATGATACAAGTGTGAGAAGATGGAGATACTATATGCATGTTCTGGTGGATGTGGACGTGCCACATCAGATTCATGATCATGTGATTTGATTGGTCTATATTGGAAATGTGTAATCCAATGCATGGATTTGATTGGGTGATATCTGATTCGTGTGGCTTCTGAGCTGGTGGATTGCTTGAGTTTGGATAACATGTTTTATCCTAACCTCATGAACGTTTTTCTACCATTCATCTCTCCCTTTACCGACTAAGCAACATAGATTCATTCCAGGCTTTTGTTTTTGTACTTTTCTTCAGGCTCTGGAGACAAAATAATGGCTTACCACGTAAATGTGGTAACTAGTAACACCCCTAGATGATTAATAGTTATGATATGTTTGGTTAAGTAAGAAAAGGAATAACTTTTGTATGATAGAACTTTATATAGAATTTTATACTTATAATTCAATCAAGAAAAAACTTTCCCCCACTGTTATCCTCCAATCAAAGGCACCTTACGACACTAATTTGTTCTCGAGAGGCCATTGCTTGGACATCCTTTTATTGTAAATTAAAGATTCAACAAGTCACGGATGGACCACTTGAGTACCTCATCGATGAAAATTTTAGAAAGACACCGTTGATATGCAGCAGCACCATTTGTGTGCCTTCAAGCTGATATTTACAATATCAGGCAGTGGATATTCTTCCACGCTCAAATTCACCTATTGATTTCCTAAAGTATTTGTTATTTGCATGCATTTTAGAGTTAGTTAAAACAACCAGAAAATCAATTTCTCACTAACCAGGGGTTACTAATGCGTTGATTACTTCACAAAATCCTAGCATTCAAACAATTAGTACATCAGATAATGGTGGAACTCAATGTCAATGAAGGCCATATAGTACCCCTGATGGATATTAATATGAAATTTTAGTATCTCATGTACTGACTAAAGTTTAATCATGCTCACTGAGTTTGTCATGATATAGTGAATGACTAGGAAATGCTGCAAGAGAGGCTTAGTTTATACAAATGTACATAAAAGAATGAAACTTCCATCATCTTCTCCACTTGTCAATTTCTCTGGTTGTTGCCCTGATAAGCTTTTTAGTATTGATCACAAGGTCATCCACAAGTGCAGTGACATCATCCCTGACAATAACACACAAAATATTCAACATTACGTTCATAAGAGATGAAATTCGAAATCAGACAAAGAACAATAAACCAAAAAAAAAGGTAAAAGTAGAAGTATATTAGAAAAGAAATAAGAAGAAAATAGAAGGTTAATTGGAACAATTATCAGTAAGAGAATGAAGTCAATAAACTGAAAGTATGAAACAACATAAAAGGAGTCAATCAAATGAGGATATCTGCATTAAGAAAGGCATAAAAAATAAGGATAATTAGGCAATATACTTACTCAGAAATAATGTTTCCAGCACTGCGAAAAGGATTTCCAACATTAGAGTACCTCCTACTCTCATCTTGGGCAATTCCCTTCCCCATCCCATAGCCAAATCCTAAACCAACCCCACATCCAGCACCAAATCCAAAACCAACTTGCAAGCCAGGAATTCCAGGGCCAAATCCCACGCCTGGTGTCACAAAAGTGTTTTGCATAAGATTTATGATCATCAAACAATGCCAAAAGAATATGATGCAAGTAACTTCCAAGCATGACTTAGTTTAGAAACATAAGTTTCACTTCCATGCTACAGTAAATCTAAGGATGATCTCAATTACTAGCAGCACCATTAGAAAAGGTCAAATGCTGCAACTCTACAGCCATGTGAAAGAGATATCAAGGGCAAGGTAGAAACAATATTCCGAAAAGTAGCAGAGTACATCTCACTTCTAAACTATTTTCGATTTAGATATACTTTCAACCAGTACACAAAGGAATGAAATGTGAATAGTGAAAAGTTAACAAATATTTGTCAGAAAACATAGTGCAGGGTAAGGAACTCAACACAAAGTCTGATGAACATAATTCTTGAAATTCCTTGTCGTGCTTGTAAAAGTATGATTTAAATCATAAATTTGCATGATGTACATTACCCCATACCAACTATCATGCTCCAAAATTTGCTTAAACCCTGCAAAACTCTCTCAGGGATATCATATGCAAAATGTGGTTGACCAATGATTTGCACTGCCTTAAAAGTGATATTCAGTCACCTTTTGGCCATAGATGCCCAAAATAAAATGAATGAATCGAATACTATTAGTCTAAAATAAAAGGATGTAAAAGAACAAAGAATTATCTATAAATAAACAAGGGCAAATTACAATCTATAAATAAACAAGGGCAAATTACAATGACTTTTCTAGAGGCCTGTTAAAATTTGCCTAAACTCTTCTCCATTTGTAAAATTTGCTTAGGAGTCAAGAAGGTCTATGAGTTTGTGCACTCATTACATCACCCTCTCCCATTTTATGAAATCATTACATCACTCTCACTTGAATTTGTAAAATCATTAGACCACCCTTCCCTATATTGCACATTAAAAGGGAGGTCAATGTCACCCAAACAAATAGAGAAAAATCAGGGTGAATTTCATCAAATCTCAAAGGAGGTCAATGTAATTTGCCCAATAAACAATCATTTTGTGCAACCAAGCGATTAAGCGTGTAGTTCCCTTCAATCATTTAGAGCTTATAACAATTTGTTGGTCCCACCAATGATACCATCAAAGGTGATAACCCCATTTCAGGACTTGACATTATCCTTAAAAATGAAACTGCAATTCCATTTGTTAATTCTTCCTTTTCCTGTCAGCTCATCACTCACACCATTCTTCACACCATTATTTAGTCAACAACCAAAAGATGAAATACAGTATGTCAAACATCACTGACCACCTTCAACTTTGGGGATTTTGGCATTTCTATTTTCCAAGATTTAAACATGAACACACATCAATCATAAATGAGAGTTTATAACCTTCCAGTTCCAGCTCTACTTTCCCCTTTCCTCTTCTTTGAGAGCAGATTAAGGTGGTTAATTTAATTCTGCACATAAACCTTCCTGTTCTTCCATTACAAAAAGTTATATACTTGAACTTCTTTATCAAATTTCCTTTTTGTCAATCATCATACTTTTGAAACATTATTTTTTGAAAAGGGTAACCAAAGAAAACTTTTGCAAGTGAGCATTTGGCAAAGATAACAACAAAAATGAGAAATGGATTACAATACTCTCGTGTTCCTCACCAACATGAGCATCATATTATAAGAGAGAAAGACATATAAACAAAAAGTGATAGGATCAATAGAATCTGTGTCTTTCCCTCACATAACGTGGCACTTTGATATTAGTGGGGAGCATGAGAGGATTCCTAATCCATGAAAAAAAAAATACTTTATCAATAATAAGGTAATACAAATAGAGAGCAATGATCACACCAAAACAAATAGCACAGAAACATTAACACCTGCATTAGAAACCAATTAGCCATAAAGCAAATACTAACAAGGGGTTTCCATCCAAAACAATACAAGGGTCCTCAGTCCTCACAAAATTTTCTTACAATTCAATCACATGCATCGCTGCCAGCCTACCAGCACTTCTCATAGCAGCTAAAGCATCAAGGCATCACAATAACATACATACATATATAACCAATCAGTTAAAGGAGAAGTGTTTTCCTTCATGTTGGGAGGTACCCAAAATCAATTCTGAAGCCATGGAATTGATTTTGGTTGTCTACAACATAAATCACTTTCTTTAAATTCAATTTTAACCAAATCAATTATAAGAGAACTTTTCTAACTGGAATCAATTCCACAAAAGCAGAGCCAAACACACGCTATATCCTACAAGACCTTAAACCAGAAAAAATTCACGAGAAAATTATGTATATTTTTCATTCATTGATAGTCTAGAAAGATTACCTATACCATGAACAGCTGAACACTATCACAATTACAATTAGATTACACTCCACCATTTCCATTCTTCAGTGAAACTCTCCCACCAAAAATAAGTAATAATAATTATGGAGAGAGAGAGAGAGAGAGACCTCCGAGAAGGCCAAGGCCGAAGCCGAGGCCGCAACCGGCGCCGAGTCCGAAGGCGGGGCCGAGCTTGCCGAAATCGTTGGATTTGATCTCTGGAAGCTTCCAGAGCAAACCCTTGTTATCGTCGTCTCCGTTCATCTTCCTTCTTTCCTTGCTACTACTACTAGTAGTAGTAGTCCTACAACACAATACAATAATACAACCTTGTTGTCGTTGGTTCTTGCTTCCTCCTTAACCGAACTTGTCTTGTCCGATGATAATACTTCTACGCATTTACCCAATAATAATATAATAATAATAATAATTCCACGCAACACCCCACGCATACGACACTCCCAATTGTAATTTGTCACGTGTCAATTACAATTTACAAGTAATTGAACAACCAATGGCGTGTTTGGTTGGGGCAAAGATCAAGCCAAAATTTGATAGAGGCAGTGTTAGGAAGGAATACGATTAGTAAATTGTTTGATTTGATTTGATTGTTGAGTTAAATATTATGTTCCAAATGATTAAAGGTTCAATTTCTATGCATTGGCAATTCAAAAAATGTTTATGTTGTTGCCCACTTATGTATTGTTAACAAGAGTGATTAAGTATAACATTTACTATTTAAAAAATAATGCAAATGAGATAATTTATTTGAATGACAATGTAAAAAAATTTTACAACACATAGAAATTACGTATGTTGTCAGGTGCCTATGTAAGTCAATGTCTACCATGCCTATGGCGATGTGGAGTATTGTGCAATCGACATGCATAGGGTAAAGATAGTAGTGTGTTGATGCGTTAAACATAGGGATTTAATGAAAGGTTATTTTTTTGTCACGACATAGAAAACATGAGACTGGCACGTGATGATTTGGAAGGGGAAAGTTTAATAACGTAACAATCTAATATGCGTAAAATAAATCAAATATATTTAAAATATAAGTTTAACTAAATTTCATAATTCTTGAAAAATGTTTCCAAAATCATAAATATTGAATATAAAACTATAAAGTCCTAAGTCTAGGTCAAAGCCAAACATAATAAATAACTAAAATTTTGAAAATAGTGAAAATGATATAATGCATATATGGTACTTAGACCGCGATTATTGGAGCATTAATATCCTCGTAACGGCAGTAGGCTCAATTCAGAAGCGAAACTCACCAAAAGAAATTGTAACACTACTAAGGAGGATCTTGATGAGGACAAAATCGGACATGTATCTATAAGGAGGAAAAGAGAGGGGTGAGTTCGTCAAAACTTGAGTGAATCTCAACTCACAACACAAAACGTCAACAAAAAATACATAACATATACATACAATTAATGTAAAACATTTTATATACAATTACATATAGCAGAATCCTGAAAACAATAATCTAACTTAATTTGACAACAATAGTAGAGACGGGAGATGTTCTGATATAATGGCTAAGGTGATACCGGATGTAAGCCGACAGGCTGGTCTAGATAGGCACCTGGCTAAGTCCTATAAATAGACATCACACTGGGTTTCTTATTTGGTGACCTAGCCTTTAGCTGCAGACTGGTCAGAGGTTAACGATCAATCTCGTTAACTCGTGATATGTTTCTCACTATTTATTAGCTAAAACTAATAGCAACAAAATTCACTATTCAAACAAAATTGGAATTAATGAAATTTTCTAGCTGATAAAATAAATTAAAATCATTCAATCCAATAAGTATGGTCCCATGAGTTTTCTCTAAAATAATAATTTGTCATGATAACTACAAAACAATAATTTTCTAAAATTTCTATAATCCATAAAAGCACTATTTTGGCATAAATCATTCTAAAATTTCATAAATAATTTATATGATCTAAGAAAAATAATAATAATAATGACCAAAGTATGGTTGAGCTTAAACCCAGACCATTGGTACGGGAGTGTGCTTCCACTAACAACTTGATTAAGACTGGAATCACTAAGTAATTGCCAAACAATACAATAAAGATATAAACGATTGACTTATCAAATAGTTTGAAACGATGGGAGAAAAATATTGTGTGAAAACTATACTCCAGTACCCAAACTTATAAATTAAATAAAGAGGGGATGACTGGCTAAATTCTGGATCATTAAAAAGATTAATTTGAGGAAAATTGAGTGAAATCACATTTATCTTCAGGGAAAATTCCTAGGTGGCTAAGGATCTTAGAAAATATTTGAAAGTATTATGATGTGCCTAAAATATCCTAGGCGAATAAAATAAGAACACAAGTGACACAAGTTACGTGCATGGAATGCACTTCCTACTTGGTTAGTCTAACAATTTGAGTTCCTAAACTTTTTAGTTTCAAGATGCAATGAGAATTAACACACACATACACACACCCAGCACACACACATATATATATATACAATAATAATAGTAAGAAATCATAACTCGTGTGTATCGTTTCTTTGTTTTTATATATATAAAATAACTCATGCAACACGGTTCCCCTTCTTGTCTATATAATAATAACAACACTATATGCAAATCCTGTGTTCCATGGGTTGCATATGTATATATATATATATATATAATATTAATAGCATCAATAACAATACCAATGGTAATAATAAGTACTAATAATATTAACAGCAACGATGATAATAATAATAATAATTAAGATACCACTAAACTCTCTATATGGGATATCACATACTACCTTCCTTACAAGAGATTTGGTCCCCAAATTTAAACAACGTACCCTGAGTTGGAAAAAGGTGGGGATACTTGATTTTTATGGCTTATTTGACTTCCAAGTTGCTTCCTTACCATAATGGTTCTTCTAGATAACTTTCATTGAAGCTACTTCTTTGAGCGAAGCTTCTTGATCTGCATATTCCACGATGGCAACTACTTCCTCCTTAAGACAAACTCTCATAAAATTAGACCGTTTCCAAGTAGAGCATGTGAAATGGGTTAGGTATATATTTTCCAGGAGGAAAGAAAAAATGGACCAAATCTGATTTGAGTCAAATCGGTTAACCCAGAAGGGATCACCTAGCCTTAGCTCACAAAACCCAGGGGAGTCAAAAGGGTCAAACTGCAAAGCAGGAGGAACCTTTACTGGTTTGATTTTTTTTGTCAAATTTTAAAATTCTTTTCAAAGCTTAAATATTGATATTTTATGACGTACAGAGCAAATAAATAAATAAAACCAAAGAAGGGCACTAATAAAAATTGTTGAGTTCCTTATTATTCTTTCATTCAGGTATTCATATAAATTTCGCATTCACTAACAAGTATTGTATTCAAATGTTTTGTGATCATTATGGGCTAGACTAGAAAATATATATGGATTATGTTTATTTTATAGACCTATGAATTTTTTTATTGATTATGTTAATGTTAATGATTTAATATATTTATTTATATTCTAATTAATCATATGTATATATTTATATATTTTTTATTATATTCTGTTGAACCCTTTAATTGGTTAACCTCTAAACCTTTAAACCAATACCTTGACTGTTCGATGTACGGTCAATTTTCTCTTCCTTGATATTTCCTAAGCATACTAACATGAAACACTGGTGTATGGCTAATAAACTAGAAGGGCCAACCTAAAGGCCACTACTTCAACTCTTTTTAAAATCTCAAAGGCTAATAAAACAAAGGCTTAACTTTCCCCGCTTACCGAACCTCACTATCTTTTTCATAGGGGATACCCTTAAAACACGTCCCCAACCGCAAACTCCAAGTTACGCCTACGGTTATCTACATAAGACTTCTGCCACCTGACCTAAAAGGCACTCCCAATCAACTAAACGTTCTCTAAGGTTTCCTGAACTAGGTTTGGGCCTAGGGACTTAGCTTTCCCAAGTTCGAATGACCTCATAGGTGACCCGCAACACCTTCCATACAAGGTTTCGAAGGCGCCCTGGATACTTGCCTAGTAACTATTATTGTATAAAAACTCAATCAAAGGTAGGTGATTACACCAGCTCCCTCAGAAATCTAGCACACAAGCTCTGAGCATATCTTCTAAGGTTTGTGTCATCCTTTTCGACTAGCCGTCATAGGATGGAAAGCTGTGGTCAAATCCACACGTGTCCCAAAGGCCTCCTAAAATACCTCAGAACCGCAAAGTGAACTGGGATCCTCTTCAGATATGATGGATAATGGGACACTGTGAATTCTGACTATTTGTTGATGTTCAACTGAGCATAATGTGCTGCACTAAAGGTAGTCTTGAACTGGTAAAAGTGTGCTGACTTGGTTCAGCCTGCTACTATTACCCATATGGAGTCAAACCCCTTGGTAGTTCGAGATAACCCAACCATGAAATCCATGGTTATCCTCTCCCACTTCCACTATGGAATATCTATCTGCTAAAGTAACCCTGCCTGGCCTGGTGTTCAGCCTTGACTTGTTAGCACACCAAGCACCTAGCTACAAAGTCACCGATATCTCTTTTCATACCATCCCACCAAAACAACTGTTTTAGATCTTGATATATCTTAGTTGATCCTAGGTGCACTGAGTATGTTGCACCATGGGCTTCGCCCATAACTTTTCTCCTCATTTCACCCACTGACACGCATAAACGATTCCCAAAGTGCAACACACCTCGCATCGCTCAAAACTCTATCTCTCTGACCCTTACAAACATTTCAACCAACTTAACTAGCTTCGGATCTTCGCCCTATGTGCCTTGATTTATCTCACCAAGGTTGACTGAGCCTTGATATAAGCTAGAAATACCCTTGTATTACTAAGGTCGAATTGAACTCCCTCAGCTTTTAACTTGTGAGTATTTTCCACTAACGACTACCTCACTTGGTGCTATGTGGGTCAAGCTGGCGTCGACTTCCTGCTAAAAGCATCTGCCACTACATTCGCCTTCCCTGGGTGGTACGAGATCATCCAATCATAATCTTTTAATAACTCAAACCATCGCGTCTTTAAGTTCAAATCCTTCTGTTGAAAGATGTACTTCAAGCTCTTGTGATTTGTCAAAATCTCACGAGTCTCTCCGTACAAATAGTGCTTCCAAATCTTAGGGGCAAACCACTGCCGCCATTTCTAAGTTATGCGTAGGATAATTCTGCTCATGCTTCTTGAGTTGCCGTAAGGCGTATGCTACAACTTGACCATGCTCAGGGACATAACCAAGTTCAACTCTAGAAGCATCATAGAATCCTGAAAAGCCACCTGTCCCTGAAGGTAATACCAAGACTGACGCCTGGTCAAGCATGTCTTGAGCCTCTGAAAACTCTCTTCACATTCTTCTGTCCATTGAAATTTGATATTCTTCTGTGTTCAGCTTGTTCATGGATGCGATCCTTGAGAAATTCTGAACGAACCGCCTGTATATCCTGCTAAGCCTAAGAAACTACGAACTTCTAAAACTGTTGTAGGTCTAGGCCATTGTTGCACTGCTTCCACCTTCTTTGGATATACTAGAATACCATCCTTCGACACTATGTGTCCAAGGAACGCCACTTGATCTAGCCAAAACTCACATTTGGAGAACTTGGCATACAACTAATTCTCCCTCAAGTCTATAAAACCATTCTAGAATGTTGCTCTCCTCTTTTACTCCTAGAATACACTATGATGTCATCAATGAAGACAATTATAAAGTGATATAGAAACGGCTTAAATACCTTATTCATCAAATCCATGAAAGCTGCTAGGGCATTAGTCAACCCAAAAAACATTACTAAGAATTCATAATATCCATATAAACCTGAAAGCCGTCTTAGATATGTCTTCATCCTTAATTTTTAGCTGATGGTTTCCAAATCGAAGATCTATCTTGGAAAAACATGTTGCCTCTTGAAGTTGGTCAAAAAGATCATCAATGTGAGGCAAAGGGTATCATCGGTTCTTGATCGTCACCTTGTTTAGCTGTCTATAATCTACACACATCCTCATTAAACAGTCTTTCTTCTTAACGAACAATCCTGGAGCACCACATGGAGAGGTACTTGGCCATATAAACCCCTTGTCCAACAACTCCTGTAATTGTTCTTTCAATTCTTTTAACTTTGCCAGAGACATTCGTACGGGGTATAGAGATGGGCGTAACTCCTGACTCAAGCTCTATCCTAAACTCTATTTCTCTCTGATGGCATACCTGGCAAATATCAGGAAACACGTTTGGAACTCCTTAGCCACTGGAACTATGCCCAAACTAGGTATCTCTGCCTCTATATCCCTGACTAAGCCAAAAACCTATAACTACCTCTATCCATCAATCGTAGTGCACTCATAGTTGATATCAAGTTTGAACACATTGTACCCAGAAACAATCTTGGCTCATCACCTAGGACCTCGAATCTCACCATCTTACTATAATAATCTACCAAGACATGGCATGGGGTAACCAATCCATACCTAGAATAACGTCAAAGTCAGACATGTCCAACATTATCAAATCTGCTAGTGCTTCCATGTCACCAGCTTTGACTCCACACGATTTGTACACTGTTTGAACAAGGATTGGCTCTTTTGAAGGCACCCAAACTAAAAATGGCTTCTTAAGATCCTCAGGGATTTTCCAAACTGTAAAACAAAGAATGGGGACATATAAGAATAATGGGATCCAAGTCAAACAAAGTCATGGCATTGAAGGAACATACTATTGTTGTACTTATTATCATTTCATTTGAAGCATGCGCATCCTGTTGGATCACAGCATATAAATGAGGTTGTCCCCCATTATCCTGGCTTCTTTTGCTTGCTCCTCTACCGCTTGAACCTCTACCACCAAAACCCCTTCCCCTAGCTCGACGTCTTGCAGAAGCGATGAAGCCACCATGGGCTGTTGATTGGAGAGGCTAAGCTGATATGTGGAGGGTCAGCTGACCTTTGACTTCGAGCTCCTTAAACATCGGGCACTCTCTGCATGTGGCCTGGATGGCCACACCCATAATATACTAAGGAACCAACTAAACATTGACCCTGATGTCTCTTCCGCAAGTCGAGCATCCTGGATATGACTGCCATGAACCCTGTCCACTATCCTGATTGTCCCCTCTACTCAAAGTCTGTGACACAGCTGGGTGGTTGAGATGGTTTCTGAAACTTGCCCTACCTGATTGACCCTCTCCTGGCCCTCCTAGATGGTGACCCTTGCTTGAACCTCTCTACTCGAGAAAGAGGCATGAACCCTGGTCTTCTTGTTGGCCTCTAACATCGCCCTACGCTCTGCTAAACTACTCTAAGACCAATCACGTGTCTACCCTCTGAGCATAATCCATGGTCTCGACGTGTGGCTACAAACTAAGGAACATATCTCTAGGTAGACCTTGAACAAAACGTCTCACCCTAGCTATCTATGTTGGTATCATGCTGGAGGCTACCTGTGCCAAATAAGTGAAACGCTCATCATACTCTGAACTATCATGCCTAGAGTTAGATGGTGCTTCAAAACTCCTCGATCATCTTGCTTGGCATTCTGATATGAATCTCGGCATGAAGGCTTCCTTGCTGTCCCAGAGGAAACTAGGTCCCATACATCTCGAACTCCTAATACCATAACTTTGCTTAGCCTCTCAGCAAAGCCAGCTGACTCCAGGCTTTTTAAAGAACAATGGATGACATCAACTATTTTCTCCACTTGCCTGAGGAATTCCTGGGGATTCTCATCGTCATATGCTCATTAAAGGTAGGCGAGTCCATCCTCTTGAAACGCTCCAAGGCTAAGTTGTCTGTATCTCTCACTGGAGGCGGGTGCGTAGTTACCTCTAGCTGCCTGGTCATTACATCTGCAAGTTTGCTACCATCCTTCAAAAGCTCTAAGGCGAGTACTATCACTGGATGCGTCACTTCTACGGTGGTGAAGACGTGAATAGTGTCCAGGTAGCATGGTTACACTGTGAAAGGAAGGACATATAACAAGACTATGAGTACTAAGAAAAGACGAACTCTTACTGAACCTAAACATGATTGACTTTTTTCCTAACGACCTCAAATAGTACTACATCAATGTAAATGGCGCACTTCCATTTTTATAGATGCCATGTTATTTATGGACATTTGCTCCAATAATATGTAGGGAAACCTATTGCTCATACCACTTTGTCACGACTTGCCTAATGTGTGACACGTGAGGATTTGGATCCTCATGAAAACCTCTGATAATGTGACCTAATATGTATAAATAAACTGAATATATTTGAAATATCTCAAGTTTAACTAAATTTCATCATTTTGAAAATGTTTCCATTCATAAATACTGAATATAAAACTGCATAAAGTCCTTAATCTAGGCCAAAGACAAACATAATAAATAACTGAAATTCTAAAAATAGTGAAAATAATATAATACATGTTTGGGATCTTACTTACACAATTATTGAAGCACTAATATCCTGATATAATCAACAGTAAGCACCACTCCGAAACGAAACTCTCCAAAAGAAGCGCAATCCTAAGGAGGATCCTGGTGCAACAAAATGGTAGCTGTTCTAAGGGAGGAAAAGGGTGAGTTCATCAAAACTTAAGTGAACCTCCACTCACAACCCACACGGACATCAACAAAAATACATAACATATACATACAATTGATGTAAAACATTTTATATACAATTACATATAGCTATTAAAAACAATAATATAACTTAATCCATGACAATAACTATAAAACAGAAGATGTTCTATACATAAATAATTGAGGTGATAGCTGAATATAAGCGAAAGGCTAATCTGATAGGCACCTAACTAAGTCCTATAAATAGACACCATCCTGGGTTCCTTCCTGGGTAACCCAGTCCTCTCAGCCACTTGGTCCAAGGTTAATGATCAATCCTGTTGTTAACTCATTGATCTATTTTTTACTATTCATTGGTTAAAAACTAATAGCAACAAAATTCACTGTTCAAACAAAATTGGGATTCATGAAATTTTTAAGCTGATAAAATAAATCTAAATCATACATATAACGAGTATGGTCCTATGAGTTTTCTAAAATAATAATTTATCATGATAATTACAACACAATAATTTTCTAAAATTTCTATAATCCATAAAGGCATATTTCTTGGCATAAATCATTCTAAAATTTCATAAATAATTTATATAATCTGAGTAAAATAATAATAATGACCAAAAGTATGGTCATGAGCTTAAACCAACTCAGGATTGGTACAGAGTTGTACTTCCACTAACGCTTGACATTGGGAGTTAGAATGATATAGTAACTGCCAAACAATATAATAAAAATATAAATAATTTGATTTTATCACCAACTGAGTTTGGAATTATAGGGAGGAAAAATATTGTGTGAAAACTATGCCTGATATACCCAAACTTATAAATTAAATAAAAGGGGAGGAACTGACTAAATTCCATAGAGATCACTTACCAGGAAGAGATTAATTTGAGGAAAATTCTTTTGGCGGCTAGGGATCATAGAAAAATATTTGAGAATATTATGGTGTGCCTAAAATATACTAGGAGGATAAAATAAAAACACTAGCAGCACAAGTTGTGCGCACTGGAATGCACTTCATACAGCTTGGTTAGTCTCAACAATTTGAGTTCCTAAACTTTTTAGTTTCAAGCTGCAATGAGAACTAACACACACACATATATACAATAATAATAGTTAGAAATCATAACTCGTGTGTCTCATTTTTTTGTTTTTATATATATAAAAATAACTCATTCAACACGATTTCCCTTTCTTATCTATATAATAATAATAACACTATATGCAAATCCTGTGTTCCACGGGTTGCATTTTTTTTATATATATAATATTATAATACCAATCATGCTACACATATATATATATATATATATATAATATTAATAACATCAATAATAATACTAATGGTAATAATAAGTACTAATAATATTAATAGTAATGATGATAATAATAATTTAGACACTACTAAATTCTATATATGGGATATCACATTTTTGTCCTTTCATAAAATTTGTAAAGATAAATTTGAAATATAATAAATTAAATATCAACCAAGAATACTCTCTTTTCTGCTACTTCTGAAAAAAAAAACTGATTATTTTATGCTTTTATTTTCATTTTAGCTAAAAAATTCTATAAACACTTTTTATTAAAAAAAAAGATAAAAAGATGTAGCTTTTTTTCTCTCTTATAAGCTCATCTAAACAAGCTCATATATCTATTTAAATCTTAATAAATATTATTTTTGTTTTTAGGAGTTTTTATTTTGTAATATTTTAAACACTCATCTAATTGAGATTAAACTTAACACTATGTTTCACATGTTAACACACTGCTATCCTCTGCTTATTTGTGTAGATTGAATAGTGCTTCATATCTCTACAGGCACGGTAGACATTGACTTGCATAGACACTTAAACAAAACTTAGAAATTAATTTTTATATGTAAAATATATTAGATTATATTTTGAATGAACAAGAAAAGAAAAGAAAATAATTTAATTTATATGTGAATTTTAAAATAATTTATTCCCATCCAAATTCCTAAAAAAAAAAATTGAAAGGATTTCACAGTAATGGACTTCATTCAATTTTCAATCAAAACCTCCCTCTCAATGCCTATTTCTGTTACAGTTGCAGAGGGCAATAACTCCTGTCACCTTTATTTGGGTTTTGACATCGTTTATTCTCTAAGGGGTGCCCTACAACCCTCTCTCCCATTTGTAGGAATAGGATACACTCTCCAATTTATTTACTTTTACTCACTCATGGGGCTGCCACCGGTTTCTTCTGCACTATGGCACCCCTCTTGTAACGGTGAGTTACCCCTTTTCCCCTTCCCAAACAACTTTCTATGAATACCATCATGTTTTTTTTTTTTTCTCACTAATGCAGCGCCTACCCAACTATTCTTTCGAAAATTTCCCCCGAGTTTTTGTTACAAAAATCACTCATTTATGTCGTCAAACTTACAAGTATTCATCCAAGTTTTGGTTTTGGAAAATGGGTCGAATTCATTTGCTCAATTTTATGCGAAATTAAGTGAGTTGGGTATTGCCCAAAGAGTGTTCGATAAAATGCCCTTGAGACTTAAAGCAGTGTTGCTGATTTCAATCAGCACAATATTTTCCTGCATATCTGCCCAAAGTCAGAGATAAGTTCAACCAGACGAGATTGATTTAGAATATTTTACAAAAAAAAAAATCATATGGAAAAAGAAGGAAAATTGTTTTTTTTACTCCCTTCATTTTTCATCATGAACGTTTAAGCTAATAATACCAAACATAACCTCAATGAATATTCATTCTCACTGCCCGTTACTTTCTAATCCATTTGTCCTTCGCCATGTTACTTGTTCTGAAATGATTTTTGATTTGCAGGTGTTTTCCATAGCAACAGCATGGAGTTTATAAGGCCTGAGCTATCAGCTTCTAAGTCATATTCCCTTGGTTTGGAGGTTTTATTTGCTTTTCTCTTAGATGCTTCTATTTTTTTTTTGGGTAGATATTTCTGACATATTCTAGGTTCATTGCATTCCCTGATTCCCTCTGATCAAAATTTCGTGTCCAAGGTTGGTGGATGCAATTACTAGCAGAATTAAAGTGTCACACCAAAGTTGTTGTCATTAGATAACTACAGTTGCGAATAGCGATTTGAACATTGGCTTAATTTCCTGATATGTGTGACAGAGAGGACCCCAAAGTCTTTTGTAGTAGTCTCATCTCAATTGCATGACTGCATCTTGAATTTTGATGTTCGTCTTAAGGGATATAGACTATTGAGATGTTACTAGAACATTAGCTAAACTGTGATGGTTTCTATAGTCCCTACGATACAGAACTCTTGTATGCTATTCCTATTATGAAGTTCCAGAAATTTGTCTGGTTACTAAATGCAATTTGTTGTGTTTCCACAATTATGCATCCAGATGTTTGTGGCTTTGTTGTTGTCAAGTTTGCACCTAGCTATAATTTTTGGTGCATCAATTATGTTATATTAGAATACATGCTGGTTCTTGACACCTGCTAGAGAACAATTGATAGAATAATTCTCAATCTTATGAAATGTTATTTTCTATTCGCACCTTTTGGTTCTGATAGTTTATTGTGTCCTGGCTCCTACAAGTTAACCACAAATGTTGTTGGTGGGATTTGTTAACTGTCATCTGACATTGAAGAAATTAATCCAAGTCTGTTAAATATGATATGGTCCTTTAGTTTCCTTTAGTTTATCTCCAAAGTCCAAATAGCCTTGTTGGAACTAACACTTTAGTTTCCTCTTTGTTGCAGTTTAAGTGTCAACCAGTTCACAAGGGGGGATCATTTTATGGGACGTTACTCTGTGCCAGCCGAGAGCCCAGAGGTGAAGAAGCTGTGTGGAGACGAAAAACGTTGCCCCAAAATGTGGATTTCCCACCAAAATTACCTAAGAAAAAGAAAAAACCATTCCCTATTCCCTTCAAGGAAATCAAAAAGGCCGCAAGGGAGGACAAAAAACTTGCACAAATGGGAATAGAGAAACCTCTTGAGCCTCCAAAGAATGGATTGCTTGTTCCGGACCTAGTTCCTGTTGCCTATGAAGTATTTGATGGTTGGAAGCTTTTGATCAAGGGTCTTGCCCAGCTCTTGCATGTCATTCCTGTACATGGCTGTAGGTAGATTATACTGTGCTCTTAATTTTTTGAATTTTGAATGAAATGTCCTAGTTGCTTTGTTTTTGCTTTTTTTATTTTATATATTTTAGTGCTGATGCCGGAGTAAAATCCTGATCTATTCAATTCATGCAGTGAATGCTCAGAAGTTCATGTGGGTCAGACTGGTCACCGCATTCTGGATTGTCAAGGTCCTACCAGTTCACAGCGGCGTGGTTCCCATGCATGGGTCAAGGGTTGCGTCAATGATATACTTGTCCCGATTGAGTCCTATCATCAATTTGACCCCTTTGGCAGGCGCATTAAGCACGACACACGTTTTGATTATGACCGAATTCCAGCTGTTGTTGAGCTTTGCATTCAAGCTGGTGTGGATATCCCAGAGTATCCTTCACGCCGAAGGAACAAGCCCATTCGTATGTTAGGGAAGAAAATACTTGACAGAGGCGGATATTTAGAGGAACCTAAACCATGGCGCTTTGCAGAACCCTCTGCACTCATTGACTTTGATACTTTCAGAGCTTCTGAGCGATTTCCATGTCCGCCACTGTCAGATGTAGCTAAAATTGCTCAAGAAACAATGGATGCATATGAAATTGTTAGAAAGGGTGTCAGGAAGCTGATGAGGAAATACACTGTGAAAGCGTGTGGTTATTGCTCGGAGATCCATGTGGGACCTTGGGGTCACAATGCTAAGCTTTGTGGATCATTTAAGCACCAATGGAGGGATGGGAAGCATGGTTGGCAGGATGCAACTGTTGATGAAGTTTTTCCTCCGAATTATGTGTGGCATGTTAGAGACCCTGATGGACCTCCCATGAGGACTCAACTGAAGAGATTTTACGGCAAGGCTCCGGCTGTCGTTGAAGTGTGTATGCAAGCCGGTGCTCGGATCCCGGATGAGTACAAGCCCATGATGAGGCTTGACATCGTAATCCCGGACAGTGAGGAAGCAAATATGATTGCATGATGGGTTCTGAATAAATGCATAGCTGTGTGAAAGTGCAATAATACATGCATAATCTTCGGAATGGGAAAAGGCATTTCATGGTCTACCCCTGCAGAAGGGGAGGCCTTGAAAATAAACTTCAAAAAGGAGTCAGGAAATGCCTGATCCATTGACTAGAGGCTAGCTTCTTATGTGTCTACTTGTATATAAATTAGGCTAAATTACTAAATTTTGGTTCAAAAAATGTGTGCAATGACTCAGACTAGTGAAAAGTTTCGTAGGAAGTTCAATGTATGTGTTAATTCAATCCATGTTACAGTACAAGCAAATGAAGTTTTCTGCAAGGTTATATGGTTACGCACTCTCTACCGTATACGCAGAGAAGTGCCCTGTGGCGCTGGTTAATTATGTCTTAATCCCTCCTCTTTCCTTAATCTTCAGCTTACAAGTGAATTCATATAATCATGTTGCTTGCGTATTGGAAATAGTGTGGAGAACTTGATTATCTAATTTCTCTCTAGCATTTTATTTTATTTTGCAATAAATCTAGTAATATGTGTTTTATTGTTGACAAACTGTGATAAATAACAGCAACCAGTAACCGGAGATGGAAAGAGGTAAAAATTTCCATATATTTTTGCTTTTAATGATGCCACGTGGATTCCTTGATATCTATGATGGTGTGGGCGTGCTACTCTATTTACAAAGTTCAGAAAGTGTAATAATAATGTCGTAAATATTTTAGAAAATGCATTGGTTTTTTTTTTTTTTGCTTTTATAATTATTCTTATTGACCAAGATTTATTTGTCTTTTTCGTCTTAAAAAGTGAAACAGATCGAATCAAATTCAATCAAAAGGAAAATATCCACCTTCTGAAAAAGGCAACAGTGTTGGTGTACTATTAATAGTCCTTGGGTGGAAATTTGGGTTTGCCTTGCTGTGCTAAAATCTGAAAAGACTTCTCAAAGAAACTCAGAAACAGCAATTTGGGAAAGGTCAATACCTGACCTATGAAGCCCTTTGTGGTGCGTTTGTCACTGGGAATTGCTGTTCCTCTGCTTCTCTCTGTCTTGTTTGTGAAGCTTATGCCAAAGGAAACTGCTATGCCAACCTATGAGGTATTTGGGGTGAAGATCGAGAAGAATCCACCTCAATCCAAACTAACTGAGCTTGGAGTCACAACTTGGTCCAAGTATGTTCATGTTCCAAGTTTGTTTCTGCCTTTAAGTCATGTGTCTCCTCGAAAGTTTCTACCTTTGTTGCATAGCAAATTTTGGGTCTTGCATCTTTTTTATGCTTCACTCTCCTATTTCAGAAGTTGTTGTGCTGTGGCAATAGCATTTTCTTTTCTTTTGTTGTTTTGGGGGGTGATCATTGTTGGAACTTGGAAGCAACCCGTGTGGTTTAGCTCCTACTTTTTTTCTGTGTTCTGTTGATTTTGATTTCCTGTCATTCTTGAAAAAAGGAAAAAAGAAACACCTTTATAGTTTGAAGCATTATATGCTCACCTAGTTGCATCCCTTGTGAAACCTTTTGTGATATTAAGACCCCTTCTTTATATACATATTAAGATCTTTAAGAGCAATTTATCCAAATTTACAACAAAAATCCGACGAATTGGTTCATCAAAAAAAAAAAAAAAATCTAAAGAAGTCACTACCAAATAAAAATATTGGACAAATTAGTTCCTCCATATAGGGGTCAGTTTGAATTCATCATGATTCTTGAGGGACTATTTTTTTTTTTTTTTGGGGCAGAGACTTCTTTGTGTATTTTTTTTTAGAGGGATCAATTTCTCCAACACAAAATTTAAGAGGAACAAATTTGGGGATTTTCTAAGGGAAGAAAAAGTTAGTGTTTAGTGCTAGCATTTATTTTGCTTTCCTACTCTTTCATATCTATATTTTAACTGTATGCTGTGCTTGGGAATACATCCTGAAATATGATGGATTTTACTTGGGGCTGGTTGTGGAGTTGCCCAATCTTCCCTCAATTTGATTCGTGGTGATTCTGTCCCTTCCTCCTTCACCTTAATTCTGAGGGAGGAAAATGTTCTGAATGTCATTTGTAGTTGTTAGGACTATTATTTGTACAATCGGCAGATGGAAGATGAGATTAAAGTATCTTTCAAATATATTAATAAATTAGTCTGTACATGTGAAGTCGGGTCTAGCCATTTATATTATGCAGTTACAAATTTCAAGACATTCATGGCATTTAGGCTGCTTTTTTATATTAAAAAAAAAGGCTGCCTAATACTTCAAATGTAAATAATAATATTTCCTCTATACTTCGATTTATGATAATATTAGTAGTGGCTCTTTGCTACATTAAAATGTTTGAGAGTGATAGCTGCATCTATTCAACTGTTTAAAGGGGGAAAGAGAAGAAAAAACTTGGCAAATTTAAATTGTGTCAAACCTGCATGTATATGTCTGGGCAGGTTTATATCGCTTCTTCTTGGCTTCCCTTTCTTTTTTATGCTTTTGTTCCACACTGTATGATATATATATATATATATATATATATATATATATATATATTGGTCTTGTTTTATATTTCATACTATCTCAGTTACTTTGACAAATGGGTCTAACTACACATTCAACAGATGGGAGGGAGGTCCAAGCAAAATTCCATGGACCTTTGAAGCTGAAGAGACCATGTACCTGCTGGAGGGAAAAGTGAAGGTTACTGTTGAAGGTTCTGCTGGATCTTTTGAAATTGGAGCTGGTGATTTAGTTGTCTTCCCAAAAGGAATGAACATTACTTGGGAAGTGATTGAAGCTGTGAAGAAGCACTTCAGCTTGAAAAAATAATGTGCATACAATCCCTTTTTAACTTTTGTGGCATCATTTGCTTGACTTGATAAATTACTCACTGGCTGTAGTTACTAGTTGCTACCTGAGTGCACCTTAGACTTACACTTCCTTAGACTGCACCTTTGACAATGATCCTATTGGAAGTGATTTCTAATTTTTTTTTTTTAAGATCAATATATGGGGGTAACACTTTCCCATCTCTTCACCGGTTTCTTTGAATTATCTACGCATCCTTGCACATTTGAATTAGCTGTTGCTAATAAATTCATTTTAACTTGTGAACTTGTTGCAATAGATATTGGTAACCATTTCAATTGGATTTGATAAGTCAATCGAATTTAAAACTACATATTTTTTTGGGTACAATTTGACTAGTTTTGGCCCACACAAACGGCTCACATCCCATTTTTGGTTAGTCCTAATCCAATTCAGATAGATTTGTTCCAAGACATCGAGTTTGCATGTGAAACATTTAGCTGAAAATTTTCAGTCTTGTTCCATATAAAAAAGAGTAGACTATGCTTTCAGTCATCCTTGATCTCTGGGACACCAGTACTAGAGAGAAAATGTCTTCAGTCAGACTTTCTCAAAACCAATTGGAACTTTGTATAATGTGCTGCCTAAATTAGCAATGCTACACTACACCTTTCTTTTTCTTCTATTTCCTTCCTATCAAGTGAACTTAAACCAGTAGCTATGCTGTTATACAAGGGATAATTACAGCAAATTTCAAATGTGATCTTTACAAATAACAATGACAATGATGATAAATTATACACTCTATATGGTTAAATATAATATTACATGCTCATGGCTCTTGATGAAACCTCGGAATCCCCATCTTGTGAGTCTGATTCAGCTGCATCAACATTAGCCTGCAAAAAGATTAAGCAAATTGAATCTAAACTACATGCCACATCCTCTTAATTCATAACTACTGCAAATGAAAGAGAGCATCTCCAGCAGGAAATATGCTATTAGCAGGGGCTACAGGGTAACTTAACAAGCACCCTAGTGATCATGCATAGTTAAAAACTCACCTATTAGATAAAATTATTAATAATAAATCCGCAAAGGATAGAACTGGTTCATAATATACAAGAAAACCCAAGAAAGTCTGTATTATTTGCTAATGAGAATACAATGGCGTAGCCATGTAGGGATATTTGAGAGATCCCTTACTCTCCTAGTTCCTGACATCGTAATGTCTCAACTGATAACTTGTTCATCTCTTTTATACCCTTTTTATTATTACTTAATTATTCTTCCTAACCATTAAGGCCCAATGATCAAGGGGTGATCTGTATCACTAAAGGAATCACATATTCAAATATAAGATCATACCACTGACTCCTTCATCTTAGCAAGGTACCGCTCCAAAGCACTGTCTCCGCGAAGAATTTTTCCTCCACATCCAGGGGCATTTAGTGTTCCTACTGACTCTAAATCAACAACAACTGCATCAACCCGGTCATCTCCTGTCTTAATATCTGGAACCTGGTGCATATGAGCGTTGAATGTATTAGTAAAAACACCATGTAGATTGGTGATAGTTTTAGATACTTGACTATAGTCAGATATTTAAAAATAAATACATTGTTTCATACCTCAAACATTGCTTCAGTTAAAATGCTTTCCAGTAGGGATCTTAAGCCCCTGGCGCCAGTATTTTTGGCCATCGCCTTCTTTGCAATTAGTCTCAGAGCTTTGTCTGTGTAGTGTAGCTTTACCTGAAGTATAGGGGTGAAGTGTGAGAAAATAGACCTCTCTTACTGCACAGTGCACACTATTCACTTCCATTCGTGATTGCATGAATGAATGAACAGAATGCAGACTCAGACAGGACAATTTGAATCATTTGAACAAAAAGCTGAAACAATTTGACCAGTTTTGACCAAGCAAATACTAACACCAAATGGCACAGGAACCAAATCACCCAGGGCTAGTTTTGATCAGGTTTCTATGTCAAGTGCCAGTGTAATTGATAAAAAGATGTCGCAGGCCATGATCTGAGGCAGGCTTTTAACCAAGATCAGCAAATGAATTTAAGAAAAAACAGAAGAGACTAAGGCATACTTTGGTTTCATCAGAAAATAGGAACAAGGAGACTGAGTAATTAATTATATAAGAATATGAAATAAAAGGTATATTAAATCAGTGAGTCATTATTAGAATAGGCCTGCCACAGAAAATCATTAAATCAACCACTTTAACCATGAGAGAGAGAGAGAGAGAGAGATGCTTACATCATTCATACTAAATAATTTTTTGTACTGCTTGCCAAGAGCATTTTTTGGTTCTGTGAGGACCTGTAAATCCAAAAGTATTTCAATATTCCATATGCCTTATCAAAATCTAAAATAAGTAAGACTATAACTCCTTCCTCAAGTAGGCTTGCCCAATTTCACGTAAAATTAAGCATTCCAAATTTCAAGTCTAAGCCCGAAACTGACTTACATACCATGCTGCAAGTAGCAGATGGGAAAAACTTAAGATGATATCCCCAAGGCCCAGACACACTATCGCTAAAAAGAATTGAAGGCTGACAAATTACAGGCCCAATGGAAATAAACTCAAACAACGTTTTGAACTTGTTAAGTACATATTTTATACTATATAGAGAAGAGATTCCTCACTTTTAGAGTCTTTTCTACTTTCCCAAAATGCTAAACAGTTAATTTTGCTACAACTGAAAAGAAAGGACCACATTGGCACGATGTCAATATAAATTAAACACAGACCCATAATGGCTCGTTTTTATATGTAGGAAGTGTCAGAACAGAATGATCATCAGAGCCAGTAGACAAGAAGAATTAGTCCTTGGAGTTGGAGCACTGAACTGATAAGCAAAATCAGGAAAAGCTATGAAAAGTTCATTGAAGATATAACAATGAAGGAATACCAGCATAAGTTGGTCCTCGGTTAAAGCTGACAAGCTCACTAAGATGGGGAATCGTCCAATAAACTCTGGTATGAGGCCATATGCAATAAGATCTGCACTTTCCACCTGCAAATTATTAAATGCAACTTCTATAATTATTTGGAAGGTTGATGGCTATGAGTATAACAACTTTATTAATACATTTAGATTTTTCTCGGATGCTAGAGGGCTTGGGGAAAGCACACAGCACCCAGTAGAGGAGAACAAGATTTCATCCAGATAATAAGAGTCAATACTCACCGATTCAAGTAAAGAAGATGTTACTACAGAGTCTATTATTCTGCCAGCTCTCATATTGGCGCGAACTGGGGCTCCAAAACCAATAGAAGAATCTTGCCGTCTGGTTTATTTGATAAAAAAAGTTAACGAATAATCCCGAAGAAACCAAGATGTATACAAAGCATCTGTGATCTGAGAACAAATATTTTTGCAATACAGAGGCAAAAAGGATTTACCTCTCTGAAATTGTTTTTTCAAGATCAATAAACGCTCCACCACAAATAAAAAGAATATTCTTTGTGTCCATCTGCATATCATAAATGAATGCAAGTTAATTCAAAACATTAACAAATAACAACTAGTGTTACTAGAATTATATGCATACTTCCCTAGTCACTAGTTGACTGAAGCTGGGCTCACATTGATAGACTATTGACTATTGAGAAATACTTGATAGGGTGACATGGAACCAATTGACAATTCATCTAATTACATCCAAGTACATACATGAATAAAATAAGAAGGAATGACAAAGATGTGATTCTTTCCAAAACAACATACCTGTATGTTATCACCCCGTGGATGCTTCCTAGCTCCTTTCTCAGGAACATTGACTATCTAGACAATAAGAAATCACTCCAAGTTTAGGATACTGGAAGAACAGCACTAACTGTTTTAACATTCATCTCTTTTAGAAACATTCAGCACAAATAATCAACAAATTTGTAGAATATGAAAATATTCCAAGAAACAGAAAAGTGATGTTACAACAGTTTTATGTACTTCGAATTGTGAATTATGAAAGAAATTGAATTTTATATTTATCTTACAAACTAGAACTGTACATAAATAAAAAAAAATTATTAAAACGAATCTTAAACACGGTAGCCAAAAAAAGGCTTCAGATAACACGCTGAAGTTAAAATCCTAGAATCAAGCGAAATTGACAATAACTGACAAGGTAGCTAAACTAGTCTCAAGTCAAATAATTCAATGTTCCGTGTTGTTTATTAGTTTTGTCATGCAACGTCTAGGCGAAAAAGATATAATGATAATTCAAAGTTCAATTACTACTGCAGCGGATGCTTTGATAATGATTCAAATAAAATAGGCATTTTTTCAGTTGAGTCACTACAGGGGCCTAATTGGTGAAAAACACAATTTCGTTGTAAGTCAATCAAGAGCATAAAGGTTGTTTTCTTTGCCTACAAATTTTGTTGCAGGATATACAAGATATCACTTTCTTAACATCATGATATATGGGCTGCTAATGGAAGAAAAGCACAGAGCAAACAATCAGTTCACTTAACAAAGTTCATTAAAAAGCTGAGAAACCGATGAACTGGAGTCCGGAATTCTTTTACTTACAGTTCCTTCCAGCATTTTTAATAATGCCTGTTGAACGCCCTCACCAGAAACATCCCGGCTGATATTTAAGCTCTCAGCCTGTTGCATATACCATAACATTTAAAATCTATAGTGGATTAAGAAATGAGGAACTTAAGAAACTGAATTCGCTAACAACCTTCTTAGTTATCTTGTCAACTTCATCAATGTAAATTATCCCTTGTTGAGCTGCTGCAACATTGAAATCTGCTGCCTATATAGTCAAATATAACCAGCATAACAATGAGATGGCATGTACAACTAGAAAGAATTAAAAAATCACCATAATTCTACTGAATAATACACATACTGCTAGTAGTTTATACAGTATTGATTCATCTTCTCCAACATAACCAGCCTGCAAATTAGAAAATTTCCTCTTTTAGGTCAATAACAACGAAATAATGTCTTAACACAATGAAATCATAAGCCAGCCATGAAACCAAACAAGAACTGAGAAGCAGTTACAACTATCAAAATACCCAAAATTTTATTTGAAAGTAAAAATTGACAGCATTGAGCTCAACATACCAAACACATTCTTATCACTCAGTCACTCACTTAAGTGAAAGACTCATATCGCTGTCTTAGAAAAATGGATAAATCAGTACCATTTAGCCTGTTTACACTGAACTCTAAGTTTGCCAAATTCTAACATTACCTAATCAGTGAGCGCATACTTGCCTGTGTTAAGGTTGTTGCATCAGCAATGACAAACGGAACATTCACAAATCGAGCTAGAGTTTTCGCAAGTAATGTCTTCCCTATTTAATGAAAGTCAGATTAGCATAGCAGGCATGTTGTAATTACAGATACTAATATGCAAAGAGCAAGCAACACATATGCCACTAGTTCTCATTGTATAATTAAAAAGGGAAAAAGCAGTTGTGATGAATGTCATACCTGACCCTGTTGGACCCATCAAAAGAACATTACTCTTTTCTAGCTCCACGTTATCGTCATCATCTAATCCTTCTGAAACTCCAGAATCTGCCCCTGACCTGATATTGAAATCCAGCAATTCAATCATTGCAAATAGATAATTGTCCTTTTGTAATTTCCCCACATGTTTATCATTCTCTTTTATAGAACCCGATATGTTCAACATTACATATTGACGGGTTCATACTCAAAGAAATTCATATAAAAAGGACAAATAAAGAAATCATCAGCATCAGTCATAAATCCACTAAGGAATTCAAATTATGAAAATGAAAGGAACAGCAAAAGAACTAACCCTTTCTGCAAAGTGGCATGATATATTCTTTTATAGTGGTTATAAACAGCTACAGAAAGCACCTACATCAGAAACATAAACCAGTAATGAGATCACCATCAAAAGGCATTAATTAGAATAATGCATTTATAATGACTTATACTATACAAATGAGTGAAAGAAAATGAGAGGAATCAAAACTAAGAAAATGATGAAGACATGACACATTCATTTTATATGCAAATAGTTTTCTTTTTTTAAACCTCATTTTGCTTCACAAATGAACCAAAAAGAGAGCACTGAGTATTGCAAATTAGCATACCAAATAGAGCATTGCAAATGAAACTGGACTAAATGCAAGCATCAATCTTAAACAAAATTCAGGAAAACAGGATACCTTCTTTGCTCTCTGTTGGCCAATAACAAACTTGTCAAGTCCCTTACAGATCTCCTTTGGGAGGGTAACTCCTTACCCAAATTAGACCCTCCCCAAGTAGTCTTCTCTCCATTGGCCCCACCTCCTCCACCTTCCCTTGGCCCCGAAGCGCGGACAACATTAATCCCAGGTGCAAAAGGTGGCCCTGGAGGAGTATGCACAGCCAAACCATTCCCATTACTACTACCACCACCTGGTGGTGGAGGCCATGATGTCTCAGGTGGCTCCCCATTATTCCCACCACCAACACCACCATTGTAGGACCTCAAAGTGTCCCACAATGACACCTCAAGCCAACTACCCCCACCACCACTCTTCAAACCATGATCCTCACCACCACTATGACCACTCTTACCACCTTTCCCATGTGTGATCCTCCTAGAGGACTGAGATTTACCATTGCCAACAACACCATTGTTGTTATTATTAGTGACCCTACCAATCTCCACAAAGGTACCTTGCAAAGGTGAAGTGTTGTAAGGGCGAAAGTAATAAGCAGTTTTGCAAGTTGGGCACAGATTTACCGCTTGGTAACCACCTTCTCCTCCTCCACCATTACTAACAGGAACATGTGGTGCCAAATTGGAACCAGAACCATTACCATTACCAGAATCAGAATCAGAATCAGAAGAAGAAGAAGAAAGGGTGGTTGTTGTTGTTGTGGGAAAATGGCGATTGGAGAATACGAGGTTCAAGTCCTTGGTGCAACGCGGGCAGTTAGCCTCTGCCCGGATCTTCCGGGTCGTGTTGTCGTCTGATCCGCCCGGTCCCACTTGTACCGCTCCTGAACTCCGACGAGGGCCTCCCGCCGGCGGTGATGTCCGGCGCCGATGTGGATGTGGTGGTTCAGGTGGGTCGAGATTGGGCACACCCGATTGAACCGGAAATTCAGACCGGGTCGGGTTGGGTTAACTGTCAATTGGGTCTCCGAGAGTGACGCCACTTCCTTCACCTTCTTCCATCTATAGAAGATTCGAGACATGGATGCAGAATTTCGATTGAAACAAAAAATAATAAAAATGGTAACTTTGGTATAACAAAAATGAAAAACCACAGAATTGAGGTTTGCTTTTCTAGTGTTTTGGAGAAGATTGCATTTGTTTCGACGACCCAATTGAGAAAAGATTGCAGCTTTGGATCTGTGTGTGAGAATTGGATAGTGGGTACGTGTTAATTTATGAGTTCCTTTTTTTTTTTTTTTATCTGTGCGTGGTTGAAGACAGGGGAAGAGAGAGAAAGTGAAGGGCAAACTTGGAGGGGAGGGGATTGAGCAATAAGATAGAGTTTAGGAGTGTTTCTCGGCGCAGGGAAAGAAACACATGACTCAGAGTAGAGATAGTAGATACATACACATACAGATACAGATATACTTCCGCACGCATGTAACACACACACTTGTCTGTTTCTGCAGTTGTTGATGGTCGTGGGTGATGGTTATGCGTCAATATGTGAGGATATGTGATGCTGTTAAACCAGTTACTGCTTTATGTGTGTGTGGTTTGTTTTCCAATTTTGACACTTTGACCATATCCGTTTTTCTTTTTCCAACCCACATTTTATTGCTGCTCTATGATTCTTTTGTTTGAGAAGAATATGCAATTTGCAGCCATCAGCTACTTTTTTGTTTTCTATAAATAATGAAAGGGTTTAACTGAAATACATTGATCATGTAAAAAAAATTTATACATTCATCCAATCATATAATAACACTTTAATAAATATGATTACTTTTCACCTCATTACTTGAAAAATCATACAAAATGAGATATTTAATTAGATAATATTATAAAACTCTTTTGCACTATCAATATATCACAATTAAACTCATAATGAAAATTACGACAGCCCCTGTTAAGATAAGTGATAACAAATGTAGGAGAAATTGGGCTGGGATTGGATCCTCGTTCATAAAAGTTGGTATGGCAAATACTACTAGCATTTATGTATCATGGTCTAAACATAGCAAAGGGATTTGTCTATCAATTTTCTCCTGCACGTTCGTATTCATTGACCTTTTATGGTTGGACATGCCAAGGCTATCACATGGATTTGATTTTCGGAGGATGACAATCTTTTAATGAAATTTATAACATGATTTTAATAGGTAGCATGATCTTGAATTATGACTTCTAGTTTTTATTTCATGAATAATTCTCTCATTGATACTAGTGATAAAAAAAACGGCTGATTGATCCCTACATAACATACTACTTTAATTATTATTTTTCAAAAATAATTTGGGCAAACTCCTCTCTTTTTTTATATTTAAATCAATTAACGTCAGTGAGGAGAGGCACTCCCAACTGCATCTTCCAATAAATTGTTTTTTAGTTTGAATAAAATTTTGATCATGATTTTTACTAAAGATTTATTGGGCTTGTTTGACCCAATTGGATCTAATTCCATTGGGTTCAATATTGATTTGGTCCACTATTATTATACTGTGGTATTAATATGCAGACTGAATTATAAATTTTAAACAACCATAAATATGCGATCAAATGGTATGTGTTTATTATTCACCAAAAATGATATATGTTTATTGAAAGAAAAAATGCCCATTTTCATTTATACTTATTTATAAAATATAAAAACTGTTAAATACAATACTTAAAAAATACAAATAATAAACCAGTTAAATTAACCAAATGAATGTAACAAGAGTTTTCTTTGTATACGTCATATTGAATGTAAATTTACTATGAATGAATTTTATTTGATATATATTTCTGGCTTTTAAATGAATGGTAAGAGAACACTTTCTTTAAAAATAATTTGGTCATTGATTTTGCCTATAAGTGAAAACTTATCATGGTCATTAGCTTAGTTCACATAAATGTACTCAAAGTCTTACACCACACTTAATTTTGAGTGGAAAGTCACGCTAACCCTTAACATTAAAATCTTACGAGAAGAAAGAGCTAAGAAATCCCTCGCTTCACTTATTAAAATTAGGGATAAATGTATTTTATCCCTTGAATTTTAAATCATGTGCAATTTACACCTTGACTTTTCAAAATGTGCATTATGACATAACTTTCTAAATTGTACAAAACACCCAGGATAATTTTGACAACTAATGAAGATAAGATTTATATGCATTTAACCTCCCTAATATTTCTAATTTGTGCAACCCAACACTCTGTCTTTGAATATAATGTATAATTAACCCCTTAATTTTTTATTTGTATAACCCAATACCTGCTATGATTTAAAGTTTTGGGGGGGGTTTCGCACATTTGAAAAATTCAAGGTGTCATAATACACGTTTGAAAAGTAGGGTTTTTTGCATAGTTTGGAAAGTTTAGTGTCGCATGCACGTTTTGAAAAGTCATGATTTAAATTGTACATGACCTAAAATTTAGGAGGGTAAAATATATTTAACCCTTAAAATTATAAGCATCGATCATTTAGAAAATTTGCTTTTAGGTCTCAAATCTTTTATTTCACATTTAAATTAGTCACTAAAATTAGGTTTTCGTTAGTCAAATAAGATGTTTAATATTATATTATTGTTAGTCAAAGTAGTCTCTAATAGAGATTTAAAAACAAATTTTCTAAGATAAAAAATTATGATGATTGACACCTATGATTTCAAGAACTAACATGAACATTTACTCTTTACATTTCGTAGAGCCATCAAAGTGGGCTACATCCAATTATTGAACTAGGCCAGCCCAAATAATGTAATGGGTTGATTAAAAATAAATTTATTTATATGTCAAATTAGTACAACATGTTTCATAATTTGTCACGACCAGACTTGGGCACGTAACTGCACTTGAAATCACATTCTCACGTAAGTTTCGTGACTTGTATCATTTCTATATGCACTTAAAAAAATATCCATAAAATAGTTTTATTTTTGCTACATACCAATCACTTGCTCTTGATATCATAATTATAAAAATAAACTCTCATCGTCTGTTTCAAAGTATAATAGTATATTATCACGAAATATGTAGAAAGTTCTTTATATACAAAGTTTATATGAAAGTAAAAGGACTTATACAGTCCAAAATAATATTCTAATATACAAGACTATGCAAAGGTAACATGCTTTATAATTCCGGAATCCTGCGCATTACACTAAAACACGTCTAGGGCAAAATACCAGACACCTCACATAATGGGCTCAAACTAAAATCTAACGCTACTGGGAGGAAGATGGTGTGGAAGTATCCGCAGGAGCTATATCTATAAATAGATAAAAAGGAAAGAAGGAAAGAAGGGGTGAGTTTTGCTACCAAAGCCTAGTGAGTGAGTCTTCACCTAGAACCCTCTCCTTGGGACATCAAAGGGTGTGCATAAAATTTCAATAATATAAATAATGCTCAACCAGCTTGTATGTTCATAGGTATATATGTATATACAAGAGTACCAAAAACACATTGTTTTATAAAATAGCCCAATAGTACCTCAATAGAGAAATAGTAATCTCTATTTTGATTATGCACAATATATGTATAATACAACAAAATCTCTGGTCACGTCTAGGCATTATGTACCGCCCCCAGTGTGACAATAATGGGTACCTAACTAGGTCCCTCTCTAATACTCCTGCTCTGTGCTACTTGGTACCAAGGTTAGCGAATTCACCTAACACACAACCTTGTTCCTATAGTTACTATTTAGTTTAATCAGAAAACACAGGATCATCTTTAAACTCTAAAAACAAAGGCATCTATCCTAAGGTTTAAACTGAGTCAAGTAGGATTCATAACACTAGAGATCATACAATCATAACCAATGCATATTCTCATAACTCAACCTTGTCAAAACACCTTTTATCGACAATGGTCCCTGGGTTTCTCAAAACATATGTATGCTCATAAATCAAAGTCAAAACGTAGTAATCAGGAATGATCTCAGATCTTTATGAGAAGTTTCTAAAATCATAGTATAAGTTATAATTTCATGAAAATAGTTATAATGCTCAACATAGAAGTTACAGATGTGAACTCACTCACCTGGAGTGACAGAAAAACAGGAACAACACCACCGAGTTTTGGAAGCAGGATTGGCACCTGATTTATCACTTAAATAATAGAATACTATATTAACTACAATCCTACTAAAAGAACACTATGACACATCTGTGATGAACACCCTATTAAACCCCTAAGAACAAGAAGAAATTGAAGGAGAAAATGGGTAAAATTAGAAAAACAACATACCTTAAAGTCTTAGGAGTGAAAGATTGAAGTTAGAATTGAGATAAATGGAAGAAAAATGGAGTATTGATGGTGAAAATAGGTTGAGAGGTGCGGTTTCTCATGTTGGGGGTGAAGGGATGACTTTTTGGGTGTATGAATGTTCGAGACCCGAAATGGGGTTTTTTTATAAAACCATTGATCGCTACAACGCTCACCAGGGGAGCATAGAATCGTCTCTTGCACTACTTCACGTTTCCCTACCGCCGCAATGCTCTCTATAATGGTCTTTCACTTATTTACATTAAGTTAAATCATTTATTTACTTTCCCTTAACTTTAAAATATAAATATAAATAAGGAAATACCCCCCATTTGGATTCAAATAAAATATCATAAAAATCAAAACCCCAACAAATCAAAATCTAATTTTTGGGTTTTAGTTCAAATTTGGGAATTTCAAAGATTTGATAAACTTTTGGGCTAAAAACGAAGGTTTAAAGATTTCATAAAATTTATTCAAAATCGTTCTTTAACTTGTTTTTCTCTAGGAAACAATTATGGGGACTTTTGATCTCAAGAAAATGATTTTATTATATAGCCCTCCAAGGGCGTGTAGGTTCAGACTTAGTGAAATTCAAGACCCTGAATGACAGATGAGGGTAACTGGCACCTTTCCTAAATCAAAAGAATTTTCTAAACTTTTTTATTTAAATTAAAGTATTACATAATTACGTTTATCATATTCAAGGCAAATTTGTTTGAACTATATATATAAAAGATACTTATAATATGTTTAGGTCATTTGTGTAACACCTTAATAGCTCCAACGTACGCTTAAGTTCACATTTGAATTCTATTAGTTTATTACCTTTTAGTTTTGTGAAATAAGGCTCGCATTTTTCATAAGCTTGTTCAAATACGAAACTGAAAGGTAACAAACTAATAGAATTCAAATGCAAAATTAAGCGTACGTTGGAGCTACTAGGGTTTTATAGATGGTATCAGGGTCCCAAGATTGGTGTGCTAGCGAGAACGTTGGGCTTCCATGAGGAGGTGGAGCGAGTCCTACATCGGTTGGGGAAGAGCGAGTCTCACATCGGTTGGGGGAGAAGAAAACATGTCTTATAATGCTGTAGATACCTCCCCATGCAGACGTGTTTTCCACCATGGGGGACGACAAACCAGCTGAGGGACGCAAGACCCCAAAGCGGATAATATTTGCATTGCTAAGGTTAGACCTTACAATTTGAATGTTGAGGCTATTGATTCCATGGCAGCCACCTATTTACCTGTCTAACATTCTAACCATAAAACCCCTTATCAACAATACTATGTGCAATCAGCAATCACCCTCATTCTCCACCACACCCAAAGCCACCACACTTCCTCTTTGCTCCTTTATTCGTAGTCAAACATTGCATTCCCTTGCCACATTTTGTTCAAACCGAATGCCTTGTCTCCGTCTTATGCTTGACACCAACCTATTGCCATTAGAGATGACAATCGTCGAAACAAGTATAAGCTAGAGGGTAGTCCCCAGCTCCTGCCTCAATCCTTTGAGTATTATCTTATTCATGTCCCCAGTCCTCGCGATGCAAAAAATTTCCCCTATCCTTGACCATGGGCATCCCGATTCCTCATAGGGATTTGCAGAGACACAAAAAATATATATAAAAAAAAACTTGTATAAACCGTTTAATAACAAGGTTGATCAAAGTCTTAGGCTTTGATTAGGAGTTTTTTTTAAATGGCAAGGAATGACAAATGATGGAATGAAATAGAAGAGAAGGGAAGAAAATGGATATATACATGTCATACCCTTGTTTAGGAGTTTATAGTATAAGAAATGGAATACAAATGTATGTAAATTTTGGGCCTTTTGGTTTGAGTTTCTAGTTTTCAGTTTCATTTTGCTTTTTAGCTTTCTAGATTTTGTGAAGGAAATACTGAAAATTTTAAAAATTACAAATTCTAGTTTTCAGTTTCATTTCTAGTTTTCAGGATTTCCTTCACAAAATCCTTAAATCTGAAAGCTGAAACCTAAACTCAAATCAAACAAGCCCTTTGTTTTCCATTTTTCATCCATTTAAGCTGTAAGTACAGTGTTCATAAATAAGGGTAACATAGGGAAAAAAAATCAAAAAGCAAACAACAGTTGTTTCTAAACCCTGGAATTTGGAGGGTCACTAAATTTACTGTTTAGGAAGGCATGGAAGGGCTTAGTGGACCATTGCTTACCATGTCACTCCTTCCATAAAAGAGCTCTCAAACACACGTGATATCAAAATTCAGTGCCATTTCCTGTCACTCTCCATGTTGTGATCTCCCAAACATACCCTTATGCTCTATCTTACATTATTATAACACTAAATCCTTAAAATTTAAATCAAATCCACAACATAAACTTTTAAACATGGTACAATACCATCACAAAGACATACACTTTTAAGTTAGGGTTTACTATTTTTTTATTAAAAATAATAAATATGATTAAATACATGTGAAATCATTAAATTGCCCTCACGATGGGGATCTTTATGAGGTGGAGTCTTATCATTAAGTCAAACCAGTGTTGTTTACATAATAAGACTTATCTTTTTTGAATTTTGGAATATGGTATAACAATTTGATTTGAGCTTCATTTGATTTTGTTCTTCATAAGTTTTGCATTTTACTTATTTGTGAATTTATAACTTTAGTTTTTCTATGTTTTTATTTTATTTTGTAATTTTTGTTTTTAATTTTGATTATCCAACATGTATAACTCACCAGCGTAAGTGGATTGAGTTGGACTGAGTTTATCTTTTTCTTTTTTTGGCCTTTTTGGTTCACTTATACATTAATTTATGGTGGGTCAAAATTCTCAATAAATTAGGGTAGCCAGTTGACCATTATAAAATTTTCCTCCTAATAACAAATAAAGATAAGAAGCAATGTTACCCAGTCAAACAAAATACTCGAGGTTTTGAGAGAAAACAAGAGCGTTTATTGGATAAAAAAGTGACATTAATAAGTACTTATTTATCAAATGATCAATAAGCTTGTTGCATTTGTTTAACAATAATTATGACTCTCTAATGCGTTGTTGTAAATAAAATACAATCAAACTCAATAGACTAAATTTCCAATTGAATCCCTAAATTTATAGTGAAAGATAAATTAGTTGCTCATTTAGACATCCCATATTAGTTCTTTAAATTTCACAAATAGGGATAAGTTAATTCTTCCATCAAATTATCATATGAACTATTAATAGAAATATTCATGTGTTCTGTAATTTACTTATGCGTACTATTAATTTTTATAGTTGGTCATAACTTGCCTTATCCATCCGTTTTACGTAGAACCAATGATAACTTAAAATCAAAATTTTTTTCTGAATAGTGAGCTATGGTGAGAGAGAAGATGAAGAAGGGTCTAAATAGCTTTGTCTAGAGTAAGACAAGTTAGGATCAACCATAAAAATTAAAAGTACACGTAAACAAGTTAAAATATACGTAAATAAGTTAACAAGACACGGCTTAGATAACAATTTTACAGACGGACTAATTTGTCCCTATTTATGAAATTTGAGAGACTAATATGAAATTTTCCAAATCTGAGGAACTAATTACTAAATGAGGATTTTAGTCAACTCAATATAATCTATATACAACAAATATTGACCTTATGCATGTACATATGAACCTAAAATTTCTTAAATATAATAATCCAAGAGGAGCCAAGGAGGGTTGATTTGCATGATTGCTATAACTTTGCATGTAAGCATTTGAACTAGAAGACGTGCTTTAATCCTAGATTAGAGCAAATATTCTCCTCAATGTAATTTTTATATATTAAAAAGTCTAGAGGAAAAGTATTGTTAAGATGAGATAAATCTAATTCTCAAGGGAAAAGAAAGGCTAAAAAGAAACAAATAAAGTTATAACATTCCTATTTAAGAATGAATAAAAAAAAGAAAATGTTAATTAGAGTTGATTCACCTTATTACTCATCCACTCATGCATGACCTTAAAATGGACCGAGTGATTTTTTTTGTAAATTGTTATTATCTAAACGGGTCAAACTCATCGGACTAACTATTTACTTGTCAAAATTAGATGGATTGAGCTTAAAAAATCTTGACTCATTTAAATTAATCCATTTTCAACTTGCCCCAATTAACTTATGGGTTGAACGGACCAACTCGTCTAACTCATAAAGCTAACATGTTTACGTGTTTGTTTATTTAGAGAATTTAATAGCCTGTTGGCAAGTGTTTTAAAAGTTGTTTTTGATTTTTAAAAGTAAAAAAACAAAAAAAAAACTTGTTTGGATGAATGATTTTTGAAAACATGTTTTAAAAATAAAAAAACAAAACTCTCATTTAAAAAACAGAAAAACAAAAACAAGTTTAAGATGTTTTTGAAAACGTTTTTCAAACCCAACTTATTTTTTTCAATTTACAACCTGTGTTAGTAAATTTGTAGAAGAAGAAGGAAAATGAGCCACCTCCATCGCCCTGCTGGTGCCACCATCGTTGTGCAACCACAACCACCATCGCCCTAGGTTTCTCCACCCCGAACAATGACCTCTGCTTCCTTTGACCCTCTCCATTACCCAGGTGAGCCTTCATCACCTCCTGGGTTCGGGCGGCCACTCCCAGTTCGGATCCGTGTCGGTCGACAACCACCCGCTTCCATCGGCGGCGATGCGTGAATGGTCCTATTCGCCTCCAGGAGGGGCCTCCGGTCGCGATCGGGTTAGAGGCGAAGGCGGAGTGGATGCGGAGGTGGCTAATGACTTTGCTAGCTCTATCGCGGAATCGAACGACATGGTCGTTGGTGGTAATGGAGAAGAAGAAGAAGAACACAAGATGGGAGACGAGGAAGCTGAGGACGCTGACGATATAGCAAGTGGCATGAATGAGGAGCCGAAGATTGCCGGGACTTTTCAGATGTCGCGAGAGGAGTCCAATGGCTTCCTCGAAGATGTTGTTCTAGCGTTAGAGGTAGCTCTGCGACAATCTGAGAGCTTCATTCTCATCTCTCGAGTCAAATTGAGTGGAAGTGGAGATAATAGAAGATGGCGATAAAGCTCTGTTGTGTGAGATGCTTCTACTTCAATATGTTGATTTGCGTTGAAGGGAGAACAAGAACACTAGGTAGCAGATGGTACCAATTGTGTGAGCTCTGTTATTGATTTTTTGTTATGATATTTGCCAAACAATTTTTTATTTTATCTATTTTAAAAGTTGTTTTTTAAAAAAAATTACCCAAACAAGTTTTCTTGTTTTTTATTTTTAAAAAATGAGCACAAACTTATTTTTTAAAACAATTTTAGAAAACAAAAACATAAAAACACTTCCAAACAACTCATAAATCTTGTTTTATAAATTACAATATCTATGTCTAAGAGAGATGATTAAGTGAGAGGAGTGATTGATTGTGAGTTATAAGAGTGAATCTTGATTAATGGATTTTACATAAATAGTCAATATTAAAACATAAAATTATATGATTTTTTCAAATAGTTATATGAGCTTTAAATAATTTTCTATCTTGATCATTCAAATATAACCATATGACTATTATTTGTTCATCTCACTCGTAATAGATCACTTATCACACTTGATATGCCTCCATGTCTAATATTCACTAAATCTATTTGTTTTTGCCCCTTTGTATTTTGTTAGAAATAACTTAAACCAACCTCTCATTTTGTGAGCCCATGTTTCATGGGTTATACCTTAATATAACGACCTAACTTGTTTGAATCTGTCCATCTAAGACTTGGTTTAGTATTGCTATGCCTTTCAAAAAGCAGCTTAAGTTCTAGGCTCTAAAAGCGCTTTCAAAAAATTATAGTAGTATCGTTTAGTAAAATATTACAAAAATTGCTTAATAAACAAAAGCCAAGGTAATAGTGTTTGGTAAATATGCTTCAAATATCCAAAATGACAATAATGAATATAGATATTAAAAAGTGTGATTTCTGCATTTATTATTATTAATTAAAGTAAGACCATATTGATCTTTTGAATTTCAGAGAATAGAAACAACTTTGAAAAGCACCTCATAAGGTGTTCTCAAAGCATAACTTTTAAAAGCTAAAAGAGCAAAAATACCTCAGCTTTTGGTTTATCAAATAATAAAAGTTAAGTTTTGTTTTTCATAAGTTAGAGCACCCTTTTGAAAAGCTTCACCAAACCCACCCTAAGTTTGTTTAATTTATAGGTCTAAACTTGTGCTTAAATGGATCAGTCAACAACGTTAAAACGCGCATCGTTTTTTGGATTACGAAAATTATACCCAAAGATAGCAAAAGTAGGGATGTTAATGACCCGAGACTTACTTAGATAAGTTTGGACTTTGAAATTTGAACCGAGACAGTTTAAGTCAAGTTCAAGTTATATTTTGGATTGGCTCAACCTAATCCAAAGTCAAACAATCTTTTTAATGTTATATTTTTATAATAACTAATGATAAATTAGAAGATTTTATACTTCATCCGATGCAATTTATACATCTTAATGTTATTTTTATATTGATATAATTTATTTTGAAATATATCATAAAATATCTCTTGAATTTTAATTCTCATATGTACAATTTTACGATTTTAATATGCATAATGTCTAAATTTTTTTGTGTTGGTTAAACGTCGGTTTACTTAGGGTGTGTTTAGTATACTGGATTACAATGAGGTATAGCTTACTATATGTTATGGTCTTATACGTTGACGTATTATTGTATTTTATATATCATAACCCTCTTATACGTTAAAATGCTGTATAACTAATAGGCCATTAAAGTAATTAGGCCTTATTAGCTTTTAATGTATAAGGTTATTTTTATTTTTTAATATTTTATTATAATAAAATAATTCTTAAATAAATAATAATAAGTAAATATTTATAAATAAAATTATTTCATAATAAATAAATATTATTAACAAATAATATATGATATCAATCTAGCTATATACAATAAAAATAAAAAGTAATTATAATTAATAAATATTAAATAGAAATAAATGTTTAAAATAAATAATAAATAATATGTAATATATAAAAGTAAAGATCAATAATAAAAATATTTTGAGTTAATATTTATTTTAAAATTGAAATTTAAATAATTATAATTAAAAATATAAAATATTAAAAATATATAAAAGAGTTTATTTATATAATTTATTGAAATAATAAATAATTATAAAATATTGAAATAAATAATAATATTTAAAATAAATTAAATTTTAATTAATAAATATTTATCTAAATATGATATTTAAAAATTATATTTAAATCACTAATAAAATATTTTATTTTATTTAATATTTAATTAAAATATTAGAATTATTTATAAATAAATGATAATATTATAAAATATAATATCTTATATAGTATTATACCAAAAATGTATAGAATTAAAGTTTATCAAGTTTTATATTATCACTTATTTCATCAGATCTTATACTATCAACTTTTATCCTATCCAGGATAATAAATTGGCTTTAGCCATCATTAGGTCAAGTTTAAATTCAAATAAATGACCCAATCTAAAATTGAACTAATTCAGGTTTGGTCCATCCCATAAAAGAATCTCATAAAATATAATAAAAAAAGAAAAAAAAATTCAAGAGAGGTGCCTTATATATTGTTAACTTTCTACTTGAAAGGCTGCACAACGCAGAGGTGGAGCGAAAGAAATAGTGGCAAAGAAACCATCGACAACGACAACAACAAACAACACAGACATCCTACAATAAAAATTTTCAACACACTCTTGAAACCATTTTTTTATATTTTCTTCAGTGCTTTTTTCAAACGATCTTCAATTTCTACGCGTAACTGTAAGTCATCACCAACCATCATCTCATTTTCTCAAAAAAAGAAAAAAAAGAAAAGAAAAAAAATTGTGTTCTGTTGTTCTCTTAACCCTCACAGCATAATCCATTCTCATGTGTATATATTATCTGAAGTCTGAACTGAATCTTCCTTTATTTTCGTTTTTTCAATCCAAAATTTTAAACTTTAACTCATTTTAGGGTTACCCTTTTTCTATTTTTCTCTTATCTTTTAATGTTGACATTTAGGGTTTGTTTTAGGGTTTCAACTTCTTAGCTGGCTGAAATTGCGGTGGATGATTCGGTGTTGTCGAGTTTCGAGTTCCTGAACACTGGGTAATTTCTGATCCTGTTGTTTTACTGCTAGTTTTGCCGAGTGAAATTGATTTTTCCATTCTCAGCTGTGAGCTTTTGTGCCTTTTGACTTGAGAATTGTGATATTATTCATTTACAAACTAGGAGTGAGGTTGTGTGCTTTGTGATTATAGAGAAATAAGTTGATTTTTTTTTTCTTTTTCTTATGTATGTTCTCATTCAGTTAGAATTGCTTTTGTCATGTATTCCTTTATATGTTGATTCTGGTTCCACGTGCCGAATCTGAAGGACGGAATGGAAATTCCATGCCTGTGCCAAATGCTGAAACGTGAAAGTTCATTAATTCCTGATTCTGTTGTATTACTGCTTGGTTTGGCCGAGGGAATTTTTATTATATTTTCAGTTGTGAGCTCGTATGCCTTGTGAATTGAATTGTGATTGTATAAATGGACATCTAGGAATGAGGTTGTGCAGCGCGTGATTACGGAGAAAGAAGTTTTTTTTTTCCGTTTCTGTTTTGTTTCCTTATGTATGTCGTCATTCCAGTTACAGTTTCTGTTATACATTCCTTTATATGTTGATTCCGATTCCACGTGCCAAATGTATAGAATGTATTTGAATTGAATGAAATGCCAATCCATTCCACTTTTGATTCCGCACATTGTTTGCAACTAATGTACTCTTAATTAACGTGTCTTGCCAAATTAATGTGGGTATTGTTGTGGTACGCTGCTACGCAACACGTGAGCGCTACTTCAGCTACCTAATAATTGCATAGGCCCCACTCTTTGAAACTGTGTGAGCACTCGTATATTTTGTATGCTGACGCCTGACTATGTGATGCATTCGTGCACTTGAGTGCACAGTAGCATTGCCCAGATAATGTTGCCCTTGTATTTTATATCTTTCAATTCATTAAATTTACATTGCTGTACAAGTTGTTAATTTCTTAGCTAAGATAAATTTTTTGCATTATAGGGTTTGATTACATCAAGGAACTGCTCTTAGAAGCAGTACAGGAGCTCAAACTATGTAGAATTTGCTACCAAAATATTTTTAAATGGAGAAATATTGGTGTGATGCTACCACAAAATACTGAGGAAGTAAACGAGAAAGTTGAGAAGGCAGGCCAGAGAAATGGAGTGCAATAAGGATGAGGCCAACAGAGCTAAAGAAATTGCCGAGAAGAAGTTTAATGCAAAGGATCCCTTGGGTGCAAAGAAATTTGCTTTGAAAGCCCAAAATTTATTCCCAGATCTTGAGGGTGTTCCTCAAATGTTAGCAACGCTTGATGTGTATATTTCTGCTGAGAATAAAATAAATGAAGAAGCAGATTGGTATGGTGTGCTTGGTGTTGACCCATGTGCCGATGATGATACAGTCAGGAAACAATACAGGAAGCTAGCTCTCATGCTTCACCCTGATAAGAACAAATCCGTTGGTGCCGATGGGGCCTTCAAACTTATTTCAGAGGCATGGAGTTTACTGTCAGATAAGGCTAGAAGGGCAGCATATGATGAGAAGAGAAGTGCAAAAAAAGGGAAAGTTTCATCCAAGTTTGGAGGTTCATCAGCAACAACAGGGGCTAATGGCAGTTACAATTTTACTAAGACTACCCCTTCAAGTGCAAAGACCCAGAAGAATACTGCTAAAGAACACACTTCATCTTCTTCCCATAAGCCAAAATCAAATACATTTTGGACTGTTTGCCATCGGTGCAAAATGCAGTATGAGTATCTCAGAGTTTATCTTAATCTTAAACTCTTGTGTCCCAACTGCCATGAGGCATTTTTGGCTGTAGAAACTGCCCCTCCCCTGCAAGTGGCATTAAACCTGCAGCTTCATGGGACTTTTCACATAAGCAACTGCCTAATAAAGGCAAATCTTATGCTGGGAAAAACAACATGGCAGCCCCAAATGTCGGGGCAGGGTGTTATAGCAATTCCAGTTTCCAGTGGGCTCCATTCTCTAAAACTTCTGGTGTTTCTAATGTTGCTCAAGCTGCCAGTGTGGTTCAGCAAGCATATGATAAGGTGAAACGAGAACGTGAGGAGGCACAAGCAGCTACCAAAAGGGAAGAGGCCTTAAGAAGAAAGCAGCATTCTAAAAGGGGTTACTTCAATCCTGCTAAGAGAAGGAAGGGCGGCATGGAGGATGCAAATGTGAGTAACCATGGTAAGGAACCTGTAAATCGAATGGGAGTGGGAAACAGAGCAGTTGGAGCATCAAACTCAAGCAGATCTAAACAGGGTAGTTTTGAATATGGTAGGGAAAGTGGAATCAATAAGACCAGTGGTGCCAGAGATTTCTCCCGGTTGAACTTCAGAATCTTCTTATGGATAAAGCTAGAAAAGAAATTAGCAATAAACTCAGGGAAATTCGGTCAAATACTTTTGATAGTTTAGTGGGGAAAGGGAGTGGGGATGGCTTCCAGAAAGCAACTGAGAAAGGTGAAAAATCTTTAAGAAACTGCTATGATACATGTTCTGAAAACAACATTGGGAACTCAGAAGACCGAGAGAGCAGATCCCAAGCCATCAAGTCATTTGCAATGCCAATAGATGTCCCAGATCCTGATTTTCTTGATTTTTACAAGGATCGAACTGAAAGATCTTTTGGTGAAAATCAAGTATGGGCCGCATATGATGATGATGATGGGATGCCCCGATATTATGCAATGGTCCACAATGTTGTTTCTCAGAATCCATTCAAGATGCGGATTGGTTGGCTCAACTCCAGTGTAAACGGTGAACTGAGCCCCCTGACTTGGGTTGCTTCAGGCTTTTCAAAATCTTGTGGGGATTTCAGAATAGGCAGGCGGGAAATCTGTAATTCCATCAATATTTTTCTCACGAGGTTAGGTGGAGAAAAAGTAGTCATGGTGCCATCAGTATATATCCCAGGAAAGGGGAAGTTTGGGCCCTCTATAGGAGTTGGTCTTCTGACTGGAATGAACTAACAGCAGATGAGGTAATACACAAGTTTGATATGGTTGAAGTGCTTGAGGATTTTAATGAAGTGCGCGGTGTAATTGTTATTCCTCTGGTCAAAGTGGCCGGGTTCAAGACAGTATTTCATCACTACTCAGATCCGAAAGAAATCAGGACCATCAGGAGGGAAGAGATGTTTCGGTTCTCTCATCAGGTCCCTTCATACATACTTACTGGTCAAGAAGCTCCGAATGCCCCAAAGGGTTGCAGGGTTCTGGACCCAGCTGCAACTCCATTTGAACTTCTTCAGGTAATAAAAACTGTGGAGGAGGAAGACACGGTGGAACATGACTATGAGGACAGCATCACAAAAGAAACAGCAAGTGACAGTGCCAAAGAAGCCAAATGCGAGGAACTGATCACTGATATGAGAATACTTGGGGTAAAAAGGAGGGGAATTATAATGAAATCCGGGAAAAGGAAACTTTGAAAGACAACAATGGGGACAGCAAAGACGACAATGAGGATAGCGGTATAAAAGAAACAGCAAGTGAAAACATGAAAGAAGCTAACTGTGAGGAAATGATCACTGATATGGGAAAAGTTGGGGAAAAAAGAGGGAAACAATGAAGATATCCAGGAAATGGAAACTTTGAAAGAGGACAAAGAGGAGCAGATATGTGGAAGCATATGACAGCTGGGGCAACTAGCATGCTAAAGGAAATCAACTATAGGACTGGCTGGATCGTTTATGAGGTGATGGCCAAAATTAATTTGACAAAATCGGCGCAAGAATGATTTGGCACTGTGATTGGCTCTTTGGTGAATGAGTGTTTCCTATCACTTTGTCTTATTCAACAAATCGTTGTTGAATATCGATAAATTTTGTCAAATTTTTTCTTTCTATATAAACTATAGTGATCTTAAAATAGTTGTGAGGGGATTTCAATTCTTATTCTAACATTGCAACTCATTACTTCAAATGTTCTAAATGGTTCACTCCAGGTCTTAGCAAATGAAGATAAGTACTGGAATGATGTGTCTATTCCTTTCTCAAACTGTTCTTTATTGAGTTCGTCTGAGGTCGACCTTCTGTGCATAAGGGTCTGACTCCTAGCCTTTCCTTTTTCACTTTTTAGGTTCTTACTCAATTTTGTTTTGTAAAGCATATATAGTGAATGTTCATCATTGTCTGTCCATGTATTTGCAAGTTTTTTAGACTCCCTTGGTGATTAATAACAGTACATTACCAATTGATTACAGATTCTTAACTTTTTTCTATACATATTTTTTGTTTGACGCCTTTCATAGGATCACTGTATTGGATTGTTTAGATTTCTGTTATGTTTTTTTTTTATTTTTTTTAGCGTATTTTGGTTCTGTTTGGGTAGAGTTGATTCTAAATAGTATTGATCATATTAGAGTTGACTTTATAGCAGGAAGAGAAAATGATTGTGCTTCCAATTAAGCTTAAAAAATCGAGGAAAGTCAAATTGGAAAACGAAACATGATAGGTTTATTTTTTCTTTTAATTTTTTTAAATTTTTTTCAAAGTTTAAATATTGATATTTTATGAGTTATAGAGTAAAAAAAATAAAAAAAAAATAAAATTAAAGAAGGGCACTAATAAAAATTATTGGATTGTTATTTTTCTTCGTTGTTAACTGTTCACCATAAATCTTGTACTAATAAGTATTGTTTTCAAATGTTTTGTGATCGAGTTGTGGGAAACTAAAGAAATTTTATATAGATTATGTTTATCTTATAGACCTATGAATATTTTTTATTGATTATATTAATGTTAATAATTTAATATATTTATTTATATTCTAATTAATCATATTTATATATTTATATATTTTTTTATTATATTCCGAATTTAAACTCTAAACCTTTGAACCAGGACCTTAAAGTTTATAGTAAAGTGTCTTATGTTTGTTTTGACATAAAGTAATAAATTTTTATTTTTCCAAGGTAAGAATCAATTCTAATATTGAGTAATCAAAAATCATTAAAAATTAGTAGAATCAACATTGGGATCCAAAATAAATTCTAGACCCCTAAAACACACTTTGTTTTTGAAGTTCAGCGCTTCTTTGTTAGAGTCGTGGTGCATCAAATAATTTATTTTCGGGACATTTATATACTATGAATCAATCAAATTTATCTTTACCAATTAAATACAAAAATCCCTTAATTTTCTATTTTTTTTTTTGTTTTGCCAACTAGTTAAGCTAGTAAGTCTCTGTAATTGAGCACATAGATTTGAGATCAAATTTTGCCTGTCATCCACTTTGGTTCTCATTGCATGTGACAAAATTTATAGATTCAAATCTAAAAGATTATACAGTGAAGTATTTGCGGTGCATGCTTTATTTGCTTATCAAGAAATAAGCATGCTGTGCTTATCGTACAAACTATATCTAAATGTTTTATGCTCCCCACAAAAAAAAAAAAAAAACCACATATAAAGGTTCCAAATTAAGGCAAACTTTCGAAACAATCAATTTTATACATTTTAAAAAAGGGGTCAAATATGGTAGATGGATTCGGTTGAATTGCATATGACTTGCCATTTCGACATGAAAAGTTTTGATCCTGTTTACAGTTCAATCCTGAATTAATGTAGTAGTAATTAAATAAAAAGAGGGAAAAATAATTTAATTCATATATATATATATATATATTTGTCACATTGGTCTCGATCTAATAATTAGATGGTGATATAAAGTTAAAACCTTTTTATACTCATGCAATATATATTTTTTAAATTGTAAATAAACGCTTTATAAGTGACTTCGGTTTTAGAATATAAATTTTTAAAAAATATACATTTAAACTCTTTGAACTTTCTCGAATATATATTGACCATTCCATTAATTTTTCATCAATTATTAACAAAAATATTACAAATTAAAAAGATTTTAAGGTATCGGATTATAAAGTTGAAAAGTTCATATGGTCTATTTACACATATTTCAAAACTCAATTAAAACATACTTATTTTGACAAAAATATAAATTTGTGAAAGTTTAGGATTTGAATTACATATTTTTAAAATTTAGAGATTAAAGTGAATAAGACCTCTATATATATATATATATATATGGTAGAACACATATATCTACATAAAGAATATCAAATGATACTTTAAAGCCTCAAATCCATTTCCATGTGAATTATATGTGAATATCAAATCATAAAGGCTAGCATAGTTAATTGGGCTCCTCAAATATGATTCGATTTTGATGATGCATGGGAAGAGGTGAGCTAAACTAAGAACAAATTTCTCGATGGAATTAGTGTTTGCTTCCGGCCGCAAAAGTACTTGTGAATGTCTCTGTCGTTAATGATTACATAACGATAGAACATGATGAACAAAACTGAAGTACCGAACCCTTGAAGAAAACCATGCAAACACGATCGACAAAGCCGAACCTTAACGAACATGTCTTATCGGTGCTGGCGAAGTGCAACCACCTCAACCATCTCAAGCAGCTCCAAGCATACCTCACCACACTGGGTCACTCCCACACCCACTTCTACGCCTTCAAGCTCCTCCGCTTCTGCGCCCTCACACTCTCCAACCTCCCTTACGCTCGCCTCATCTTCGACCACCTTCATTCCCCCAACATCTACCTCTACACTGCCATGATCACCGCCTACGCTTCTCACCCTCACTGCCACGCCTCTGCCGTCTCCCTCTACCGCAACATGCTCCTTCCCGGATCCCCCAAACCCAACCAGTTCATCTACCCGCATGTTCTTAAGTCGTGCCCAGAAGTGATCGAACACCGCGGCACCGATTCGGTGCATGCCCAGATCGTGAAATCTGGTTTTGAGGAATACTCGGTTGTGAAAACGGCCCTGGTTGACTCTTATGCTCGGAGTTTGGGCTGTTTGGGGAGTTTCGACAATGCTACGAAGGTGTTTGACGAAATGTCTGAGAGAAATGTTGTTGCTTTTACGGCTATGGTTTCTGGGTATGCGAGGGTTGGGGATGTTGATAGTGCTGTGAAGTTGTTTGGTGAAATGAGGGACAGGGACGTGCCGTCTTGGAACGCTGTTATTGCCGGGTGCACTCAGAATGGGTTCTTCAATGAAGGGATTAGGTTGTTTAAGAAAATGGTTGTTCTCGCTATGGAGGAGAAGGATCAGTGTATAGGCCAAACCAGGTTACCGTGGTTTGTGTGCTTTCGGCTTGTGGCCACACGGGGATGCTTCAGCTTGGGAAATGGATACATGGATATGTTTGTAAGAGTGGTTTTGTTATTGACTCATTTGTGTCGAATGCACTAGTGGATATGTATGGGAAATGTGGGAACCTTAAGCTGGCAAGGAAGGTTTTTAAGATGAATCCTGAAAAGGGATTAACTTCATGGAATTCGATGATTAACTCTTTCGCGCTTCACGGGCATAGTGATAACGCGATTGCCATTTTTGAGGAAATGATTGAGCTTGCTGGCAATGTGAGACCGGATGATGTTACCTTCATTGGTTTGTTAAATGCATGTACTCATGGAGGATTGGTTGAGAAAGGTTATTACTATTTTGAGATAATGGTTCGCGAATATGGGATAGAGCCTCGGATTGAGCATTATGGGTGTTTGATAGACCTTCTTGGTCCAGCAGGTCGATTCGATGAGGCAATGGAAGTTATCATGAGTATGAGCATGGAGCCAGATGAGGTTGTCTGGGGTTCTTTGCTTAATGGATGTAAGGTTTATGGCCGCACAGATTTGGCAGAGTTAGCAGCCAAAAAATTAGTTGAAATAGATCCACATAATGGGGGTTATGGCATAATGTTGGCGAATATATATGGGGAGTTAGGAAATTGGGATGAAGTGCGAAACGTAAGGAGGACGCTGAAGGAGCAAAAGTCTTATAAAATCCCTGGCTGCAGCTGGATTGAGGTTGATGACCAGGTTCATCAGTTCTATTCTCTTGATCAATCTAATCCAAAATTGAAGAGATATGGAATCTCTTGGAAAGTCTCATTGGATTTAGAAACGCTGTCAAGGTGGAACTGTAGTCCTTAATCCTATAATTTTCTAAATTCCTTACTAGATTTGGAATAGCTAAACAAAGAAGAGAGGAAGAGGCAATATGCTTCAGAAAATATATACCTGAAACTGTTCACAATAGCCAATGCTGTGCTTGCTTCTGATTCCCGGGACATGGTACACAGCCAAATATGCGGTCACCAAATTGTTTGATGTAATCATTCGGTGTTTGATTACACTAATGTTTTTAAGATTCATCGAGAAAACAGCAGTGGAAGGAAACAAACGAACTCTACGTCAGTTGGCTCTGTCCCTGTGATTATGTTAATTCAGAGAAAGAATTTAGCATTTATTTGGAGGCACTCTGCAGAGAAAACAGAGTATAGAGAGAAAAACAGGACATCTCAATAATAGTGATGTGCTGATACAGCACTGCTTTACACTGTACAGTATTTCAACCGTAGCTCGTGTCTCATATGTTCAACTAATTCTTTTAGTGGAACAAGATAGAAAAACGATTGGGATTCCTAATTTTTGAAGTTGTTGTAGATTAGGCACCTTATATGATCATATCAACATGAATATTATTTTCTCTCATGTGAGCCTAACAAAATACTTCACCTTTATACTATAGAAGGTTTCAACATTCTGCTATGATCCTTATATTATTTTTACTGTTGAATACTGCATTGTTTATTTTTTACCACATGATGTTAGAATCCTCTAGTAGTTTGTCCTACATTGTCATTTCTGATGGATGCTAAACATCAACCCCTCAATTTCTTCATCATGTGGACCCACCTATGATAATGTGGTATGTTTCTTTCTTTTCTAAATGTCTCCTGGTAAGTTCATCTTCACATTAACATGATTTAATCTAGAGAGGCTAAATATTGAGCCAGAATGTGACACAAAGGTAAGAATAGATAGATTAGTAAAGCTTATAAAACCATGCGTTACTCATTATAGAACAGGGTCTCACATAAAACATCCGTATGTATTACAAGAACTCTTTATTCACAAAACACAACAAAGAAACCTTCTTCTTTATCAGACTTATTACATGATTATCATCCATTCATTAATTCACAGCTCCTGCTTGGTCTCATTGACCTTGATCTGCGCTGGCTGCTCGCTGTTCTCAGCAAAGCTCACCACCCTTGGACCCTTGATCTGATCAGGTGCCAACTTATCCAGTGTCAAAGTAAGCACCCATCCTCCAGCTTAGCCTTGACAGAATCCAAGTTCACATTTTCTGGCAACCTGAACTGCCTCCAAAACTTACCATATGATCTCTCCACTCTGTGCCAGTGATCCCCTTTCTTCTCCTCCTCCTTCTTCCTCTCTCCACTCACTTTCAAAACCCGGTTCTCCTCCACCTCTATCTTGATCTCATCTTTCTTCAGCCCTGGAACATCCAGCATTATAACATGCCCCTCTGGTGTCTCCTTCCAATCTACTCTTGCAGATGACAGAGCCATGGCTGGCTCATATTTATCGAGCTCAACCGGGATTCCCTCTAGCACACGAAATGGATCGGGCAAGCGATCTGACCAGAGATCAGCCAAAAGATTGCCAGGACGATCCACATATGGTGGTATCAGATACCCTTTTGCCTTGGATGGAAAACCAGCAAGAAGAAGCAAGATCAGTAGCACCATCACCAACTTCATTGGTTGTGGCCTCATTTTGTATGCTGGAAGCGTATATGCCCTTCTGGTTTAGTAAGTGTTGGAGAATAGATATGGTAGGTGTTGGATAATAGGTGACAGTGAGAGTGTGAGACTATGTTGGACTGTGGCACTTCTCTGTTTGTCTTCAACCTTGTAGACGTAAGTTCAACTTTGTTGCACATATATATAGGGTGTAAAGGTGGCGAATGGTTGGCGTGGTTCTTGAAAGTTCCATGGTGTGATATGCAATCTGCATGGTGAAATGGAAGCGTTCTCGTAAAGTGTAGAGAGATGAAGAAAGTGGCAGCTTAGGATGGTGACTTGTTAACGAGGATACAGGAGCTTTCCGACATGTTCCAGAGCCTTCGTGTTACTTTCTTCCTTTTTTGAGTGATGTTATAGATTGCGTAACAAATGCAATCCACGTATTTTATTGCTGTGATGAATGAGGAGAAATGAAAAATCATTTATCACATTTAATAATAATAAAATATATAATATATATTTATTATATAATTTTATTATTCTTATAATATTTTTTTCCTTTTTATGTACGTAACATTTTCTGTATCCTGCCTGAAAATAATATTTCAATAATTTGTTTGGAACAGAAGAACTATTATTGTTTGGTTTTTCCTTCATTACCCACAGTGCCCGTGTTGGTAACTTATGCAATTAAAAATTATGATTTAATATTTAATTTAATAGATCTAAAAAATTTGAGTTAGTAAAATGAGACATGGTTTATGTACTCACACCTCCGAATTCATCAGATGCATTGATAGAAGTCAAATAAGAAATTTTAAAATAGAAGTAGATGTTTTTAACGGTTGATTCAAAAAGTTGTCCATAGATGCATCGATGTTTTACGTACATATATCAGTACTCTAGTAAATATATGATTCATTTAATCATAAATAAGTAAAAATAGCAATATAGTTAAATTTTATAAGAATACCAAAAAAATGCTTAATTATTTTAGTATTGTAATAAAAGAAATACATTTAAATGTCTATAGACATTCTCTGACGATTTTGTCAAGAGATAAAATTTAAATTCAAATAAATGTCAAAAAAACTATCTAAATTTCTTAAAGATATAATTCTAATTTAAAATAATCATTTGTGCCCAAAAAAATCTAAAGTCAAAGGAGAAACTATATTAATTTTAAAGGGATGTTTACTTTTTCTATTAATTTATATTTTTTAACTAAGAAATTAGTAAATAGGGGTGGAGATGATAATCAAACTCATAATCTTTTATAATTTATTGAGACATATAAAAATCTACTATTAAACCATGAGGTTATTTGCATAAAGGGTTGTTTACTTGCGGACATTTTTTCCGCGTTGTAATTTGTACATTTTCAGAAAAGAATTATATCCTTTTACCTCCTCTATGTTGTTTTAGATTTTTTTTTCCTCGTGTGAGTCTATATTTTTTTAATCTCTTTTTGTCTAAATTATCTGTTCTGAATATCTATTCAACTCTGACTAGCTTATTTCATTATATCAAGTTAATCAACTATATGTTAAACTTCTTCTAGCTTTTTTTTATCCTTTTAAATTTCTTAAGATGTTACCGTGTATGCAGCTGATCCGACAGCAGTAGGCAATGTAAAATAAAATAACCAAACATTTACCCTGTTTAACACCTTTATTATGGTTCAGTAGCATAAAAATTAAGAATAAATGGAAATAATTTTTAATGATGATTCTTTTAATACCATTTCTCGTGGTCCTATTTTTCCTGCTCATATCACACAATTAAAAAGTTACCAAACCTTTAATAATTCAAATCTGATGTATTTTCAGTATAGAGTTATTTTCATTATTTTCAGTAATATGTCACTATAACAACAATTATGCGAAAAACATGGTTTGCATATACATGATTTAATGTTTATGTTAATATACCAAAAATGTTCATGTTAAAATTTCTATATTGGTTACAATTGAACTCTTTTCAGTTACATTTTCTCACCATAATTCATTAACAACTTTTTAAATTTATAAAACTTAATACTTTATCTCATATCTCTCACATGTAAGAGATTGTGAGAGGTTTGACTGAGGCCATAGCCTCAAACTTTATTTGTTGCTAATAAACTTAAAAAATCTCTCACACATGCTTATTTTTATGTTCTCTGATACTTGGCTAGCTATAATTTGTTTTACTTCCTCTTTCCCCTGAAAACACATAGACAAATTTGTTCTCTAATAGTTGATTTAACATGTATAACTTCTCCATTTAACATGTTAATAAACCGCAAATCATGCTACTGGTAGTCATGGGACAATGTTTAATTGCATGCAAGTCCAAAATTACCTATCAATTTGAAGAAAGACAAAATAATAAGACCCACGACAGCAAATGTAAAAGAAGAGTATACATTCCAAGAAGAACCACTATTACAGTTATCCAACGCTTGCTACTATATTAGTCTCTCTTTCATAAATTTCATTCCAACAAAGAGGTTGATAAAAATAATTACACAAAAAACTATAGTTGATGTAACCATAATTGAGATTGTAATTATAAGAACATCCTCATATTTGGTTTTGTCTATCATACACTAGATAAAGTGAGGTGTATACATTTAGCCACATTTATAAGTGTGGCTAGATTCATTGCTACACTTTTGAATTCATTCAGCCACACCTTACACATGTGACTAAACATCTGATATGTGGTACACCACACTTCATCCAATGTACCTTGGCCTTCACCCTCATATTCTTTGCTAATTAAGATGAAAGTGTAATGTTATGACTTATGAATTGAAAAAGAAAGACACATTTTATTTAATAGACAAATTTAATTTTGATACACTAATAATGTAAAAGTTGTTTATATTGTCATTCAATCAAAATCTTTTATTTGAATGACTTTTTAAGTTATGAGTGTGAAAGAACTATTATTATGATCTGACACTACACTATTGGATAATTGTGTAAAAAAACTTTTAGACCGATAGTACATAAAAATTAAATCGATAGAATACCATTATTCATATATTGAGGATCTTGATATTTATTAATTTTGTTTTTGTATCTTTCTGATCCCATAACATGACCCTCTCATGTTAATGAAAAATATTAAGTTGACCCTGATCTGATTATTGTAATGTGAAAATCACAATATATCGTGCGATCTAAGGAACTCAACTTGGAATGGATCCTTGTCAGTGAGAATCAGACGCTTTCCATGCATATCCTGGTGCCTCCCAATATGTTTACAGCCACCTCTAGTCGATGTGGGGCAAAACACAAGCTTGTACCTTACATTGAATACTCTATGAATGTGAAACGTACCACTCAGGATCTTCTTCCCTGATGGATAGTCTTGATCATCACCAACACCAACCCAAGGATAAGGGCAATCATCATCATCATCCACCACCACCCACTTGAAAGATTTAGCACAGTTAATAGGCTTGTGAACGAACTTGATATCCAGAGAGGTACTTGTTGTGACATTATGATGAGAAGTGTTGGAATTTTTTGCGGTGGTCAATTGTACTGGTAGGCCATTGAAATCTGAAGAAAAATGTTGCAAAACAGTGAGTGGGCATGTTGAGTTCTCAGTTTGGCCAAGTATTAATCCACCACCCTCTGATGACTCATCACTTGGAGGGTAACCGGGGAAAATATAGATTACTTCACCGGTAGTGATAGGTGTCCCATCTGTTGCTAGCAATAGTTTATTGTCATCTGAGAAGGCTAGGGGTAGCTTGGTGGTGAAGGCAAAGAAGAGGAAGGAGAGGGTAATTAGTAATGCAGGCTTCATATGGTTTTGCTCAATAAAGCTAATTAAAGGTGTGTATGTTATATGTGTTTGTGAATGTTCCGGTGGCTTGGCCTCTATATATAGAAGTCTGTTCCATGTGAGTTCCTTTCATGTGGATATCTGGCTTTGCGTATGAAAAATCATGATCTATCATATGGTTTTAGTCAAAGTTCATGGTTTTGCTCAATAAATCTAATTAATTAAAGATGCTGTATGTTATATGTGTGTTTGTGTTCCGGTGAATTGGCCTCTATAAGTATTTAACTATTTATAGAATTCTGTTCCATGAGTTCCTTTCATGTGGATATATGGCTTTGCGTATGAAAGATTACCAATCATGGTTTTAGTCAAAGTTTTATATATAGATAGCAACTCATTAATTAGAGGAAAAGCAACATATTATGATCTTGGTGTCAAAATAATATAACGTAATAAAACAAAAAATTGCACTCCGTTGTGTAAGAAGGAAGATGCAAAACACATATCACTTAAAATAAAGAGCAAGATCTTATTCCACAAGAACACTTGCTGATTTAATTCCATCTTTTAATATGTGAAGATTCATTTAATAGACCATCTTGTGAGTCTTCTATAAATATGCTATCACCCATAGAATTTGTCCTAATCTTGTAGGATGATTACTGTCAAACTCTTCTAAACCTTATCTTAAAGCAAAAAGCACATGGCATAACACAAAAATAAAGATGGTAAACAATATGATCGCTGAGTTTCAAACTCCTTATTAATTAATTGCATTGAAATACAAAGCATGTCTTAAAATAGACGCACATAGGTTTACAATTATATAACATGAATTCCCACAAGGTTTATTTTTTCCCTCTGGAAAATCCATTATTGTTTCAAAATTCAACATTTCCACTCCTTAGAACTTATTAAACGTGAAAAGTATATAATTTAACCTCATATGCTTGTATACAACAAAAATCATCACATATCATCATTTTTACATTTACAATCTACTGAAAACAACTTGGAAGGGATCCGTATCAGTGAGAATGGTTGGTCATCTGAGAAGGCTAGGGGTAGATTGCAGGTGAAGGCAAAGAGAAGGAAGGAGAAAATTAGCAATGTACGTAGGCTTCATGATTTTATGCTGAATAAAGCTAATTAAATTAAAGATAATGTTGTATGTTACATCTGTGTTTTTCTGTGGCTTATAAAACTGCTTCATATGAGTTACTGGTTATGTATCTGGCTTTGCATGCATGAGAAATCATCAATCATGGTTTCATTCAAAGTTTTATTCATAGATTATAAGATTCATTTGCTGAAAAAGAGATATGCTTTTTTTTTTTTTTTTTTAATAACATAAATCCTTTTTATATACACTTAGAAATTGAAACTCCTGATTAGATATTTAAGGATCTTAGCTAACTACCAATTGTGCCAAGCCTCTTGATTAGAAATACACTGATTTAGGTGTATTTAAATGAGTAATTCTTTATCATGTTCCGGCAATTAATTCCTTAATTACAGGAAAAAAAAGTAATATAGCTAAGTTTATAGCTTTTTCCACATGGCATGTGCTCTGATTTTTTCATTTCAAAACTTCCACACAGGTTTACAAATAGCACCCTTAATTAGTTTGGTACAATCAGATCCTGAGATTTTGTTGTTATAGGTTGTTAAGTTTTCAAGGCTTGCGAGCTATTAAGCATGCTTCTAATTCTAACAAAGATCAAACGGAACTCGTGACCTTTATTTAATTTGGTTACTCCCCTACAATCAAAATGATCATGGGAGATGCGATCTTATTATAAGATACTAAGTTTTATAAAATTAGAAAGGATACGTAATTAAAACGATAAATTATGAAGGCAAAATGAAGAAGAGCTAGCATTGTCAAATAGTATGACAACTTTTCGTCAATGCTTCAAAGTTAAAAAACTCGCATTGACCGCTTATGAGCAATAATAGGAGGTGCATGAATTAAATAGAGTGATTCACAAGTTTTTTCACGACATATATTTGTGTGACTTCTGTATTACTAATTCATTAAATATTTTTTGCTTTCAAGTTTTTTAATGCTAGGAAAAGATAATAAGGTTATATAGTGGAAACTATTGTGAAGGTGGATATCATATATTTTTTATTAACTTTTAAGCTATAGATGAAGTGATTAGTTAAAAAATGTGGCTATAGATGAAGTGATTAGTTAAAAAATGTGCAATAAAGTGAATATTTGCAATGCTAGTCTTTGTTGGATCCCAACTTCTCTCCTATTATATCACAAAGTGAGATATTAAATCAAGCATCACGTTTTTTCTATTGGTAAATAGAAAATAAATGCAAAGGTTGAATTTCAAGTTATCCTATGTTTAGATCAATATGTAATCGCCATATTGTCATGATTTGCTACACTATCATTTATGAACTTTTCTATCATATTTGCCATGCTTTGTTTGTCATTAATTAATATGATTGCTGTTTTTTGTTTTTTTAAGTCAAGATTGTAGCCTATAAAAGGCTGCATTAAAATCATATATTTCTCAAGTAAAGTTGCAATAAAATGTTTGAGGGTATATATAGTAACTTCTCTTCCTCTCTTCATGAGTGCTATGTCTATTATAAGTGATGAAAGAAAAATTATCTTAAGAGTTATGTTTGTGTGTTGAGTAATCTTGAGCAAGATATGTAGGTTTGTGATATCAAATTGGTATCAAAATTTTACACAAATATATATATATATATATATAAGTATATGCTCAAAGAGGTGTGAGGAGCCTAAAAGCAGCACAACATTTAGTTTATTAATTACATCTGAAAAAAATAACAGAATGATATGATATGATCGGACAAAATAGTTATGACAGTAATTAACAGCAGAGGAGAAAAATATAACACTCGAGCAAAACAGAAAACTAAAGCCAAGGGTATAACATCTCCATTCAAAGGCTGATCAAAATAGAAAGGGAATTTTGATTCAAAACGAAGTTAAATCATGGATCAGTTCTCAACTTTTATTTTAAGATATCCTTCACTTGACTTTCAATGAAGTTTAAATAACAAGGAGTTGAAAAATGGCATGTGCTCTGCATCTTTCATTTAATATTTTTTATATAGGTTTTAATTAATTATCAGCTTAATTGACTTCTCATGCTATGCTAGATCCACATACATGTGTCTCTTGGAACAGTTAATAAACATGAAAATTCTTATATGCTTTCAGAAGAAGAAAATTTTATTATGTACTATTCAATGTTCAATACTTCAGCCAAAATTTAAGATATTGTTAAAGTAAACTATTGAGTATGGAATGATATATAGCAATAACTTTTTCTTCTCACAAGAGCAGCTAAGTATTTTCTCTTATAAATGTGGGTCAAGCCTCCAAAACACACACACATACGATTATTCTTACCTTTATTGAGCAAAACCATGAAGCCATTACTGTTTGCCCTCCTATTCCTCCTATTTGCTTTCACCACCAATTTCCCATCAGCCTTCTCAGAAGATGCTGAAGTAGTGAAATACAAAGATGGGGGCAATGTTACTCAAATGGGCCCAGTCTACATTTTGCCTGCCAAAAATGGCCACAAGGGTGGTGGATGAACACTAGCCAAAACCAGGAACCAAACATGCCCTCTCACAGTCATTCAAGATAATTGTGAACCCATCAATGGTCTGCCAGTAGAATTTTTTGTACAAGATAATAGTGAATTTGTGTTTACAGGTGCCCAATTGGACATTGCATTTGTAGACATGCCTGTGGACTGTGCTCTAACACTTGGGTGGACTGTGATTGATGATGTTCCTCACCCTTGGGTGGCTATTGGTGCAGCTATGGACCATCAAGGCCAGAACATTGTGAATGGCGCGTTTAGCTTCCACAGGTACAAACGGGGCTACAAGCTTATGTATTGTCCCTTGTGGAACACTCCATCCCCATATCCTTGTATGAACATAGGGATCCACAAGGATAAGCATGGAAATAGGCGTCTGATTTTGACCGAAAAGGTTCCCTTCGAACTTGTGTTAATGAATGGTGATTGAACTTTCCTAGCTAAGCTAGCTTTGATACACATACATACAGGTGTATAATAAGCACCATTGACTAATATTAGTCCTTTGTACTGTGATGTGTTCTAATTTCTTCTTGTTTTTGCAAACAAAAGATTTGACAACGCATTCAAGCGTTGAATAAGTGTAATAAATTAATAATTAATGGCTCTTCATGTGATTGCTTGCTGGTGTTCATTTGAAAAGGTAAGTTTAAGTTGTGTTATTTCAACATCTAAAAGTATCTAAAATTTGATGTGTTAGACACCTGTTTTTTTACTATTGGATATAATGAGTTAATGAGATAAGTAAGAACTATTAGCAAATCTAATGGTGATGAAGTAAGTAATCAAATAACGTTTTTGTATTCTTAAAGTGTACAGGCTTCCCCACTGCCTGAACTAAATGCATTCTGAAAGTTTTGCCAGCAGTGAACATTTTCTGCATTGTGTATTACAGTATTATTTATTTATTTATTTTCTGCCTAAGATAAGGAAAACTACCAACGGCTCATCAATGTGTTTTTTTTTTTTTTTTTTTAATACTGAAGATTTTTTTTTAAAGAAAAAAACTAGAGCAAAATATTCTTGAAGGAAAGTGGCACTAGTTAGTGGTGGCTCTATATTTGTGCTGCAGCTTATGGAATTATATACATATATAGTATATATATAGTAATGGAAGTGGTGTTATGGTGCTGCAGTATATGGTTTCTAGTTCTGATCATGGATAAGCATAAGCTGATGGAGAAATACTGAAATAGTAGTGGTGACCATCTCATGTAAATGTATCCATCAACATTATGCACTTAATTTCTCATGTGATTTGTTTTAATTTGCCCTTTTTAATTATCCCCTAAGTCGCACTGGTCTTATTCATCATTCTGCAATTTGCTTGCGTCTTTAAGTAATTAACCAGCAGGCAAAAGCTGGTAAACAAAAATAAATTAAGGTTGGTAAACAATATAATTAATCGCCGAGTTTTAAACTCCTTGATAATTAATTGCATTGAAAGTCAAAAGCATATTTTAAAATAGACGCACAAATATAGTGTGTACAATATATTATAAAATAACTCCCCAAAAATAGGTAGTTTAAATTGTTTCAAAATTAATTCTCCCCTCCTTCGAACTTATTAAACCAGAGTATGTAATGCAACCTCATATGCTTGTTTGCATACAACAAAAATCACAATATCATTTTTATACGTACCATCTACTCAACACAACTTGGAAGGGATCGATCCTTATCAGTGAGCCTTCCATGCATATCTTGGTGCCTCCCAGTGTATTTACAGCCACCTCTAGTCGATGTGGGGCAAAACACAAGCTTGCAGAGCCTATTGCTATTGGATACTCTTTGAATGTGAAACCTAACACTTGGGATCTTCTTCCCTGCTGCATAGTCTTGATCATCACCAACACCCACCCATGGATAAGGGAAATCATCAACATCAACCACCACCACTCACTCGACAGATTTAGCACAGTTAATAAGATTATGAAGGAATTTAATATCCAGTTGGGTAATTCTTGTGACATTGTGAGTAGTGTTGGGATTTTGTAGGGAAGTCGGTAGTACCAGGAGCACCTCCATTGGCAAGGAAGCAGCGTCCCGTCCCTATAGCAACAGGAGCAGAAACGGGACGCAAGCGTTGGATGAGAGTGCAGGGGGATGCGGCTCGGTGAGCGTCCCTTTAGGGACTGAAATGTCCTAATCAAAGTGTGTCATGTGTCATTTTAACATTTTTTGTTCGAAAAAAATATAAAATTAAAATTTTAGTATTGTAAATTTTGAATGAAAGAGCCATTGCATTTGAAATAACCGTTTTATTGTTAATGGTCAATTTTTTTTACTTTATAAATATCATTCATTCTCACTTTTATTTTCCTAACTCTATTTTGCCCACATCAATTATACTCATCTTGTTCATTAAAATAAAATTTTAGTTATCTTTTATTTCACAAAAAATGAATCCTAATCAATTCAATTCTTTTCTTAATTACTTGCAAAATTTCAATATCCCTCAAAATCCTCAATATTTAAACCCTTAAAATCCAAATCAAAATTTTCAAATTCCAAATTTTTTTCAAAATCCAAACCCCCAACACCTTCAAAATTTCAATTTTCAATTTCCTTTTTTTCTATACACTAAAAATTCACAAACACCTTAACATCCATTCCTTACTACATTTAACCCATTGTTAGGAGTTATGAGTATATCGTCTTTCCCATTTCAAACCCAAATTGGTGCTCATCTTCGGCATTAGCCAATGTTGGTGGGCCGGATGACCCATCCCTCAAACCCCGATAAAATTTTTTGCATTGCGTTATTAATCATGGAATGTTTTTTAAATATATCGAAAGCTTGTTTTAGTTTCAATAATGTTTGTTTGAATTTTTAACATTTTAATTTTTTAAAAAATTTACACAATATTTATTTGGAATTTAATTTACTAAAATTTTATTTAAAATTTAAAATATTTAAGAATTTTATTTTATTTTTTTAAATCAGAAATTAAATTACATAATACAATATATTAAAATAAATTATTTTATAATAATATTAATTTTTTAAAAAAAATTTAAAAAAATATATGTGGGACCCAAATGAGAACCAAAGTTGATCCTTATTGTTGGAAAGGAGAGACCACTATGAGTCTCCATTTATCTTTTTATGATTCCTAATTATGTATCCTTGGTGGGATCCAAAAGAAAGACTAAATTGAATTATTCCATTGAAGATACTATGAGAGGCCACTGAATTCTGCAGAAAAATGCTGCAAAACGGTAAGTGGGCATGCTGAGTTCTCAGTTTGGCCAAGTATTAATCCACCACCATCTGACTTTCTTGGAGGGTAATTGGGCAAAATATAGAATACTTCACCAGTAGCAAGGCACTCCACCAATTGCTAGAAATCGTTTGTCATCTGAGAAGGTTACGGGTAGCTTGGTGGTGCAGGCAGAGAAGAGGAAGGAGAGGGTAATCAGCAATAATGGGCGGTGCATGAAATAAAGTAATTTCACAAGTTTTTTCACGACATATATGTGTGACTTCTGTATTACTAATAAACAAATCCATATCACCAAGCATTATTCATTAAATATTATTTACTTTCAAGTTATTTGATGCTAGAAAAAAGCTAAGGATTTTGTTGGTGACTGGCTTAGAATAGAGGTAGGCTAATGTTTAGGCAAGAAAATAAGATGTCTTATACCTCTTGTCAAAGGGGTATATATGCCAGCCAGGCATTAATGAGGAGAATCGTGATGTATTAATGGGGAGGATCATGATTAGGAGTGAATAAGATTATTCGAGTGAGTAATTTGTCGGAGCTAAAGGGGCCCTCAGTATGGTCGATTATATTTATGGGATAAGGGGACCCAGGTCCTGACTCATTGAGCCCGTATCCCATAAACATACCGACCATACATGAGGGTCCCCTTTAGCTTGGCATATCGACAATCTTGTCTGCGAATCCTGTGATTCACTTTCAATCACGATCTCCCCATTAAATCCTCACAATTCCTTCTCATTAATGCCCAGCTAACATATATAGCTGCTTTGGCAAGAGGGAAAATGCATCTCATTCTCTAACCTAAACATTAGCCTACCATCTATTCTAAGCTAGAGAACAACAGATTTATAGTGGAAATTATTGTGAGAGTGGATCTTATTCTTTTATTAACTTTTAAGCTATAGATAAAGTGACAAGTTAATTAAAAAAATGTGCAACAAAGTGAATATTTGCAATGCTAGTCTTTGTTGGATCCCATCAGAACATAAGTATAGGCTCAGAGAGGTGCGAGGAGCCTAAAGGCAAACAACATTTAGTTTATTGTTATATCTGAAAATCAATAACAGAAGGATATGATCGAACAATACAGATTATGAGAGTAACAGCAGCATAGAAAAAATATAACACTGGAGCAAAACAGAAAACTAAAGCCAAGGGTATAACATCTCCATTCAAAGGCTGAGCACAACAGAAAGGGAATTTTGATTCAACGAAGTCATATCATGGTTCTGCATCTTTCATTTAATATTTTTATATAACTTTGAATAATTATCAACTTAAGTGACTTCTCATGCTATGCTAGATCCACACGCAATTAGATGCTTTTAGAAGAAGAAAAGTTATTGCTATGTACTATTTGATGTTCAATTATACTTTCGCAAAAATTTAAAATATTGTTAAAGTAGAAACTAATAAATATTTGCAAAGCTAATAAACTGTTGATTATGGAATGATAATGCGATATAGAGCAGTAACTTTTCCTTCTCCCAATAATAGCTAAGTATTTCTCTTATAAATGTGGGTCAAGCCACCAAAACACACACACACACACACATCATCATCATCATCGTTAACCTTTATTGTGTAAAACCATGAAGCCAGCAATGTTTGCCCTCCCTTCCTCCTATTTGCTTTCACCACGAATTTCCTATCAGCATTCTCAGAAGATGCTGAAGCAGTGAAATACAAAGATGGGGGAAATGTTACTCAAATGGGCCAAACCTACATTTTGCCAGCCAAAATTGGCCACAAGGGTGGTGGAGTAGTACTAGCCAAAACCGGGAACCAAACATGCAGTCTAACAGTCATTCAAGACAATTTGGAAGCCATCAATGGCCTGCCAGTAGAGTTTTTAGTAGAAGATAATAGTGACTTGGTGTTCACAGGTGCCCAATTGGACATTTCATTTGCAGGCATGCCTGTGTATTGTGCATTCACTCTCATGTGGACTGTGATTGATGATGTCCATCACCCTTGGGTGAGTATTGGTGCAGCTATGGACCATCAAAGCCACAGCATTGTGAACGGTGCGTTTAGCTTCCACAGGTACAAACGGGGCTACAAGCTTATGTATTGTCCCTTGTGGAACACTCCATCCCCATATCCTTGCATGAACATAGGGATCCACAAGGATAAGCATGGACACAGGCGTCTGATTTTGACCGATAAGAATCCCTTCCAACTTGTGTTAATGCGTGGTGATTGAAATTTCCTAGCTAGCTTTGATACTCATACAAGTGTATAATAATTGACTAATATCATCAGTACATTGTGATGGAGGAGAATCTGATTGCCCAAATCATGTTTCCTTCTCTATCGCACCACTCACTATTTATCACATAGAAAATGAGCAATATATATTTTAGCAACTGTTTTAAAATTTTAAATGTTAGTAAATGTTGATCTTTCATATGATGTCAATTGGCAATAAATGATTGAGAGGATAAGAAAGTTATGATTTCGGGACACGTGGTTTCTGTCCCTTTGGAATGTGCTTTGATTTCTTGTTATTCTTGCAAACAAAAGATCATACTATGCATGCAAGCGTTGAATAAGTGTCATAATTAATGGCTCTTCATTTGAAGATGTATTCGTTTCTTACAGTTGCTTGCTGGTCTTCACTTGATAATGTATTACCCTTCCTTTGTTAGTCCTGCATTGTCGTCTCCTTTTATCAAATTGATATAGGTAATGTTAGACTTAAAAGTAAAAAGCCTCTCCGATAACCTTGCTTTCAGTGTTAGGCTTCCGTCTTCATCCACTGATAGATATTTTCTAGAGTTGTGTTGTCTAATCCTATCAGGATACCATATTGACTCACATCTTATCTATTAATGGATAAGATGTGGACCCTATTAAAATATAATGGGTAAATTACATCATCTCCCTTGAGGTTTGTGGAAATGCAATTCACACCCCTCTATTTGTCCACCTAACACTCACACCCCTTATCCTCGTCAAATTTTAAGTATTTATATTAAGTTTCACTTCTCATTCACAGAACACTATTAATAAACTTAACAGTAATAACATTTTTGATATTAACTATTTTTAATTAATAAAATTATAAAAAAATACATGTAACCACTCTGTTAAGTTTAAGGGTATACATGTACCCACTCTGTTAAGTTTAAGGGTATTTTTATAATTATATTAATTAAAATAGTTAATATCACAAATATATCATTCTATTAAGTTTATTATTAGTATTCTGTGAATGAGGAGTGAAATTGTAATATAAATACTTAAAATTTGACAAGAGGGGGTGTGAGTTAAGGTGGACAAATAGGTTGTAAGTGATATTTCCACAAACTTTATAGGAGGTGAGTGTAATTTACTCAAATATAATTCACACCTTATCCAACAGTGAATAAAATATGAGTTGGTACGCATCCTATATATTCTGAATACAAATAACATCTTTGATTATTAAGGTCGCATCCTTGATTTGTGTGCGACTCTCATTTTAATATATTTTATTCCAGTTGCTATGTTTGCATCTATTTTTGTTTAGTACCTATTTTGTTGATTCCAAAAAATTAATATTTATTGAGACATTAACTTTATCACCATTGAATATGTGATGATGATCTCATTTATTCTTAAGCATCCATTACATTGAATAATTATAAAATATGTGTCTAAATAAATATCTATTTTTTAGATGTTAAAATAATATTATCCTATGTTGATTCTCGCATGATTGTAACATAATAGATAAATATTCTTTAATTATAACAATAGTTAATTAAGATGTACTACTGTTTTTGCCTTTTATTTTGGTCTTTAATTAAGCAACGGAGAATTTTTTAGATATTTTCAATTAAATATTGTACGGTGCGTAGGACTGCCAGTATACCTTGTAGTACGTACTGCAGCATCCTGCACAGTACATTCCATATATATGTTTGTCCGAAGATGATATTTCATGCAATTAACTCAATGCTTTCTATATGTGCAAAACAGGATTTCATTTTGAAGATAACTATAATTAAGGGTCTAGTCGTATTTTCATAAAATAAAAGAATATATTTAAAAATCTAAAGTCAAACTCTCTGATTTGAGGTAACAAAACAATAGGGGTAAGCTTGAGTCATATTTAACTGGATTTTGCGTCATTTTACCTGGTTTGTCAATTGAGTTATTTTTTTAAAAAATTAGATATGATTCGATAATTGTTTAATTAAGGATAAATTAACTCCATAAATTTGGTAAAATTTACTATGACTCTTCTTTATTTATTCAATAATACTAATATCTCCTGAATGCCTTGTTTATTATGCAATAAAAGAAAGGGCGGTGTAATTATTTTATTAATTCAAAGGAAGTCCATGTAATGATTTCACAAATCAAGGCCTCATATTTTACAAATAGAGAAAATCAAGTGGATTTCACTAAATCTTAATAGTAACCAAGTCAACTCATTATTATTATTATTATTATTATTACTATTATTGATTTAGATATTTTTTTTGGGTCGCATTAGACATTTTTGTATAGTAAATTTAAACAGTTTGGATTAGACCAACTGATATATAACTTAACCCAAAAATTCTTGGAATGAAATCCAACCCAACAACTGAGTCAAAATAGGTTCTAGTTGGGCCAAATAATGAGCATCCTTATATTAATCTTATCTATATTCAATTATTGTATACAAGGTAGGGGAGCAAGCAATTCATGCTTGAATCTAGTGGTTAATTAATTTGGCCTTAGAGAATATTTACACCTAATTCTAGTTCTAGGGGTGTATAAGAAACAAATTAAGTGGGGCGGATCAAATTCAAAGCTTTCAAATTTTAGTTTTGTCAATTTTTAGAACCTTGAATTTGACCCAAAAATGATTTTACTGTCGGTAAATTACATTCAAATAATATATGAGAATTTGAATATTATATGTAGTAAAATAAAATTTTATAAGTAATAAATAAAATTTAAGAGATATTTTATAATATATGTTTCAAAACAAATCATATTGATATAAAAATTATATAAAATATATTAATTAAACTATAAAATCTTACAACTTTTCACTAATTATTTTAAAAATATATATCTCTAGAAATTATTTGATTTTTAGCCAAGCGACGGAAATATTACTAAACCCCTTGCAAAAAGTGTGTAAAGTCAAATTTTAAAACTCAAACCTAACCCAATAAACTTTAAGCCAGATCGACCAATTGACGGATTGAACCGGATTCAAACACCCTGCCTATTTCTCCTCTCCAAATTCCCTCCCCAATCTCCAACCACTAAAAAGCAGGTACCAAACTTTTTGAACCTATTAGGAAGCTTTCAGGTACAAGACAAGGCCCGTGGATCAATTTTCTCACCTGATCGACGGCGGAAAGGACTAGGAGCATTTTCTGCCAAATTTCTCTTGAAGCTTTCAGGTACAAGACAAGACCATGTTTTTTGTTAATACGTCCATCACACAACACATAAAATTAAGGCTGCAAGCTCCTCGTGGTGAAAATTGAAGTAAACTATTCGACCACGAGTAGCTCGTGGAGTGGCTTTGCCCTTTGTTACAAATTAAAAATGCTAAAAAACAACAGATTATTACCCACTTTTGAATAGATTGTTGTCTAGTTGGTGAGAACTTTTGCTTTCTCTGCAACATCAATTAATGACTATGTAAATGATCATCTCAATTTGTTAATTTTCGACCCTTGTTTGCGCAGCTAATTGCCTATTTGTTTTTCCATATATTCTTGTCCCTTTCTAACACCTTTGAAATACTTTTAAAAAGTAATAAATTTAACTTAATAAAATATTTTTGGTGATCAAAAGATTAGGTTGATGGAAGATTCATCACTGTCTAAAGCTAGCTTAGGATATATAGTTCCTGGCTTATTGACTCAAGAATCAAACCTGAATTATGATAAGAGTGGGAGGTCAACAAAACGGAAATAATATATCTCAGTTTGGCAACCTAAAAATAATCCCAACATGGCTAATTTAGAACTTCTGATCAGATAGCAAGGTATTTGACATCCAACAGAATGTTCTTCTGGTGTCTCCCTTCATTTTACTCCTGCAGGTGAGATGGATATAGGAGAAATTATTGCACGAACTTTTGCATTCAAGTTCAATTTAACATGAACTCGTGACTAAGTGGAAACCAACTTAATACAAGATGGGAATACTCAGCACAAGAAAGTTTTATTATTATTACATATGTTCAACGCAACCTTGCCTCTTGATGAGAGAATTTTTTCATTCAAACTACGGTCCTAATTTTAGACTCATAAGTAGCAGCATCTACAAACACAATGTCAAATGCCTCGTTCTCAGTTAGATTGAGACGCCTTCCACCCTCACCATTGTCATACCTCCCAATATCCAAACAAGTAGATGACCCCCAACACAGAACACAAGCTTGTACCCAAATTGGTACTTTTGAATGCTAAATGTGCCACTAAATGTTTGTTGGCCAGGGTGGTCTTGAGCATCCCCAATTCCCACACAAGCCTTTTGGATGGCATTGTCAACAAACACAATCCACTTGGAAGATTCAGCACAGTTTGGCTTCTTTGTGAACTCAATTTCCAATGGGGTGCCCGTGTAGATCTCACCAGTGCTAGCCCCTGGAATTGTGAACTTCACTGGGATGCCTATAGCTACCTCGGAGTACTCTTGTAGGACAGTGACTGGGCACTCTGAATTCCCGGTTGCGCCAAGCCTGACTCCACCACCGGGTGGGCCCCATATGGCTGGCAAAATGTAGTATTTGCCACCTGGGAAAATGGGGTTGCGGCTTGTGTCTAGCACTTGTTCCACATCGGTTGAGAAGACTAAGGGAAAGGCTAGGAGGAGGAGCAAGGACAGGGTGAGTAGAGCAGGCTTCATGGTGATAAGGTTGTTGTGTTTAATTTGTGTGTAATTGTAGCTTGATTGTTAGCTCTATTTATAGAACTGAATTGTTCCATTAGTTGCTGGCATTTGTATGTGAGTCTATAGCTAGGGTAAGTGATGAAGCACGTGTCTTAAAGAGTAAACGTCAAATCTAACCCCTAAGACAATTACGTGGACAATTAGTTTCCATAGAGAAAATAACTAATAATTATTAAAAAAATAAAAAAGGAAAACCCTTTTATGTTCATCTAGAATTGAAACATAGGATATATCGATCCTCCATGAAGTTCCTCTCTGGTAATAGAATTACACACTTGATGCATTAGAAGTTGACGTGTCATATAAAATAACATGCTGGCAATTAAACAATATTAGGATTAAAAACATCACCTCCCATGCACAATGCCATTCTTGGTTTTTGGGAGAGAATAAATACTAAAATGATGCTGTATTGTATGAAGGAGTTTGAGGGTAATTTCAATGTGTAACACGGTGTTTGTTGAGTAAACGACTACCGTCATTCTATATCAAGGTTTAGTGCAGGAAATTGTTCTCAGGGACTAGACTAGATGTTTACTCCAGGTGCAATCTATGTTTGTTCCAATAGAAATGACATAGAACTCCTGAATGTGGGTATTATCTATATTTATGAGACATTTTCCATATACACCGTCAAGATTTTAACTCTGACTAGATGTTTAAGACTTAAGTTACCAACTATGTTAGGCCTTATGATTGATGCACTGACATTTAATCTTGAGTTTTTATTAGTTTTAAGATAATGACAATTAAATCAAATGATTTTATTAATATGATGATACGTGATTAGATGTTTGTGTAAAACTTTTTATATTAATAGTATATAGAAATTAAATTCTTACTTTATAGGTAAAATAGGGAATCTAATCTAATGTTTTATTTTTAATTTGTCTTTTATTTTTTAATTTAATATACTATATAAAATTATTAATTCATTTAGTTTTCAATAATAGTTTCATTATAATTAACTTATGACCAAAGTAATAGCATGATATTAACAATAGTGAGGTGGCTGTAAAGATAATAATAATCTAACGTCATAGGTAAGTAATATATTATTATATCTTTTAGTAAAATTGACTGAAGTATAAGTTATAACACAAGTTAATTTAATAAATAATTTAAAAGGTAAAAATTGAATTAAAAAGATGGTAGATCAAATAGAAAAAACAAAGAAAAAAATCAAATTAATAATTATCTCTTCTTTTATATATATCTCACCAAGTTGATTGTTTATTTTTAATAATTCGATCCATGAGCTCACCAGAACTTTATTTGTTTTAGATATATGTTATTTTACCATCTTATATCTCGTATTCTATATAGTCAATTCATCATCTTTAAATCTTGTGAGACCCCATTTTAACACCCTCGACCTTACTCTCAATCCTTAGATTTGGATAGATATTTATAGACATTACTTTTTGGTGTTTAAATAATATAACTCTTTATTTTATTAAGTAAACAAGTTATGAAATGACTTAAAAGATATTTGACCGACAATTATTAATAGAGTTTGGATGGACTTTTTTGAATAAAAAATATTTTTGTGTTTTTCAATGTGTTTGGATAAATTTTTTTAAATACAAGGAAAATCACAAGAAAAATAAAAAACAAATCATTTTAAAGAAGTTAAAATTTTTATTTTCTAAAAAATAGATATTTTTTATAACATAAAAAATGTTTGATAATAAATAAAGATATTTAACATTACATCTAAATATAAATTAATATTATATTTAAATATAAATTAACTTTTTTTTTTAAAAGATCTTAATTAAAAAAAATCTTTTATAAGAAGTGCGTTCAATCTAACTCATAATTTACTTTGCCAATTAAACAAGTACGCGTGAGCTACAAGAAGAGATAAGTATATAACAACACGTTTTTCAATTATTGATAAATTAATTCTAAAGTACTGTATCCTTTTTAAAATATCTATTAATTTAAAATAAATACATATATTAAAAAAATAATAAACTATTGGTGAATGCTTGGCGAGGTCGAATAACACCAAATATTTATGAATATTTTGTTCCTGAGCGTGGAACACGAGCTTGTCGGTGCTTGTTATTACTTTACTTCATTTCCCTTGTTTAATGTTTTTTATGTGGCTTACATTTGAATAAAGACTTATCCTTTATTTTAATTTTTAAAATTATATATATAATTTATTTTATTCTTTAGAATTAAAAATATAATTAATTAGTTTTTTATTTTATAATTGTACATCACATTAATTATTAAAAGTACAAATGATATATATCAGCCCCAAATATATATATATATATATATATATATATATATATATCATCAAATAAAATTAATCAATAAAAATAATAACTTTAAATTAAATTAATCCCTATTGTAATTAGTAATTTGTTAGTGAAGGACTAACATAATTTATGATTATAAATTTATGCACTGATTAATTAGATTTTAAATTCTAGAAATTGAAATGACTCATGTTTACTATAATTTCTATCCAAAATAAATTTATTATTATTTGATTTGAGAATTAGATGCAATAGATAGAAAGAATTTATTCATAAAAAAAATATATACAAATAATTTGATTTAAAAAATTTTCGTCTTTATTGTGATGTTGGTTGGTGTTATTATATATGTTATAGGCAGAATTATCAAATTCATCCTTTAAAATTTTATATTGATTAAATTAATTATTATAAAAAAAAATTTTAAATTAGTTCCTAAAAAATTAAATAGTTAGACAAATTGATTCCTGAAAATAAATCTCTCAAATTGTTCGTAAAATTTCAAATAAGATGAATTAGTCCTATAAAATTGAATAATTGACTAAATTAGTTCTTCTGATAGTTAGATAAGAAACTTATTAATATCACTCTTATATGAATTAATTTGAAAACTTTTTATAAGGATTAATTTATTATTATTTAATTTTATATGGATCAATTTAATTTATATAAAATTTTAGAAGAATGAATTTAATTATTTGTCACTGTCATTACTCATTTGATTTGTTGTGTGTCGGTTTTCGTGTGCTTAAAATGACGTTGCTCTAGCAAAAATTACTTCACCTGGATCATTGCTGTTCTTATTAAGAATCTATCGTAACACGTGTCTTATCTCAGCTTCCTAGAAATCATTTGAGAAGTGATAGTTGTGCCCACGTCCAACACCATAAATTTGGAAAAACAGAACATTAAAATAAATAACAGTGATATTTATACTTATAATATATAAAATATCATAATAATACATTTTCATATATTTTTAAATGAGATATGGAATTTAAATTAAGTAGAATTTATATCACATCTAAGGATAAATTGAAATGTAATAATATGTTATTTTATAAATTATGAGTATAATAATATTTCTCTTAAAAAAAGAAAGATAACATAATACTCCTTCTATTCCATGTTGTGTGTCCAAAACTTAGAAAAAGGCACGTCTTTGAAAAAATAACCAATAAATATTAATAATAGTGTGAAAATATATTAATTGATAAGATTATTTTTATTTAATAGGTATAATTATCTACCTTTTTTTTAGAATATCTATTCACTTTTAGATAAAATTATTTTTCAAAATATTTATCAATTTTATATTTTAATAAAGTATAATTTTTTATTCTAATAATATTCATGAGTAATTGATGACTATTAGCGTAACATTTCATTTCTAACCTTTTGATGTGCTCCAAAATTAATGATCATAATGTATTAGTTCATATATCATAATTTTATATAAAAGTATTCTATTATTATATTATTTATTATCTTTCTTAATAATCGTGTTTATCTAAATTTTATAGATACTTTATAAGGGGTGAATATTCTCTTGAAAAACAAAAATAAAGAGGTTACCCTTAATTATAATAACAATATAATTGGTAAAAAAAATTAATGTTGTCTTGATTTAACAAATAGATAGATGAGGTGAAACAAAAATTTTGAAAAAAATTGATAGATAATATGGAAGAAGGGAGTATTAAACTTAAAAGTTAGAACATGCACTTCTACACACCATGACTGAATGTGTGGTTTTGCATTTCATACACTGAAAATTAATTCTAGGAGGCCAACATCGTTTTTAATTTATTTGATTTCTTTTCACTAAAATCAATTCTTGTTTCTATAATTGATTTTAGAAGAAGTAAAAATTTCTTGCTTTTTATCATAATTATTTCTAAAAGAATTATCAAACATAAATTATTTTACTTTAAATCAATTTAACAAAATTAATTATGACAAAATAAATATTTAATTAGAATCAATTTTATAAACGCAGAACTAAGTACACTGAAATATTTTCTAGAGTTATAAATAACCTATTAATGTGTTAATCTATTTATATCATGATACTAAAGCTCTTCCACTAAAATTGCCACATGGCATTTTACTTTTATGTTTTTGTTTTATTAAAATAAGGAGGACCCTCAAGCCATATCCACAAAAGGATAGATAAGCAAAACCATAAGTATCTCCACAAAACAAGACCCTCAAAGAAGACACGTAGCAAGGAAAACAAAACCAATGATCTATCTATGGCACAATAGGCTAAGTATGATATCCCAATAATTTAGACACATTTTTTAGTTGTGGTTGAATGTAAAAAAGTGTGGCTAAACATGTGTTAAATTGACCACCCTTTGTAAATGTGGATAAATTCCTTGTGTTTGCTATACTATATTTCATCTACTATATCATAGTCTTCCCCAAAAGCAAAAGGCCATATCAACCCAAGAGCCAAACTAAACCAATAGACCCAGAACCCAAACCCGAACCCAAACCCCTCCCCATCTTTTGAGAGATGTAAGTGGACACTCTGAGTTCCCGTTCTTCCAGTTGGGTCCACCACCTGATCGCAGAAGCTGACGGAGATTGATGGAGAACGAACACAGTAGCTGCGACAGGAACTATGGCTTGCCATTTGTGTCCACCACTTGTGATCTTCTGCAAAGGCCAGTGATAGCGTGGTGGTTAAGGCCAAGAGGAATACACCAATAATGGAGCCTTCATGGTTTTCACTTTATATGGATAAAGCTAATTAAGGACCGATCGATGTATATGTGTTTGAACTTTTGTGGCTATAGCTTAACCTCTATTTATACAAGTGTTCCAAGAGCTAGCACTCTTGAATGAGGATCTAGCTACAATAATTGCGTTAGAAATCACTCGCCTTTTCATAGTTTTATTATAAATTAAAACATTAGTTTATTTTTCTTTAAGTTGGTGGGCTTTCCTCATTTAGGGGCCAACAACTTACACAAAAGAAAGAAAGAAGAAAAAAAGAAAATCGAAAACAAGAAAAAAAAGGGAAGAAAAGGGAACACGCTACAATAGCGTGATTAGAAAGAAAGAAAAAGAAAGAAAGTGAAAGACGTAAAGAGGAAGAAAAAGGTGGGTTCATCATTAAACGGTAACGTGCTCCGTTTATCATGAAAATTTAGTATGTTGTTCCTGATGTTGAGCTTGATACTTTGATATAGCCTGTTAATTTTATTGCCTTCTGGTGGTTATTTTGTGATACCCACATTGTGGAGTTATATGATTGTGTTCCGCCCATTGGGTGAGTATTCTGTTGATTGTTGAGATTCCTTAGTGCTACTAGGAAGACTGATTGTATTCCCATTGATCATAGTGGAATTTTTTTGGACTAGGTCCCATGGGTTTTTTGTCCCTCTATTTGGGGTTTTCCCACGTTAAAAATTGTGGTCTTATTTTATTTTTCTGCCAAATTATTATACTGCCTAGAGTATTTTTGGTTCTACCTATTTAACTGCATAGGTGGGGAAATATTTGTTGCTTCCGTTTGATAAAGGTTCATTCCTAAGATTTCCCCAACAAAGTGGTATCCAGAGCTTTGGTTATTTTTTATCTCAGTTTAAATGGAAGAACATCAGGGGCCAAATATGATCAAGTTGAATTCCAAAAATTACTCAGTTTGGAAGACCCTCATGGAAGACATGCTATACAGCAAGGATTTGTATGATCCAATTGAGGGAGATAAATATAAGCCTCTGATAAGTCTGAAGCCAATGGAACAGAATGAATAGAAAGTTGCTTTGATTAGGCAGTGGTTGGATCTTAGTGTGTATCCACATGTTGACAAAGAAACTAATGCTCAGAGTATGTGGAGAATTGGCAGATTTATATGAGAGGAAGAATGTGCAAAATAAGGCATATTTGATTTGGAAGCTGGTAAATATGAAATATAAAGAAGGTGATTCAATGCCAGAGCATTTGAGTAGCTTCAGGAGATTGTCAATCAGCTGACAACCAATGAGATTACATTGTCTATGAGTTGCAAGCATTGTTGTTGTTGAGTTCTTTGCCTGCAGTTGGGAAGTCCTGGTTGTGACATTGACTAACTCAGCTCCAAATGGGAAGTTGACGTTATCAATGGTTAAAGAAAGCATGTTGAATGAAGATGCTAGAAGAAGAGAGGGGGTTTGATTAGTGCCTCCACCCAGTCAGAAGCACTTGTTGTAGAGTCACGGGGAGAAGCAGGAGTAGAAGACCTCATAATACTGACAACAGAAGCGTAGCAAGTCAAGGGGGAAGTCCAAGACAAGAAAAGAATTTAATTGTTATCATTGTGGCAAGGGACACATCAAGAAGCATTGAGATACTTGAAAAGAGAGAAATCAAGAGAAAGAGATGAAGACAAAAATAGTAGCAATGATAAAGACACTGTTGCTGTTGCATATGATGATGTCTTTGTTCTACATCATGAGAACTTCATAAATCTTGCATGTGATGATTCTAGTTGGATCATGGATTCTGGTGCCTCATGTCATGTTACTCCTAGGCGTGAGTTTTTCTCTACTTATACTGCTGGTGACTTTGGCAGAATAAGGCTAGGAGATGAAGGGATATGCAAGATTGTTGGTATGGGAGATGTGTGGCTTGAAACTAGCATGGGTTGTAGATTACAGTTGAAGAATGTTAGGCATGCGCCTGATATGCGTCTTAGCTTGATGTCAATCAAAGCATTGGACGGAGAAGGTTACTACACTACCTTTGGTGGTGGAAAATTCAAAATCACCAAAGGGTCGCTAGTTGTTGCAAGAGAAGATAGTAGTTTCACTCTCTCATTGCCGGAAAGTTGTGCAAAGAGGAGGTGAATGTTGTTGATGATTCCTCTTCAGACTTGTGGCATATGCGTCTTGGCCACTTGAGTGAAAAAGGACTTGGTGTTCTAGCCAAGAATCAGTCTTTCTGGTAAAAGGTACATCTTTAAAGACTTGCACTCATTGTTTTGTTGGAAAGCATGCTAGATTAGCTTTTCATTATTCAGGACCTCATAGGAGACCACATGTGCTAGATTTGGTTCATACTGATGTTTGCACTATGGACACAAAAACACTAGGAGGTGCATCATATTTTGTGACTTTTATTGATGACCATTCTCGAAAAGTGTGGGCTTTTGTTTTGAAATCTAAAGACCAGGTGCTCGGAGTTTTCAAGAGCTTCCATGCAAGTGTTGAAAGAGAAAGGGAATAAACTGAAGTGTGTTCGAGCGGATAATGGTGGTGAGTACAGGGGTCCATTTGAAGATTATTGTAGAGAACATGGGATCAGGCTTGAGAAGTTTTCAAGACTCCATAATGGAGTTAGAGAATGAACCGTACTATCAATGACAGAATCAGGTGTATGCTCTCTCATGCAAAGTTGTCTAAATCCTTTTGGGGTGAAGCAATGAGAACTGCAGTGGATTTGATCAACCTTTCTCCTTCGGCTCCTCTAGATGGTGATGTTCCACAAAGAGTATGGACAGGGAAAGATGTCTCATATAGTCACTTGAGAGTGTTTGGCTCAGGGCCTTTGTTCATGTTCCAAGAGATGAGAGGTCCAAGCTTGATGGGAAGTCCAAGTAGTGTATCTTTGTTGGTTATGGTCATGAAGACTTTGGTTAGAGGTTATGGGATGAAGTAAGAGAATAATCAGAAGCCGAGATGTGATCTTTCTTGAAGACCAAACCATTGAAGATTTTGAGAAGTCAGATAAGCCATGTCTGTTACTATAAGTAACAGGATGTTGATCCAGAGTCTCCTCCTAGTACTCTTGTTGATGGGGAGATGAGAGGTTGATGATGGGAATACAGGTGGTGAGCCTGCACCTACTCTTGAGGTGCCAGTTGAGCAAGTTCCACCAGAACCACCAGTTGAGCCACAATTGAGAAGATCTACAAGACCGCATCAGCCTTCTAAGAAATACCCTTAAGATGAGTATGTGACTCTCACTGATAGTGGGAGCCAGAGAGCTACCAAGAAGCTATTTCTGATGAGCACAAAGACAAATGGTTGAAGGCCATGCAAGAGGAAATGAATTCCTTGCATGAGAATCACACCTTTGAGTTGATGAAGTTGCCAAAGGGTAGAAAAGCACTCAAAAATAAATGGGTGTTCAAGCTGAAATTTGAAGATAATGTCTCAGCCAAGGTACAAAGCAAGGTTGGTTGTGAAAGGTTTTGAGCAGAAGAAAGGAATTGATTTTGAAGAGATTTTCTCACCAGTGGTGAAGATGTCCTCTATTCGAGTTGTGCTTGGTTTAGCAGCAAGCTTGAATTTAGAGGTTGAGCGCTTGATGTGAAGACTGCATTCCTTCATGGTGATTTGGAGGAAGAAATTTATATGGAACAACAGAGGGTTTCAAGGTTAAGGAAAGGAGCAGCTTGTGTGCAAATTGAAGAAAAGTCTATATGGCCTCAAGCAAGCACCAAGGCAATGGTACAAGAAATTTGATTCTTTCATGGCGGATCATGGGTATAGTAAGACCACTTCAGACCATTGTGTATTTGTCAAGAAATTCTCTGATGGTGATTTCATAATTCTCTTGCTTTATGTGGATGACATGTTGATTGTTGGTCATGACAAGCAGAAGATTTAGAGTCTTAAGAGTGACTTGAGCAAGTCCTTTGCTATGAAGGACTTGGGTTCTGCAAAGCAAATCCTTGGCATGAGGATCACTCGTGAGGAAGAATGGTAAGTTGTGGTTATCTCAGAAGTACATTGAGAAGGTGTTGGAGAGATTTAACATGAGTAATTCAAAGCCTATTGGTACTCCACTTGCTAGTCATTTCAAGTTGAGTTCACAACAATGCCCTACAAGTGAGAAAGAAAAAGAGATGAAGAAGATTCCATATGCATCTAGTGGCAGTTGATGTACGCTATGGTATGTACTAGGCCAGATATTGCTCATGCTGTTGGTGTTGTTAGCCGTTTTCTCTAATCCTGGTAAGGATCATTGGCAAGCTGTGAAGTGGATTTTTAGGTATTTGCGGGCACTTCCAGAGTTTGTTTATGCTTTGGTAGTGGTCAGCTTGTTGGATGGTTACACAGATGCGATATGGCTGGTGATCTTGATTCTAGGAAGTCTACTTCCGGGTACTTGATGACTTTTGCAGGGGGAGCCGTGTCATGGCAGTCCAGACTTCAGAAGTGTGTTGCTTTGTCTTCCACTCAGGCCGAATATATTGCTGTTATCTGAAGCTTCAAAAGAACTCTTGTGGATAAAAATTCCTTCAAGAGTTGGGCCTTGATCAAGAGAAGTTTGTGTTATTTTGTGATAGTCAGAGTGCTATCCATTCTTAAAACCGACATTTCATTCCAGGTCGAAGCACATAGAGGTGCGGTATCATTGGATACGTGAAGCATGGAATGAAGTTGCTTTCATTGGAAAAGATCCATACTGATGACAATGGTTCAGATATGATGACTAAAACTTTACCGACGGCGAAGTTCTTTCGGAGAGAAGACGGGCTTAGAGAGCGCATCCCACTTGAGTCGGAAAGGGGAGATTTGTTGGTGGGCTTCCTCCTCATTTGGGGGGCCAACAACTTACACAAAAGAAAGAAAGAAAAAAAAAGAAAATTGAAAAATAAGAAAAAAAAGGGAAGAAAAGGGATCACGTACAGGAGCGTGATTAGAAAGAAAGAAAAAGAAAGAAACCGTGAGTAAATAACGCCGGAGAGAGGAAGAAAAGGCAGTGCAGGGTTCATCATCAAACGGTAAACGTGCTCCGTTTATCATGAAAATTTAGTATGTTGTTCCTGATGTTGAGCTTGATACTTTGATATAGCCTGTTAATTTTATTGCCCTCTCTGGTGGTTATTTTGTGATACCCACATTGTGGAGTTATATGGTTGTGTTCCGCCCATTGGGTGAGTATTCTGTTGATTGTTGAGATTCTTAGTGCTACTAGGAGACTGATTGTATTCCCATTGATCATAGTGAAATATTTTACTGGACTAGGTCCCGTGGGTTTTTTGTCCCTTATTTGGGTTTTCCCACGTTAAAAATTGTGGTGTCTCTATTTTATTTTTCTGAAATTATTATACCTAGAGTATTTTTGGTTCTACCTATTTAACTGATAGGTGGGAGAAATATTTGTTACTTTCGCGTTGATAACAAGTTCATTCCTAAGATTTCTCCAACACATAGAAGAGATCAGATCTCAAGATATATTTAAATCATTTCTTATATATATAACTCCATTCTACTGTCTTATATGGCTAAGTAGGGATCTATCAATCTCCCAATTAAAATAATCTATATGTTAATTAATGAGTAGTATACAATAAACATTTTTTCCAGTAAAATAGTTGATATGTTATCCAATGGTGAAGGAGACGAGTTAACACAATATTCACCTTATAAGTATAAATAACACAACTCATATTTTATGTCTAGATCCCAGGTTCAAAAACATTTATCTAATTAAATGTGACCCACAAGTATCATCGAAGCATCACCTGGCCAAAAACAAACTATGGTTGTCCAAAATGTTATTCTTACCGCACAGGAAATGTGTTATTGGTTGGGTTCATAATGACAATCACCGCGTAAGCTGCAAGGATCAGTCCTTTAATTTTCTGGCATTTGAAAACTAATGCATGTGTGTCTATACGTTTTTTTCTATTTGTTACTTTTTTTTTTCGCCTCAATCTTATTTAGTTATATATTGTTTTGTTTAGCACATGTCGACTTTATTTGAACTTAGCATGATTGATCTCCTTGTGAAGAGTAGTTTACTACTCTGAGAAGCACAACCTTATTTTATGTGTTTTGCATGAGTTCTTAGATATTTCTGTTTATTATTGATATTGGAATGATTCAATAAAGCATTTCTCTCATGTGATGTTATTTCTAATGTTTGGAAAAGAATAAACACTAAAACGAAATTATATATATTGCTAAAAAAATGTGAGTGTAATTCCAACGTAACGAATGATATAACGTGACACGTTGTTGAGTTAATAGACTACACTTGTGTCATTTCATATCAAGGTTTAGTGAACAAACTTCACGTTTCGCTCTTGTACATCACACGATCATCAAGACCTATTATCACACATCAGTCTATCTATACACCCTACAAAGCGGGAGTTTCTCATCCCACCGTAGCAGTACTATTCCAAAACACGTGTCATCTTCTCCTGTTTTTATTCAAAAAGTGGAGTAAAAAAAAAACTTGCTATTTAAATGTGAGCTGTACTATCATGTTAATGAAAAAATAATTGTTAGTACTACTTGGGTTTCTCCCCTTTTGTTGGCCCAAGATAAAAAAAACTTAATTTATTACTTTTTTTTATTAAAGTTAATTCTTTTTAAAGTGTATTTTCAATTTTGTGAAGGTTTATTTCATTTAAATTAGAAGTCTTACAAATGTTTTGCTTATAAATAAAGTCTTTGATTGCTTGGTTTAAATATCCTCTAAGAGTGGGAGTGATATATATGGATAGTTTTAGAAACTATTTATGTGATATTACATTTATAAGAATAATTTGCATCTTTAGCAAGCCATTCAAAAGTTAGATAGTAAAAGATTTGAAACTCTTTATAAGGGTCATTAATATAGACAATTAAAATTTAATCACGTTAAATTATGTTTCTTGTATATTGTTTTTTGCTTTTTTTCTCTGAATGAGAGAGTTTCCTTTTTATATTTCTTTTGCTTTTATTACTTGACATAATCTTAATCATTTATATAAGATTTAGCAATTTAGATTTATTCTTCTTATTCATATAATAAACCACCAATCTTACTTTAGCTCTTCCATATATATGTGTGTGTGTTTTGTCATTGTTTGTGATGAGTTCTTAAATGCCGTACACACCCTAAATTTCTTTTTCTTTTCTTTTCTTAAGGAAATAAAAGAATAATATTTGTTATTATCAAAAGCCTATATGCATACTCTTGATATTATAAATGATGCTATGAAGCTCAAACAACCAAGATGGATAAGGCTGTGTTTTTATAATGCAAATCTTTATTTTCTTTCTTCATTAAATTGTATTTTTTAAACCCGTTAGATTAACACAAAATTAATGGCTAGATATATATTGGTGTAATTGTAAATTTCTTATACTTTTTGGCACTTTAAAAATTACATTATTTCGTAAGACCTCATATTTTCTACCTAAATTCCTCACCACTAGACCGATCCTAGTGGATCCTGCCTCATATATATATATATATATATATATATATAAAATGAATCAAGTGAAATGAGTGATTTTATATGAGAGTAAGAAGAGTAAATTTTGGCCATTGGATCTTACATTAATGATCAAGATTAAAACATAAAGTCATATGACTTTTTTAAGTGATCATGTGACTTTTTGATAACTTTTGATCATAACCATTCGCATATCCATATATGGATGATAGAATTGAAAGTTAATTAATATAATTTATGCTCACATGCTCATTTTAAAAAGTTATATAACTTTATATTTTAATCTTGATAATTTAAGTAAGACCCAACAGTCAAGATTCACTCATCTAACTCTCACAATAAATTACTCCTTTCATACGATACGTTCCCTATATATATATAGCGATTCAAAATTTAAGTAATACTATTATATAGTGTAAAAAAAATTTAACATTAATTCAAAAAAGTATTTTTTAATAAAATTTTAAAACTATTAAATCTCATGCGATAAAACATCTGTTCGTTTTTTATCCAATCTATTTTTAACTAAAAAAATCGAGAAATAGAAACTTATAACAAAATTGATGGTCATATTTTTCCAAAAAAAGTCATATTCAAGTACTCAATGTAACATTGATCACATAATTATACATCATTTTGTAGTATAAAAAAAATTAGATTTACTAATTCTATATTGATTTACGTATCTGTATATTGCGGTCAGTTATGATTCTCGTAAATTATCATATAATTGTATTACGTAATTCATACAATATACATTTTATTGAATTAGTATAAATTTATTCACTCAATATATTTATTTATCAAGATATTATTCAAGTAAACAAAAATATAAAGACACTATTATTCATGTAATTGAAGAGAAATAATAGAAAGAACATTAACTAGGGGAGAGAAATAGTTAAATGAATAATTAATGTACCAAATTACAAATTTACCCAAAATGGTAAGTTTATTAAGAAAAAATTGAGTGAGTTTTGTCTCTAAAATAAAATGTAGAGTTTGCTAACATCCATATCTATGTAGAGAGGTTGGCAAGAAATAATGTTAACTTCTATATCTTCAACTGTAGGTTTGTAAGATATACATTTTTTTGGACAAGAAAAAACTTATTCTTTTTTGTGAAACAAATAATTTGGGTTAATTATGTAATTTTATTTCATTCACATTTATTACTATTTTGACTTTTTTTATCATCTAATTAATACTCTCTTATCTTTGACATTTTTATCATTAATATATTATTAATAATATATTACAAATTTTTTAACTATATTATTATTTATTATTAAAATATTTAATAATAACTCATGTTATGATATACTAATTAAATTATTATGATAATAATACAATGTATACCAAAAACAATGATACCATAACAATTTTTTTACGAGAATGATTTGTTATTGATTAATATTCCACACCAATTGTTTTCTATGGTCTTTAATCTAGTTTATCAATATTCCACACTTATCTTCAATAAGGATCTTCTAATAGTAATTCATTAAAAAAGTAATGCCAGTTATTATCAATTTAATTTTATATATAATTTTAAAATAAGTGTAAGCATTGGTTTTATTTTAGTGGAGCCTTAATGGTTTAGAAAGTGAAAATATTTTATGGAATTAATATTAAATACATTTGTCGCTAACATATAACAATATCATTTGAAATTATTGCAATATCACTTATCTAATCTTTATGAGAGAGAAATACAATTTTTTTTTTTTTTGGTTATTTTAACCAGGGGGCACTAGTTAATGTTTTCGATAAAAACAAGTTTATACACTTTTGGATGAATCTCACAACTTGAGAACTTAAAAAAATCACATTTTCATATAAAAAAACTAACCTTATTGTAAACTTTAAATAATATCCTTTGGGCACCGGATAGGAAAAAAAAAATTTATAAAAGAAATAAAAATATTATTTAAATTGTTAGAAAAAATTGGAGAGAGCATGGGAAATCGATGAGAGAAAAAATTAAAAGAGTAATTAATGCAGACAAAGTGAAAATTACAGATTCAGCCAAAATCACAAACTGATTAGAAGAGAAGAGAGTAGATTTTATGTGCTGAAGAAAATGTGGAGTTTGCTGCGCTCCACAAATCTTCATAAAAATGTGTGGATCTGAGCAATTCCATCAAGTAAACATGAACTTTCAGCAAGCAAGCAACTTAAAAAATTATACTATATTCGACGCTAATATTGATGCAAGGGCGTATATGACAAGAAGAACTATTAGTACTACACCATTATTTTCCAACGCTAGCATATGGACACTTCAAATTCAAACTACATAGATTCTTCACTGGCATCACCAGCATCCTCAAACACAACCTGATAGGGAACATGACCAGCAGTGGTATTTAGGACCAAACGCCTTCCATTCTCATCATCGTACCTCCCAACATCGAAACAAGCATGGGGTGGGCTAACGATGTCGGGACAGAACACAAACTTGTAACTTGAATCATCATATCTCTGAATGTTAAACCTACCATCAACGATCAAATTCTTACCTGCGTGGTGGGCACCCCCAATACCAACCCATTGTCCACGGAAATCACCACTAATAATGTCCACCCACTTGGATGATTCGGCACACTCAGGCTTCTCTTCAAATGAAATGTATAGTGGCGTGCCAGTGAAGATGATACCAGGGCTTATCCCTAGTATGTGAACTTCACTGACAGGCCATCGACAGCATCAGAATAGTCTTGCAGGACAGTATCTGGGCACGTCAGTTCCCAGCTTTGCCAAGCCTTACTCCACCACCTGCAGCGGCACCAGAGGTGGCTGGTTTGATATAGAATCTTCCTCCTGGGAAAATGGGGTTGTGATTTGTGTCCATCACTTGCTCAATTACATCCTCTGAGAAGGCTACGATTAAGGCAAAGAGGAGGTAAGAGAGGGTAAGTAGTGCTGGATTCATGGTTTGGCAAGGAGGCTGGTACATCTGTTTATGTTTTGATCGCCTGATTAACCTCTTTTTATGGAGTTGATTTCAGAGTAGGTTGTGAATTAGCATTGCATGGTGATGAATTGATTTATCAATGTTATTTAGGCAAAGTTTTGATACAATAGTCAAATCTCTATATATGGTACTTTTTCGCCCATTAAAGCCCTGCTTTATATTTTTAATTAATCTACTATATATTAAAATAAATATTGATGTAAAAATACTATTAATTATGAAAAAGAAATATTAAACTAAGATGTTTTGTAATCAAAAGTCCGCATAGTATTAATTTTAGATATCTCAATCACATCTCTGAATGTTATTAACTTGATACATACAAACAGTCAAATCTTAATATGTAGTTCTTTTTCACACGTTAAAACTCTGCTTTATATGTTTTTAAATAATCTACTCTATATATTAAAATAAACATTGGTGTGAAAATACTATTAATTATGAATAAGAAATATCAAACTAAGGAGTTTGAGTAGTTTATCATGAGGTCATATTTAGGTTCTAACATTATTGTCTTATATATGTGTGTGTGTCTATATATATACATTAGAATTAAGTTACTAGTAAATATTACATTATAAAATAATTTTCTATTAGTTTAATTTTTTTATGAAATCCACTGTTGGATTAGAAACTTACATCATACAAATTATGTATATAAACTTTTAAATTATTCTGAAATCATTTGATATAATTTTGATTCACATTAAAATCATGATGTTTGATATTTAAACTATGAAAAGTCAGCATAATATTACTTTTAGATATAAAATTTAAGATATGTTTGGTTTGAGTTTTCAGTTTTTATTTTTTCAGAATTTGTGAAGAAAAAGATTAAAAATTCAGAAAATTATAAATTTTAATTTTTAAAATTTTCAATTTTTTCTTTATAAATTCTAAAAAATTGAAAAACTGAAAGCCAAACGAAACCTGAAATTTTCTATTTCTGGAAAGCCAAACGTATGTCGTTGAATACACATCATGTTGAAAGAAAACAAAATTAATATTTATTACTTTTTTAACATTTATCATTATAATATTATTTCGATCTTGCATAATATTAAATTTATTTATTCGTATTCATTTATAGTCGGTGGCGAAACTTGGTGGGGGCCACAGGAGGGCCCAAACTTTTTTTAAAAGTTTATATTTATATATAATTAAATTTATGAATGTATATCTAAAATTTTATTTAATAAATACATTAAGTTTGAATGAATTATTTTATACAAATGACATTGTCCTAAATATTACATCATTAAATAGCTTTCTATCGGTTTAATTTTTTATGAAATCTACTGTTAAATTAAAAACTTACATCATATAAATTATGTGTATAAATTTTTAAATTATTCCCAAATCATTTGATATAATTTCGATTCACATTAAAATCAAGATGTTTGATATTCAAACTATGAAAAGTCAGCATAGTATTACTTTTAGATATAAAATTTAAAATTTTCTGTTTCTAGAAAGAAAAGCGTATGTCGTTGAATACACATCATGTTGAAAGAAAACAAAATTAATATTTATTACTTTTTTAACATTTATCATTATAATAATATTTCGATCTTGCATAATATTAAATTTATTTATTCGTAATCGTTTATACTCAGTGGCGGGGCCGCAGGAGCGCCCAAACTTTTTTTAAAAGTTTATATTTATAAATAATTAAATTTATGAATGTATATCTAAAATTTTATTTAATAAATACATTAAGCTTCCATGAATTATTTTATGTAAATGACATTGCCCTATCTAAATGAGTCTTTTCCAATTTAAAAAGTTTGTTAACCTATTTTTAATTAAAAAATACATCATATAGTTAGTTGTTGTGTTGATTTATTTAAAAGTTGAGGATCAGAGTATTTTAAAAATTTAGAACTTCCTTCAATCTATAGTTTCATATTTCCTCCTAAAAGCTTGACGTTTCAAGTCACCCAATATTATGTAAATCATTTGAATTTATGGTGCAAAAAATACTATTTATTTATTGTCTTGTATTTATTTTTTATCATTTCATAAGAATGGAAATAAATTATATTAATACCTCCTAATCTTCACCTAATACCCACACTACCTTTAACGAAACAAAAGAAAATGCACCAATATCAGTTTAACTTTTACACTGGTGCAACAAGATAGATAATATATAACCGAGAATAACTATTACTATTAGTTTACTACCCATTATATATTTTTCAACGCTACACGTATAGTGTGCAAATTTCATTCAAACTATGTGGAGCTTCCAGTGGCGTCAGGAAGAAGCTGGAGCCAAATAGCAAAGTGGCGAAAGATAAATGGTGAAGGTTTAGTGGTTGTTAGGACCAAACGCCTTCCGTAATCATAACTATTCTCGTCAATCCCAACATCAAAGCAAACATCACTTGGCGATGGTGATGGTGATGATAAGGAGGAGACAGGGCTCGTGGGACAGAACACAAGCTTGTATTTCCCGTGGTCGTACCATTGATCAGACCATCTCTTAACGTTAAACGTACCACTCACTTTCTTCTTGCCAGGATGATCTCTGTAACCACCAATACCGATCCATCTCATAGGGTAATCATCCTCGATAACCACCCACTTGGAGGATTCAGCACAATCCGGCTTGTTTACGAACGAGATATCCAGTGCTGCGTGCCAGTGAAGTTGGTGCCAGGCCATGACTTACGCTGGCCACCGTGAACTTCACTGGCTCGCCTGCAAATATCTCGCGAGGATCTTGTAGGATAGTAGCTGGGCAGCTTGATAAGTTCAGGGTTCTTTGAGGCGCTACCCCACCACCAATTGGGAACCATATTGTTTTGATAAGGTATCTGCGTCGAGGAATAATGACTATTGGTTTGTGAATGGAGTCCAACACGTGCTCATCAGCTCTGCGAGAGACGGATAGTGGGATGTTGGTGGTTAAGGCAAAGAGAAGAAAAGACAGGGAAAGTAATGAGTCTTCATGCTTCTTTTTTTTTTTTTTTTTTCCAAGGAGGCTGTTTGTGTGTTTTGCTTGGCTGAATCTCTATTTATAATGCTGATTTGAGAACAACATAAGGTTTGCATTTGATATATTTACTATCAAGGTCGCGGCTAATCTAGATTATATTACTCAGAGATTATCACGTTTAAAGTGCTAGTAATGTTATAATGCAATGTTTCATATATACAGGTAATCTAACTTATTTTCATACTATATTACACCGTCTCATATATATATATATATATATATATAAACAAACACTTAAATTCCTAACAATTTTTTTGATAGGCAAATTGATCCTAATAATTATAAACATCCAAATTGGTCCCTTACAATTGTAAAAACGGGACATATAGGTCTTGAAGGCCTCAAATTCTAAGGGAAGAGATGAAAACGATCTTAGTTGCGAGAAGGTGGAGCTCGTCTTAAGAAATAGAGTTCGGTTAGGAGGAGCCAGAACTTGGCTAAGAAGAATGAGCTTGGATGACAGGTGGTGAGCTCCATCACATGCCTATCATTTCACCACCTGCAGCCAAGCTATGCATAGTCCTCCTTGTCCGTCGAGCTATATTTCATCTAGATGGCTCACCTTCTCCAAACCGAGCATTGACAGGCCTAGGGACTTATAATATCATATTTTAACAATTGTGAGGGACCAATTTGAGTGTTTACAATTGTTAAGGATCAATTTATCCATTAAAGAAATTGTAGAGACCAATTTGGGTGTTTACTCTAAAAAAAAAATTACTTTTTTTATGCTATATAATATCTTGCTACTATATATAATGATGATGATGATAACAATAATAACAATTTCTTATTATAAGAATTTAAGTCTACAATCTCGTTAACAATTCTAATTATTATATAGAAATCATTGATGATATTAATTAGTGATTCTAATTAATAATAATTCATACTATTAGTATCGTTACTAATTACTCTATCCATTCACAAATAATTTTTTTTTAATCGAAATTAGGTATCACGACCGACAGCGGTGATTAATCCCTAAGTAGGAGGTCTCTCAAGAGGCAACGACCGGCTATGAATGCGCTCCATTCCCATGAGTGAAGATCGAACCCCCAACCACATGGTTAAGGGACAAGGTGAGCTACCACCACATCATACCTCATGATTTTTCACAAATAATTATTCATTTAAAAATGTGCACGTGGATTAAGGAAATGATTGACACAGCTTTGAAGTTAGGAAAATTTAACTTTATTTTAGTTAATTGTCCTTACTATTTTCTTCTCCCTTTATTAATTACTCTCTCCCCTCCCATTCTCTCTTCTCCATTAATAGGGGTATAATAGAAAGAAATTAATTAGTATTGACTTGATTTCTAAACCTGGACACTTATGGCCTATTTGGTTTTCATTTTCAGTTTTTATTTCCAATTTTTAATATTTCCTTCAGAATTAACTCCTAAAACTGAAAATAAAAACTGAAAACTGAAACTCAAACCAACAGACCCTTATTTGTCGAAAAGAAAAATCTTCAAAGTGGACACTTATTTACGAACAGAGGAAGTATTACTAATTATTAATTATTATGATAATAATTAAAGCTAATAAGGCATAATAGTTATAATTGATTAATTATTTATTTGTACAATTCGTGGTATATATTTAAATAGATACGTTTAATTTTGAGTCTTCCATTAGATATTATTTAGTCATTTTGAGAATAAAATTACATATTATTTGATTTTTTTTTCACTTTCAAGACTTTTTTTTTGTTTTGATGGAATCATTGGTAACAATCCTATGATTAAAATGTAATACTCAGTGTACATGTGTTCATAGACAAGTTATGTATGATTTTAAGGTCCCCAAAGACCCACCTAGGTTGTCAGGTCTTGAATTTCACCAAGTCTGATGACACCTCCTTGGAGGCTATATGTTAGAGCCATATTCTTGGAATCAAAAGTCTCGATATTTGTTCCCAAGGGGAAAACAAATTAAAGAGTGATTTGTAATGAATTTTATGAAACCTTTAAACGTTTCTTTTTTTCCCACAAGTTTAGAAAATCTTGAAGATTTTCGAATTTGAACAAAAACCCAAAATTTAGATTTTGATTGGTTAGGATTTTGATTTTTGTGATATTTTATTTGAATTCAAATAGGGGATATTTCTTTATTTACATTTATGTTTTAAAGTTAATAGAGAGTAAAATAAATGAGTTAAATAAGTGAGTATTTGAGACAACCCAGATGTGTAAAAGCCCTTCTTACCAAGTTTTGGTGAACTATCACTGCTATAGTGGTTCACGAGTATGGGAAAAAGGGGTCTGAGTGGTCTAGGCTGCTATAACAGTCGTAAGTGACATGGTCGGTACGAGAACCCCTAACCGCTATAGTAGTCCCCCTGGAGCAAAAACAGTGCTAAACAATGCAGTTTTGGATTAATGACCCAATACCCCTATATAAACCCTCCCTTTTGGTTCCCTTGGTAGAAGCTGAAGTTCTCCATCCTAAACCCTCATTTTTCTCTTTCTCTCTAATCTACTCCATTCCATCATCCTCAATCATCAAGGTATGTATATGTCATTAGATTATGTCTCCATTCTCCCCATTCTTTTCATATTCTATGGTTCAGGTTGTTGTTTTCTCCCATTGTTATCAAGTGGGGGTGCCTCTCCAATATTTTTTGAGTTATTTTAGAGTTATCTAGAGGTGATTAGAGTTTGACCATGAGTCTATGTTGCTCTATGGCAGTTGTTGGTGTCATTCCAAGCTCTCAAGGTTAAGTTAGTGGTGCCCATATACTCCCTCCAAACGGTGAGTGGGTTCAAACTCATGACCTTACTTGTAAGCATTATGAGTATGTTTATGCATGATATTTGTTAAATATGAAACTAGAAATCAAAGTATGATTATATATGTATGATTTTACAAGTATGGCAAGCTAGCCAAAGATTGTGATTTTGAGTATAGCATGAAAATATGTTTGAAAAACCATGAGACCATGATTGATATATTGTATGTAATGGAAATGTTTTATGTGCAAGCCTAAGAGATTTAATACAAGAATATATGATTTAACAAGTTGTCATTTTGTCAAACATGATTTAAGAGTTTATGATATCTTTATGCTTCAAGATTTGAGATTTCAAATATGATTTTAGAGTGCCAATTAAGATATTTTGGTAAGAATGTCAAACAGAGTATGACTTAGTTTCATGAATAGATATGCTATTATAATGTCAAGTTTTTATGTTTATGAACCTTTTCATTTCAAGGCATGATATTAGAAGTATTAAGTTATGAGAAAATATTAGTATGAGAAATAAGATTTTAGAAATCCAGTTTTATGTTACTAAGAAGTATGGAATTCAGGATGATTCATAGCAACTGATAGATAAATATTCTGTGGGCTAGAAATCAGCCTGCAAACAAGTGATCACTTGGACATGATTTTAGTCAGAGATATGTAAAAGTCAAGTTGTTAGAGTTATATGAGTCAGAGCTTTTAGAGTTTTGAGGGTTTTCATATTTAAATGATTTTATATATATTACAGATTTTGTGATTTCAAAATTAGAGTATTTATATATGATAGAGTTTTAACTCTAGAGAGCTTAACACAGAGTTTAGAGAAATAATTAGTTTTTGTGATTCAGAGACTAGACGGTAGTTATAGAAAAATAAATAGTGAGTTAACGTCTAGAAAAAATGATCGTTAACCTTGGTACCAAGTTATCCTTAGGGGCAATCTCATAGAGCAAAGATGGAACCTAGTTAGGTGTCTGATTTAGATCCTAGAGGGATCATAGAGAGAATTAGTTATGTCATAGTTGACATGCATAACTTGAGGATATATTATCATACAATTAGTAAACAAATATCCATGTTTCTTTATTAAGTACCTGTTATTTATGTTTTAGAGATTATTGATGCTTTTAAGAATATTTGATTTAAGAGTCATTATGTATATGAAAAATGTTTTCTCGTTGGAGTAAGAATTTAGAGATATTTTTTATATATAGTTATGCATATAAATATCAATGGTTTATGATTGTTATATGTATATTCCTTTGTTGTCCCATGTAGGTGATGGGTGAGACTCACTCACTTAGTCCGTTGACTTACCCCTCTCCATTCCTCTCATAGTTCTAGATACAAGTACAATTTTGGCTAAGTTTGGTAGATGCCTCTTCCTAATAGTAAGTCTTACTTTGGAGTAAGGCTTAAGTTAGAGTCTTATTAGAGAAGAGTGTTTAAGTAGATGTAAGGCAGGATCCAAGTCATGCATTATTTTCAGATTATGTATTCAATTTCAGTATTAGAAACAGTTATGTATATGATTTCAGTTTACAAGTATGGATTTAAGATTTGTAGAGTTTGATTAGAGTTTATGTAACAAGGTAGAGATGAATTTATGATTCAGTTCACGATGTTAAATTGATTTTCGAAGCTTCATATATTAAGTATTTTAGTTTTATGATTTCCAGATAGCAAGTTTTAAATAAAGATTTAGATAAAGTTATGATTTCACAATGAAAAGTATGTTATTTTCGGCATATAGAGAGACTTAGAGATTACGAGACTTACATGGGATGAGATTCCTCACGTCCGTCATGTTTCCTAGTTGGGTCGTGACAAAGTGGTATCAGAGCCTGCACACCTCCCAGTATGGTGTGGTTCGGGACGAACCAGCGGAAGCTGGTGGGCATGTAATGCTCGGGACGAGGGTGGGGAGTGATTGCCAGTGCAAGAAGGCACGGACAAGGAGCAACTCCTAGCAGGCTTCTAAGTAGAAGGGTACATGGATGAACTGATTACACACCAGAATGAGAGGATCTTGAGGCTATATAGGTATAAGACTATACAGTTGAGGATGACTTACATAAATTGATTGGTACTACCTATACTAACAAAATGCATCATCTTTTCAGTAGCCCATCACTAAAGAACTCTATGGTTAACGTGCTTGACTTGAAGAAATTTTGGGATGGGCGACCTCCTGGAAGTTTTCCAGAAAGTGTGTGAGTGAGGACAAAACACATTGAAAAGACCCGTGTTGGTTTGTGGGGACAAGTTGTCAATCCATAAAAGTAGGGGATGTTACATAAAAGTCCACCTAATTTGGCCCATCCTAACTAATGTTCCTACTTCCTTGAAGGGAGTAGAGGTCTCCACTAAGGATTTTTTATTCATTATCAATGCTAAAACCTGAAACCTTTGGTTAAGAAATTAAGATACCTATTATCAATCTCATGTTGGTTATTTAAGACTGTCACGACCCGATCTGGGCACGTGACCGGACGTGAGAAATCTGGTTCCCACGTAAGCCTCATGACCTGTTGCTCTATATGCACCGTAACTTATAAATTATTCAAAACAAGTTTTCCTTTTTCTACATACAAATCACCTATTCTTTAAAGTTCAAAATAATCCAAATAATCAAGTCTGTAATTTCATAATTTGTTTCTAAAATCCAAATTCATAAACAACTCTCTATAAGTAACAGAATCTTATAACACAATCTAGCACAATATATACATGCAAAATCTAAATTATGCAGTATGGTCAAGGATCCTACCTCCAATGTCCTGGAGTACTCTAAACAAACAGGAATGCATGCTTCACTCCAAGTGAAGCTTGCTATCTGACACTTTCCTGTGGTTGAGTAGAACTTGCAGTTGCTCTATCTATAAAAATGAGAGAAATGAGAGGAGTGAGTTTTGATACCAAAACAGTGAGTAAACTCTCACCTGAAACCCCCTTCATGGGACATCCAAAAACAATGCATGGAATTATAACAACATCAATAATATCCAAAAATCATGCATAATCAAGTATACATACATTTTATATATTTATTTTCAAATCATCATTTTACAAACCCAAACTCATTTCCTCTAATTCATTTTCTTTCTAAATCATATAAGCTTAAAATCATAAATTTTCTCATACTTTCAAATGATTACTTTACCGCTCCAAAAACCATTTCATTAATTAACTTTCATGCCTAGTATAAATTAAACTCATAATAACATAGCTCCTAGAGAACAGGAATCTCTGACACATCTGGGCGTTACATATCGCTTTCCCAGTGTGACGATCAATTATCTGAAATCTCTAGTCACATCTGGGCGTTACGCATCGTCGTCCCAGTGTGACAATCAATTCTTTGAAGTCTCTAGTCACATCTGGGTGTTACGTATCGCGTTCCTGTCATTAACACACAGCCTTCTCTATAGCTATTGTAAATTAAGTCTGAAACTTCTTAAAACCATTTTATTCTCTGAAAGCTCTAATTTCTATAACTCTAAAGTTTAACCTTAGCATAACTGTGGCTATAGATCCATGTCCAAGGGATCACCCTTTGTAGACATTGAGATTCCAAACCTCCAGAGTATGTAGCGTTAACCGTTCTGAATCTCATGGAAATTCACGCTCTAATACTCTTTTATCGATTATCAAAACATCATTCAACCATCGACCTCTTTAAAACTCAAACTATTAACTTGTCAAACATAGTTCAGACTCTAGAATATTTTGATTAATCTTCCAAACATAGTTCAAACTATTCAGCTTTTCCTAAAGTAGGAAAAACTCAATATCATATTCTGAAATTAAAAAAAAGCTAAAACCATAATTCCAATATTCATATCTTGGTGTAAAACCATAACATAAACATAAATCAATTCTAAAATCCAGTAAACAATTATAAAACCCTCTAACAGTTACATATATCATCAATTCCATATAAAACTATTATAACAAATATGGTTCCATGAGTTTTTTTTTAATCAAAAATAAATGTTATACTCTAAAACCAATTCAAAACATATAAACTAGCAGAAATCTCCAATCCTTATAGGTATTTCTCTAAAACCAAGCATTAAATCATATTTTCGTGAAAATAACTCCAATGCATAACATAAGAGTCACAAATGTGAACCCACTCACCTGGAGGGGTAGAATATGCATAAATGATACTAACCGACCTTTGGGAGCAGAAATGACTCCACTATCTATATAGAAGCAGGAGAATGCTAAATTAACCTCTAAAACCTCAAAAATCTAACTCTAATGGTGGTGAGGGTCACAATGACGGTGATGATTCCCGGTAGCATGGCGAGATTGAGTCAGGATCGTCCATGACTGCTGCACCAGAACGAGGACATGGGGTCGAGCGTGACAGTGACCGCCACCAACAGAGGTGGCAACCCTGGAGGTTGAGGGGTGCCCGGTTTTGCTCTTCCTTTTCTTCTATTTATTTTTTCACTTGTAGGTAGAAAGTTAGCTTGTTGATTTAATATGCTTTATTCCCCCTTTCATTTGATCAGAACCCATGCCAAGTCCTTTAGCTCGTCGAGCTAGTGAAGGACATTGGCGAGTCCGATTCATCATGGTGATCCGGATCAACCATGTTGGAAGCGGTGAATCGCTCCAAATTAAATCCGCCAACCTCAAAAATCTAACTCTAACAAGGTAAAGAGCTCATTTTCCTTCATAAACACAAAAGCCACCCTAAGAACAAGGAGGAATTAAAGAAAATAGAATAAAATCAAGAGGACTACATACCTTTAAGCTTGGAGAATTAAAGATTTTAAGTTAGACTTGAAAGAATTGGAGGAAAATGAAGTTTTGATGGTGAAAATGAGTTGGGAGGCGAGGTTTTCGCGTGAGAGGGAAGAGAAAAATGCTTTAGAATGCTCTGGACCCTGAAAAGAGGTATTTATATTTATGTTGAGCACCAGTGCTCATGAGCGCTATAGTGCTCATCTGAGAGCGCAAAAGATCTCTTTTGCACCGCCTTACTGTTCCTGCGACACAGCGCCTCTTGTTAAGAGCACAATATATGTTGAGCACTAGCGTTCCAGAATGCTCTAGAAGTTAATCATTTGTTTTCTTTCCATTAACTTTAAAACATAAATGTAAATAAGAAAATACCCCCCATTTGGATTCATATAAAATATTAGAAAAATCAAAATCTCAATAAATCAAAATCTAATTTTTGGGTTTTAGCTCAAACTCGAAAATCTTACCCTTTCGTAAACTTGTAAGCAAAAAATAGAGTACTTAAGGGTTTCATAAAATTCATTAAAAATCACTCTTCAACTCATTTTTCTCTAGGGAACAATTACAGGGACTTTTAGTCCCAAGAATATGGCTCTATCATATAGCCTTCAAAGGGCACGTAGGGACTTAATGAAATTCAGGACCTAACGCAGAATAAAGGTAACGAGCACCTTTCCTGATTTGAAAAATTTTCTAACTTTTTTTTTATTTAAAACCGAGTATTACAAAGATATAATTTTTTTATATCAATTTTACATTTGTTTCCATTAATTGCAATAATTTCTCTTTGACTCTTCCGTCTTAATATTGACAAATCATAAATCTTTAATAACAATTAAAGTTAATATTGTATAATAATTATAATTATGAATATTAATTATTTGTACAATTTCTGGGATATTTTTAAATAGACACATTCCAAATCATCCCTGATATTATTTAGTCAAATTGAGTTTTGAGTATAAAATAAAGGAATGTATTTAGTGAGATGGGTACTTTTATATGAGAATAAGAGAAGTAAATTTCAGTCATATAACCATAATTAAAAATTATTAAAAAAATCATATAATCACTTAAAAAAACATGAATTTATGTTTCAATTTGACCATTAATGTAAGATCTAACAACCTATATTTATTTTATTTTTACCATATAAAACCAATATACTCTCACTTCATCCTCTCCCTGTCTCCCATCTAATTATTCTTTTTTTTTTTTTGTCTCAATACTACCATCGCCATTCATACCATATTACTAGAGGTCTGCCTAATCCAGCCTGACTTGATTATCCCTTAAAGAGGGTCAGAGTCTTTCGAGAGGATTTTTTTCATTTTCAGAGTTTGAACTTAAGACATCTTATTAAGAAATTGAGATATCATCACGTTGACCAATCCATCTTAGTAAATTATTTCATATTATTTGACTTTTTTTTAATTTCAAGAAACATATTGCAGTTAAAAATTGTACGTATATTTCAGTTATAAAAATAAATGTACAATCAATTCACAAGGAACTAATTGAGAATACATATATTTCTTTTTAACCAAAAACGATTCATTGAATGTAACAACAAAAATTAATTAATGTTCATTATTTCAAGAAAATCAATTATAAAAATTTCAAAAACAAAAGTTAATGAGTTGAAAGAAAGTGATGAAACGTAAATTAAAAAAAAGAAAGGAGAGAAAAGTAGTAACAAGTGACACCAAAGTAATTGTGTAAATTACCATATGATGTTATTCAAATGGAGTACGATGATTTTGACCCGTTAAAGATTTATCCACTTGCAAACTAGTCCTTAAAAATGTTGTATTAGCTCGTGATACATCAACCTAACAATTTTTCTAGTTTGAGATTATAATCACAATAACATGAGTTATAATTTACACAATATTTGATAACTATTTAATACATGCAATGGACATTTTGAATTAGGAGGATTTTTATGCACACTATAGGTGTGTTTAATTATAAGGTAAAAATGAGATGTAATTTTTTATGAATGAATCCAATTAAAATTTCACACAAGCATGGAACTCGTCAATAAAATTCACACCTCAACTTTACTCTCCAGTCAAATATAAAAAGATTTATCAATTCTCAACAAATATAATGACCAAATAAATTTTAAAATAATAACATGCAAATGAAATATTTTGATAACAACATAGAAAACTGGTAAGATTTAACCCAAAGTCCCATATCGGTAACAAAATAAAAGTATTGCTAGTATTTTGGCTTATAAATATGGCTTTGGTTATTTTAGTTTTGTTATCCTCCAAAAAGTGAGAGTGATCCATATGGGTAGCTTTTAGGAGTTGTTCATGTGATGAAATATTTGTAAGGATAGTTTGTAACTTTAGCCGTTCAAAAGTTATAGATAGTGAAAGATTTGGAACTCCTTATAGGGGTCGTGGATGTAAGTAGTTAAAACCGAACCACGTTAAATTTTGTCTTCTATATATTGTTTTTCTTCTTGCGTTGTTTCCTCTGCGAGAGAGAGTTTGTTCTTGTATTTTTTTTGCTTCTCCTGCCAACAAGTGGTATCAGAGTCTATGGTTTGGGTCAGTTGGGCTTGTTTGAGTGTTGGTTAGAATGGTAATTTTTGGATATATGAGGTCCATTGTGTCGAAAATCTTTCTAGCAATGCGGAGGTCAGCGCGTGTCCCATGAAGCAATGACGGTGCAAGTGGAGAGAGCTTGTGTCGAAAGTCTTCTTAACAATGTAGTAACTAAGAGGCGTGTTCGTGTGCAGAGTACAAGTTAATAGAGCATGTATAACTCTTGTTTATACCATTGAATACTCATGAAATACAAGTTTTACAAGAAGAATGTTTGTGGAGGAGTTGTTAGCCGGCTTTTGGCAGGACTTTAAATTAAGGGAGGATTTGTTGAGATTTAACCCAAAGTCCTACATCGGTAAGAAATAGAAGTATTGCTCCTATTTTGACTTATAAATATGGCTTTGGTTATTTGAGTTTTGTTATCTTCCAAAAGTGAAAGTGATTAATATATTAGGAGTTGTTCATGTGATGAAATATTTGTAAAGATGTTTTGCAACTTCAGCCATTCAAAAGTTGCAAATAGTAAAAGATTTGGAATTCCTTATGTGGGTCGTGAATGTAGGAGTTAAGGTTTAACCATGTTAAATTTTGTCTCTTTTATATTATTTTTCTTCTTGCGTTGTTTTCTCAATTGAGAAAGAGTTTGTTTTTGTATTTTTTTTATTTTCGCTGCCAACAAAAACATATAAAATGTTTAATGGACTTTTTTTGTTCTTATAAATTAGAGATAAAAAAAAAGCCTTCAACTTATCTAGTATACTAATGAGTTTTTTTTTGTTAACTCATATAACATGACATATTAATTTTCTCATAGTCACAATAATTAATTATATATTTTATATATATTTGGAGTGTCAAAAAATATATATACACATTAAAAATGAAAACAAATTGAGGGCCAGCCCCCTCGCTAACCCCAATAATGTTTTGTCTTCGAATCGGATTTAGATCCTCCAAAGTGAGAATCTCACTTTAGAGAGTAAAGTAAAAATATTTTACCTTTGGATCAATAAAAGTATAAATGAGGCCCTTTTTCACTCTATTGATTTAAGGGTGAAACTCTTCATTTTACTCTCTAAAGTGAAATCTTAATTTGGAGGTTCTAATCCTTGATGAGAGTATTAAAGAAATTAGTCTTTGAAAGATTGATGCACTTAGAACTCTACAAGATTGATCTGATGATAAATTCCCAAAATATATTTTGTCCATGCACTAGCACAACCATTTAGCAATAACAAAAATGATCATTGGAGTACCACAAACTAATAAAACATCTTACAGGGGCTAATTAGTCAACGCATTATTGATCCTTCAGGCTCGTTTAGTATACTTGATGGGATAAGATTTGGTAAAATTTTAATACTATGCAATGTTTCATGTAACATCGTATAAGATATTATATTTTATAGTATATAAATATTATCCTCTTTCTATATATAACTCTAATTATAAGTAAATATTTAATAAAAATATAGTAAAATAATGACTTGTATTAATTATTTAAATATAAATTTATAAATAGATATTAGTATTCAAATATTTATTAATTAAATTATATTTATTATTAATATTAAATAATATATTATTTGAAATTTAATTTATATTAGATATTATTCATTATTAATTTCAATATTTATAATTATTTATTATTTCCATAAATTATTAAATTGTAAAATATTTTATATGTTTTAATATTTTATATTAATTTTTATTTAAATTATTTAAATTTTAATGTAAAATAAATATTAATTAAAATATTTTTATTATTAATCATTACTTTTTATATGTTAAATACAATTTGTTATTATTATTTAATCAACAAATTAAAATAGACATTGTATATTAAAAGTTAATCAGGTCTTATCCCAACTCTCTAAATTTGATGAATAAACTTGATTAACTTAACCACCATTTCAATGTATAAGGGAGATTGATGGACAAGCTTGTACAAAATGTTGTACCAAATGATATATAAATTTGTCATTATGTTTTGTATTGTCTTATCCTATCATATCCTATATGCTGTGTTAAAAAGGCCCTCAGGGTCAAAATGGTGATTTTAATATAAATTACAACAAAAAAATATTTCATAAGTACTAAGGAATTAGGAACTTACACAAAAGAAAAATTCATTGCTCATTTACTGGAAATCAATTAAAAATTAGTGAATATTTAAAAAAGATTTGGAAAAAGTTTAAGGATTATAATTACCATTATGTGCTGTTTGGTTTTGACATTGAGCATGAAATTTGAATTGAGCACCCGAATTTCAATTTTTTCATTTGAGGCAACACAAAATTGAATTTACAATTTCACAATTCAGTTCCATGAAATTTAAAAACAAATAAACTGAGTTTTTCTTAATTCCAAACCTATATATTCTATTAATTGTCAATTCCATAACTTATCAAATATCTCTCTATTCAGTAAAATCTATATAATTATTTTTGTTTCTCATTTATTTTTCAATAATCACATTAGAATTTTTTAGTAAACCCACATATAAAATTTAAGATTTTAAGTCAATTCTATTTTCTTTTAGAATTGAAATTTAAATTAAAGTTCCATGTTTTAATTTCAATTCTAACTCCAACATTCAAATCAAACCACGCTAAAATGATTTGTGTGTACTTTTTAACTTAGAGAAAAGAAGGGTGGAAAAAGGTCTTTAAGGAAAAAAAAAATGTTTTGGAGCAGCAAAAACTCAACCATCATGATATGAAGGACATATTGTGGGGGAGATTAGAAGAGCTGATAATTTTTTTTGATTAATTTAGTGTTTAGTAATGAAGTTATTATTTAATAGTTTTATTTATCATTTATTTTAGTTTAGTTTATTCTTGTATTTTTTAGTGTAATTTATTTTATTTTATTTTATTTTAGTTAGTTTATTTTAATTTAGTTTTGTTTAATTTATCATTGTAATTTACATTATAATGTATTTTAATTTAGCTTAATTTAGACTTCAATAACATGTAAGTTGTATTAGCTTGATACGATTTGTATCCACCGGTTAGATTAGCTTCCATATAAGTCGTGCCACCTTATAACAACTCACATGTAATTCTAACTAACTTATTACCTGTGCGATACACAAATAATTAATAATTAAAAAGGTATATTTTTTAAAATATGAAACAAACGTACTTTCAATTGCTTCATCACTTTTCATATCCCCTTAATAAAAATTTATAATTTATAAAATCATATATAGCAATTTTAAAACAATTTTATTTAAATTCCATGTCCAATTAAATCATTATATATATGATGACTTTTTCAATAATGCGGTGAGAATCAAACTTAATATACTAGATCAATGTGATAATATGTAATTGGATAATTATATAAAAAGTTTTATGCACAAATTTAAACTCTTTAAAAGCTTGTTTTGAAAGCATTGTGGGATAGGACTAACGTAGCGTCGCAACCAAGATTAATTGACGACGAAAAGAGTGGTTAAGAATTGGAGTCACCACCAAATTTATTCAAAATGAAAAACATGGAAAAACCACTTATTTTTAAAGAAAATGTCTTTGTAACCAATTTTAGTTTTAGAGTCGGTTATGCATAGAGGGTAGGGATTTAATCCTACACATCTCTAGTACACTCATCTTTAACGGTACCTATTGATTTGTGCAAATTATTAATAACCTTTCAAAATATTCATTTTATTATTTTTTTTATTTACAAGAAAAATTAAAAGAATCTTTCTTAAAAAAGAAATTTTGGAACATCAAACTATCACAATTCAGATGTCCAAAATATCGAGTTAACAAGTTGTCACGCTAAATTAACATTTTTATTCAAAATAAAATATTCCCTAAAGAAATGAAAATTAAATAAAATAAAATATCTCATATTAAAAATTCATTTAAAAATATATTTACAATTAAAACAAAAATTATAAAAATTAATTTTGACTTGATAGGGATCGGAATTGCCTGTACGTATCCTCTGTGCAATGGGAAACTCAAAGTCATGTAATTCTGTATAAAATAGTTGTGGATTGATTGCTTGTATTTTATTTTAAAGAATTTTAGAATATCAAGCTGTCACAATTAAAATATTCTAAGACATAGAATTAATAAATCGTCAAGTTAAACTAATTCTATATATAAAAAAATTTATTGATTGATTAAATGAAAATTTTTTTTTGGTAAAAATAAAATACTCAAGTATTTATTTTAAACTCAAAATAAATAAAACCTTTTTATTTTTAAAACCCAAGTTAAATCCAAATAAATGCACCCAAAGGTTAAACAAATATTATTCAGACAAACAAACTCGAATCTAAACAAATAACTCAAAAAACTTATTCTAATAAAGTAACACTAACTTAAAAGTAAAACTAACACTTTTTTTTTATTTTCCAAACTCCTAATTTTACTAAATTAAATTTACTAAATTTAATTTTAACTTAAACCGATTTTATTTAAATTAAACCCCTAACCTAACTCTACCCCGCTCACACACGCATACCTACTCACTAACCTCTAACATACGCGGCACACACATAGCAATTAACACTCTCTCACTTCATCCACTCTTTCACTAACACACACAGGCACTCACTCACACTCACAAACTCCTCACACACACATATACACATGGTCACAAAATAACACAAACACACTCAAAACCAATTTACCCACTTGGTCACGCGGAGAGAAAGGAAATAAGAAAAGAGGGTGAGAGGCTGGAATAAGGGAAAGAACTAGAGAGTAAGAGAAAGAAAGTGAGATATTGAGATAGAAGGGAGAGAGAAATCAAGATCGCGAGAGAGAAGGAGGTGGCGGAGGAGGGGTGAGGCCACGATGCAAGGCCACTGGCATGAGCGCGAACGGGCCACGGCCGGGATTTCACGTGGGAGCGGTGGAAGGACTGCCATGCAAGGAAGGCTGTTCTTCCTTGTGCGCGGCAGATCGGACTTGGGCGATCTTCGCGAGGCCGGATTTGAGAGAGGAACCGCGAAGGGCGCAGCCAGGAGGTGACCGCCGCGGCTCGCATCGAGCTCCGCGGTGGTCCTCACGGTGATGTAGTGGTTCGCGGCGATGTAGTGGTTCGGGCCTGAAGAATCGATCGTGGGTGCTGCTACGTAAGGAGGACCACACGGAGGAGGAAGAGATCGCCGCGATGGTGGCGACAGACGAGCACCGCCAGTGGTAGTTCCCTTTCCTTTCAGTTTATTTTTTTTTAAGAAAAATGGGAATTGATTCTGATATGGGATTTTTGTAAATTGAACTTGACGCGGTGACCGTGATTCGTATGAATTGAGTTAGGTATCTGGTTTTTGATTTGTATTTGGCTGAGGATGTTGGTATAGTGGGGTGATTTTCTGATTTGATTGATATGGTTTGGCTACAATGGAAAATGGACACTTGAAAAGAAAAATCAATCAACTAATAATTTACCTATGGCTCCGTGATATTTTTTGTGTTTGTTCTCTATTAGCTCTCAATGTCTCAGAACAAAATTTTTCAGAGAATGAAAAATAGTGATCTCTAAAATTTCCCCCCAATTGGTATTGATTCATCCCATCTATATAGCTGGGTCATGAACTTCTTGGTCCTCTTGTGATCTGGTCATTTCATGGGATTCTCCAATCTTTTCATGCATTGCTCCTGCTTGCCATTTTGAACTCCTGTGCATGATTTCTACGACTTTGTTAGACGCCTGCACGCTTTAGCATCAACTTCATTGTCTTGCTAGGCATCGTTTTTTCTTTTTCCACAGGCGTGATTTCTAGTAATGACAGACTCTTCACATGCTTCTTGTCTTTTCTTTTTTGCTCCTTTTTCTCCATTTTTGTTTAACTTAGAAAATAAAGAGAAAAAAAATGGCACACGTTGACGTTTTTTTTTTTTTTAATAGCAATAGACAGAATGAGCTTATTAAAATCAAACAACTAAAAAAAGAAATGGGCTTAGGCCCTTTTTTTCAAATAAAATGGACTTAGAATTTTTTTTTTAATTTTTTGGACCGGACGAAATCGGTTCACAGGAGCTTTCATGAATCAAATCAAATGAGATCTATTTAGGATCTGAATTAGGAGTCTCAAAAACCAATGGTGTAGTAGGAAATAGCAGGAATTGTCAAATAAAATGTATTTTGATGGAAAATTTTAGAAGGGAAAGGAGGGATATCAAGGATGAGGGATGCCATTCGTAGCCATCTACAACAATGATTTAGTGACTCCCAAATTAGGGTTAAGGGAGGGCAAGTATGGTTCCCGTTCATTTCTCCAGCTTTTTCCTTTAATTTTTTAAATCTATATTTACAAACTAAAAGGATAAAAATAGAAAATAAAATTTATGTATCTTTTCATTCTACTTACTTATGTTATAAACTCCTAAATATTTTTTTTTCTTTTTTATTCCATTATTAGCCATTCATTCCCATTAAAGAAAACCCCAACCACACCCTCAAATGAATTATATATATATATATATATATATATATGTAATTTGTTTATGTTCTACATGTTTCTAATTATGTTTGATTTTAATCTAATTATGTATAATTATTAATTGTCACTAGGAGATAGTTAACCTGATGATATATGATTGAGGCTATGTTTGGACTAGTGATAAGTATTGTAATAGAGTGAAGTGGAATAAAATAGAGTTGAAAAAATGGAGAGAAGTGACATAATTATTATACTCCATTATTTGGACATTTTGGTAATGAAATGGAGCAGAATGGTACAATTTTAAGGGTGAAGGATTCCATCCATTCCACCCAAATTGAAGGGAAACAAGGATAATAAAAAATGACGAAATTAAATGAAATATATTACATCAATCTCTATTTCATTTCACACATTTTTTAAACATCCAAACAAGACGAGTTCTACGATGGGGATGAATGAGTTTGGGATCATATGCCAAAAATCTCATCCATTAAAAATTGAATCTAATGATTAAAATTAAATTTAATTAAAATTATATATTTATATTTTATTATTTATAAAATATATTTTATAAATGATTTGCCTACTTTATCCTTGTAGTCTTTCTCTCACATCACCCTATCACCCTTTTCCACAACCATACCACCACCACCCATTTCTCCATCTCCTCCCCATCACTCTCACATCACCCAAATCACAACACCAAACCCGAGATTAGGATTAACGTCTCAGAAGTAGAGAGAGAGCAAGACAAATCAACCAAAAAACTTGTTTAAAAATTGAAAATAAGATGCAGTTGAACTGTTAAAAGCAATGGTCAAAGAAAGAGAGTGAAAGATTTGTTACAGATAATCAAAGTGTCATATCGATACTGGTGGCGAAGAGTGACAGGGAGCAATAGTGACTGCTGGGTTGAAAAGGCAATGGTGGTCGGAGTGGAACAAAAATAGAGTTTGTTGTTGGGGGTGATGGTGTGTTGGGACGTAAGAGCAAGTAGGTTTGAACATAGTAATGGGTGGAGGCTTTTTCCTTTTTGTTCAATATTCTACTGGTTGTTTTGCATTAATGGAGGATAAGAGATTGAAAAAGAGAGGATAAGAAATAAAACAGAAGAATATAAAACTAATTTTATTATTTATTTTTGTTACTATAATATCCTAGACCAGATGCTTATAAATTGGCCACTCCCCTATTTAAGAATCCACCTCCAAACAAATAATTAATCTTTATAGCAGTTGTATCAATCCAAATGAACCTAAGGTAGCATTTGTTTACTGTCTAGGATAGAAATACAGGAGAACAGGAGAAGATGAGACATAAAAAATACGTCTCTATATCGTTTTGATTTACATTATAACTGTCTCCATATTTTATTTGGTAACATTAGACAATACAACAAATACATAATAAAAAATATATGTACACCTACTACCACCATTGACTACTATTGACTGTCGACTGGTGTTGACTTTTTGTTGACCATTGACCAATGGCGGTTGGCGGCCTAATTACCGTCGAAGGTTGCTACCTAAGGAGTATTGTTCGAAAAAAAAAATTAAATTTCTATTTTTGGATCTCGTTCTCACTTTTTAGGGATAGAAATATAGAAATTTTTTATCTCACATAAAGAAACCAAACGCTATTTCCACTACTAAACATCCTACAAAGACAAACTGTGCCTGTGTCATGAGACACAAAACAAACGAAGCCTAAACGATTGTGTACCAAAATGTTGACATGGATAGAGAATAGTGGGAGAGGGAAAAGGAGGCATTTTTGCCGTATGAGCTCAATTTCTTTTTCATGGACACCTTGATTGAATTTATGGGTTTAGGGTTTCCCCTTCCCTTTCAGTGTTCCTTCTCTTTCTCTAATCTTTTCTACCTTCAAGTGCTACCTTTCAATCCCATTTTGCGATGTTGCCAAGAACAGCAAATGCTTCTGCACGTTGCTTTCCTCATCGTCTTCTTCAACAGTTACAATTCGGTACCATTTCTGATCCCAAACCATTCCTTCCTCACTTTCTTTCTCTTTCTCATTCTTGTTCTACTTACTCTACATCCAGTACTGTTACTTGTAATGACATAAAGGACAGACCTCACCTCGTAAATTGCATTAGGAGTCTCAAAGATGTTGATTCTGCTTTGGATTTATTTCGCAAAATGGTTGCATTGTACCCTTTGCCGTCTGTTAGGGACTTTAACTTTTTGCATGCCTTCGTTGCTAAGATGAAGCATTATACAACATCCATTTCTTTAATCAAACACATGCTGTTCTTAGGTGTCAAACCTAATGGGTTTACTTTCAATATTGTCATCAATTGTCTCTGCCGTTTGAACCACACACCCTTTGGCTTCTCTGTCATGGGGATGATGTTCAAATTCGGTTTGGACCCTGATGTGGTGACTTTTAACACCATCATTAATGGGCTTTGTGTTGAAGGCGACGTGGATCATGCTATATGGTTTGCTCACCACATGGAAAATATGGGGTGTCAACCCGACATTCGCACCTTTGGAGCAATCATTAATGGATTGTGCAAGATTGGAGATACACATGTTGCTATTGGGTACCTAAAGAAGATGGATGAAAGAAATTGTGAACCGGATGTCGTAGTTTACAACACAATTATGGATGGTCTTTGCAAGGATGGGTTGACATCTGAGGCTTTGAGTTTGTTCTCGGAAATGACTAAGAAAGGTATTCGACCTACTGTTGTCACTTACAATTGCTTAATTCATGGCCTTTGTAAGTTTGGAAGATGGAAGGAGGCTGCCTCTTTGCTGAATAGGATGATACAAAGGGAAGTTATGCCAGATGTGCAAACTTTTAATATTTTAGTGGACGCCTTATGCAAAGAGGGGAAGACTTCAAATGCTAAAGCCATACTTGGTCTCATGGCTCAAATGGGGGAGGAGCCTAATGTTGTCACCTATAGCTCGATGATTGATGGTTATTGTTTGCAAAATCAAATGGAGGAGGCCATGAAAGTATTTGATTTGATGGTTCACAAGGGATGCTTACCAGATATTGTAACTTACAGTTCATTAATCCATGGGTGGTGTGAGATCAAGAACATCAGCAAGGCTATGTATCTCTTGGATGAAATGGTTGATAAAGGATTGAATCCAAATGTTGTGATTTGGACCATTCTTATTGATGGGTTCTGCAAAGTGGGGAAACCGCTAGCTGCAAAAGAATTGTTTTTTGCAATGCGTGAATATGGCCAACTTCCAGATCTCCCGACCTGTGCTGCCATGCTGGATGGCCTATTCAAATGTGATCTTTATTCTGATGCAATATCATTGTTTAGGGAATGGAGAAGATTAATTTGGATCTTAATATTGAAGTTTATAGTATTGTGCTCGATGGAATGTGCAATGCCGGCAAATTGAATGATGCACGAGAACTCTTCTCTTGTTTGCCAACAAAAGGCTTGAAAAGTAATGTTTATACTTATTCAATAATGATTAAAGGTCTATGTAAGGAAGGATTACTGGATGATGCTGAAGATTTACTGAAGAATATGGAAGAGGATGGCTGCCCGCCTAATGAATGTACTTATAATGTCTTTGTCCATGGTTTGCTGCGAAGATATGATATTTCAAGGTCAACAAAGTACCTCCAGATAATGAAAGACAAAGGTTTTTCAGCAGATGCTGCAACCATAGAATTTCTCATCAGCTACTTCTCTGCTCAAAAGGCCATAATGCATTTCAAGAATTTATGCAGAGGATTGTTTGAATCTAACTTCTTAATTCATTATTTAATGTGTTATTATTTGTGGCTTTACCTGTTGTGCTGTGTATGCTATATAACAATTGGTTGTAGTTGAGTTTCAGAGATTTTGATGTTGATAACAATTATTTAATGGATGGTCTTTTTTTTTATAAAAAAAGGAATATTAGGGATGGTCTCTATAAGGATGGGTTGGTGTCTAATGCTTTGAGTTTGTTCTTGGAAATCACTAGGAAAGCTATTCACCCTTCGTTAAACGTTTTTTTGGCATTCACATTCAGTTTGCCTTGTTTGGATTTAGTCAATACCGATCGAAACTAAACTGCAAACACACTGTTTTGTATATCTTCAACAAATTTAAGAACTAACAGTGAATCCAAATTGATCTTTCAATCATTTATTGATGCAGTTTTTTTGAGAAGATACAGTGCAATATTTTATAATGTAGGACCATGTTATAGGTATGGTTTAAAAATTTTAGCTCAGCTTGGTCTTCTGGACTTGCTTTTTGGATTCTTAGACATTTTCTTCTTATGGTTTCTCTCTTTTGATAGAGCATATTCTTGGAGACAGATGTAGAATATCCAAAATAGTTTTATTGACCCATATAATTTTCTGATTATATATTGAAATAACATTAATATGAAACTGATATTTCCATGCTGTACTTTGTTTTCTAATTGCCACTGCAGAGCAAGTGTCTCCTTAATGAGCAGGTTGGCAGTGTGTTATTCCACTCAACCGATGTCTCTTAAGCTTCATACATATGGTTTTACTGAGCAAGTTAAATCTTTTGTTATCACGGTTTGTGAACATTGGTTTGGAACTGTTCTCTAATGCTGTTCTTTGTTTCGTAGTCACCACAGTGGAGCAAGAGTCACCCTAAGGAGAAGGTTGGGCTATTATTCTTCATACGCCAACAAGAAATTCAATGTATTTGGAGACTTCATTTGATGTAGAAACAGAGGGTGAACTCGTGAAATTGAATGTAGACCATGTTATTACCGACAAAATGGGTACAACAACGTAGGTTTTTTAGCTTTCAGCATCAGCAAGTTGCTGGTTGTTTCATAAGTCAAGTGAAAACACACCATTGGCAGATATTATCTTGTCAAAGTAAGCATGCTGTGTGAGCAAGATATCCTTAAAGACTACAAATGATTGAGATATCCTATTGTATCTGCGTTTTTAATCTCAATGGATGATAGTATTTGGGCATTTGGAGGTGTAATTATGTTAGGAAAAAATGTATCATTGCATGGTAATCCGTTTAAAAGGAAAACATTCTCTCCTATTTTTTTATGTTCCCAATTTTGCGTTATTGTAGTTCTTACCATCATCTCATCTCAGTTCACCATCAGATTCTTAAATCTTATTTTAGACCTCGATTTTATTAGTTTGAATAATTGGATTACTTGAAAGTAAAAAAATTAAACCGGTTGTTATCGATTTGACTTTTGAATTTATGGTTTTACAATCTATATAAAACGATAACACCCAATCTGATCCCTCAATTAACCATGTGCTTTTTAATTTATTTTTAAGATAGATTTTGAAGCCTTACACTTAAGAATTAGTAAATAACTCATTCTTTGTCTTATTTTCTTATATTTATGTAAAATATTATTTACTCACATTATTATTAAGTATTTGATGACACCACGATATTAGTATGTAGTTGTTATAAGAATAAGTTTTTCCAAGAAAAGTATAAATTTATTTTTTAATTTTAATTAGATGATGGCTCATATTAACCAATTTTAATGATATTATTTTGATTTAGTTTTGCTAAAAGAACAAAAACGTATAATCAAGGTAACTTATTATACATTTTATTAGTTCAAATAATTAGATCACTTCAAGTTAAAATTAAGGCAAATAAATTATTATTAATAGACTTTATTTTTAAATTTATGGTTTTACAACGTATAACTCTAACACTTATTGTGATCATCCTTTTAAGTTATACTTTTTTTAATACATATTTTGATTTCTCATGAATATATTGAAGACTAAATTAGTCTTTTAGAGTTTAAATGTCTTCTATAAATTCTTTACTATTAAAAAAAGAGACAAATTGACCCATCTGTGTTGATCTATTGGTATAAGTATTTTTGTTTGTACAAGCTAGTAGTGGAGGAACCAATTGCCTCTTTTTTTTTTAACAATGAGGGATCAATAGAAGACTACTAAATTTTGAGGGACAGCTTTATTTTATGATACATTTCTAATGGACAAATGGGGTTTTAATTTGTGATTTTTAAGTTTTCGAAGTCTTGCACTCAAGCATTAGAAATCAACTCAATTTTTATCTTTCTTTTTCTATATTTCTGTTAATTATTATATATACTCAAACCAGTATTAAGCATCTATAACTTCATATTACAAAGTAGTTGTCAAATACCAATATTTTCCTGTTCTCTCAATCTCATTCAAAACGAGTGCAAATCCTTAAACTAAAATCTTTTAAAATTAACAAAAAGACGACAAATCATGATTTCTCTGTCCCACAATGTTGACGTAGCTAAAAATGATTAGATGCGAGGAAAAGAATATGAGGTTGTTTGGAATTTTTTTTTTTTTTAGTTTTCAAAATAGTTTTAAAATATAACTTTAAATTCAATTTTTAAAAATAAAAGAACCAAAAAACTTGTTTGGCAACGATACTCATAAAACAGTTTTTAAAGGGTTAAAAACAATTTTTTGTTTGGGTAATTATTTTTAAAAATAAGTTTTAAAATTAACAAAACATGACAACTTGTTTGGCACTAATCCTTAAAATCTTATCCTTTTCTATAGATAACTCTTCAGATAAACAAGTTATTTTCCCTTCAAGTATATTTCATCTTCAGTAGATTTCAATGATGATTCCAACTCAATCATTATTAGCTAATGCTAAAATGGGTAGCTTGCTCACTCTCGTTTTGTCCTTCCCCCAAACAAAATGCACGCATTGCGGCGCTTTTAATGGAGAGCATGCTAAGCAAAAAGTCGTGAAATAAAGGTTAAGGCTGGTATTATACTGATGAAGCTGAAGCTTTGATTCGAAAAATGTATTTTGAGGCAAGAAGTTTAACTTGCAAGCAAACATTGAGGTTGTGCTTCTTGTTAAGTTGCAGGGGTAATAAATGTGATATGAACGATCTTAAAAGTGAAGAATGGGTTGAATGAAAGGGTAGAAGAAGTGAAAGAGTTATGTATGGTGAGATACACAAATGACAGGATGAGGCAAAGAAGAGAGAGACGATGGGTTTCATTTTAAAATGTTTTTCTAGATACCTGATGTGGGAATTGAAGGAAAGGCCAGATCAAATGAACAATGCAATTAGGGCGAAGGCCTGGTGCTCCCTCTAAAGTTGGGAGCACCACACACTTGAATCACATTAAAATTTGTTCCCGTTGGATCATGGATTCACCATCCCTTCCAATCTTCTTTTAACTTGCGTGACCACCCTCTAGCGCCACATCGTCATCGCCCACTCCCACTCCAACACTCCACCGCCACCCGAAAACTTGGCTTATTGTTCATCCAAAACCTTGAGACTAGCAGGAGAAAGAGTGGTGGGGTTTTAATGTGCACCAGGAATTATGTTATACAGATGTTCCACATGTAAGCTTAGCCGTTGACATCAAAATAAATGGTTAAGATTATAGGGAGTGTGGCACGCAATACTTGGGGCGGAGTATTGTAAAATTCGCCATTAGGTACATATTATGCCACCATGTTTTTCTAAGTTTTATAAAAATAAAACCAATACATCTTTAAATTGTTTTCCATTTTTTGCTCTTAAAACTCATATTTTGTTTTTCAATTCTTTAAACTAATTAAAAAAAGGCCACTTCCCATATGAAGTTGTAGAAATCGCTTCACCCATAAGGCTACTTGTCTGCACAATACTAATCATACACTTGGAGGGTGAGGATGCGTCAAGTCAATGTCAGTGTGAAGGTTAGATTGTTAATCAAAGTGTTTTATTTCTGGATTTCCCTAAGTATAAAAGTGGATCTGTGAGTCAATAATTTTTATTATGTGTGTATTATATATGCATCTCATTAAATAATTTAAGAATGACTAATCTTTCACTTGTATAATTTATTAATCTCTTCATTTTAGAAATAAAATTCTTTATTTGTAATTTAAATTAAAGGCAATAATAAAAAGAAGGAAAAATAATTTCCATATTGTGTTTTGATGGGTGATATGTTTATATATGTGATTGTAAGGTGATTTATTTAAATATGGTGTAGTTTACCCCGCTAAAGGTGGATTTAGTTAGGTTAAGAAGAGGAATCTCTACGCACCATTGCGAGCGTCGCATCGGGCAGGAATCTTCTGAACCTGCCTAGGCTGACTTGGATGGGCCTTTGGCGGATTCAGAGTGCACCTGGGTAGGAATCTCTGCACCACGCGAGCCGTCACGTCGGTAGGAATCTCTAGAATAGGCAAGAATATCTGAATCGGCCTTAAGCGAACTTAGGACGCGCCTTTGGCGGATTCGACCTTGGGATGGAGGATTCAGCCGTGGTAACATCAGGAATCTCTGGAACTGACTTCAGCGTGGTGGATTCGAGGGCGTGAGGCCGTGCGGGAGTGAGGCGGAGGCGACACGCAAACAGGGGCCGCTTGGGCGCAGCATGAGGAGTGACATGCAGAAGGGGGAGCTTGGTAGAATAGTTACCCGTGAATGCATGCTAGCGTCTTGTTGAATAAAATGCCTCTGATGAAGAACTTCAGGAGCTGGAATACATGTAGGCAAAAATCATTCAATCGAAGACTTAGAAAAATAATAGAGCCGAGAATGCATGCAGGCTTCCTATTCAATGGCATGCCTCTAACGAAGAACTTGAGTAGATTGAAGGCATGCAGGTAGGAAATCATTCAATCAAAGACTATAGAAAAAATAATAGAGATGTGAGCGAGGCGTGCTATTATTGAGAGGAAGTCGAGGAGGAGGGGAAGCGGTTATAAAAGGATCAGAAGGATTGAGTTAAGACACAAAGGGAAGAGAAGAAAAGTGCGAAAAAAAGACACAGACTAAAAAAATTGAGATATTTTATTGAGAAAAAATGGTGAAAATTGATAATACTATTTATCCAGATAGTCACATCGTTGTTAAAGTTCTTGAGCAAAATGTAATTTATTTTCATTTTTTCATTTTCTTATTTGAAATTTATATTTTATATATCATCTGTATGTTTGGTAGGGACATAGTCATTTAATTAATTTGTGCTATTAAACCAAAATAAAAAAATATTGGTAATTTGTTGTATGTCAGTATATTAGTTTTTCTTTTTTTACAAAATCGAATTAGTTAAAAAATTGATCATTGGATATATTAATATTAATTCTCCAAGTTAATATATTTTGTTAGTTTATAGGATATATTAATTTAATTTTCTGTTAAATCAATTTATTTGAGGAAAAATAATTTATTTTTTAATTTAGCATACAACAAGACGTATGCGAGCGTGACATCTAAAATTACCTTCAATGAGAAATGAGAAACGGACTATGTGTAGTGTTGGTTTACTTCGCTTTGTGGAAATTGGTGATATAGCGGTAAATCAAAAGCTAATTTCAGGACTAGTTGAGAGGTGGAGGCCCGAGACTCAAGCTTTTCTCTTTCCGTGCGAGGAGTGCACCATAACACTAGAAGATGTTGCTATTCTGTTAGGGCTCCCGATAATGGTCGGGCTGTCATTAGATCCACTGTTAATAACTATGAAGCACTCCCTGATTTTTGCTAGTATCTATTAGGTGTTCGTCCCAGGCCACTAGATTTTAGTGGAGGGGCAATAAATTTAATTTGGTTGACCAATAAAATTGGAACTATGGAAGCCAATTCTGATATAGCAATACAACAGATTGCCCATGGTTTCATAATGGCTTTGCTGGGCTAATGCATTCTGCGACAAGAGCACTGAAGTGCACGTAAAGTACTTACAATTGCTTGAAGATTTAGAGCAAGTTGGATCATATAGTTGGGGCTCATCATGCCTTGTTGTACTTTTTTCAGGCGCTTTGTCGTGCTGCTCGTATTGAGACTAAAGAAGTGCGTTGTTCTACTACAAACATGGGCATGGAAGCAAATGCCCTTTTTGGCACCCATACTATCCTCACCATATGTTTTTACCTTTAGCCGTAGGTAATTACTCTTTACTTGAATTTTTATCCAGTTGTTGCTAAAATAATAATTAACTAGATAAAATAGTCGTGTGTTGCACATGTTTGACTAATTTTTTATAAATATTTTAATTGAATTTTTAAAATAAAATTGTGATATTAGCTATCTCACTCCATTTAAACTTTGATAATTAATGCAATAATATATGTTAGTGAAAAACACATGAAAAACTAATAAAATTCAAAAGCAAGTGATAAAAGAAAAGTTTGTTGATTATGAACTTAATGTTATTTTTTAAATAATTTTTGTCTAGCCAAGCGATTTAAAGAAAAGTTATTCAAAATAACATTATTATTGTTAACTAAATTAAGAAACTATAGCAATTTATCAAAAGGTCTAACAATAATAACAAAAACAAATTTAACTTAAGTGAAAATAAATTGAAAATCAAAATGAATATAAATTATCTATTAAATGTGGATTGCAATGAATTTTACACACACACACACACATATATTGATATCTATTTAAGATAATGTCTCATAGATGGAGTCGACCACGATACCTATGTGACATAAATTTAAAGAACCATCACAGGATAAGGCCTAATAGACAACTTGGGACATCAGGTAAATATTTGAACTATTGTACAATTTTTTTGTGGTCACCATAGTAATCATTATTTGCATATCTAATGTATTATTGCTAATGCAGTTTCTATGGTAATCATATGGATCTCGTGATTAATGCCCTTATTCCAGATGATGTACAGGTCGAGTGCCATTTATTTTAGTTGTTACTCTACTTTTATGTTTTGAGGTGATGGAGTTGCACCCAACCGACCTAGTTATGAGGCAATTTGGATTGAATCAATAAATTCCTCTCGACCAGCCTAATTTGCAAGGATTCCATAGAGGGACTTAAGGGGAGTGCCACCCACCAATTAGGAAAGAAAACATCAACAATGGGTGGCAATGTGGTACCAACGTGCAAATCATGTATTATCTGGAACTCCCACCGTTGATTATCAGCCTTTCGATTTGTATCGGTTTTGGTATTATCTCACACTAAGCTATACACTGTCCAGGTAGCAGATCATCCACTTGCCCATGAAGAACATGAACCACTGAAGATGAAGAAGGTCAAGTACCCCTCCAAGGAGATGAAGTAACCCCCATCCGACCAGAAGCTCCTCATGGCCATCAACCTTTGTTTCAACATTCCAATAACATTTTCTACTGGGATGTGAACATATTACCATTTCCTTATAGCCAATACTCTTGGTGTCCAGAGATACAGCAACTGCACATATGCAAGATCCACCACGGCATTTTGTTAGTGTTTTTGGCCGCCACACGGTGGTTTGCAGATACAGCAAACTCGTAGATGCAAGATCCACCACGACATTTTGTTGGGGGTTTTGGTCACCACATTGGTGGTCCGAGATTCAAGATCCACCATGGCATTCTGTTGGGGGTTTTGGCCACCACACTAGTGGTCCTGAAGGTCTCCTGGGTCCTTGTCCAGTGAGAGATTGTTTGCTCACTTCACTTCCATGGTAAGAAACTTTGATTTCGCCCATTTTGATGGTCAATTATCTGCACAAGGTAACCTTGACCTCAATATAAATCCAGCTAGTCAAATGAATGATGGCGACCGCCACAAATGGAACTCCCACATGATATGTCAGTTCACAGATATTATCCCCGGTACACATTGGGCAAACGCGAGATGATGCAAAGTCTCCAAGATACTACTCATTAGCCCAACATGCAGTGCAATAGGGTACGGGCATGTAGATGAGGGCATGGGTGATCAGGGTGGCATAGATGAGGGCAGACGTGATCAAGGTGACCAAGGAAGAAAACAATCTTGTGGCTTTATGAATGTGTTAGGAAATGCTGCCAACAGAACTTAGGAACTATACGTCATGCATTACGACCACTGAACATGTAAAACCGACTAAAAGGCTTAGCCCTTCGCCATTTCAACCACCACCACCAGGAGGGAAGGGGAAAGGTCGCAAAGGAGGTTGAGTGTGTAGTACTTTTATGTATGGACTTCCTAGTTTGTATTTCTATAGTTAGGATTGGAAATTCAAAATTATAAATCATAATAATTTTAGAGTTTAAAAAATAAAATCATATTTTTAACTTTTTCTTTCAAATTGTATAAGATTACTTTAATAATAATATTGGGTGAGATTTACAATTAAATGAATATTATAGTTCATGCACTAAATTAATATTTAATATCAAAATTTTAGCTTACATCTATTTAATAGTTATAGTTATCAATGTTTTGATTAGCATAAGCATTTTAGTAAAATAACAAATTTACTCTTCTAACAATGACTCTCGAAATTATTTTGTACTTTTGATACAATTACAATTTATTTGTGTGATTTGTTTTTAAAAAAGATATTAATTCTATAAGTTCTTCATTTTTTATTTTGGGTTGAGAAATTGTTAATGTAATTTTAACTTATGATATAAAATAATATTCATTTAATTATAAATCATACTAAATATTATTAAAGTAATTTTATATACTTCGAAAGGAAAAATTAAAAACATTAATTTATTTTTTGATCTATGATGTAATCACTAAACACCATTAATATAAGATTATTAATCTTTCCTTTCAAAGTATATAATATTATTAAATATTAACTTATTATATGAAATGATATTCATATAATTATAAATTTTATTCAATATTATTGTTGAAGTAATCTTATATACTTTGAAGGAAAAAAAAGTTAAAAACATGATTTTTTTAAATTATAAAATTATTATGTTATTAAAATTTTAAGTTATAGTATTTTATCAAATAATAAATTTTTAGATTTATTTTATAATTTTTATTATATATATTAACAAAAAAATGATTTTAATGAATTAAAAAAACAAATGAATTTAATAATAAAAATATAGTGAAATATCATATTTATAAAAGAATAGGATGAAGTGCAATAATTCAAAACCTCGATATTTGAGTATTATTTATCCTTTTTATTCTTAAAACTGAAACTGACTTCAAACATGCTCTGCATTTTTGCCACGAGAGTTAAGAGTTTGTTTGGTTTGAATTTTCAGTTTTTATTTTTATTTTTTCAGAATTTATAAAAGAAAAATTAAAAATTATGAAAACTCCAATTATTAGAATTTTTAATTTTTTTTTTAACAATTTCTGAAAAACTGAAAAAGGAAGCTCAAATGTGCCCATTCTGCTCACAAGGGTTTCTCCATGGACGAAACTAACTCTGTTTGCTCTTCCGTTTCAGTGTTTGTTTGCTCTCTTTCTCTCTCTAACATTCCATCTTGCCATGTTGCCGAGAACAGCATATGCTCGTGTGCGTTGGTTTCCTCATCATCTTCTTCAACACATACAAATTGGTACTATTCCTAATCCTAAACCCTTCCTTCTTCTTCGCTTTCTTTCTTGTTCTCCTTATTCTTCCACCTCTGTTGCTGCTTGTGATGACATAAAGGACAGACCCCACCTCGTAAATTGCATTAGGACTCTCAAAGATGTTGATTCTGCTTTGGATTTATTTCGCAAAATGGTTGCCATGAACCCTTTGCCATCTGTGAAGGACTTTAGCTCATTGCTTAGCTTCATTGCTAAGATGAAGCATTACACAACAGCCATTTCTTTAATCAAACACATGCTGTTCTTAGGTGTCAAACCTGATGTGTTTACTTTCTCTATCGTCATCAATTGTCTCTGCCGTTTGAACCACACGCCCTTTGGCTTCTCTGTCATGGGGATGATGTTCAAAATCGGTTTGGAGCCTACTGTGGTGACTTTTAACACCATCATTAATGGGCTTTGTCTTGAAGGCAATGTGGATCATGCTATATGGTTAGCTCACCACATGGAAAATATGGGGTATCAATCCAACATTCGCACCTTTGGAACAATTATTAATGGATTGTGTAAGAATGGAGATACAAGTGCTGCCATTGGGTACCTAAAGAAGATGGATGGAAGAAGCTGCGAACCAAATGTTGTTGTTGTTTACAACACAATTATGGATGGTCTTTGCAAGGATGGGTTGGTATCTAAGGCTCTGAGTTTGTTCGCGGAAATGACTAGGAAAGGTCCTCAACCTGATATTGTCACTTACAATTGCTTGATTCATGGCCTTTGTAATTTCGGTAGATGGAAGGAGGCTGCATCCTTACTGAATGAGATGATGCGAAGGGTATTATGCCAGATGTGCAAACTTTTAGCATTTTAGTGGATGCCTTTTGCAAGGAGGGGAAGACTTCAAGTGCTAAAGCCATACTTGGTCTCATGGCTCAAATGGGAGAGAAGCCTAATGTTGTCACATATAACTTACTGATTGATGGCTATTGTTTGCAAAATCGAATGGAGGAGGCCATGAAAGCATTTGATCTGATGGTTCACAAGGGATGCTTACCGGATATTGTAACTTACAGTTCATTAATCCGTGGGTGGTGTGAGATCAATAACATTAGTAAGGCCATGTATCTCTTGGGTGAAATGGTTGATAAAGGATTGAATCCAGATGTTGTGACTTGGACAATTCTTATTGGTGGGTTCTGCAAAGTGGGGAAACCACAAGCTGCAAAAAAATTGTTCTTTACAATGCATGAATACGGCCAGCTTCCCGATCTTCAGACCTGTGCCACTATACTGGATGGCCTATTCAAATGCCATCTTTATTCTGATGCAATATCACTGTTTAGGGGAATGGAGAAGATTAATTTGGATCTTACTATTGTAATTTACAACATTGTGCTCGATGGAATGTGCAGTGCTGGAAAATTGAATGATGCATGGGAACTCTTCTCTTGTTTGCCAACAAAAGGCTTGAAAATTAATGTTTATACTTATTCAATAATGATTAAAGGTCTATGTAAGGAAGGGCTGCTGGATGATGCTGAAGATTTACTGATGAATATGGAAGAGCATGGCTGCCCACCTGATGAATGTGCTTATAATGTGTTTGTCCAGGGATCATTGCGAAGATGTGATACTTCCAGGTCAACAAAGTACCTTCAGATAATGAAAGACAAGGGCTTTTCAGCAGATGCTGCAACCACAAAATTGCTTATCAACTACTACTCTGCTCATAAAGGCGATAATGTGTTTCAAGAATTTATGCGGAAGATTGTTTGAATCTCATCTCTTGATTCATTAATTAATGTGTGTTAATATTTGATGCTTGACCCTGTGTTGCTTATAATATATAAATTAGTTATAATTGAGTTTCAGAGATTTAGATGTTGATAACAACTGATCATTTAGTGGGTTGTCTTTTTCATCTATCTATCTATCTATTATGGGTTGTCTTTGTAAGGATAGGTTGGTATCTAAGGCTTTGAGTTTGTTCTTGGAAATCTCTAGGAAAGGTATTCATCCTGCATTAAACTTTTCCTAGCACTCACATTCAGTAGCCTTCTTCGGATTAGTTGATTTCAGTCAAAATAGATCTAGACTAAACGGCAAACACTCCTACTGCAAAGTGTTCTATATATCTTTGGCAAATTTAATAACTACCAGTGAATCCCAATTGATGTTCCATTGATTTATTAATTGCTGCAATTTTTGAGAAGATACATTGCAATATCTACAAGAAAACTGTTGGTCCTTGTGTATGAATTTTGCTTTTCAGAAGCCCTTCACCTATTCTTCTCATTACAAGTAAAAGGATGTGAGTGCCATGCTATTATGACAGAGAAGACTAATCTTTTTTTGCCAACGTAGTCCTGAAGGTCCTCATATATATTAGCGGGGTTCTCAAGTCAGCTACAGATTTGTTTGTAATCCATCACAAGCATCAGCAAATTGAAAATGCATTCCTCCTCTAACGTTTTCATCAGGAAGAGAACTAAATGGAAGAACCAGAAAGCATGACTTCTTCTCACAATCTCAAACTCCTTTTTGAAGATATTGAACTTCCAAACACTATAAGCAACAAATATGCTCCATTGAAAAACGTATATATGAACTAGTCCTGAACACACAACTTGGTGAACTATCACTATTACATTTTGTTGTTCTTAAATAGATACTTTGTGACAGGTTTCATGAACAACATTTAAGAGGACAATATTTATCGATGCCATTTGCTGGTATATAAGGGTGAGTTTGATATGGGGTACAAATGAGGAGAAAATTTTCCCAATTAGACAAAAATATATTCCATAAAATTTTCTCCCCTATTTTAACTCCATAACATGTGGCAAATGACTTCACCATAGTGATAATCCTTCATTGGCATTAAGTCTTCAAACCCTTTTTTACTATGAAACTCGAGTTATAACTTAAATTTGGTATCTATGCTGTGTTTATATTGTGTGAATACTGTTTCTTGATTGATGAACACTTCACAGCGCAATTATTTATAAACTAGTGTGTCTTAGATCTGAGCATGTACAATGCCTTGCATGTGTGTGTGCTACCTTCTTTCTTTTAACCTAAAGTTGGCAGCCATTTGGTCAAGTGATATGTGATCTGACACTCAATGCATTTGTTGCTTTAATTTACATATTTTAGTAGAAGCATGTGGTAAAATAAAAGAATTTAATGTTTTATTAACTCATGCAAACATGTTAAGATGAACATTTTCTTTAGTCTGTGTCCTACTCTATCTGAGACGTTCTGAGAAACATTTATTGCTGTAGCCAGAGGCAGGAAGCCAAAGAATGAATCTGTGATTAAACTACTCTGAAGTCTGAATTTAAATTTTGACTTTTATAAGGCGTTAATTGTACAGTTTGACACCTTTGGTTTTCTTTTACCAATCTTTTTCCATTCTGCAGCTGAACATTTCTGCTTGAATTTGCAGCGACATTGATTTTTCTTTGGACTCTTAACGTTCATTTATCGCATCAAGTTTTCTGATAGGACCGGTGTGACTGTCGAACAGGCGCCAAATGGTTGCAGTCCATCCTCAAAACTGTTTTGGGTTCAGCTGCCCAAAATTGTTCAAAATCCAGATGGTGATGAAAGTAATTGAGTAGAAGGAAGAATGACAAGCTCAGAATGATATTCATCTAAGAAGTTCCAACCTGATTAAGCCAATGATGGTGTTCTGAACAGTAATGCATCAAAGAGTTCAGAGAAGGGTGCATGTTTTGGCAACAAAATGAGGCCTTGATTAAGCCATTATTGTATGCTTGGTGTCCATACATACATATGAAGGTTTATTTCAAAGCACTTAGAATTCTCACTTCTCACCCTTAGTTTTCACCAGAAACATCAAAAGACATGTTTAAAAAGTTCATAATGTCTTTAGTCTAGAAGGAATAAATTTATTCATGAAAGTTCTAATTCGAGATTTCTCTCTAGTCAGAATGACACATAAAAGATGTCGCTTCAGAGACATTAAGCACAAAAACTTCGAAGTTAAGTATATGCTAGCATTAGAAGTCTGGAATGTATTACCATGTGAATTTTAAATATAGTTTGACTATCTATTATGCCATTGTCAATGTATCGTACCATTGTTTCCTAAGCTTCACAGATATGGATTTGTTGAGGTTGGTAATCCTTAATGTACTGAACATTAATGAGACTGATACTTATTACTTCAATAAATGATAATATTTGGGCATTAGGAGGTTTAATTATGTTGGAAAAAAAAAAGTTTAGGGTTTATTTAGTTTGAATTTTCAGTTTTCCAGATTTTATAAAGAAAATATTAAAAATTCTAAAAACTAAAAATTTCAATTTTCAATTTTATTTTCAGTTTTCAATATTTTTTCCATTAAATTCTAAAAATTAAAAATTAAAAGATGAAACTGAAAACCAAACTGAGCGACAAATTTTGTAGAGAGAGTAGCGGCACCAACCCTCATCCGAAGATAAATAAATACACTTAATAAGAACGCAGATGTGCTCACGGCTTACTGGTCACAAGGACAGGACAGGACAACCAAACTCGGTGTTTTTCTTCCATTTTAGTGTTCGCTATCTTTCTCTAATCTTCCATTTGTGTCGACTGTTGAGAGAGTTAGCCACACACACAAACCCTGCAAATACCTTGCAATCCTCCGTATTGCGATGTTGCCCAGAACATCTCTGCGTTGGTTTCCACGTGCTCTTGTTCAACACATACAACTCGGTATTTGCTCTCCAAATACCTTCCTCCTTCTTCGCTCTCTTTCTTGTTGTCCTTATTCTTCCACCACTGCTGCTGCTTGTAATGACATAAAGGGCAGACACCACCTCGTAAATTGCATTAGGACTCTCAAAGATGTTGATTCTGCTTTGGATTTATTTCGCAAAATGATTGCGTTGAACCCTTTGCCATCTTTTAAGGAATTTAACTCTTTGAATGCCTTCATTGCTAAGATGAAGCACTATACAACAGCCATTTCTTTAATCAAACACATGCTGTTCTTAGGTGTCAAACCTGATGTGTTTACTTTCAACATTGTCATCAATTGTCTCTGCCATTTGAACCACACACCCTTTGGCTTCTCTGTCATGGGGATGATGTTCAAATTCGGTTTGGACCCTGATGTGGTGACTTTTAACACCATCATTAATGGGCTTTGTGCTGAAGGCGACGTGGATCATGCTATATGGTTTGCTCACCACATGGAAAATATGGGGTATCAACCCGACATTCGCACCTTTGGAGCAATCATTAATGGATTGTGTAAGATTGGAGATACACGTGTTGCTATTGGGTACCTAAAGAAGATGGGTGAAAGAAATTGTGAACCGGATGTTGTAGTTTACAACACAATTATGGATGGTCTTTGCAAGGATGGGTTGACATCTGAGGCTTTGAGTTTGTTCTTGGAAATGACTAAGAAAGGTATTCGACCTACTGTTGTCACTTATAATTGCTTAATTCATGGCCTTTGTAAGTTTGGAAGATGGAAAGAGGCTGCCGCTTTGCTGAATGGGATGATACAAAGGGGAGTTATGCCAGATGTGCAAACTTTTAATATTTTAGTGGATGCCTTATGCAAAGAGGGGAAGACTTCAAATGCTAAAGCCATTCTTGGTCTCATGGCTCAATGGGGGAGGAGCCTAATGTTGTCACCTATAGCTCGATGATTGATGGTTATTGCTTGCAAAATCCGAATGGAGGAGGCCATGAAAGTATTTGATTTGATGGTTCACAAGGGATGCTTACCAGATATTGTAACTTATAGTTCATTAATCCATGGGTGGTGTGAGATCAAGAACATCAGCAAGGCTATGTATCTCTTGGATGAAATGGTTAGTAAAGGATTGAATCCAAATGTTGTGACTTGGACTATTCTTATTGATGGGTTCTGCAAAGTGGGGAAACCACAAGCTGCAAAAGAATTGTTCTTTACAATGCACGAATATGGCCAACTTCCCGATCTCCAGACCTGTGCCACAATACTGGATGGCCTATTCAAATGCCATCTTTATTCTGATGCAATGTCACTGTTTAGGGCAATGGAGAAGATTAATTTGGATCTTAATATTGTAATTTACAGCATTGTGCTCGATGGAATGTGCAGTGCTGGAAAACTGAATGATGCACGGGATCTCTTTTCTTGTCTGTCAGCAAATGGCTTGAAAATGAGTGTTAATACTTATAACATAATGATTAAAGGTCTATGTAAAGAAGGACTACTGGATCGTGCTGAAGATTTACTGAAGAAAATGGAAGAGGATGGCTGCCTACCTGATGGATGTACTTATAATGTCTTTGTCCATGGTTTGCTGCGAAGATATGATATTTCAAGGTCAACAAAGTACCTCCAAATAATGAAAGACAAAGGTTTTTCAGCAGATGCAGCAACCACAGAATTGCTTATCAGCTACTTCTCCACTCATAAAGGCGATAATGAGTTTCAAGAATTTATCCAGGAGATTGTTTGAATCTCATCTCTTGATTCGTTAATTAATGCGTGTCAATATTTGATGCTTTACGTTTGAATCCCATCTCGTGATTCGTTAATTAACGCGTGTTAATATTTGATGCTTTACCCATTGTGTTGCTTATATTATAGAACGATTTTTTGTGGTTGAGTTTCAGAGATTTTGGTGGAGATTAGTTCCCCTCATCTTTTGAATGAAGATCAGTTTCCTTAGCTTCATTGATATGTATTTACTGAGGAAGATAATCCTTAATATACTGAACATTAATATGAAACCGATACCTTTAAATTGCCACAGCAGAGGAAGAATCTCCTTTTCGAGAAGGTTGGCATTGTGTTGAATCGAGCCAACCGGTGCCTCCTAAGCTACATACATATGGTTTTACGCTTTCTGAGCAAGAAAAACCTTATCTGGATTTATTGAGCAAGATGAACCTTATGATATCGCGGTTAGTGGACTGGACATTGGTTTTACATTTTCTGAGCAAGATAAACCTTGATCTTTGTTTTATAGTCGTCACATCTCCCTTGGAGAAGGTTGGGCTGTTCTTCATGTGCCAACGAAGTCTTCATTTCATGTAGAACCAGTGAGTGTACTCGTGATAGCGAATATAGATCATGTCATTACCAACAAAATTGGGTACAATAACATAAGGCTTTTACATTTCGGTATCAGTTGCTGGTTGTTTCCTGAATGAAGTGGAGCCACACTTGTCAAAGAAAGCATTCTGTGTGAGCAAGATATCCTTAGACTACAAAGATTTGATATATCCTGTTGTCACTTGCCGATATGGGGAGTGTGTCTATGGTTGTAGCTCAATATATGATGATAATATTTGGACATTTGGAGGTGTAACTATGTTAGAAAAAAATGCTTGACCTTCTCTTTTTTTTTCCTCCTTGGGATGCTGTAACTTCTAAGCTTTCCATCATTTTACAGGTATTTTGCTGCATTGACCTTTCCAGAGGGATCAAAGTTTACTCATTTTATGTTCCACTTGGGTTCTTGTGTGCAAGCCATAAAAATTAAAATATCATTGCATGCTAATCCATTTGAAGGAAAAATGTTCTCTTTCGTTTATTTTTTTTCCCTTTATTTTGCGTAATTACAGTTGTTACCATCATCTCATCTCTGTTCATCGTTATACTCTTAAATCAAATTTTACATTTTACTGGAGGTAATCCCTTTATGTTTATATATATATATATATATATATATATATATATATATATATATATATATATATATATATTTGTTGATAACATTTTTAGTAGTATGTATTGTCACCCTCAACGATAAGAACTCTCTAACTCTTTAGCTGACAATGCAACGCATAATTATCTATGAGAAAGTATAGGTTTTGACAGATACAATTCAATGACGGACCTTGATTTTTTGTTTATTATTATTATTGTGTAACACAACCTTACCTAAAGTTATTTTCTATTAGAATTTCAGGTGTACCTTACATTGGTTAAATATTGACTAAGTGAATACATGTAGGGGAAGGCTCATAGATTAACTACTTTAAAGTTTTGATCCAAGACCAACGTGATTTGTTGATATGACCAAAATTAATTGCGCAATAAGAATTATGTACCTAAGGAGCACAATTGACAATCCTCCTTCTTCTATTGCAACCAAGAGGGCAAAATTATCCATGTGATAAGAACTTTTACACTAAGAGTGCTGTCATTGGTATGCACAGCACCAACACACTCTTAGACCACTTTTCACATCAACCGTCAAAATATTTATTTTTCATTTTAAAATTGTTTCCTTTACCTTTTTACAAGCATCCAAAGAGTCTGTCGTGGTATGGGTCCGAATTTCTATGTACAATTAGTATTTTTATTAAACTAAGGGTGCATTTGGTATGTTTATTATATAGGATAAGCTTATACTATATATTATATTCTTATACGCTGGTGTGTAAATAATGTATTGTATAAATTTATACATCATAACTCCTTTATACGTTAAATGATGGATAACTTAATACAGGATAAGGAGGTCGTATTAAACTTGATTAACTTTTAACGTATAAGATTACTTTTATTTTTTTAATATTTTATTAAATTAAATAATTCTTAAATAAACAATAATAAGTAAAAATTTATAAATAAATTTATTTCATAATAAATAAATATTGTTAGCAAATAACATATGATATCAATCTAGCTATATATAATAAAAAAGTAATTATAATTAATAAATATTAAATAGAAATAAATATTAAATATTAAAAATAAATTTTTAAATAAATAATAAATAATATGCAATATATAAAATTAAGGATCAATGATAAAAATATTTTGAGTTAATATTTATTTTAAAATTTAAATTTAAATAATTATAATTAAAATATATTAAAAAATTTATTTAATATTTATATAATTTATTGAAATAATAAATAATTATAAAATATTGAAATAAATAATAATATTTAAAATAAATTAAATTTAATCAATAAATATTTACATAAATATGATATTTAAAAATTATATTTAAATCATTAATAAAAATTTTATTTTATTTAATATTTAATTAAAATATTAGAATTATTTATAAATAAATAATATTATTATAAAATATAAATATAATATCTTATTTGTTACACCAAATACTATATAGTATTAAAGATTATTAGACCTTATACTGTCAAGCTGTTATCTTATTGCCTTACACTATCAACCATTATCCTATCGTGTGCCAAATTGCTCTAATACTTATCTATTTCAACCAAATAACTAAAGACAAAGGTGGTGTAGGGTCAAAAATATTAGTATGAGTGAGTAAATACCTCCAAATAAGTAAGAAAAAGGTTTTTCAGCCGATGCTGCGATCACAGTTGCTTATCAACTATCATAAAGACGATGATGCAATTTAAGAATTTATGTAGAAGATTGTTTGAATCTCTTCTCTGGATTTATTAATTAACGCGTGTTAGAATTTAATGCTTACCCATTGTGTTTATTATATTATATAGTAATATTCTCCCTCTAAAATTAATCCCAAGCTAAAATAAGAACAATTAAAAACTGGCACTTAGGATATGTTTAATCAGGAGGTAAAAATGAAGTGTAAATTTTTATAGATGAACTCTATATATAAAATTATACATAAATATCATTCATGAAAAGCTTACCCCTATTGTACCCTTAATAGTAATCATCTCGCTCTAAGTATGTTGAATGACCAAAAACTTTGTTCACAGGAATGAATTAAAGTGTGAAAACAACATTATATAAAACAGAATAACCTATTCTATTCTTGTGCTTCTTCAAACATTTGTGCCCCATCTTTCTCATTATAGTGGCTTTTTCTCACAAATTACAGTTCTTCTTTACCATATTCTACTCTGGCTTAACACTGGGAAAGGGGTTGACAACATTATTTAGTTTGCCAAAATCTATTTAAGAACTCACCCAACCTAGTTGATTTCAAGCTCATACTTTGGACAACATGCTTGTATCAATACTTGATGAAAATGGATTCAGCACTACACTTGGCCTAATGTATTCACTTCCTATATCATTAATAGCATCATCAACACCTCCAAGCTTCTATTGTGCTGGAAGTACCTGTGGTTCATTTGGAGCTTCATCTTCAAATACCACCCATACCTTGCTTATTTTAGTCTCTAGTGTCCATGAAAAAGAGTTGGTGACAAATCTGTGCCAATTTTCTCTTCCTTCTTTTTGCTTTCTTTTTCTGCCACTTCCACCTCTATGTCTGTTGATCTTTTGAACTGGCTTGAAATCTGAGGTGGTGGCTTTGAGATGCTCCTCCTGCTTGATAAAGAGACATGTGAAGCAGCAGGTTGATTTTGTGGATGACCAAATTGATCCAATGCCATTATATGATCCATGCTGATTATTTGAACAAAAGGGTATTCCAAGTTCTTGTTTTCAACTATTTGTTTGCAACTCTCATAGAGATCATGGAGCTTTTGGCTCTGCAGGGAAGCTTTCTTGAGTATTTCACAGGCTAGGCCTCTGGCTGATTGTGTTAGATCAAAGAACATGTTGACAAGTGCTGCAATGCCCTCAGAAAATGTCACATAAACTTGGAAGCTTTCTCTCAAGGTGTTGCTCATTGCAGCTTGAGCAAGGCCGTGATCTGACCCCAAAATATCATGTGGCGAAAATTCCAACACCTTATCAATAATCACTTGGCATTTAGGCAATGTTCTGAATACCATGTCAATGGATCTCTCATCGTAGCGCCTAAACTCTAACCCTTTAGACATGACAGCTGGTTCAAGCTTCCCAGCTTGGTTGATATGCCAACTCATCCTCTCTTCAAGATAAGCTGCATATTTCTGTAGGAAACCAACAAAAGGATAATAACAACTCCTTGTGAAACACCTTGTGCTAATTTGTAAGTGACCAGAAACATGTGCCTTGCATAGTTCTTGTTCAAAGGACCTGTTCCCTCCTCTAAGGAGGCGATGGATCAAGACAAGGGTCTTGAGGGCGACAAGCTGGTCCTTAGTTTTGCCTAGGCGGCGAGAGATCATCTCAGCAAGGAAAGGGATTGACCCTGCAGAGTTTGACACAAGGAAAAGGATCTCATGCATGTATTTGTCATCAATGTTGCCATTGTCATGGCCAGTGGCACGCAAGACTGCAATCTCTATGCTTGAAAAACCATCATGTTGGTGATGGTACATCATGGCCTTGCCAATTGAGGCATGATCTTTCATTGATCCAATAGCCAAACGGAGCTTGCCTTGTATATCTACCCCCATTAATTGAACTCTTCCTCTTGGAGCAAAAAGGTGATAAGAACTTCAATTATGGTATGAGACTAATGGAATCACTTTCTGTGTAGAGGTAAGAAATGTTGCTAGAGTATACACATATAAAGGTGGGTGGGGGAGGGTGAGAAAAAGGTGAGGACCTTAAAATATTTGGTGCAGTACAAAATAGAGAATCAAATCTTCCATATTTTATACAGAGAATTGTAATGTGGACAAGAACATTCATCATATAGAATAGTTATCGGATTGTTTTCTGTGATGGATTTTTAGCAGTCTACACACCCAACAAGACTGCAATATCCTATAGAGAAAAAAAGGCAATAATCCACGTGCAAAGTCAACGAGTATAATCAAAAAGCCAGCATGGTCCTTTTAAAGTGACAGAATTTGCAAGATCAATGGCAAATTGACAATGCCAAATGCTGTTTCCTAAACCTTCTTTTATGCTTCAACCATGATCATATTATACTAGAATGAATTGAAGATAATGGTGTAATTAAATGGTAACTTGGTTAAAATCATGTAGCACTTATTTGGAACAATCTGTTGGAGTGGAATGCTTGCATATTTAGGATGTTCCTAGGTAGCAGCTACACAATTTAATAGGAGTTAGGATTATTTTATTTTATTTTAATCTTTGATGTTGTGCACATAATTTCTTTAATGTTTAAAAATGTTAAAATAAGTGGTTATACACGTTTGTAAAACACATATTAATATACTCTAAAGCATGAAAAAATTTCTCAAGTTGTACCCTTCTCTCTAAGGAAGTTTCTTTTTTCTATTGGAATCAATATAGCAATTATTTAGATAAACTTGAAGTAAACCACTGAACACAGCACCAAGAGGCTAATCAAGGATTCCATTTCTCAAAGATGGAATTGATTGCTATCAATATCATAACAAACATGGAATTAATAATAAAGTTTGCCTTAGAAGGCTTTTAAGTGGTTTGATGGGGTTAATTAGGATGGGGTGGTGAGAGACTTAATATTATGTCACTTTAAGAGAGTCAACGAGGAGAAGGAAAAAACAAAAAAGTGAAGGATGGTGGAAGGTGAGAAAGAACCTTATTCTCTAGGAATATGATTCTGCCGCATCTAACTCTCTTGCCATTCGCAACATACAAAATAATTTGACTTTGGGAAATCTTTCTTCTCATCCACAGGTTCTCTATATATCATGTTTACTTTGATTTTGCTTTTGGTGGGGAAGTTGAAGCCCCACCCACTGGCATAGAGATCCATTCAAGAAAAGTGATCTTGTCCATATTCTATTCTACCAATAATAAACCAAAATGCTTCTGCCTCCAGGTAATGTAGTTAGAAAAATTCTTGGATGTTTATGGAATAATAAGAAAAGAGTTGTGCTTTATATTATTTATAATTGAACACATTAATTTTAGGAGTTGTCACTAACTCACATTTTAATTCTATTTCTTTAAAGCACTGCTATTTAGTGCAAATTCAATTGTGCGAATAGTTTGAGGAATACACGTGGCTAGACATGATTGAAAGTACGAGAGGAGGTATTATGGAGAAAAAAAATGGTAAAGTTTAACAGTAAAAAGTAAATTGTTTGCAATTAATTTATCAATTTTCTTTTTGTGCCATTTACCATTATTATTTTTAATACAATAACTCATGTGTTCATTTAGTGCATAAAATAATTTTTTTGGTAGTTTAAGAGCATCTGACTATTTACGTTAGGTCAGAATTTCAATATGGAACAAAATTAGATAAAAAAACTTCAAAGTCTTTTGTTTTTTTTTCTTTGGTTTTGGACAAAACATCCAAAACCAATACAGAGGAATGGATGACCTTTATAGTTCCCTGTGGATGAATGATGACTGAGAAGAAGAGAAGCTGACTCCTGGTCCATGTCATGCATAGTTAATGGAGGTAGATTATTAAAATAAAATATATAAATTGAAGAAAAAGAGATTGAAATTATTAAAAGATGCATTTAACTCGAAGTAATTTAAAATTAAAATTTACAGAAAAGTAAATTAAAAATAGCGTGTGCTATTCTTTAAGGGAGAACAAATTAAAAATTTAAGTTATTCTAAAGAAAATATAATATATATCCTAATTTAATATGTAAGAGTGAAGGGAATAACTCAAGTGAAAAGGTCGATTTATTGTGAGAAACAAATCTAGTTCGATTTATAAATAATTAATGAAATACTTGACAATTTATCTTAAATATCACAATACCAAAGAAACAAAAGGATAAATATCAGAATAATGCCGAAAATTGACGGGTCAATTGACTTGATGAGTCGGTGGAATATAAAAACAGTAACACAAACAAAGAATTATAAAACCAACTAATTTTAGTATTTTGATCAAATTTAAGGTGATACAGTTTTATCAAGCAAAAGTCAAGAAAATTATTACTTTAAACTTGATTAAAAGAAACTGATTTTTATTAGAATTTTTAAAAAAATTTAGTTGATATAATTCTCAAATTAATAAGTAATGAACAATGTTTCATAACTAAAAACAATAGTTAATAATTGGGCAAATTACACTAATCTCTGAGATTTAGTGAAATTCATCATAACTTATTTTTATTTGTAAATTCTGTTCAAGAGATCCATAGGTTTATCCACTAACCACCTTGAGTTTTTAAAATCGATACACTGTCTCCTCTTTTGTATATTGAACAATATATTTAAGGTAAGTTGATGCTATTCAAACAAATAAAGGAGAGACAGATTGAACTTCACCAAATGTATTTGAGGGGAGTTGAGTGTAATTTTCTGTTCATGATATAGGTCACTAATTAATATGTATCTGGTTAATTATCTATTCTTTCCAGCATTAAACCATCCATCCACTCACATGTGATGTATATGCTGTTGGCAGCTGGGAATATCCTTGGTGTGGAGGATTCCTTCCGTGTGTCAACTTCCAAACTTAATGCCCAACTCATCTAAAACAGCACTAGGATTATTGTGTTTTGTGGCATCAACTTCTTATTGCTGGCAAATTAAATTATTAAAGTACTAATGGACAAAGCCATTGGCAAGTGTTCCACAATGACTCTCACACAGTCCCTTGTGTTTGTGTTTGGGTAGGCCATGTTAAATGTGTCTAGCTAAGTACTAGAATAGAATGGCAAACTCTATGTATTTCTCATTGACAAGGCAAAGTCAAGAAGCCAAGATAAGCCAGAATCTCCATGACCACAACAGGGGAATTGAAAAGAAAGGATTTCAACCAATCAAGAATGTTGTACTGTACATGTTGTATAACAAGTTAAACCAAAAACAAGAGGTCAGTCATCAGCCACTGCTTCAGGAATTTATTAACCACATGATGGGAATTTGACCCCTAAGAAAGGTGAAAATGCCAACGTATGGACAATGAACAGAAGAGTGAAGAGAATCACATAAAGAATATAACCCAAATCTTTTAACTAAAAAGTAAAACAGATGGATATGTGAATTGAAAGCTGGCTTTGTAGCAATATATCTAAGCAACTTAGTGACTTTCGCTTTGCCAGTTTCAACTTTCAGTTTCACTTTTCTGATTCTGGAAAAACTGAAATTTGAAATTTTAAGTTTTCAGTTTTTAGTTTTTCCTTCACAAATCGAAAATGAAACTGGAACTGAAAACTAACAAAGCAACACACCCTTACTTTTTTATTTTTCTTTTTTCTCTCACCTTCAAAATAGTACACCACCCAATAAAATCGAGGTTTATTGTCCATGAACTCTCAATCCATCTTTGCAAGAGTTACACACTTGTTCTTTTAAAAGCTCCAAAACAGAAAAAGCTCAAAGCATCTTAATTATTTTAATAACAATAACAAAACGTGATGATTGCCAAAACATTAAAAATAGTTAAAATACCAAATGGAGTTCGTGCCTTTGTGGTGAACAGTAAACACCATAGTAAAATTGGAAGACATCAATCTGGAGGAATATGGATTACATGTATGTTTCAGGTCCAATGAGTTGGTGCTATAGATCCATCTTATGAGTGGATTCCATTGAGTGTGAAAAAATATGATTATAATCATGAGCTACAAGAATAATTTGACTGGTGATGATCTTGCTGTAGAAACAAGTGAAAAAAAAAGTTTTTTTACCAAAAAAAAACCAAAAAAAATGATTATTTACGGATATATGCTATTATTCATATTATTGACGAATATACACTTATTTTTTTATAAAAGCAATACGTGATACAATGTCACGTATTTAATCATAGCCACGTGCACAAATACGTGATAGTGCTTCAAGTAATATGGTAGCGATAATTATTTTCAAGTTAATTTTGTGTCACATATTATACTCGTGGGCCTATAAAAACAACCATCTCAAAGCTCTTCTAGCTTAGAATGCAAAGCCTAAGTGAATTATCTTTTCTCATCTTTGAAAAAAAAAGTCTTATAGATATTATTTACTTGTTCATTATAATTGTGAAATTCAAAATTCACAAGATGGGGTCAAGTTTTATGGTCAAAATCCAATATTTATTCATGTGCATTCATCTATGAGTCTTTCTAAATTCATAGCAAAATTCTTTACAAATTATGAGAAGAAAAAGGCAAATAACTCAGATGATGTATCGACTACTATATTTAAACTAAATATTAATATTTAATTTTTATTACTAATTATACTATTATATATAATTACTACTTATAAATGGATACACTACACTAATTATTTATAATTGCTAATTATTAGTCCCAACCAAAGCAAATTATAAATGTGTTTCTATTACATTAATACTAATTCTTAAAAAAAATGGAGACACTAAACTAATTAGTTATAATTACTAATTATTAATATTTAACATTTTTATTACTAATTAAACTAATATTAATATTTAATTATTATTACTAATTATACTATTATGTATAATTACTAATTATTAGTCCCAACCAAAGCAAATTCTAAATCTTCTCTATTACATTGATACTAATTAATAAAAAAATGCAGACACTAAACTAACTATTTATAATTACTAATTATTAGTATTTAACAGTTTTATTACTAATTAAACTAATATTAATATTTAATTATTATTACTAATTATACTATTATGTATAATTACTAATCATAAATGGATACACTAATCTAATTATTTTTATACTTACTAATTATTAGTCCCAACCAAAGCAAATTCTAAATGTGTTTCTATTACATTAATACTAATTATTAAAAAAAATGGAGACACTAAACTAATTATTTATAATTACTAATTATTAAAAAAATGACGAGTGGCTTTTTTACCAAAAAAAAATTCATTTACCAAAACTTTTTTATTTTGATAAAAAAGCCACTAGTAATTTTTTTAATAATTAGTTTAGTGTCTCCATTTTTTAATAATTAGTATTAATGTAATAAAAACACATTTAGAATTTACTTTGGTTGGGACTATAATTAGTAATTATAGATAATAATATAATTAGTAAAAATAATTAAATATCTATAATTAGTAATTACAAATAATTAGTTTATAATGAACAAAAATAATATTTACAAGACATTTTTTTCAAAAACGAGAAAAGATAACTCACTTAGGCTGCATATTCTTAGTTGAAAAAGCTTGGGAATAGTTGCTTTTATAGCCCGCAAGCATAATACGTGAGGCACTATCGAATATTCTGTGTGACTTGATTAAATAAGTGATACCATATAATGTATTACTTTTATAACAAAACGAGTATATATTCATCACTCATGTAAAAAGTGGCGTATATCCGTAAATACTTTTTTTTTTTTGTTGGTAAAAAAGCAGTGAAAAAACAGTGAAGCACATATGCCGTCCCAAAAATCAAGAAATTGATAATTATAATAGTTGTTTATAAAATATACAAAATCTGCATCTTGTATTCCAGGTTGCCAACTTGATGTTCCTTAGAAACAAGTAAAAATAAAAGCTGAATACATACACAGAAAATAAAAAAAACAAAAAATTTATAAATATAACTGCATCTGTTTAAAAAGGTGTACAGAGAACTGCATCTTGTATTTGAGGTTGCCACCTTGATGTTGCTTCAGGCTTCAGAATAACATACAAGATCAGCTTTAGTCAACTCTACCTATTGAAATCTGAAGAATGAGTTCTACTATACAACTAGAAAATCCGACCCGGTGTTCATTAGCTTCAGTATTCATTTTTAATCTTGATTCTTCAATGGAGAAAATACCTTGTTATAGGCTCAAAGAATTATCTTCCGCAAATATATGAACCCCATATCACAAACTGAAACATCTGGAACGCAAAATACAGTATAGAAAAGAATATGTCATAAATAATTCCAATCAAACTATGAAGTTACATGTTCTTCAAATTTAGTTTTGACTAGAGGTGGAAATTAAAGAGTAAAATCTATCCTTGCTTCTGCACTAAGTTAGGAACCAAGGTAAAATTGTTGCAGAAAGTAAGTAGTCTGTTTTCTACAAGTTCTCATAGTGAGCCATGCGATTGATCTTCATTAAAATGTGTTGTGAATTCCATGAAAAACCGGAGTGCCTGAGAAGAAAATAACTAGATGGTGATGCAGCTTCAAAGCCTGCAACTGGATCATGCTTTACACTTGAACTAATAGTAAAACTGAAAAAAATTAAGAGAACTAGCAACTGTTATTAAGTTTAAGAATCAACTCCTACAGAGAAAGTACCATTTTTTTGGTGTCAAGTACCATTTAGAAGAACAATGGACAGCAACTTAATTATTCATTATTTGACCAATTCTCTTTTCTTCTTTATTCCAAATAGATACCCAATATGTTGACTCTAATTTGTGGGTGTGTGTATGAGCAGGAGACAGAATAAATTGTACCTGCACACGGAATGAAAATTCAAGAGATTCTACTTGAGAGGCTTCATACCCTGTTCATGTTCCGAAAAGCAGATTCCCAGTAACTATTTGCTAGATAAAACAAATATGGATCTTTCTCAGGAAGCTGAGACTCAACAAATAATAAAAACACTAAGACAAAAGGAAGCATTCTAGGGCTCTTATCTAATTGACTAATTTAACTTAGTGACTAAACTTATGGGGAAAAAAAGAAGCACATATAATGCAAGATTATTTTTCTTTTCTTTTCCTCTTTTTTTTTTTTTTTGGGGTTTTGTATACCAAACTAAAGATGATTCCTTGCATTTTTGAATACAAGAAATTTCCCAGAATTCCATGAGATACGAGGTTCCAAATTGAAATAGCCAGAATATGTCAAAAATAAAAGTTAATGTTCTCCATAAAACCTGAGACTTCTTGATTATGGCAAGCAGAAAAATAATGAGAAATGCATTGTTGCGGGTTTTTTAGGGGTTGACGTGATAAGAGTTGTTTGCTACAATGAACTCTGCTCCCAAGTAAATGTAAGAGCATTCCACAGTCTTTCTACCAACTTGAAAGTAAATGTGAGAATTGCTTGAGAGGAAAATGCGCTCAGCACTAGTATATAACTATAGATATTTACATTTACATATTGTACAAAATGAATCCCACAATTTTAGGTAACTTTCTAATATAATCTAATCAAATCCTAATCATTCAGGTATAATAAGATTATATACAAAATCAATCCATATGGATGCTAAGAAACCCATAATGCTTTAACATGCAGACTCTGGAGAACAGAGCAGAAACAGTTACATGGATAAGAATATTCACAGTCAGCATTCTATTTTGACATTACATAAGCCTCTCTGAGGCTAGTGATGATATTTTCAAGGATTTCAAACATTAGAATTACAGCCATATCTAGCTAAAACTAATTTCTCTTGCCACCAAAAATCAACCAATCACCCAACAAACATTCTGCAATACAAGATTTTGAATACAAAGTAGCATCGAAAACAAAATATAAATGAATACAAACAGTAAAAAACAAAATTATATGAACTCCTCACAACCATAAAAATTCACAGCATCCTTGTTTCTGTCAAAACCTTTATGAGAAACTACTTCAGGGTAAAAGGACACCTAGTGTTCACCAAGAACCCCACATGGATTGTTCATGAAAAAGTAGTAGATAACCTCACAAGGTAAATAGCTTGTATACTGTATGCTGTATCATTTATGTGGAGAATTTCTGCCTAGAGACTTCAACTATCCTCATTCCTTACTCTTTGTTTTGGTAATATATGGAAGAATATTATAATTGTTAAGATTTGAATCCTTCATGTTATTAATGCTATGTAGTTGTGTATATATTAGTTTTTGATGTATAACGTAATCAAAATAAGTCCTGTCTGTGAATTCCATTTCTTTCCATGCTATTATAAAACTTGAAGTGATGAGATAAACTACTGCCATTTTATTCCAGAGAATATATCATCAAGTATACCTTTGATGCCCGCAGATCATTTACTTCCATTCTAAGTGAATCATCTGATAGGATTAATCGAGACAGTGCCCCTGTGCTTAACCTGCAATATGTTCAATAAATGCCAAAACAACTATATAGCCCAGTAATTAAAATAATCATCATATATATCAAATAATGAAAAGAGCAAATTATACCACAATAGTCTAGCATAAAGGGGCAATTGCTTCACAACACAAGTTAAACTACCATGTATTTTCCTTTATCAACTTTCATAGGAAGAATCAAATTTCCATTAAGGTGTACACGTAGGTCAAATATATTTTTCACCCTAAGTGACCTTCTAAATCAAAACAAAACAAATCTCGAATGTCATTGAAAATGATGAGGCTTCACATGCTCAAAACACAGGAAGACAAGAATCAGACTTCAAGCATATATCAAGTAGACAAGTACCCAAGATATTTTGCAGCTTCTGAGATGGAGCCCTCAACTGCAACAATAAGATCCAATAGAGCTTGCATTCCCTGTTGGAAAGGATCATAAGTATATTCAGTTAAGTTGTAACCAGGTTCCGAATTCTGTAGAATGATTATGAATAAAGAAGAAAAGAGTAAAAAGCAAAGGACAGAGACACATGCCGCACACGTGAACATACCAGCAAAAATCTTGGGTTATTGGGCCCAATTTGTGGACCACAATCTGACCCTCTAATGGATGACTTGGGAGGAAGTATCTGAAGAAGCTCTCGTGGTGGTGAATAATTATCAAGATCCACTGTTTTCCTGACTAGCTCAATAAAAGAACATGCTATCTATCAGAAAAGAAGAAAACATTGCTTACTATAAGTTACAGAATATTTTCTCTGATATGAACATGTATTGGGGAAAAACCCTTCCCGAGATCCAGTTTGCAAATTCCAATGTATTAGGCTATTAGCACATGTAGTTCACTGGAGTTAACTCCATTGGGTTACATCGTCATATTGGCTCCCTAGTTAGTCCCTAGTTTATTTAGGAAGTTAGCTTTATTTAGGAAGTTAGCCCATGTGATTCTTTCAGTTACTCTAGTTAGCTTAGTTACCTCGAGATCTTTCTCTACACAAGCTCATGATGTAATGTCTATGTTGCATAGGTAAAGGTTTGGTACTAGTACCGGGTACGAAAATTTTGTAAAAAGTAGGGTATGGGTAGAGAATGATATATTTTATAAAAATACAAAAATCATAAACAATAAAGTAATTGAATCATATGATAAATGCAATTTTTATAATATTCTAACTCGGATAGTTTAATGTACAAGGAGCTGCTTTTGCTTCTATATTGTTTGAAAAGTACTTTCTTAAAATCTTATCCAAAGGTACCCAATTAAATGCATGATTGGTTTTGAGTAAAATTTCAGCAGAAAAATCACCTCTTTTTTTTCCCTCCTTTTCTTTTCAAAAGCTCTCCGAGGAAAGCTTTGACAATGAGCTGAATTCAACACAAAATATAGTAATTCAAACACACATAATGCTTAGTAAAGTCGATCTATTTATTCATCTCCTTCTCCAACATTCTTTGCAACTTAATGATGCATAAGAAACAATGAATCAAAGATCAGAACAATGAACAGCAAGAGAACAATAATGATAATAATAAAAAAGTAAGAAATAGGAGGAGCACGTTAATTACCTTTGAGAGCAATACGAGCACGAAGGCGGTTCAAGGCGGAAGCGCGATTCTTGTGCTGGGACCGATCCTCAGAAGCCTATATAAAAGGGGAAGGAACCCCAATTATAAGAATCATCAAAATCAAAAATTAAAAAAAAATGAAAGCAATGAATGCATCAAGCAAGATGAGATTTTGAGGGAGGGGAAACAGAGAAGAGGCAAAAGGGTATCCGTATCCGTATAGATAGTAACCTGAGCGATGATGCTGGTGGGGAGGTGCTTGAGGCGGACGGCGGTGTCGCGCTTGTTGCGGTGCTGGCCACCAGGGCCGGAGGTCCTGAAGGTGCCCATCTCGCACTGCCGCATGAGCTCATCGTCCGACAGTTCCAGGTACCCTTTAGCAGTTGCTGAAGAGCCATCTTCAGTGCTGGTTGCGGTGGCGGAAATGGTGGTGTAGTTGGAGGAGCACCATAGATGGGTATTGCTAGCGAGTGGTGCTGGTGTCGTTGTTGAAGGGGGAGGTAGGAATGTATTAGCGTTGAGGGAGAAAGAGGATGGTATTGCCAGTGAGTGGGAAAATGGAAGATGATGACGATGAAGATAATGGTGTGAAGAACGTGAGGGTGAAGTGGCGATTCTGAGAGAAAGGAGGAAGCTTGGTTTGCATACAATCCTGTGTGCTGCTGCTGCCATCCTTCTTCACCTTCTCTTCTGGCTGCTCCTCCTTTCTGCGGATGACCGCAGAAAAAATCCGGACAAAATATTTAATTTAATAAATAAATAAAATGACAAGAGTATTCATCTTTATCCTTTACTAAAAATTTTCCCACTTTGTTAACCAAAAAATAATAATAATTAAGAGGTGCCGTAAGGTTAGTTAACATGCTAGACATTCCACTAATAATGTATCACTGTAATTTGGGTTATGTAAATAATTTCATAAGCATTCGAGAAACCTAGGTACATAGCTTGATTATAGACTGAATCAATCTTTCCCATCAACCTAAATTTTTATTTGTAAACAAAAACAGAAGCCATTTATGATGTGCTGATAGTACGAGAGAGCTTTAAAATGTGTGTTTTCATTTATGAAACTTTTATATCCAAACAATTTTACTAATATAATAATATATTATTTGATGTGTGTAAAGCTTTTTTCCCATGAGTTGCATATAAATTAAATAGTTTTTTAACGGAATAATACCAAAAATAAACGCCAACGAATAGTTTTTTTCCAAAAAAAAAATTCTGAAACGCCAATAAATATAATTAAGCATTATTATTCACCCAAAAAAAATAGTTTTGCACTATTAGTTTAAGTTGAAGGCACAAATAAGTAAATAAAATAGTGCTTATTATTTCATGTCGAATTCTTTTGCCACAGCGACTAGCGTGACCTCACTGCTGGTTCTGGAGCTCTGGCGTCCAACAGGTCTCTCTCTCTCTCTCTCTCTCTCTCTCTTCAAAGCCTAAACTCCAGCTCATTTACATTTCTGTAAAAGCTTGGTACTTGACGTAATTCTACTATTCTCTTCAACTTCATTTTTTTTTCTTCTATAATTCAGTATTCGGTGTTGATTTTCTATTTCTCAACTATATGCCAATTGAATGTGTTATTAAAAAAATAAAAATTGTTAATTTGGTGTAGCTGATTAACAGTAGGATTAATAGTGGGGGAGCTTGTGTCATGGTCATGCTGTATGGCGACACAGTATTTTGATTGCAAGAAATCAACCTCAAATAAACTTGGATTTTGAAAGAAGAAAAAAAATTCACAACCTTGCTTTATCTAATTATCTTTTTGTGTTATTTTTTATATGTTCTATTAATTTATGATGCTTTGATACAACAGTATCAAATAACATTGAAACCCTTATTCTGCAGAGTGATGGAAGAGAAAGAGAAATTAAGTAATTTCAAAGTTGGGTCTTTGCCAACTGTTATGTATATACCTGACTTCATCACAGATAGTGAGCAAGGCTTTCTCCTCAACAATGTAGCACTCCTGTTCTTATTCCCATTGTTCTGTTTCTTTCGTATGTTGGTTATTTTCAAATTTTTTTTTTCTTTCACTTTTTGTTGCTGGTTATTAGATTTATGGAGCCCCAGCATCAAAGTGGAAGTTGTTGAAGAATAGAAGGCTACAGAATTGGGGTATGATGGCATTATATTTTTCATTGTTTTCCTGTCCTGTTTCTTTTGCCTTCTCATTAATGTCAGTATGTTTTCTTGGTCAATGCTTATTGACAGGTGGTGTTGTCCATGAGAAGGGCCTTCTACCTCAACCTTGTAAGTGGGAAAATCTTTACTACTTATTTAATCTAAATCTTATGTCTGCATGATTACGCGTGATGTTAGCTATTGCAAGTGACAAGCCACTGTGATACAGGAGTTATTTTAGTCCATTAGCATTTTGATAATTGCAAATAGTGTCCACTGAGCTGTAAATTTGTGCCAGTCTGTTGTTGAAATAATGTGATTGTTAATTTTGCTTTACCTTCTTTACCTGCTGCAAGAGCAAGAGGATAGGACAGTTTTGCACACCTAAAACAGTAGGGGTGTTCCTGTAGGTTTTGTTGATTTAATGGCAACTGCATCAGACTTTCAGTTGTTAGATATCTGCTGCTTCATTTTGTATGCTTATTGAATTGTTTGAATTGTTGCTGATCTGTACTTGATTTTTTTTTTTTGAAACTGACATAACCATGGAATAATAATGATGATGATGATGATTTAATGAATAAGATTGATCTCCTGCTAAATCTTAGTTGGTTATTTTGTTTTCAGTATGCTTCTTATATTGTAATTATGTCTGTATCTCTCGTACAGTGCCTCCATGGTTAACAAATCTTACACAGAAAATATATGAAGAATCAGGGCTATTTCCATCAGCAATCAATCATGTTCTCATCAATGAATACTTACCAAACCAAGGCATAATGGTTTGTCCTCCACCTCTCCATGCCTTCGTTGGACCATTTATTTGCACTCCCTCTTTATTTCCTTTTAGCAGTAATAATAATGTAGATAGCAAATCTGCAATGCAATATTTCATCATTGATTGTTCTTTTCTTAGTGTTATATGTTTATATGATAATCTCCAGCAAGCTCTAGTGTGCACTTTCCCGTTTGTTGCTATTTTCACAATGCAGTTTTTATATTCTACAGCCGCATCAGGATGGGCCTGCCTATTTTCCAGTAGTAGCAATTCTTTCACTTGGATCGCCTGTTGTCATGGACTTCACTCCTCATGCCAGATTTAAACTAGATCCCCATGATGTTATTGGCAAAGATTCTGATGGAGGTATTCTATACAGAGAAAGAAAAGTGGCAGTGGCTTGATGATCACCACCCATTTTCTGTTTTATTGATGCCTCGCAGTTTATTGATATTCAAGGACAAGGCATACTCAGGTTTTTCTTCTTAACTGCTATAGTAAACCCTTGTATTAGTGATATCCTCTTTTAGTCTTGCTAAAGATTTTAGTAACATTCTGAATGTAATTGCAGATTACTTGCATGGTATTAAAGATTGTGCGGTACAGTGCTATGATGGGGTAAGCTACACATGGGTTAAAATTTCTGTGCCTAAAATACTTCATTGCCTTTCTTGTTATCTCATGCTTTGAAATTCATCCTTTTCAGGCTGTAAATGAAACGGAAGCTTTGAAACACAGTGAATCTGCTAGACCCATTTTTAGCTCAGAGGAAGCAGTGGAAACAATAGGAAAGGAAGAGTATAAGAATATATCAAGAACATCCACTAGAGTTTCATTGACTTGTCGATTGGTACCAAAAGCTCACAAAAATTTGTTTAGGTTTTGAAATTATACTTTTCATTTTCCATCTAATTAAAAGTTTAATTGTTACCCCCTTTTCTGTCTTTGCTTATGTAATATTCCTCCTTAATCTTCAGTTAGTACGACCTTCAATAGTGACGTGAAGATTTAAGTACGTGTACTTTGAGTAACATGGAATCGAACAACCTCTTATCTCATAACTCATATCGGACAAATTTAGTAAGTAAAACATGTTAAGTAGTTTAACTTGTTTAGTGGGCTGAGACTCAACTATATTTGTTAATGGAATGACACGAGTGGATGACACTATTAGTGAATAGAAATTATACTTTTATTGTATTTCTTTTGTGTCAACTTCAACATATTAAATATAACTTGAGTTTGATAATCGATTACTAATTTTAAAATGAATTTAGAGCACAACTCCAAGTATCAAACGAGATCAACAAGAATTTTAATTTTTTTGCACACAAATGAGATTGAATCCATTTCACATTTGTGCTCTCATCAAAATTGTCCATGGTGCACATTTAGCTGTATTAAGGCATTTAACAACATTCAAAGAAATGCATGGCTAAATATCCTGTGTGTGATGTACTACACTCTTGGCCTTATTACAATTGTAGTCTTTTCTTTCAAACATTTGTATTGATTGATTTGGGTGCCCACCAACACCATAGTATTCACATTATTATGAAATTATGATGTTCTTAAATACAGCTTTTTGTGTTGGGCACAATGCCCGTCTCATTAGGTAAAGTTGTGTATCACATTGTTCTCCTCACAGAATGCATAATGTTTTCATTATTTGTTGTGCCAGAAGCAAAACATTGTTATGAAAGTGCTTTTTGTTAACATAAAAGTTTATTAGGTTGAGAGGATGGTTTGCTCCTATTCAAAGTTTGGGTATGCTTCGAGACTTACATATTACTCACTAATAGAGAAACTTATGATCCAAACCAAAATTATAGTGATATGTGAGTGAAAGATCAATCAGATGAGTTAACTCTCATTGATAAAGTGCATTGATTTTTCCTTTCATTAATAGCAAAGTAGAAAGCAAAGAGAGAGGATAATTCACTTATACACATGTAAACTGCACATAACCTCATAATGGCCATCTTTTTCAAAAGATGGTGTTGGTTTTATTGGGTGAGTGTTGCTCTTAAGATTCAATGTGTTTAACATCCCAACCTATAATGTTTATAATAAATATAATTCTTTTATATTAGACGTGATTGTGAGAAACTTGAAGATAAATTTTTATTCCAGTGAAAAACATTTGATTTAACAAATGGTATGAGGTGATGGACTCAAATAATATACAAAGTGCGGAAAAGGACATAAAAGGAGAAGAAAAAAGTGGGAGAGGTAATTATGAAAAATTCCTCCAATCAGAATCAATTGAACGAATTTCATGAATTTTATTTTGATAGATACCTGAAAAGTTATACACTTCTTGCTATTTGATTATATAACAATAGTATAAAATACTTTATTTTGACCATGTATCTATTTTTTTATTTATTTAAAACAGTGCTTGTGCATATAAATAAATGACAAGGATAAATTGTGCAAAAATCTTGACCAAAGTCGTCTAATGTGCTACTTGAGGTCTACAATTGAGTATGAAATTAGAACTTTGAATTGGTATTGAACATCTTAATTTATTTTTTTTAATGTTTGAATTAATATGTAAAACTGGAATTCAAATTTTATACATCAATTATTTAGAATTAAATAATAATCAGTTTGAGCTTATTTAAATTTTTAACCAAGGATATCAATTCTAAATGTATCTCTTTCTTCATTAATATCTCTCTCATTTTCCCTCTTACTTATTGAAATTTAGAATTTTATGAAAGTATTTTAAGATACTGAAATGTCTAAACATTGATTTTTTTTTTATTTATGAACAATTATTAAAATTCTTTATAATAAAATATATTACTCTACTGTTATAAAAATGATATAGCATTATTTTTTTTGTTAACTTTATATTTTCAATAATACTCTTAAAAAATAAAAACGGAATTAAAGTTATACTTATTATTTATAATTTAATTAATTAACTAACCTAAACATAAAATTTAACAAGTTAATTTAAAATTTTAAAAATTGTAATAAATTAAAACTTATATTATATTTCCAACTTTACCTATAGCATCCAAACATAAAATGAGAGTAAAAGTTCACTTTAATCCTTAAAATTATATGAGTGATTCACTTTAATCTCTAAAATTAAGAAAATATTACTTTAGTCTTAAATTTCAAAAAGTGATTCAACTTAGTACTTCGTGATTCAAGTTAGTTATCGTGAATAGTAATATAAGGCCTAATTTGAATTATTTTTTGAAATTTTAAGGACTAAAGTGATATTTTCTTAATTTTATCTGAAAATCAATCACACATATAATTTTAGGACCAAAGTAAACTTTTACTTCGTAAAATGACTATGCATCACATACACATATCTAATCACCAAAAAAATAAAAAATAAATACACACAATCTAGGAGCTAGATTTTTCTTAAAAAAAGGAAGAGAGATGCTATTGAGCTCGAATGGTGGCCCGATTTCCATTTGCCCAAGTGATTTTTTTTTTTTGGTACTATTTGCCCAAGTGATTTGTATACTCATTCTTGGTGAATGAAAATCACATCTATTTAAAAATACCCGACCAAAAAAAAAAAAATTAAAAATGGGTACAACTGTAATTTCATATTAGATAATGGATTGACGGCTCAGTTGGATTATTTTTCTTTTTAGCACTCATCGGTCAAAATAACCCCTTTTTTTTTTTTACTTAAAAGCTAAATATCAAGGAAGAGAAAATTTGACTAGACATTGAACCCATCAAAGTCCTGGTTCAAAGGTTTAGAGGTGAACTTGCTTAATTAGTCAAACCTAAATATAATAAAAAATATATATAAATATATGCATATGATTAATTAGAATATAAATAAATATATTAAATCATTAACATTAACATGATTAACAAAAAAATATTCATAGGTCTATAAAATAAACACCATCCATATAAAATTTCTCTAGTCTAGTCTCACAACACGTCAAAAAGCATTTGAAAATAATATTTGTTAGTGACCAGGCAAGGTTTATAGTGAGTAGCTAAATAGAGAAAAATAATAACCCAACAATTTTGTTAGTGTTATTTTTTGGTTCTATTTTTTTTTACTCTATGACTCCATAAGATATCAAGGATTTAAGTTTTAAAAAAAATTTAAAAAAATTGGAAAATTAAAAAAAAATCAGTTGGGTTTATCCCTTTTCCCTTTTTGACTTTTTTCTAAACCTTTGACTTTCCCCGATTTTTTGAGTTTAACCAGCTGGGTCCAATTCCCAGTCGACGGTCCATTTTCTCTTACATGCTAAATATTGAGATTTGACTAAGAGGATTTTTAACACAATTAAAATAAAAAAAATGACATTATATATATGCCTTATCTAAAAAGTATTATGCATATATCCTACTTTGAATTATATAGAAATCGACCTAATAGATTTCTGTATAAACAAATCAAGCCAGTTTTTAACCCACACAAATCGACTTAAATCGATTTATTAGTGTAACCGATTTAAATCAATTTGAGTCAAGTGTCAGTTATGTCATAATGTTCCAAAAATCAATTTGCAAATCGATTTAAGTCGATTTCTGTATGCTTCAAAATTAATTTAATTTTTATTGGTTGGGAGTTTATAATGTCAGGATATAGAAATTAAACTCCTAAAATTTTTGCTTTATACTTTATCTATAATTTTCAAATTTATGTAGAATCAGGTTTCTTTTAAATATTTTGGTTTTTAAGAACAACTTAAATGAGAGTTTGTACTTGTGTGTATATCTATAGTTTTAACTTTTATGAACTATTCATTTGACATATACGATACACGTGATGATAATAAAAAGTAGTTGTTAATCATTATAAAAAATTATTAATAATTTATTTAAATATTTTTTCTTATAGAAAATTGAGTATATAGATTTATTTTGAAAATAAGCTATTGTTAAATAATTAAATAATTGAACAAAAAATATTTTATAAATTTAATTATATTTAATTTTTATTTGACATTGCATTTATTCTACAAAATTTAAATTCCACTAAACCTTATAATCTTAACCAAGTATCTCATCTATATTACTAATAAGTTAGACTCATTTTAAGGAAAGTTTTGGTATGTATCATTCATTGAGAAGTTTATGCCCAACCATTTTCCCAATGTTTCTATTTAAATTTTAAAAAAAATTTAATTTGCATTGTAATTATTATTTATTTTTCTAATTATACTTGTATATATCTCTTCTATTAACACATACTTTACATTGAATATTATACTAATTATCAATTTCATAATTTTTAAACATTCAAAATATTACAAGTCTTAAAATGGTATAATTGAAATTTTTAATTACTTATATTTGACATTGTAATGAAAGGTATAATAACATTAAAATATTATAATATTATTGATAAAAAATAAATTGAAAAGCACATAAAAATATACACATTCAAATATTTGAAGGAAAAAAAGTCACCTTTGTACAAATATAATTTTTAAAGACTACCATAAAAAATAATAAATCAAACAAAAAATTTGAAACACATAAATTGATAACATATTAATTATAACATATATTTTAAAAATGCTATTTTAAATTACTAAAAGGATGTTCAAGGAAAGGAAGTGTAATTGAAATCACATAGATAAATTATTATTCATTTTTTATAATGATCAGCAACTATTTTTTATTATCACCACATGCATCGCTCCTGTCAAATAAATAGTTCTTAAAAGTTAAAACTATATATATATATATATATACAAGTATGAACTCTCTCTTGAATTGTTCTTAGAAATCAAAATATTTAAAAGAAAATCGATTCTACATAAATTTGAAAATTATTGATAAAGTATAAAGCAAAAATTTTAGGAGTTTAATTTCTATATACGACACTAAACTCCCAACCAATAAAAATTAAACTAATTTTGAAGCATAACAAAAATCGATTTAAATCGATTTTTGGAACATTTTACACAATGACACATGACTCAAATTGATTACACTAACAAATCAATTTAATGATTTTCGTGGGTTAAAAACTGGCTCGAATTGTTTACACAGAAATTGATTTAAGTCAATTTTTATATAATTTAAAATAGAACATATGCGTAATACTTTTCAGATGAGGCATATATATAATATGTCATTTTTTATATTTTAATTGTGTAAAAATATTTGACTAAGAACTTAACATAAAAATACTTAAAAACGTGAAAAATTAAGTATTGGGTTTAATATTAATGCATTGATAGTGTAAATTTTTTTGTATTGTCATCCAATCAAATTATTTTATTTAAATGACTTTTTAAACAATGTGCGTAAAAATTAATTACTTTTGCAAAACGTGACAATACACAAATAAATAATAGTGTATAAATATTTTACAATGTCAATATATAAAAATTAAACTCTTAAGAATTAACCAAACCTTTAAAAATTATTAGCAATTTTAAATTATCTTTAATTTCCTTCCAAAATTATTTTAAAATTCTTTAACTTTTTCTCTCAAATCAAATTATTTTCAATTTATTTATGAGATTGATTTTGATATATTATTAATGTAAAAGATTACAAATTAAATCCTTATATTTATAATATAAAAAATTACACAAATAAATAGAATCATATGACTAAACAGAGCAAAACTGTTTACATTGTGATTGCCTCAAAAATGTTTCTACTCTATTTTCAAATAAGTATTCACTTTTAGATGCGCATGCAGATTAAAAAAGATTATTGACAAAGCTTTGATGCTAGAATAATTTATGTATCCCTTATTAAATTATTCTCATTAGTTTCCTCCCTCCTTTTTAATTACTTTTTTCCCCTACTTTCTAGTTAATTGATGGTTGAGTCAACCAATTTTGTTGATAAATAGAAATTAAACTTATAATAATTATAAAAAAAATTACACATTTATCCAATCATGTAATGACATATTAAATATAGTTATTTTCAATCCCACTACTTGAAATGTCATGTAAAATAAGAGATTTGATTGAATAATATTATAAAACTCTTTAATATTATATTATCAGTGTATTAAAATTAAACTCTTAAATATATTTGTGTAAATTATTTTACATAGATTTAATTGAAATACATTGATAATATATAAATATTTTATATATTTATCTAATCATGTAATGACACATTAATAAATATAACTACTTTTATCTCCTACCTAAAAATTTATAAAATTTAATTAATTTACATATCCTTATAATTTCATTCAATTTTTAACTAAATCCATATAATTTAAAATTTTTTATTTAAATTCCTAAATTAAATAAAAATTTATAATAAAATCCCTATCAAATTCACCATTACAAAAATGTGAATTCAAATAGAATATTCTTTTTTTTTTTTTTCCTTTCTTCCACCGCTTCCCTTCACTCACGACAGCCCCCACCACCACTTTTTGATTCTTCTCTGATCACACTAGTTTAAACCATAACGTTAAAATAACCAATTGGCCCATCTTCCAAACCAACCAATCGAATCACGCCACGTAACCACACAACCCATACGGTTCACCCCACCGGAACACCCCGCATCTCTCTCTCTCTTTCCTCTCCCCCTAGTTTCTGATTCAAAGATCTGCAAAACACACTCTCTCCTCCTTTCTTTCTCTCTCTCTAGCGATGACGGAACCCATCGAGCCATGCACATCGTCGTCAATGGGGTCCACCACCGCACGTAGGGACCCTTGCACGGTGGTTCACCCACCGCGCGAGCCTTTCGAGCACGGCCTCTTGCCGATCCCGAGGCTCATCTTCACCGGCAACCGAGTAGACTCGGCCACGATCTCCGAGTCACTCCAGATCTCACTCGACCATGCCAGCCTCGTCTTCGCGCACGCCGCCCGGGACGGTGGCGATCAGTGCCGCCACCACAGAGCAGGATTCAGAGGTTTGTTTCAGCCAATGCCCCACCGTTTCTTACTAGCTCCTTGGGGTTTTGCAGCCTTTGTTCTATCGACCAAAGAAACGTGGTGGCATGGATTCTTTAACAAACTCTGTTCAATAAATTAATTTGTGTTGTGTTCAATAAAACATTAATATAGCATCCTCCTCCCCCGTGATGTTCTCTGTGAGGCAGGCCCATTTGGGGGCTGGGGATTGATGGTGGTGGGTTGAACTTGGCCACCATTACATCCACAAGGGTTGGAGGGAGTGGTGTTGGTGGAGGTTGTGGTGAGTGAAGGGGAGAGTTGGAAGAAAGAATTTGAGTTTACATTTTTATAACGGTGAATTTGATTGGAATTTTATCACAAATTTTTATTTAATTTGAGGATCTGATTAAATTTTTTTAAATTATTAGAATTTAATTAAAAATAGAATGAAACTACAGGGATATATGGATTAATTAATCGATTTATAAAAAAAGAAAGATTTGATTATATGATAAAATTAAACTCATTTTCCATCCTATGTATTCAAATTCAAATTAAACTAACAAAAAGAAAGACGTTTTTATGGTGGTGTCTGAGTTGAAGGCCTCATTTTTGGCTCATTGCATTGGGAACAAACACAACGTCAGTTTTGAGTTGGTTATCATTCATCAGCGCTGCCAGTGCCAGTTATATTTCAAACTCTCTTATTCCTTTCAGCAATTCATTTTCTATTTCATTGCCTCATTCATTCTTCTTCTTCTCCTTCTCCATTCACTTTCCTTACTCCAACATTGTTCCAGGTTCTCGCTCTTTCTATATCTCTTGTTGGATTATGCTTATTACCATTTTGCCCCCTGTTTCACTCTTTTACTGTCATGCAATTACACTTGTTTGTTCTGCTTCCACGATTCCCTTTTTGGATTTCTCGCCGATTCCATTCCGACCATTTTTTTCATTTTCGAGTTTCTTCACTGTACCCACTGCCATTCCCCATAATCTTTCATGGGTTTTCGTCAAAACTGGATTTTTACCAATGGGTATCTATTTTTCCTACGTGTATCTATCTATCTATATATCTACCTATTTATTTATTTATTTTTTATTTATTTTAATAATTATAGTTTTTTGGCTGGATTTTTCACACTGTTCTGTTTTGAGTCCGGGATAGAGGGAAATGTGAAGTTTGAATCTTTGATTTTATGATTGTATCTTTTCCTGTGAGAGCTTTTTCTCCTGTTTGGATCAAGGGAAATGTAGAAGAGGAAAGGGAGAATTCTCATAATTTTATGATTTCAAAGTTTTCTACTCATATTTCTCCACTCATTTAGAATTTTCAGAACTTTGTTTCATCTTTTATTTTTGTTTTCATCCCATACAAACAGAAGGTACAAATTTAAAGTTTAATTAAAGAGAGACAAATAATTGTTATTTTATAATATCTATATTCTATTTGGGAAGAGTGGTGCACATTGTAGCAATTTAGTTTTCTAAGGTTACAACTTGCCTGTCAAGCAATGAAATGCATTATTAGGAAATGGTTGAGCGATCATGTGTAGGGAAGGATTTGAAGTGTAATAGTTTTATAAGTGGAGAAACTGTGAGAAGGAAAAGTTGTCAACAAATAGCAACTTAGGAGAAGAAGTGGGAATATTTGAGAATCCTCCTGGGTAAGTGGCATTAGTGGGGAGAACTTCAATTGGGGGCAGAAACTTTGCACAATGGGGATTTACTTCTAAATTGAAATAGTTGTTTACAAAGAATAATTTGTTTTAAGAATTGTAATCAATGAGATTCTGGGAAATCGTGGAATTGATCCTTGTGTATATTTATTTATTTATTTATATTTATAAATTAAAATTATAAATAAACTAAACCTTGTGCTTATGTGCCAATGTCCTTTTTTTTTTTCATTTTTCAAGATACTAATTTTGTTGTGTTGATGTTATCCAATCATATATTTTTATTTGTACGATTTTTAAGGTAGTGGGTGGTTAAGTTAAATACTTTTGTTGGTATGGCAATACATGATTGGATTTTTTTTTTACATTGACAGCATATAAATTGAATTCTTTTTCTTTCCATATGTAAATTTCTTGACTGTCCTCCTGTATTGATACCTGTGAGTTTTTCCTGCATTAAAAATTGTAAAATTCACGGGCAGATAAATGAGTGATTATAAGCAGTTATAATACTTCCTTGGATATAAGTAAGTTTGAGAGGCTTGAGGCTTGAGAGCAGTTCAATCATTTACTATCATTTAAAATTTATGTTATTTATTTTTGTGTCATTTGTATCATTTAAAAAAGGAGTTCCCTTTTTAGATGATTGACAGTTAGATCGGCACATTACAAATATATTATAAATCAAAGAAAAAGTGGCTCTAGGACTGTACAGCACCATTAGCAATCTGCTTTAGATGGTTGTTTATGCAGATAGATTGGTTTTATATGTTTTCCTTAATTTCAAATTCAAAGTTGCAATTTTTATTGAAAATTTTTGGTTAACTGTCCATTCAATTTTATTATCCTGATTTTGCTTGACAGTAGGGAAAAGGTATTGAACCATCCATACGCCCTGCTCAGCCTGTCTGATTTCTGTCTGTCTTTGCACAAACACGTATAAGAAATATCTATCTACAAACATGTCTGATTGAGCATGCTAATTTTGATTTATTGATTTTGGAACCTCAAAAAGTTTTGGTGTCTTTAATTACTTTACTTAAAGCTTACAAATTGTTCTTCATGTTGTAGGCAAAGTATTCTTTTGAAGGAAGTGAGCAAGTCTTGTATGTGGATTTTGTGGCATTATTTTCAATATCCAATTTATGGTTTGAGCCTCTATTGAGAAAACGAGATCCAAGCTATCACCTTGGAATATCCAGTACTTTATATGATTTCATGCCTGCCATGAAAAAGGTTTTTGATTAGTCCTTCTCTTTAGTTCTTTAAAATGTAGTGATGTAACTAATTATATCGAGATTTCTTTGGGATAATCATTTTTTAAATGCCATAGTATACTATTCCCCTGGATTGTGCTTAGAAGTTAGTCTAATATTACTACTTGCATGTGTGCACGCTTGCATGTGTGTGTTTATTTCTCTTGAATGTAAACTAGTATCCACCATTGAAGTTTCTGAGCCATTTTTTGTGTCCTTTTAGAACTAGGTTTTTATTTTTTATTTTTTTCAAAATTTTAGAGTGTAGCATCGTCCTCTTGTGGGAACTGTTTATCACTAGAGTTATGGCATGGCTCCTATTTTATTTGTTTTTCTTATTGCTGTTCATATCTGTTTAAGCTGGTTTTTTTTTACGTTGTATGTGCTTTTTGTTTAATTAAACAATTTGTTTTGGGTTTGATAGGGTCACCTTGCAAATTTTACCTTTTGAGAATATGTTATAGTAGTGTTTTGCTATTGTGCTTATCACAATTTCAACCAGGCCAAAGCCAGTGAGAACTTCTGACTCCTCTTTCTAAAATTGCATTTGGGCTGTTGACTGAGTTCTTTGTTTTTCTGGTTAGCAGAATTCTGAACTAACTTGTATGGGATCTGTATTCAACAAGCTGACGAAGCAAGTTGGAGAACCTGTTGACTTTGAACTTCCAGCTTGGTTTACCAAGTCCAAGCCAACATATACATCCATAAGGCGCAGTATCCTTTATAAATGTTGATTGAAATGTTCTCAATAAAGTGTTTACATCATGTAGTTCAATATAGCCTTTGCTTTGTGAGTGTCAATGTGTATGGCCCCAGCTAACATGAAATCTTCAGTTGTACGAAATTTCCTGATTTGATTTGAAGTATTTGACCCTTTTACACTATTATTGTCTGTTTTTTTGTCTATCTTTTTCTTTTCAGTCTTATTGTTTTAGAAAATCTTCCTTTGCTAGTTCTTATTTATCTAAGATAGATATCTCTTTAAGAAGGCCAAGAGACAACAGTCTGATGATGATGGCATATTCTGTTCCTGTACTCCTTCACCTGAATCTCCTAGTGTATGTGGTATAGATTGCGACTGTGGGTAAGTATTTCATATATGGCACTTTTCATGTATTTTTTCAGGAATATCTTACTTTTAGTGTTTGTTTCAGTGTTTCTTTTCAATGGGCTATACAGTGTTGAATGTTGGGATTTCTTAGGTATATGAAGCATATGCCAAATCTGATTTTAGCATAATATCATCATTACTGGCATTTATAAATCTGATTGTTGAGCTGAACCTGGAGCATGAATTTGGCCCTGAGCTGAGCATGGCATAGAAAGTGTGTCACTTTCCTCAAACCCCACAGTCCTGGTTAAACAGGGGCGGTGTGGCTTGATTGCTCCATAAGCTTGATAAAGTACCATGCAAACTTGATCCATGTCCTTGGGCTATAAAGCTGGTGGTTAGCCCTGGTGAATTGTTGTTATTTTCAAAATGAGAAGTTATTTTTTCTGGATTCTGCTTGTGTACCTAGTATAGACAATTTATTTTATCCTTTTTTTTATGGTACATTACATATGTAAGTATATCAATATAAACCTGCAGTCATGTCTATCATTCGTTGTGTTGACTGTCCTTATAGGGTGCTTCTGTCTAGCTGTTCTTCAGCCTGTAAATGTGGAAGCGACTGTCTTAACAAACCCTTTCAGCGCCGGACAATGAAAAGGATGAAATTGGTTAAGGTATAAGCTTTGGGCACAGGATTACTTTGTTATTTATTTGTCAATTGTAATGTTATAATATCGGTTTCTTGCATGTTTTCTCTATTTTATTATGAGCTTAATTTTGATGCATTGACAGTGTAAAAAACTTTTACGTTATCATCCAATCAAATCCTTCCATTTGCATAAATTTTTTAGTAGTGAGTGGTAAAGTTAATTAGATTTGCTAATAGTACAATGCATAATTGGATGATAGTGCAAAATAGTTTTACATTATCAGTGTATCAAAATTAAATTCTTTTATTATTTTCAAGGTCTTTTTGCCATCCTTACACTGCGAAAGATAAACATATATGAATTTTTGTTTGGATTTAATTTTCATGTATTGATAATGTAAAATTTTTATACGCTGTCATTGAGTCACATATTCACATCACATCAGTAAATATAGTTGACTCTCACACCATCACTTAAAAGGTTGTGCAAATGAAAAAATTTGATTAAACGACAGTGTAAAGGACTTTTACATTGTTAGTACATTAAAATTAAACTTTTTGTTTGTGCAAAAGTTATTCCTGTGTTTTCTGTTCCTTGCAAAATCAATATCCTCCTTTTACCCTGCCACTTCTCTATCATCCCACTTTTGTGCACATAGATTGTGTTCAACTGTTCATTTTCTTGCTTGATTATTTGAATTCGTAAAATCACTTGCATTCTCTCGTGTTATTTGCACTTAGCACACTGAATTTTAATGTTTTGCTTGTAGACTGAGAAATGTGGTTCTGGTATTGTGGCGGCTGAAGATATTAAGCTGGGGAGTTTATTGTAGAATATGTTGGAGAAGGTGATAATCAATTGTTTGTCTCATCTACATTTATGAAAGGAAAATGTTTATTATGATTATTATTTTATTTTATTTTGTACATATTATTTTATTGTTTTAAAATATGGATGTTACCTATTTTTATCAGTTATTGATGACAAAACATGCGAAGAAAGGCTTTGGATCATGAAACATCGTGGGGAAACAAATTTTTACTTGTGCGAAATCAGTCGAGATATGGTGATTGATGCGACATATAAGGGAAACAAATCAAGATATATCAATCATAGTTGCTGCCCCAATACTGAGATGCAGAAATGGTTGACTACTAATTGTTTTGGCTATGGTCTTGCTGCAATGATAAGTGTTTTATTCAAGGTTTAATAGAGAAGTTAGTTACTTCATCTAACATGTTTTTTCTGCTTTCTGTTCCAAGGATAATCAATGGCGAGACAAGAATTGGCATATTTGCTACTAGTGACATACGAAAGGGCGAGCATCTGACTTATGATTACCAGTATGAGCACTTGCCTTTTTCTTTGATTACATCCTTTCTGATGCACTTGCTCTTCTATACAAATATATGTTCCTGTGGAAAGTTTTGGTGTCTGAAATGATGCTCATATAACTCTTTATGTCAGTGATTGTGAATTCTAACTGTTAGAAATAAGGAAATATCTAGTAATATCTCCATTATATCTTAGAATATTTTATATCATATCTTAGATTGATTTAAGTTGATTTTATCATTATGTTTAGATTTTATCTTTGGCTTATAAATAGGATTGCCTTAATTTATTACATGTTAACGCATAATATCAATATATTTTCAGATTACCATAAATCTCTATTTTCTCTTTTCTTCCTCCATTATCTAAAACTCTCAATTTCAACATGGTATCAGAGTGGTACCATCCTCCATGACCTGTAGCGCTCTTTTCGCTGCCAAGTTCCTACCAAAAAAAATAATAGGAACTTCTAATTTTCTTTTTCCAGTCTTTTGGCCCCTTTTCAGCCACAGTGTCACTTCCAGCAGCCTCCAATACCTTTCCACTACTGCCTACCACTGCTGTCCACCATTTTCTGGCCAACTGTGTTCTCCTTCCAGCTGCTGGCCCTTGTTCTCATTGTGTCATCACCTCCAGCAGCTAGAAAACCACCTTCCACTGCCTTTAACCACTGCTGATGACTTTTTCAACAACGGTTATGGCTGATGACCTCAGTACCAGAACTTCAATCCTCTGCACGGCCCAGCCCTAGCAATTGTCTCCTCATTTCAACAGCCAGTCCCCCTCTTCTTTGATCTGGCCTCTTTTTCCATGTCTATGCACTTCATCAATTTCAACTTTTTCTTATTTCCAATATTACCCATTTTGTGCACTAGTTTCTTCCCATGGCTAAGTGATGAATATTAGGTTGTGCTTCCTACCAACCTCCTATTGTTATACCTCTGCTGGTGATATGCTCTTTTAGCTTCCTTGGTTGTCCAATTTTTCAACTATTTAAGGTTTCCATATGCTGTTCTTGCAATCAATTGTTGCATGTATACGATATTTTCAACTTTCATTGCGTCTCTTCCAGCCTTCATTGCTGGACCATTTACAGCCTTAATTGTTGTTTGGAAACTCCATTGATAGTCGTGTGTCTTCTTCTTCCTAGTCATGCAACTCTCCAACAGGTTGTTCAAGCTGATGGTAATTCCAGCTGCCTTGTTATCTTTTTCAGATATATCTAGCATCCTTAAGTTGCCTTGCTAGTCTTCAATAGAGAATATTTTATATTTTAAGGGCTTAATTGTAACAAGCTTAAAGCTTAGTAAGCTTTAGCTTGAAGGAGAGTGTTAGAAATAAGGAAATATCTAGTAATATCTCCATTACATCTTAGAATATTTTATATCATATCTTAGATTGATTTAAGTTGATTTTATCATTATGTTTAGATTTTATCTTTGGCTTATAAATAGGATTGCCTTAATGTATTACATGTTAACACATAATATCAATATATTTTCAGATTACCATAAATCTCTATTTTCTCTTTTCTTCCTCTACTATCTAAAACCCTCAATTTTAACACTAACCATTTAGCAGGTTTGTTCAATTTGGTGCAGATCAAGAATGCTACTGTGGTGCTGTTGGCTGTAGACGTAAGCTGGGTGTCCGACCTTCCAAGCCTAAAATTTCAGGTGCATGTCAGGTGGCTTCATCTTCTCTTAAATAGAAATTCTATCCAGAATAGATACATGTTCCCGACTGTTTCCTTATATCAAAGTACTAAACAAAACTGAATTTCGTCATCTTTCTTTTATTGCAAACCTTTGCTTTTAGTTAATGATTGGATAATAAGTATACTATGTCATTTTTAATTAGACTTGTGATCTAAGAAACGCTTCTACTTTCTATTTTCTATTATTATAATTTTTTTCCTCATAAATGTTTTTTAGTTTTTGGCGAAGGTTGTCACTTTACCCCTCACGTATGTGTAATTGACTGTTGTAAATATACTAAAGATTCCAAATTAAATATATTACTATAAAATGAGATTACTGATGTTAGTGAATAGAAAAGTAAAAGGCGGTATAACCTAAAATGCATTTGCCATTCAATGGCTGTAGTTTTGTGGTTTTTTTAATCTAAAATTTGATACTCTCTATTTGTAAAGCCAGAGGTAGCTAGTTCTCTGCTTGTATTTACTTCTATTTGTAAGATCCCTGTCGGGAAAGGAAAAGAAGAGAAAAGAAAGATGGGGCTGGTCGTGCAGGGAGGGGGAGTGTTGGTCAATTGGTTGGTGCTGCTGCACCATGTATTTTAGAATTGTACAGCCCAATAACCACTGATGGACCAAGTTTTCAATCATCCTTATATCTTTTCTTGATACATATTTCCCCAAACATATCGATTCTTCTTTTTTGTTATTGGTAGAGTTATTCAGAGGTTCTGTGTTAGGCACTAGATTCCATTTTGATGCTGTATTTGCATTCATCATAAAGTAATGGGATTTGCCTCCTCTAAAGTTCAATGGAGCACTTTACATGGTAAAGTGCACAATCTCAATCATTGATGGGGAAAAAAATATCAATAGTTTATGATTTATTAAAACATAAACACTAACATGATAAATTATGCATATGTGATAACAACTCTTAACAAAAGGACAACCACCAGTAAAAAGTGGCTATTTCATTAAATTAATATAGAAAGTGAGGTCAGGGGAATATAAACATAGTAGTAGCCACTCTTTTCAATAGAACTGGAAAGTGGTTGTTCCAAGGGCAAGTTTGAAAAATGGTGCTTAAAATCAAGGACCAAGGTACTTGAGAAATACCTTCAGAGCAAGAAAAAAGCATGTTCTGGTGAGTTCACTGTTGAACAACTCAACTATTGTAATAAAATGGAAAGCAACAATGACCCACGATGGTTGCAGTGTTGAATTGTGAATGGATCATAGCATGGGTTTTTCTTGTTCTGAAAGCACTTGAAAATTGCTTGGGCTTGTCTGATTTGGGATATAATCATATTTCATTTTTCTTTTTGTGTTTCTTTCTTTTGTTTGGCTAAAATTGGTCTTAATGGGCTAAACCCATTTCAAAATTTATGAAACATTAGTTAGTTTTTAAATCTGAAATTTGGTTGAGTTTTCTTAAAATTGACTAGAGTCTAGCACAACGCTAAGGTTACCGCATTGTGATTTGGTGATCATGTGTTCTAGTCATGAAAACAAACTTCTCGTCAAGTGCTAAGGTTGTGCGCATTCCATTCCTAGACCCCACAAACCTCGTTCACTAGGGCATTCGTCTAATTATATTATAGAACAATTTGATATTAATTTTTCTCTAGATAAGTAAATAATGGATTTAATTTTAATGCAGCTAAAGATTTAAAAGAATATTACACTATCATTCGACGTATGCCACATAATAATATGATTCTTTCACCTACTACCTAAATGGTTATGCAAATGGAAGAATTTGATTGGATAATAATGTAAAATATTTTTATACTGTCATGCATCAAAATTGAACTCATAAATAATTAATACTATTTGATTTAATCAATTTTGTTGTGGTGGATTGTGGCCCCCCACCATGATGATTTTGGCTTAAATGGCAGCGCTATAACCGATTTTTGGCAAATGCCATGAGCCACCATCCGCTATTTATAACTATGGAATTAATTTTTAATAAAATGTTTAAAGAACATTTGGAACATTCTATTATGCTTGGTTTGGCAACTAGGCAAGCCCCTTAAATGTGATGATAAATTGTTAGGTTTGGCTTGATTTCAACAATCTGGCCATTTTAATATCCATTGGGACTTGGGAGTTGCTTGGGATTTTAGTAATATGGTTGAGATTCACTATAGTAATAGTAGACTAGAATTGAGGGCATGGTTTTTGCCTTTTATTATGCAGGAGTAAGATGAATAGACATATGCTAGTGGCTTTTCATCGCTACTTGATGTTTTCATCTTTTTTTTCCATACACACACAAAGTATGCATTCTAAATGTTTTCTTTTCTCTTTATATATTTACATTATATTTATATTTATTTGCCTCTTGCTTGTATGAGGATTCCTTTAATATTGGCTTGTGGACTTTGATGTAAACTAGTATTTGACACTTAATGCTTGTATTCATTTGCATTAATATTACTCTAACCTCATTTACTGTCTCTTGGGTAACTACAAATTTGCCTGTTTGATTTACTGGAATGAGTTCATTGGGAGTGAGGATGGAAAAGAAATGGAATAATCCTTTCCTTCGCATGTTGTGTTTTGTATGGTTAAGAAATTAATGACATTTCCATTCTAGCCAGTAAGAGAAGAATGGAATTGGAAAAAATAAAAACTTCCAACACTTTCTTTGGTTAAACAAAACTATTATTAACGCTTCAAAAGTTAATTCATTTTAATAACACTACAACGACAGCAACCAAGCCTTTTTGGCCTGTGCCACTAGGTGGCGTTGGCCAATTTTTGTTAAAAATACAATTTTAGAAAACCTTTCCATATTTTAGACTCCATAATTCAAATGAATAACAGTACAGATAGATGCCATGCAGCCATAAACTTAAAATGTAGCTGATAGTGGGTTGATTATACTAAATTTTATTTTCTGTTTTTGGGAAACTTACAAATTTGAAATTCTTAATGAAAAAATGAGCAATGCTAAATCATATGAAAGGTTTTTTAAGAAATTGTTCCGTGAACGATGTGGCACAATTGTAAACAAGAGGAAAATAGTTACCAAACACCCAACGACCGATATTGGAAATTTTGGTGATTGGAGCAAAATAATACATAAACATAATGAGTAGACTGGATTGTATCTTATTATTTTGTCTTATTTAGAAATAGTATGGGGTCGAAGTTAAAAATGATGGAAGCAAAAATATAATTACCTATATAATAATTGAAAAAAAATTCAAAAACCTTTTATAACTTGAGTCCGTCCTGCAACCACTGCATTAGGAATCATTGGTGTGTGGGTGATAAAACGAATAAACCATTAGTACTAAGTACTAACAATGATTCATGTGCCATTTCACGAATTTAATTTTTGCAAGTGAGCATTATCCTAAAACCATTTCTAATTTATGAACAACTAGAAGTCAAATCTTCGAAGATGTTTGTGTATTGTTTAATGAGTATCAACTTGTGGACTTTATTGTGGTTTATTATTTCTAAGTTGGAAATAATTTTACTAATCCTTTTTGGTAATTTTCCCTAGTTTTTTTTTCTTCTTTTGGAACTAAACCCAATGTATCTCAAAATTTCAAAGGAGTTATTTCTGGTACCCTCATTTCCTATAGTCTTTAGTAATTTGTGGCTAATATTAGGCAGTTGTCTTAAATTCTTAAATAATAAAAATATAAAAATTGTCAATGGGGGTTGGCTTATCTAGTCAACCTTCTACTTATGCATTGCTATGACCTAGGTCTATTCTTAGGTTACTTCATTGGTGGATTATTTTAGCAGTCATTTAGTCTCGAAGAATGCTCTGGCCGTAGCAAGCTTCAGTTTTGTCAAATGGCGGCCATGGCGGTGGCATAGCACTATGGCATGGCGGATTTGGGCCCCCCGCCATGAGAAGATTTGTACATTATGGCGGCCATAGCGGCGCCACGGTGGTCTTATGGCGGACATAAATGGCGAATTTTTGGTCTCCGCCATCCGCCATTGACAACTTTGGCAAGGTTTCCTTTCAACTTAAATTTTAATGTACAAAAGGTAATATATATATATATATAGGTCAAGTTAGTGTAGAATTCACGGTGGTTAAATGTTATCTGTAACTACTAAGGGTATGTTTGGTTAGAGGGTAAAAATGGAGGTAAAAATTGCATGAATGAACTTCATGTGTTATTTTATAATAAAACTCATTCAAGTACCCTAAACCAAAGGTGTGTTTAGTTAGGGGGTAAAAATAGGAATGAAATTTTCATGGATGAGTTTTGTGTGTAAATTTACACATGAAATTAATTCATGGAAATTTATCCCCACTTTTACTCTTGTGCGCTCTTAAAGGTAAAGGATATCAAAGGAATCTCCATTTTCAAACAATGATAAAAAAATTTCCAATTTAGGCGAAACAATCGGCAGTATCCATCTGTCCAATGGGCAATTTGAGTTGGGAAATCATTACAAGAAATATATGTCCTTTCCAAGTTCTTATTTCCCTCCTATTTAAAACTTAGTCTTCTTTGTGAGTAGAAACCTATGTGTATCGAGACGTCCTTCAAAGCATGAATCAACTATAGGTTGAATCATAATTTTATATGATTTTCTGTTTCCCGACTCCGATAACATAAATTGACTTGAAACTTGATTGGTAGTGTTGGACCCGAATGATCTTATACCTCTAATTCATTTACTCATGCAAGAGCCCACTGGGCTTGAAGTGTGGATAGTTAAACCTAATTATGAAGAATGCGAGTGACAATGGTCGAACTCTTAAGCATAGCCTTCGCAAAGTCCAGCTCTTAAAAGCTTGAGTTATTAAGTAACGGTCCATGAATGATTTTATATTTCTAACTAATAAAGAGACCTTGGTAACATTGAACCAATGAAATGATGACTATGATGAGAAAAAATAAAAAGACGAACTGCCTGAAATACCTCTAGTGTTGCCACAGCCAACTGTCCTGAAGATTGCTCAAGAATGACAATGAATAGATGGCCCTCCAAAGCCACCAGAGATAATGAATATTCCTCTGTTTGTGATGGCTAATGTTGTCACCTGCAGGCAGCAGTAGGGTGGATGAGGGAATAGCTTGACTATAGGGCATCAAGGAAAAAGCATGACTGATTTGGGATTTTGGATTTCTGTTTCTGTTATAAGGTTAATTTTTAAAAGCTAAAATAGTAATAAGAATGATTCCCATGAGAATGAAACAAGGATATACAATCCCTTTTTCAGGGTAACAATCCTCTCATTTTCTTTCCCATTCTTATTCCATCTCATCCTCATTCCATGCTATCAAGCCCTAAGTATTACTTCAATCACTTTTCATTGATTCCATATGTACTGCATGTATATTAATTATAAAGATCTGCCCTGTTGACTAATTGTGACTGTTTTTTTTCCTTTTCTGGAAAGGTATAGCAGAATGGAAGTTTACAAGTTGGTAAGCTTGTGTCTTTATTATTACTTTTGACCTTTTTCAGTTATATAGCATGTTTGTTTAGTTATGGAATGCCCCAAACCGTGGTTTTTGTGGTTCCATTTCCAAAAGCTATACCAAACATGCTAATATACTATGTGATTTGTGCTTAGAATTTGCTTCATTTCCTTTTTTGGTTTTAACTTCTATATAGTTAAACATTCACTTTTTCTGTTGTGGTTGATTTTCAGGAAGTTCTTGTGTTGTTGACCAATCAAAGTGCTTTCAGATTTGCATTGGGGAAGTTATTAGGATAAAACACCTCAGAAATGTGAGGTATATTAAAATTTTCTGTTTTTGAATTGTGATACTCCGTCTTTGAATTTTATGCCTTTATTTATATTTAGGGAAAATTACACGGAGCTCCCATAAGGTCTATCAATATTACATATTTAATTTCATTATGGTAACCTCCCTTATCCCTAAATTCTAATTTTCAAAAAATCTAAAAAGTGCATAAAATAACTACTTTACACTTACTAATTCATTCTATTTCTATTACACCATTCCTCTTCACCAACGATAAACAAAACCCTAAATCCTCAAATCTCAAAAAACTGAGTTTCAAGAATCATTGTATCCACAAAAATAAGAGACAGAATTCTTTTAACAAAAAAATAAAATAAGAGGGCACCGCAGTGCTAGCACGATCCAAATGAGCGGGTGTTGCCTACATTACAACTGTAATGATTCAGTCGAAGGGGCATGATGCGACACTCTAGCCCCCAGGCTAGACAATGGCTGATGAAGATGCTGTTGAGAACTTTCCGTGTACAGTTTTTGGGTGCTGTGTTTTGGGTGCATTCTTACCTTTTTCTTACTTTCAGTTCATGCTATTGTATATTTTTGAAGTGCTTTGTTTTGTCTGAACTTGCTGCTCCCATCCTACACTTTTGGGGTTGGTTGAGCTTTTCTTTTGTATATATAAAGAAAAAGAGGAATCATGGAAGATATGGGTATGGCTGAAAAATTGGTGGTTGTTGGACGTAAGTGGAGGTTGAACTTTGAAGATGAGTAAAACTGGGATTTTGAAAGTTAAGGGAGGGATGTTAGTGTCAATTTGATCAATATATGTAATATTGATAGACTCCAGGGGAGGTCTATTCAATTTGCCCTTATATTTATATTTAATCAACATGTTCACTTCATATACATAATGGCTAGATTTTAACTTTAGTCTTTTTTATATGCTCTTATAATCTTACAGGTTTGGGATTATTAAATGGTTCAATAAACGTTCCTGAAAACATATGGTGAGAGAGCTACTTTTGTTGGATCTTAATACTTTTGATGAACATTGTGGTCAGGTATGAATGTGCTTTTACTTTCGCAGATCATGTTTGAAGATGGCTGTGTTGAAATTTATGACATGTCAAAAGAAGAATGGGAACTTGGAAGATTGTGATGCAAGTACTGTTGGGTAGTAGTTACTTGTAAGTATTTCTTTGGCATCCATCTCTATGATACTCGTACATTTTAAATCTTAATAAGCATCTCTCACACTTGCTACACTTCCATTTTGTCTGTTGCCTTGGAAGTGGTGAATATTATTTTTGTTGGCCTAGTTTTAGTATGTGCTGATTAGGGTACCAGATTAACCTATTGTTCAATGTGTTTGATTCATCATTGTGTATAATGTGTTTTGGTGTCTCGCCCTTGGCTTTGCTTTCCGAAGGATGTTTCTGACATTGCATGCATGCTTGATGAACAATAGTTGTCATTCTGGAAGGGGATTCTAAGCTAACGGAATTAAGATTAATGTTGTTATTCCGGGTGTGATAATTTACAAGTCTTTGTAGGATGTGAGAAATAGGGCTATATTTTATCCCCATGCGTTCCATGTTTTCATTTTTAATAGGGAAAAGCATGTAAAGGAGAAAACATTTCCTTAAACTAAACTGCTGCCTAAGATTGCTAATGCCTGTGTTTCAGGTCTGTAGGTTCTTTCATTGATGTGCATTATTCTTGTAGTTGCTGAGGCTCTCATCAACAGAGTATGAATTGGGATAGATCAACATAGTTCTTACTGATTGAAGGTATTGATAAGCTGTGTATAAGATTGTTGTGGTACTGGAAATAATCCTTGTATTTGTGCAAATCCTGATCATGTAACGAAATCAAGTGGAGGATCAATCTTGTAAATAATTCATGGGTCTTTCTTTGCAATTCCCATCCATTCGTTTCTTATATATTCAACTTTTGGGCAATTTCAAATCTCCATTTGGGATTCATTGATGTCACAACGTTGCACTCAGCCAATGCAATTGTGGCAATGCAGCATATTAGGGGAAAGATCCAGTACTGAAGCTGATCCAATTATCTTTGGCTTGATAACTCCCATAAAGCAATGTTACAATCTAACCTTACTGTGCCATCATAGACCATGTGAGCTCATTCAGATTTCCAGCGTGTAAGTTGTTCAATCCATGCAACCTTTGACTCCAAGCAAGCGACTTTTCCTCTTTCACAGATGTTGAAAGAAATCTTCTCACAGCACATGTGGCGACCCATTATGCCCATTCAGCAAGCCCATCAGGACTGATTAGCTCCTAGGTGAGCCAATTGATCTCGGGAGTTGATGCCCTATTGGCGAGATGACTGTCTTGAACTGCATGAGCCCTAAGAGTTTCAATTTGCTGTTTCCATTGAACGTTATTCTTTATGCAAAGTTTCTGGGCTGTGGCCTGCATCTACAAAGCTTAGGTGCACTGTTACAAAGCCCATGCTACCTATGCTGATTAGTAATCTCTATGATTAGTGTAAATAAGGGAATTACCCTCATTGCAAATCGGATTGCGAATTGATGAAATAGTCTTGGAGTTTGACTATAGACTCGCTAATATGCGCATTTGCAATAACTGAGCTGTAATAATTATCATAGAACTATTGGATGGCATATACCCTTAGAAAGGTTTATAAGGCTACAAATGATGGGTTCAGAATGAAATCTGTAAAGTTTCGATTTACTTCTCGCAGTTTCCAATCAAATGGTAAGTAAATTCAATTTTGCTTTTGCTTCATAAATCATAACAGTGACACAAATGTGCTTGGGGCTTATACTTGGGTTGCAAGGTATCCCTTTTGCACGTACCATTTACGGTATACTTTGGCCTTCATTTGTTGTTATCCCTTAAGTTCTAGCCACATTTTCTAGTGGAATAAATTTCTACACATAAAAGAAGCAAGAACTTCTATAAAATTTGAAATGGTCCATCAACTGTAATGCGACAACTAGTATATGTTTGTGTGACAACACAATTATTGGCCAATGATTTGTTGACGTGACATTCTGGAATGTATACAATCTCAATTTGGCTATAAAGTCCACATTTTTGTTCATTTTTAGATAATATAATTGGAATCGGAGTCAGAAAGAACATAAAGGGCAAAAAGGTCCAAGCGAAGCATAAAAGGCCATGGTGGAAGGTTCTGGAACTCACACGTACACTCGAAGTCGAAGCCAGCTCAGCAAATTCGCTTAACCGTTAAGATTTGGAATCCTTCAATTTTCTCCTCTCCCTTTTTCCACTTCCACTTAGCCCAGTCGTAAACGCCAATTTCTCTTTCTCTTTCACCCATTTTCTCCGAATCTTAAAAGTTAAAACACTTGTTAAGACATTCTTCCTTGTATTTTCTTATAAAATTAACCAAACAGAGTAATCCAACGATTCCGATCAAATCACACGCTCCAAACAAAAAAACCAACCCAAACAAACTTTCTCTCTCTCTCTCTCTAAACTATTTTCTATCTCCTCCCACTCGCGCCCCTGAGGTCTCACGTTTCCGCCGCGGGATCCACAACGTTTCGCCGAGATCTCACCTCACGCGCCGTCGAAGCTTAACCACGCGCCTGGTTTTTTTTTTCTCCCGCCCTCCACAGCTATGGTAGTAAGCAGCGGAGCGAAGCCGTTGAAGCTGATGAAGAGGAGAGCCACCGCAGACTTCCACGACTTCCTCGCGTTCCCCTCGCCGGCGACGGCGGCGGATGACGGTTTCTCTGGCGGACCCTTTCGGACCAACGTGCGGTCTTTCCTAACGAAGCATGCGCTGCTCCCGCCGCCGTCCGCGCTGTTCCCTCACCTGCTGACGTGGCAGATCCTGTTCAGAATTGGCGACGCGGCGGCGGCGGAGGGTGCGGAACCGCCGCCGGCGGTGTGGCTGGACATTGTGGAAGAGAACGTGGCCAGATCCAGATCCGTGTACTGCGACCACTGCCGAGTTGTTGGTGAGTTGACTCGCCAATAGTTGGCCGAGTTCGGTTTCGTCGTTTTTCGGTTTCGGTTTCTACCGGTTGCCGGTTCCCGATCACCTTCTACTTACTCCCGCACCGTCAGAGAAAAACGAAAAAAAAAAAAAGGTTTCTTAAAGTTCTCCGGTAGATTATTGTGTTGATTTCTCATGATTAGCTTGGAGCTTTGATTATTAAATATTAATTGACTAATTAATTAATTATTAATTAATAATGTACGTTGATAAACGATCATGACGAATCTAATTAACAGTTAAGTATGAAATATATTTGGTAGGAATTATTATTAGAAATTAGAATTCGAGATAATGATGAGACCGGAATTTTGATGACATGGCCCACTAGATGATTATGACCCGAAAAAATGGCGCGATTTTCCTGTATATATCGGGACGCGTTGGTGAATGGTGTGTTGATAGCAGAAAAAATTAGTAAAATGCTATTGGGTGTGCTGTGGGATCGATCCCGAGTTGGATATATGAGTGCAACGTGTCGTTATAATTTTGATGGGAATGGGACTTCTTTTTTTGTTGGCGGGTATTTGTAATGGGGCATTTTTTTTTTTGCTGTCGCTGTTATGTGACAGCTATTAGTTGTGGTCCAAAGTTGCTCAAAATCGTTGTTTTTCCTATTTGGCTTGAGTGGATAAAAATGTGGACTTAATATTTAACGTGTATCTTAAGTCATAATATTGATTGGATAATTTGGATGCATGTTCATATTTGTTTACGATTATGCTATGGTTATTATTATTGTTTGTTGATGCTTTTTAGTGTGGTATAGTCCTATTTTGAATTGGAAATTGAAAGTATATAATTATATATATGGTTATAATTTAGGTTGGAGTGGCCATCCAGTGTGCGGGAAGCGTTACCATTTTATATTGAAGGCTGATGGGAGCTCCATTGGTGGGTACCACAAGCCATGTATGTGCTGTGGAGATATCTTGCATTTGACAGAATCCAAGTGAGTATTATAAGGCTTTTTCCTTTGTTTCATGGGAAACTTTTTTGTCTTCTTTTTTATTGTCTTTTATTTGTTCTTTTCCAATATTTGTCAGGAATCAGGATATAGAATTATAGATATAGCCGACATGGTAAATTGGAACTTTGAATGATTGGTGTGGGCGTAATTTTCAATGACGCATGAATTTTCCGTTGACTAATCTACTTTTTAGTTTCCTTAGAAGAAGAATTCGTGTTTAGGAGCCGAAATTTCTAAATGTAAGCCATTCTTACCGAGATATTTTCATAGCAAAAAATGGGGTTAACTGCTGAAATTGTAGGTTTATATGTCCGACAGTTGAGAGATGCTTTGGTATTTTACTTTCTCTGATTTCAATTTCAATTTACTGCAAGTGGGTTGCACCGTGGTCTCAAATTTAGTCTTAGAATCAAGTAAAGGTTTTAATTAAACTCACATTGCAGAGCTATCAAATACTTGGGCTATATGTTGCTATAACCTGACTATGTGATTGGTTCTGTTTTTAACCCCTAATAAATGGGCTAGTGGCTTGTTGATCTTAACCTGATTTGGTTGGGAAGGTACTATGAGTAATACTCTACGATAATGCTGAATTTGAAATCATGGATGTGTTTGGCAAAGATGTGAAACCATGGTCATGACTCACAATAATGGAATGGAAATGAATTGTATTTAGATTCGAGAAATGGCAAAGAGGTCACGCATTGCTGTGTTAACCCTAATGACACGTATTTGATCATTGGTTTTCTGCCATCGACATATAGAGCTTGACCAGTCAATGTTAATTTGCTAGCCGTTTGGTAACTTAAAATTGTAGCATAATGGTGCAGTGATCTTTTGTTTTGCATAATGCTTTCAATCTTTAGGTGCAAGTCTTGCAACCATGTGACAACCACAGATGATGTTGAAGACTGGGTGTACCAACAATTAGAGAACACAACTCATCTTTTACACGGTGTAGTTCATGCCAATGGATATGGGCACCTTCTTCGTGTTAATGGCAAAGAAGGGGCTGGAGATTTCTCTATGGTTGCCATATTATGAACTTCTGGGATCGACTTTGCAAGACACTTGGAGTCAGGTTAGGATTCTTGAATCTGATTGCTACTTCCTGATTGTTTCTGACTGATTAAGTAGTTATATAGGTCTTTGATCAAATTCTTTTAATTTTATCTTGTACCTATCTCCCACCCGAACACTTTTCTTGTCACCTATTTGGCACTCTGCTGGGAAAAATAATAGACACATTTCTTAGAAAACTGATGTCTGCTTGAATTAAACCTGAAATCTGTAATTTCTGTTTTGAGTTTGGGGCTTGGGGCTTGGATGTTAAATCCAATGTAATAAGTACATATATTTAAAGCTTTTAGACGTTTGGAAACTCCTTAGCCTTCTTGAAATGGGATAGTACTTTTATTTCTCATATTTGTGTTTGTATATAGCTTTTGAGTTAAAAATTGATGCATTCACTTTCTTCACGGACAGAAAAGTTAGTGTCATGGATGTTTCAAAGAAATATGGGCTGGAGTACCGCCTGCTCCATGCCATCATGAAGGGACATTCATGGTATGGTGAATGGGGTTATCAATTTGGCTCTTTTAGCTATGGTGTCACACAGGAAGCATACATGTCTGCTGTTGAAAGCCTGTCCAATCTGCCCTTGTCCACCTTCCTCTCCCAGGCCCAGAAACCCCCCTCTAGTGTGCAGGGCATGATCTCACATTACCTGTCTTTATCAGAGCATCAGCTTGTAAACATAAGAGACCTCTTTTGTTTCTTGATGCGGTTAATTCATGACGCTCACAAGACTGCACCAAAAGTAGATGATGCCACCTCCAAGAAGCGCCGGTTTAATGCTACCGCGGTGTCATGTTCTTGGGAGAAGAGTGACATGATCCGTGTAGAGGAAGCCATCCTCAGAGTGCTGCGCGCAGTGTCTGCATCCAATTGGGTGAGCTGGTGTGCTCTTAGGGGTGCTGTCTACCGAGTGGCCTCTACAGAGCTGTTTGAATACTGCCTCACAGAACTGGGTGACAAAGTTGTCTTTGGTGGAATGGTTGTTAATAGCCGATGCAATCCTCAGACTGGAGCTTCTGAGTACAGGTTAGACTTTATTTTGATCTTCTGAATTGTTTTATTCTTCTGTGTTCTCCATTTCATAAACTTAGAAAACTTTCATACTAAACACCTTAACGAGAAAACAGAAAATGCCATACACACTGGTACAAGAAACTGCCATGTCTTAGTAAACATATAAATGCATTAGTTTATGAAAACAACCTACTGCTGCGCATTGCTTTTACTTTTATAAAGTCATGGTGTGAGCTGAATTGATGCTTTTTCTTGGATTAATATGCATGAGGGTCAGCCAAAGAAAAATTAAAGTACGCATGGATATTGTTTTCTTGGTTCAATTGTGAGTGCGGTTGGTCATATCGTTGCATCCTCTTGCTTAGATTATCACTGAAACTGATGCATGAGCAGTCTAATATCCAATAGAGCTAACACACACAAAACTGGTAATATCACAATACACAACGCACAAGTACAGAAAGAAGTATAGAGATGTATGTATTAATGGAATTAGCTAGTAAAATAGTGACAAAAGTTGAGCAAGCTCTGAGCACTCAGTAGCTCAGTCACTCCTTGCCAAAAGTACTAAAAATGCATAAAAGAAAATATCCCCTCCCACTAGCCAACAAATACCCTCTTTCCTCTAACAGAAAATTCCCTCCCCATGAGTCATCCCACATGCTTCCTAAACCGTTACTGTGCAGGCCCACCATTGGGCCCACCTGTGGCTGCCAGCGCAGCAATCGTCCCCTGTCCCAAACTACCCCTGTGCTTCCTCCTCTGATACACCTTAAGCCCTTTTGTGAACTCAGCTCTATCAATATCATTCTTTTAATATTAATTGTGACCATTGAAATATCTATGTTCTTGCATTTTATGCTAGTGATTAGTATTATTAGAAAGATGCTTTTATGGTTGCTTTTCATCCTTTGCATCATAGTTTCTTTTCCTTTGTTAATTGGTTGTGCTGTTAATATATCACTGTGCGGCTATTTGCTGCAGACTTGAGGCTGCAAACGGTTCTACGGCAAACGTGAACTCTTCAGGCTCAAAGTCGGAAGAGAACCTACTGCATGACTTGCAATATTTATATGAGTCTTTGCTTCATCCTCATTTGATGTTAAACTACGTCCCTGAGGAGACACGGACTCTTGCAGTGACCTCAGCTCAGAAACTTATAGACTGCAAGCAGTTTATAAAAGATTACAGGCCTGAGGTGTTGCCAATGGCAGATTTGTGTAGTATGCGCCTCTCATGTCAGGTGGGGCTTTTGGATGAATCTGAAAATGATGCACCCGAAATCCCTGCAGAAGTGATTGTCCTACCCATACATGCCAAAGTGTCCGACCTTAAGATTGAAGCAGCAAATGCTTTTCAAGATGTATATCTCATGTTTAGAAGATTTGCAGTTGATGAGCTAGTTGGCTACAGCGGTGTAGATGATTCCACTCAGGCCAAGCTCTTGTTGGGATCAGCAGAATCGGTTCGTGTCCTAGGAAGATGCATTGGGAAGAATGGCCTGAGCAAGTTCCGAATGGAACGGGGACTTGAGAGGTGGACTGTGGAATGCAGCTGTGGAGCTAAGGATGATGATGGGGAGAGAATGTTGGCTTGTGACATCTGTGGAGTGTGGCAGCATACTAGGTGTTCTGACATTCGTGATATAGAACCTGTTCCCGCACATTTTGTTTGCTCCAGATGCCAAAACTCTGACTTGAAACCTAAATCTAATAATGGTCACTGCAAATATGAGACTCGGACTAACATTAGTCGTAGTAGCAGTTGCTTCAGAAACGGCTTCCCAGTGCCTTCTGATGTTCACTGAGCCATTGAATAGAGATGTGCATATAATGTTTTCTTGTTTCGGTTCATTGTGTTTAACTTGTACATAACAGAAAGGCCTAAGAGAGGTCGTCAGGCATAGGTCGTGTCTTGTATTTGTACCCATTTCAGGTTTTATTTTGTACATACTCAGTCCACTGTATTGTTCACAAAATCTTATAAACAGGCAAAAAATTAAAAATAAGGCGACATCTTTGCAATGAAAATGAAAATACAAATCAAACAGGCTCAGGCCTCTATGTTTTGCAACTGCTATTGTTGGTTACTTCTTTTGTGGTATGTTCTATGTTTTGGCTTATTAAGTATCTAACTAGAACCTGTATACTCCATGTGCCAAAAAAGGAAAAAATAGCTTGTATACTCTAGCCCTTTATGTGGTGCATGTAAATAAAAGATGGTATAGCGGTTTGGGCCTCTTCTGTTGCTATGCAGCCGCTGACTTTGGAATTTTATGGTTTCTGGGTGCAATTTTATGGTTTCTCGATTTGGCACCTCAGTGATGTTTCTGGGAGGGTTCTAACATGGGATGGTAGGCTAGTGCAAATTTACAAGACTAAGAGGCATATTTTGGATTCCGCATATTTGGTCCATGCAATGGTTCCTGTTTTAAAAAAATTACAATAATTTAATAAAATTACTTTTTTAACCCCTCTCTTTCCCTCATCTAACTCTTCCTGTCTCCTCTATCGTTGCACCTCCCCTCCGATAATGGCCACGTTTTTTGCCCCGCGTCGCTCAAGCACTCCACTCTGTCAACAAATCTTTGCCTCCATTCAAATGGGTGCACTGACATAAAAATCATCCCATGGCAATTTTTTTTTTTTGGTATTTTACTTTATAGTATCTCAAATTTGTTTCTATGTATTTCTCTCTAGTGAAATCATTACTGTGTCTTTAGGCATAATGGATTCAAGCTAAGTTCCCTTTTTCAAGGGACACATAACACTAGCTCCATCCATCACAGTGCAGCTGGCGGGTTGGTGGCGGGGAGGGTCGGGGTTCACTGGTCACTTGGTCAGTGGGAGCGGTGAGGATAAGAGCTACACGATTGATGACACCACCAAGAGATAGGGGATGGGGTAAAATTGGTAATTAAGCAGCATATAATAATTTTTTAAAAGATTAAAATATAAATAAAAAAGCTAAACAGGATTGATGACCCATGTTGCTGTTACGTTAAGATCAGTTTCTATTTCTGTATCATGACCAAGCTGGACTATGAGCACTACACTATTTTTCAACCCAAAGAATTTACATACTATTCTTGAGGTGATCAAAGTTTGGCCATTGATAAAATAATCATCACGAACCGGGTTCACCTATTCTAATGATTTGCGTTTGATACCATAAACCAATATCCCTTGCGCTATGCTGCACGATCTATGTTTAGCAATGTCCTACTTACAGGAATAATCAAATATATTTTAATTAACTTCTAAACAATTACTCCATCCCAAAAGCAATAATAAATATTTGACAAACTCACCTCCACCACCATACTCACAAGAGTCAAAATTAATTAATAATACAATTAAACAATGACTAATGTTATTTAGACTCACAATATATGAAATATAAATTAAGTGAGATCCATCTCCCATTCAATAATAAATAAAAATATATCAACATGGTATTCCATAATTTGTGAATAGATAATATTTTTCCATGTACATATGGAATATAAAAGACCTCACCCACATGTAACCTAGACGCGTCTCAAGCACCAGAAAAAAGACATGAGTGTTGAAATTTCATGCATCGTGCGCTATTGCGACCTTTTTTCACTATTAAGTTTTGTCCCACTTCACATAAAGATAACACTCAAATCCTGAGCTCTACTCTCTCTATAATTGGCAGCCAGCTAGCTAGCTGCACAACCACCCCACTAAGATACGCTTTGAGTTCCAATTGACCCAATTCCAGCTAAGTCATCGCATCATGGAGTTATAGTCAGAGAACTACTTAAAGCTTAAAATTTTGTTTGAATGAAGTTCAATTTCTAGGCTTCTCTATTGGCAATGTCATACACATCCTCTTTGCTCCTAGTCATCAAATTATAAGCTGGCAGTCTGAGATTCGGCTAGGCAAAGTATAGAACATCAATAATTAATTAGTGTAATCTTTGATGCCAAATTGGAAACTAACTTAATTTTCAGTAACTCTAGTATTTCCAACTAACATTAAACTTATCATAGTTAGAAATATATATATATATATATATATATATATATATATATCTAAAACATATCTTAATCATGTACTAAGGTAAGTATTCCCTTTAATAAAAAAATTTAAAAATATATCTTAAAAAATTTTGATACACTTTTATTAGTGCTCGTGATATCCGTATTAGGAAATTAAATTTTATTTGCATTCCCTTCCAAACATGTAAAAGCAAATGTTCAATGTGATCACGGAACTGACAGAAGCCAACTAGATAAATATCATTAAGAGGAAAGAGATTTGAATCAAACTCGTTTCTTTTCTACAATCTCCCTTTTCCACCTTAAATACGTTAAAGTTGTTTATAAGATTCAACGAATTTTCATTGTTTTGCAAAGGTCTAGCTTCCAATTCTTTATACAGGTTCGGTAGTCAGTGAATGGTGAAACCCCTTACGTGTCAACTTACATGCAATCACCATGCATATACTCTTCTAATATATAGCATTTATATTGATCAATGTGAATAATTAAGTAGTTTCTTGAATAATGGTGCAGAAGTAAACGATAAACCACTGTCTATCTTCATCTTTCCTTTTCTTTTCACTTTCAATTACCTATTCATTTAATTTTTTGTGCTCAGTTTCAATCATTTGCATTATATACAATATTATAAACATATTGCAGTTTCCCCACTCTTCAGTTCTGCCAGCTTTTTCGCACTATATGTAAAGTGTTCTTTATTCCTGGGGCCTCATTACAAACTAAGTTCAATCCTCTCACTCGGTGGTACAGACACACACACATATATATACTTGTTATTGTTTTATCAAGATGCTGTACAAACAACCTTTGAAGTCTTTGAAGATGGTGATGGCTAATTTGCTGACAGTGTTTTTTCTCATGGAATTGATAGTTAGTGGTTTCAGAACGGGAGCAGATGGGTTGAACATGAATTACTACTTGATAAGTTGCCCTTTTGTTGAACCTGTTGTTAGGAACATTGTCAGCAGAGCCTTGGAGGATGATCCCACCCTTGCAGCTGGTCTTGTTAGAATGCACTTCCATGACTGTTTCATACAGGTTTTTTTATGATCTTTCTCTCTGTTAGACTGTTAGACACAACAAAAGATAAAAAATAGTGGACAGAAAAATTACCACAACATAGTAATTTAGATCTCAAATCGGGTAAATTTCAGTTATGTAAGTATCAGATGAAACATCATATTGTCTTTGCTAAGAATGTATATCCAATTTTAGTTAAAAATATGTTAACACTTGCAACTAAAAATTAGATGAGCTTGTATATATTTAAGCTAAGTTGCAAATGAAAAAGTTGATGGTATATGAATTGAGATGTATCTTATTGTAATTCCTAATTGGTAAAAGACAAGTAGCTAGAAAATTTCATGCTTGTCTTCCAAAGGACAAACTTTGCTAATTAGTTGTTGCATCTGTTTTCTGTAGTATAAACTGCACAATAATCTGCAGCTTATAATAATTATGATTCACAAATTAATTAATATAGTCTTACATATCTACTACTTTAGGGATGTGATGGGTCAATTTTGATTGACTCCACTGAGGACAACACAGCAGAAAAGGACTCCCCAGCAAATTTGAGCTTGAGAGGCTACGAAATCATAGATGACATCAAAGAAGAGCTTGAAACACAATGCCCTGGAGTGGTTTCATGTGCTGATATTCTTGCTATGGCGGCTAGAGATGCCGTTTTCTTTGTAAGATGAAGCTAGCTAGCTGCTACCCTTTCGTATATACTATATATACAACTATTTTTTCATTTTTTATTATTTTATATATGATATAGTGGTAACTGATAACTAAAATTGATTGATGCATACATGAGCAGGCTGGGGGACCGGTTTATGATATACCAAAGGGAAGGAAGGATGGGACAAGGTCAAAAATTGAGGATACTATTAATCTACCATCCCCCACACTCAATGCTTCTGAACTCATCAGGATGTTTGGCCAACATGGGTTTTCAGCACAAGAGATGGTGGCTCTCTCTGGTAATATATATACATAAACTTTAATTTGCTATCATGTGTTCATTATACAAGAGAGTTATTAATGAATGTCTCATAATTGACAAATGTCACCAAATTTGTATGCACTAGTACTATAGTTGAGAGAGTGTATATAAAATGGTTAACCATGACTAATCACTCTTCTTCATCACTTTGTTCAACTTTACTAAGATTAATCCCCAACTTAACTCTTCCTAGTGATTGCTTTGACTAACACGTATAGTTTCAAAGATTACTATAGAGACACCATAATTTATAACATTTTGTACATAAAGCATCTATACAATATCTATCAGAGGACCAATTTCAATTAGTACATTTTTTATTAAAGGCTAATTTTACTCTAACTTATATCTCTTTACTGTTGTGTCTCATTTTAATATCTTTATTTGATACTTAAATAATGAGACTCTAATACGAATATATATCTATATATCTATATGAGAAATGTTATTTTCCTTCATTATTTATATAAATTCACATCTCATCAAATAATATATGAGAATGTGTTGACACAATATCCTATATTGTGTAAGTCCAATAACTGGCTCTATCTATATTACTCGGATACTAAATAGATTTTGATTATTTTGCATCATAGGGGCTCACACGCTAGGAGTGGCAAGGTGTTCGTCCTTCAAGAACAGGCTGACACAAGTGGATCCAACTCTGGACTCAGAATTTGCAAAGACACTGTCCGAAACATGCAGCGGTGGCGACAATGCGGAGCAACCCTTCGATGAGACGAGGAACGATTTCGATAACTTGTACTTCAACGCTCTGCTCTCCAGCAACGGGGTTCTCACATCGGACCAAACACTGTACGTTAGCCCCAGAACAAGGAACATTGTGAACTCTTATGCGCTGAACCAGGCCTTGTTCTTCTTGGATTTCCAACAGGCAATGGTGAAGATGAGCATGCTCGATGTTAAATGGGTTCCAAGGGTCAAGTACGAGAAAGTTGCCGCAAGATAATAAACTGAATAGTTAAAGTTTTGTGGTTTGTGAGTGATTATTGCATTGCATTATTGCATGGAGATGGGAGATCAAGATTTGGTTTGTTCAATTGGTTTTCGGAAACGCTCTCATCAATGATGGGGCTGTCCTTGGTTAGGAGTACATGATCTATATATGTAATTTGTGTATGGTTTGATCTATATGTTACTGTTTCCATTATTCTTGCATGCGTGCAATTGACACATATTAATAATATAATCCTTAATACTTAACATTTTCATGTTCACAATTTTTATTTTTTGGTGGATCTGGTTCTTGTTCACAAAATGTTAAAAGCAGAGATGGAGATACCACATGCTAACATATAAGAGGATTGATAAGAAGATACATGCATAATATAATAGGACAACAAACTTATACAAAACAAGAAAAGTGGGTCCAATAATATTAATATATTAAAATGAGAGAGGAAAATAATAGTAGTGTAAGTTATGCAATTTTATTGTCCAATAAATATTTTTCTTGATCATTAATAAATACAAGAGGATCCATTTCCATGAAGAAGGGTTAACAAAAAGAAGGGCTTGCTGACCAATGTTAATTTGCAGCAATTGAGCTAACTTATTCCTTAATGATTTTTAATTACACTTTTCACTTCCAATATAACCTAAAAAGCGAAAAAAATAAAGTAGGCCAATGGCAAAATAAAAATTTTATCTGCATGCTAAAGGCCTAAGACTCACTTTATGCTGCATGAAAAACTATTCAACTATTTAAAAAGAAAAACAACAAATCGAGCCAATCTAATGTCATCTGACTCAAACAAAAAGGGAAAAAAAAATCCATACATATTTTTGTTAAATAACACAATGTACTTTTGAAGATTGGTTATCTTTCAAAAAAGTATTCTAAATATGCTTTTGTTTTCTGAATTTCCTCTTTCTATTTTAGGATCATACATAACTCCCCATTCTCTACCCATAATGGGTTGTTTTTTGTTCATTTTTGTCAATGCTACGGTGGAAAAGGTGGGCTTCTCATTTATGGGCTACATTCCACAATTTAGGCCCAAATAATCACCGCATTCCCATAATTAGACCCAAAAAAAAAAAGGAAAATTGAAGAGAAAGAAATGTCCTCTTCCTCTTCCACGAGCTCGCTTTCAGTGAAGTGGTGTGGTTGCGATGTCTCTATCAAAATCCCAAAACAAAATTCTGAAATTCGAAGCAAGTTAAAGTTCTTAGCTACTGTTTGTTGTTCATAATCACAGATCCACGCTTCATTCCATTTTTTGGTTCTACATTTTCTCGTGAAAGTGTGACCAAAAAAAAAAAAACGATGGAAAAGATGAACAGAGCGTTCGAGAGAGTGAAGATGATGGTTGGAATGGAAGTCGAAGACGAAGAGCAGCAAGCTGCTGCATTGGAAGAAAGCAATTCCTTCGCCTTCATGGACGAATTCAACCGCAACTGCACTCTCTCCACCAAACAGGTCCTTCTTCCTTTTCTTCGTTTCTCTTCAGATTCAACCGTTTTTTCGTTTCTTGTTTGGTTTCTGAGAGAGAGAAAAAAATGAACACAGCTATGAGCTGAGAAAGTACTAAAGAAGAAAGAAAAACTCGAGTGAATTTTGCTGATTCGATTTTGAAAAACGAAATCGTTAGGTTCAGTTGTCTCTTGTTGAATGTATGCTTGCTCGATCTGGAACGTGGATCTGTGCCTCGGTTGTGGTCTTTTGACGTTGCGATCTTGTAGCATTTGATTATGCATTTTTGTGATTTTCAAGGTTCGGATGATTTGATATTTTAAGTTAAATTTAGTGTTATTATATTAGGGATATGGAATTACGGATGTAGTGTTGAGCTAGAAGATAGGTGCTTGAGAGATTGTTGATCTGACTGTTACATGAGGGAAGTTACTCTACTGCGAACTGAGAAGTAGAACTAGGCTATTTTAGATTTGTTGATATATTCTCATAGTTTTTTACTATGAATGTGATGGAATATGGATGTACTGTGAGGGAGAGAGTTGCATGGTCAGTGGTCATTATGTTCTTTTTTTATAAGGATTTTTGAAGAAATCAATTGTTCTACGATGAGAAGGTGTTTGCAATACTTTCCTGTGTGTGTGATTTTGGATTGGGAAATTAAATGAATAGACAATATACTTGAGAGTACCATTTTGTTTGGAAAAGATAATTTTTATAACTTTGTGGTGTTAGTGATAATTTATGCTGGACTTTAGGTGATAAATGTGTTTCTAACTTTTTGCTGGTGGATTGAAGATAAATATTAAATATCTTCAGTTCTTCACCAAATTGCTTGTAAGAAGGTGTAATCAAGGAAATATTTGTTAGAAGATGAGATGAACTGGATAAGTGGAGTACTTTTCATTTGTCTGGGAATATCTATGAGCTGTCTTACTGAACTGAATTTTTTGTGGGTAAGGGGTGTCCTTTAATACAGGTTAATGGTTATATAAGAATGGTACCATATAACTTTTTGAGGCTCTTAATGTGTTTTATGATGTGACTTTGTTACTAAGCAGAGATAACCAATCTATTGAAGGATCGTGTTATTGTTTGAGGTTCTGAGAATAAAGTCTCAAAACATTAATGTGTAATTTCAAATATATTATAATCTGTTCTGTTTCTAACAGTTAGTGATGATTTTTATTGTTTGGAGGACCCTGAATTATATGCCAATGTTAAAATGGTTTAGGAATTGCAGAATTAAACCAAAGCATACACATGACTTTTGGTCGATAACGAACTTCCCCATTCAAATTACTTTTATTGTTGGGGATTGGTTTGTTTGGACTTGGGAAATATGGGAAAACAGTGAAATATCAATTTTCTTGATGTTTCACCATTAGACCCATAGCTGATGTTTTTCTTATACTCTCTTGTTTACTACTTGCTCCTATGTTTTTGTTTTTCAGTTAAATTGTGCATCTTCCTTTCACATACATCTCTTCTCATATTGCAATGTTCATTTGTTTGATCCAACAAGTTTCTATTCGTGGATTGTTTAACTAATAAGCTCTCTGTTTGTGACCAGAGATTTTATGGTTTCGCCATATGCTTTTCCGCTGGATTAACTTTTACAATACTGGTAAGTTTGACAGTATGAATTTTCTTTCTAACTGGAAGCTTTATATATTAGTTTTCACTTGAACACAGAATATTAATCTTAAGATTGAACCTTCTCTTAAATATGGTCTTCCATGACTACCTGTAAGATTTTGACTATAATTGTTCGTTTTTTTTAATTGTTTTAAAGATTTTTTGGTTTGTCGATCACACACACCCGATGCAGAATATTAATCTTAAGCTTGAACCTTTTCTTCTAAGTTCTTTTGAGTGGTTTTATGTGTGTGCACACACACACATATTACATTTTAATATTCAAAACTTACATGCTGCTGCTGACCAATAGTAAAGGGCTTCCCATTGAAGAAGGCTTCTACTAGTGTAGCTCTAGGGACTAGCGAGAGTTAGAGATGAGCAACCTTACCATTTTGACTCTATGAGTGGAGAGGATTTTTCTATGACTAGAAGCTAATACCTCCAAAGTCACTTGGCAAGAACCTTATTGTTGTACCAAAGCTTGCCCTCCCCTTCTAACAAATACTAGGTCCAGCAATTATATTGATTTTTATATTGATATTGGCTAGTGTAATTATAATAAGACGCTTTAGTGTACCTTTTATGCCATTCAAAACTAGAATATACATTGTGATTTGTTCAAAAATATCCAAACAATTGTTAATACTGCCAACTAGGCAGAGTTGCTTCAGAATTCTCCTTATAATTATAATCATAAATTACAAACTCTAAAACTCCTACTATTTTATGTATTTGTTTACTTAAATTGACAGTTGGAATAGAATAGATGGAATACAAAATACATATCTACTATGTGGGGATAATGAGCAATTCTAATAATGTGTTCTCACTTTTGTCTTCTAAATTTAATGAGAATACAGTTTATTTCACTGCATATCTGAAAACTTTGATCACAAATGTTACTTTTCTATCTTTGTGTATGATATTTGCTTTTTAACTCTTTATTTTGGTAGAATATGAATACACACTGATGTAATGTTATTAATTTTGTATCATCTTGCAGTCATTGCTTGTTTTCTTGAAACCAATCAAGTTTGCAATAACATTCACTCTTGGCAATCTGCTTTCACTTGGAAGGTATCTGCTGTTTTAGAGCTATATAATGAGTTAACGACTGATTGGTGTAATCTCATTCATGACTTCATTTTTCTCTCCTTTCTTTTCCATGGGTGGTTTAATGTCTAATGTCTTCCTTGTATATTTAAAGTTGTGCTTTGAACATTGAGCTGTGCTGTAAGTAGCTAGACTGATTAATGGTGAGAGGTTGCTGGTCTTTAGGCAATAGATGCTTTCTTGAATTTTAAATTCTGTCTTCTCTCTACCATTTTAAAAAGAATTTTGTCCTGCATTCTGTCTTCTTCTGAATTAATTGTTTTCAAGTTACATCCTTAGTAGTTCATCTTACACTGCAGAAGTTTAACTTTTTAAATTAAATCTATGGATGGCTTATTTTTTTAATATCATCCTTATTATTTCATCTTATAACTGAAAAACTATGGATGGCTTTTTTTTTTTTTTTAATGTCATCTGTTAAACTCAGTGTCCTAACTGTTTCAGTTTCTTCAAATGATAAGTGAACTCTTCTTTTATGGCAGCACAGCATTTCTCATAGGTCCTAAAAGGCAATTGACGATGATGCTTGATCCTGTTCGTATCTATGCTACAGCAATATACATTGCAAGTATGATAATTGCCTTGTTTTGTGCTCTATATGTAAGTCCAAGTGCATCTCTGATTGCTTCTTTTTATTTCGAAAAATAGAAAGATCTTCTCTTTCATTTAATAGCTCTTTATATCATTATTTGGCATTGAGCAGATTCACAACAAGATACTAACACTTCTGGCAATTATTTTGGAGTTTGGGGCACTAATTTGGTATGTCCTATTTTTTCAAATGCCTCCCATGTAACTTTCTTTGATATTATTGTTGGTTAATGTTAGTATTTTATGCCCACAAACACTTGCATGTTGTATGTCATTGCCACATTAAGTTCTTATATAACTAATGGGCCACAAGGAAGAGTGTGTCAATTGTCTGGAGAATTCTAAGATAAATTCCATGTGTGCCCTGAATTCTAAGATAAACTCCATAATTTGATATTTTTCATAAATATGTCTTTTAAGTGTACTATTTATCACTTCAAAAGAAAATAATGGTGATAACAAAAATCAAATTAAATATATAATAATTATCCTTAGGGTAAAGTGTAGACACATGGCATTGCAGACTAGAGTTGTCTTGTATCTCAAACCAGCATATGGAATGGTATGCCTCCAGTAAATGAAGTGGCTAAACCTGTCTGCCAAAGCTTGATTTAGTAGCCATGTATGTATGTATGAAAGTTCAATTTTGTAGTGACTTATGCTTAAAGTGAGCTGCCTCACATTTATTATTTTTTTTGCCATTCTGGTCTCATCCTTGTTTACACTCCTGCATAATTTTGTGACATTTCTTCTTTTTTCCAATATTTTGATTGACAGGTATAGCTTGAGCTACATCCCTTTTGCAAGATCCATGGTTTCAAAGATCATGGTTTCGTGTTTTGACACAGAGTTTTAGATTGTATACTCAAGATTCTGTAGCCCTGTCCGATGAACTGCATTGAACCCCTCAATATCCTTGCTATCCAAAAGAAAGGTTTTTGGGCTCCTAAATGGTAAATACAATGAATGCACGGTGATTCTGCATTCCCTGCACCTTCCTTTCATGGAAGATTGTCTAGGTTCTGTTGATAGTTTGAAGTAAAATCCTGTGCATTTGTAGTGTGTTGTCTATGGGCTGATGTAAAGATTTTGTTTCTCCCAACCTGTTGTCCTTTCTTTACTGTTTTCCCCAATTTCTTCTGTTCAAATCCGCATGCTGCTTGGGGGTAGGCAGCATCTCAAAGTCGGCAACCTTTTATTCAAAATATAACAGGGAAAAAGGCATTTTCGCAGCCTTAGGTGCCACAATTTTGTTTGTAATAGGCTTATAGCTGAAGAATTGGGAAAATTGAAACTTAATGTGTTCTGCATTTTGCTGCATGCATTAGACAAAATGTGTTTGTAGTCTTAGTTTTAATCTTCGCTTTGTATAATCTGACTAGTACAATTGGAAACTATATTGATTTTAAATAACTCTGACCATATCTTTTTCTTTTCATTTTGGATGGGTGGCATCCCTTTCACTGTTTCAAATTAAGATCGCATGTGTCTTTAAGATACAAATTAAAAAATTAAAAATAAAAGATTATTAAATATGAACTTCCATTTCAATAATAAACGTTAACAAAACCCAAAATTAACGAATAAGCGTATATACGTGGTTCAGATTTACTCAAATCGTAAAAAAGTGCATGTAATTTTATTTGATTACATTTATGAAGACAACAATACAGAGAAGCTGTGATATGAATGTGATGTATCAATTGGTAGTTGCAGCTCTGAAACCGAAAGAAGCATAAGAGATGGAACCACCATCCCAACTGTCGTGGACAACTTTGGCCTTGGCGTTTTCACCAGCAGCCCCCATTGCCACATGCAATGGGAAGAATGATCCGGCCATGGATGAGCCATTTTAGCATATGGGGCCTTCTCTTCATATTGATTTACTTCCTCATATCTGCAATAGCCATGGATTGAAAACACTGACATCAGAAGATATATATACAGAGTGCAAGTTGGTGAAATTAAGAGTCATGAGATAGGAATATTCTTAGTAGTATGGTTGGTTAGTCAGTTACTAAGTAAGCATGTTGTATAAGTAAGCCTTAGATGACTAAAATAACTTATTACTCAATTGTAATGGATGGTGAACAATAGTTCAATTAGAGTTTTCTCTCCTTGACTCAAGGGAAGGAAATCAATGTTCTATCAATTGGTGCTTCTATTAAGAAAAAGCTACAAGGGAAACTCATTTGTCTAGATTGGAAGAAACAAGTCGACAATGTAAAGAAGACATTGCTATAATACAGGTTTCAACAAGCATTATGCATCCACATTCATATAGGAATAGTATATATTTTAATAGAGAAATTATTGTGTTTCAAGATTGTTCTTGCTTTGATATATTAGTTTTATGCCACATCAGCCTTTTATTTTCTCAGCATCTATTCTTGCAAGTCACATGTAATCTTCTTAACCGTCACAAAGCTGAAGGAGAAGAGCAATAACTTAGACTTGGTGTATATAAAAAATTCTCTATGTAATAAATAATTTAGAGCATGCAAAGGTGGATACTGCAATATTTGCAATTCTTTTCCTTGCTCAGCATTGCTATGCATAATGACCAATGAGAAATAATAGTATATGAATGCAGAAAAAAACAAAGCAAAAGAAATACCTTCCATCAAGAAGAGAGTTTTTTAACCAGGACATAAATGCTGAAGCCCAGGAGCAGGAGGGCTATTACGAGGTCCAATTGCTCTAAGGTTATGTGTGGCACTCCCAGAGCCAATGATGAGAACACCTTCATTCTTGAGAGGGGCCAAAGCCTTTCCCATGTTGTAGTGATAAGTCCCACCTTTGCTTGAGGAAACAGAGAGTTGACACACTGGGATGTCTGCCTCTGGGTACATCAAAAGGAGAGGCACCCAAGCACCATGGTCAAGCCCACGTCTCCTATCTTCATTCACACGGCTGATCCCAGATGCTGTCAGCAGCTCCTTCACCCTCTTTGCCAACTCTGGAGCCCCTGGTGCTGGATACTTAAGCTGGTAATAAATGGAACATGAATAAAGACTTAGCTAAAATTTAAACACTCAAATTGACATTGATAATTGCAGATTGAATAAATGAAACTTTCTCCATACACACCGAAATCAAATCATTAACTAGACACATAAGAGTCCAATCAGCTACAAACTGTTTTAGACCTCTGTGATTATAAATTTCATTTAAACAAATGTTAACTGCATATTATTTTTACTTTTATATAAGGATACAAAGGGCACCGGATACTTAAAAGTTAACTTTTAAAAATTAGCGGTGGTCAGCGTACTTTCAAAATATAAAAACTCCCCTTTCCAATACGAAATTTTTGGCACCAGATAGAAAAAGCCTTTATATAAAAAGCATTTCTGTGGCTAAAAATAGTGAAAAGAAAAAATAAGATACAAGATGTGGTGGGTGCGGGTGGGGCCATGTGAAATAGTAGTTGGCACACTTTGACCAAACCCATGGAAATAAGATGCGTATGCTAACGGGGAAATTATGGTCAAGTAAATACACACATCATCCGTCATAATCTCTTTTTTTTCTCAAAACAAGTCTTTCATCTTTCATTTTCATAACCCTCATTCGAAAAACCTTAACTTTAAAAATAAGGAATAAGGAGCTAAACTTCAAAAGGTACGGACAAACGATAGAGGCTAAAAGGTACCTAAGCTTATAATTTATGTTCGAGGCCGGCACAAACGGAAACATATTCAACATAACATAAGGTCTCAAATAAACTAAACAACAACAATGATAATATAGGTGCATAATAACATACATGACAAGGAGAGTAATATAGTATAATAGTGCAAACTAAACCAACCTTGTACATGGCTCTTGGGAAGCCATAGAAGTCATGGATGGTTTCGTTGTGATCAACGGCGTTGACAGTGGGGACATCGGTGTCCCAGTGGCCGGAGACGACGAGGATGGAAGAGGGTCGCTGGGGACACAGCTCCTTCCATGACTTCAAGAACTTCCACGCAGGGATGGACTCATCTATGGCAAGTGTTGGTGATCCATGTGATATGTAGAATGTGTCTCTTAATCCCAACCCCATAATATTATCATCATCAATAATATTCTTCTCTTCCTCCTCTTCTCTTCTTGTTGTTGTGCCAATGAAATCACCACTTTCCATATTCTTTTCTTTCCTTGGCGTGGAATTGCCTGAATTATAACACAATCTAAAGATCTTATTCATTGATAATATATACGAGCTATAGAGAGAAATCAGCAAAAGAAATTAAATAAGGAAATGGTATACATAATGATGAGGACCATGTAGCTTTTATTTATATATTAATATATCATGTCTATGTCCACCGCGTCTTTGCTTTTGACATTTGACCAATACAAACTTTTTATAATAAATTATTGGTAAAAACTATATATATTTAATTTTCTTCGTCAATTCTATTTCTCTAGAGATCCTTGTTCAATAAGGACAGGCAATCGTAGACAAGATTATTCAATATAAAATATGTTTAGTTGTTAGCTGTTGAATATAGTGCCAACTGGCAATAGATGATACAGTCAGCAGAATATACCTAACGATTAATCCTCTTTCACATAGAATCGATTGTGGTGTTATTCCAACGTGTTGTACGCAAACGTTATGTTTGACTAATTTTATTCTCTGCCGCTTTACCTACACTAGCAGTGATTCTGATTGTCTGGATCACATTATCAGAAATTCCAACCATGTGAACAAATAGACAAATCAAGGTCACTTTTCTTCGTCATTTACACATAACATTATTTGGGAAATTCCCGGTTGATATATTAGCTGATTGTCTTAGCATCTCATGATCTTTGAGAGATACCTGAATCTGTTCATCTTGATTCTGTCGTCAGCAAGTCCCATATAAACCAAAAACAAATCATATGTGCATGTGATGTGTCTAGCACACAATCATTAAAACAGACTTCTTCAAAACAAATTGAAAAACTGAATATACTTAGTTCAAGAATAGTTCCCTTAAACTAAATATGAAAACTCACAGCCAACTGAAAAGTAGGAGGTTCAAAATCTGTGTGACAATACTTCTAGACCCTTCAAAGATAGCAATTGAATGAGCGTAACATTGCCCACCTAAAACTTAAAATTAACACTGCAAAGAATCCAAGAATGAAAAAAGTTCATCCCCCAAAAAATATGAGAGGATCTATTCTGCTTCTAAGATTGTGATACTAAGCTACAATCAAGCTCAACATACTCTAGTGAAAACAAGGTGCTCACTTGATTTTCCTACAATGTAGGAGTCATTACTTATAATTATAAACATCACATATTAACAAACATGAAATAATAAATTAGGAGGGCAGACTCAAACTTGTGCATGAATTCTTGAAATGCATTATCTCCTTTACGAGCTAGAGAAGTAGTTAACTTGCAATTCTGTGGCTCTGGCATTTAACAGAACCACCTTTATCTTTCATTATTTGGAGGTATTTTGTTGACCTTGAAATATCATATCTTTGCAGCAATCCTTTAATCATCCAAGAATTTCCACATCATCCAGTAGTCCTTCTTTACATAAACCTTTAGTCACTATTCTATGAGCATAAACATCAATTTTCAAGCCTTTTACTGGCGGACAAGAAAAGACTTTTGCATCATTTAGTTTTCCAGCACTGCACATTCCATTGATAACTATACTGTAAACTACAATATTAAGATCCAAACTAATCTTCTCCATTTACATAAACAGTGGTATTGCCTCAAAATGAAAATGGCACTTGAATAAGCCATCCAATATAGAGGCAATGGTTTGAAGATGGGGAAGTTGACCATATGTGTGCATTGTAAACAACAATTCTTCTGCAGCTAGTGGTTTAACCACTTTGCCAAACCCACCAATAAGACTGCTACAAGAGACAACATATCTGGATGGAATACTTTATTAACCATTTTATCCACGAAATAGATAGCCTTACAATATCCATGGATCAGTGAATTTATGAGTGAGAATGGCCAGTAAGCTACTCTTGTGAACCATCAAATTAATACTTCCATGGCCTACTTCATTTGGTTTGCAAACAATATCCATCAAAAAAGGAGCTATAGTGACAATATCAGGCTTTTACCCCATTGAAGCATGATACCAAATATGCTTTTGGCCCCAAAATCAACACCTTTGCAAAAATTGTCAACCAAAATCATGTACCAGTACCATTGCATTCCATAACAATATACATAGCAGGTATCTGTGCAATCTAGAGCACTTCGAGTTCCATAAATCAATCTTCTCTCAGACTCGGAACAACTCAACAGATATGGGATGATCACACATGTCTAATTTTAATGTAACAGCATTTAATGCACAATTAAGAAACAGCCTCCATATTACTGGACCTCTTCAGAAAAAAGAGGACAAAGCTTTCAGATCTCGATTTAAATACACGAAGAGTAGGCAACACCAAGCAGAATCGCCATACCACATGAATAATAGATTTGTCAGTGTTAAGCATATTTTTATCATATTGGCTACTGTAAAGTGTAAACACTATTGGAGCAACCCTCATCTGGATTCAACAAGAAGGCAAATACTAGAATTTCCTTTATTCAAAACAATTTATTATACGTCAATTCTTCACATCACATCACAGAGACATAAGTCAGTTTCCAAGCCACACATCTTCATAGATTCATCTTCATACATGCAACTGAACAGCAGCTCTGATGTACTAACTAGAAGCTTGGCCGGAAGCTGGAGTAAACTGGAAAGAGGCATAAGAGAGAGATCCCAATTCAATACTGCTGTGGATAAGTTTGGCCTCTGGATTCCCACCGGCGGCACCGATGGCAACGTGCAGAGGATAAAAGTGATCTGGCCAGGGATGAGCCTTTCTTGCATGTGGAGCTTTCTGTTCCCAGTGGTTTACATCCTCATACCTACAAAAGGCAATTGAAAAAACATTCACAACCAGTCCATGCTCTTCTTGCTAGTTTTACAAAGCATTAGATCCATGATGCAGTCAACATCCTTAATAAGATCAACTAATCATTTACCAAAACATGAACACCAAAGCAGAAAAAAGGTACCTTCCTTCAAGAAGAGCATTCTTCAACCAATCATCGAATTCCTTAGCCCAGGGGGTAACACTGCTGCCAGGTTGAGTCCTAAGTTCTCTCAAATTGTGAACAGCACTTCCAGAACCAATTATGAGCACACCTTCATCTTTAAGAGGGGCCAAGGCCTTTCCCATGTTGTAATGATGAGTGCCATCAAGGGCGGATTGAACAGACAGTTGACAGACTGGGATGTCAGCTTCTGGGTACATCAAGAGGAGGGGAACCCAAGCACCATGATCAAGCCCTCTCTTTTTGTCTTCATCAACATGGCTGAAACCAGATTTCTTGAGTAGTTCCTTCACCTTCAATGCCAGTTGTGGAGCTCCAGGTGCTGGATATTTAAGCTGTAGTACAGGAAGCACATAAAAGAGATCTAAGGACATCATCATATCCATGGATAATTTAGTACTATGTCAAATGACAAACATAGCATTATTGAGACATAATTGCATACACATCGATTGGCAAATCATCAAGAAGAAAATGTTTCTAGTATCCTCAAATGGCAAACATAACATGGTTTCTAACAAGTATTGACAAAGTGGAACTATTTTTGTGGATAAAAATGCAAGGATTGGTTTACTCGTGCCTCTAATTTGACAGACTATTGACTGAATAGAAACAAAGTGATTCTATTATTTTCTCATGAGAAAGTAAAATCAGTATGAATTGGTGCCACAAACATTACTCATGCACAGATATTTTACATAGAATTTGCTCTCAACCTCGACAATCCGACATCATCATCATGCACCATTCACGATTAACCGAAAACTGAAGCCACAGCACACAAATTGACTACTTACCAAAATCTCCAAAGCTAAGCAGGATGACACAGAGAAAATTGAAATGTTAGAATTTACTTTCTCACATCATGACGAAATCACTGTTGCCAGACATTAGTCTTTCCCATTATTCAAAGCTAAAATAAAAATTAACCCATTTCAATAATTTCCAAAAAATAAAAAACTAAAAAATAAAAACTCGAATTTGCACAAGCAAATTAAGAATGATCACTGACTCAAGTTTATCAGCTCCTTTTTTTTTTTTAGCTGTTTTTGGTCTCTTTACAAACTTCAAAACAAACAATAAAAATTAAAAAAAACAAAGAATAAGAACCATGAGATGAAAAGGGCATGATCTAAAAATAGATGCAGGTGAGGAATGAGAGCCCAGATCAGAAACAAGCAAAGAAGCAAACCTGGTACATGGGTTTTGGGAAGCCATAAAAGTCGTAGATGGTGTCGTTCTTGTCAACAACATTGACGGTGGGAACAGCAGTGTCCCAATGGCCAGAGATCACGAGAATGGCAGAGGGTCTCTGAGGGAACCCCTCCTTCCTCCATGACTTTAGGAACTTCCTTATCTCAACCTTGTCATCTATGGCCAACGTCGGTGATCCATGTGATATGTAGAACGTGTCCTTCAAAGCCATTATCTTTATCCAGAATCTATCTTATGATTCTTCTCTCCTTTTTTTCCGAAACAAGTCAAACTTGTTATGTTAATGAATGAATGTATATGTCTGTGTTTTGTGTCCCTGTACAAAGTTCATGTGTTATTGTATATACTATATATAGAATGGAGGGGAACACAAACGGAGTTGGAAAAAAATCCCAGGTTCCAACAATTTCATCATGCTTTCGCCATTGAATTTCACGTACACGTTAATGTATTAAATAATTGAATTAAATACTAGTATTTTATTTTGACGCGGTATTAAATACTAGTTGATAATAAAATATTCAGGATTTAGTGTGGAACTGTATTTAATATGTTTTGTGTAACAGGAAAAAAAAAAGTCAGATGCACTGATTCATGTCTGTATAGAAATTTATTTTGAAACGGGGAGTATTTAATAACTTGGGTTAGTAGAGGATTAAATGCACCTTTGAGAATCATTGATATGTCTCAAAAATATATATTTTTTGTTAATACTTAATATATAATTATATAGTATTTAACATTTAAAGTTAATTTGATAAAAATATCATAATTTTGAAATAGTTTCTGCCCATAATCAAAAGGCTCAAAGATGATATGCTTTTTGATTGGAAAAAAACACTAGTACGAATGAAATAAATTAAAAATCACAATTAAGAATTTAATTTGAATGTATTAATTATCAATAATGTAAAATTTCTTTACATATTCCTTTAATAATATATTACTATATTAGTAGTTCAAATTTGATTGTTGTCTCATAACTTCAAAAGCCATACATATGAGAAGATTTGATTGAATGATAACATTAAAAAAATTTATACAAGCTTAAATTAAAAATATTTTTTAAAATATCTCATAAAATTTCTTAAAAAACCATAAAAGCAATTAAAAAAATAAAAAAATGGAAACAATATTTATACATTAAAAAATTGTACACCATATTTTAACCATTTATTAGAATAATAAAACAAGAAAATAAATATTTTGACATTTTTACATTTCTTTCAAACAAAGAAAATGTAAAAATAATATGAAATATTGGTGTTCAAACTTGAAACTCCAAAGCATAACGACTGGGACCCGTCCGATTGCAAACACTGACGCTTAGGTGCGTCATTGATCACGCGATTAGTTTAGCTGTCAATTGTCAAATGTCAAATTTCCTTGAGTGTGTTAGGTAGAACTTCTTTGGTTTGAATAATCTTCGGTGTACCCGTACAAATAATATTACATTAATACTCATTTTTTTTTTAACTTATTGGACTTCAAACATTGCTTTTTCTCGTTTTAGGTGGTAGAACTGTGAAAACGAGTTTTTTTATTATTGGAAAAGAGAAAAACCAACTGCAACATGTTCAACTCATGTGCACAATGAATTAGAGTATTGTCCAACTATATATTAGTTAAAAAAATTATTGTTTTAATTGAACACAAATAAATGTGTGTTCAAACACATGTGGGTATTATGTGAGTGTCGATGTTACATATCTGACACATGGATATCCACCAATGTCTATATCAGTTGACATGGTACTTGTATACTACTATAGATATAATTTAAAAAAAATCAGATATATTTTTGTACCATTTGATTTAGCTTCTAGTCATTCCCTAATTTTTGCATCTGCAAAATATTGCATGTTCTGCATAATGATATTATTATATACTCCCTTTTCTTTGAATAATTTTATCCATTTTAAAAATTTTCTTTGTCAAGAAATATTTTTCAATTTTAAATATTTAAATAGTATTAATTAATTATTTTTAATAGTATTCTTATTAAATATTATTGGAAGAGGAGAGAGATATAATTAAGAAAAAAATTATTAAAAAAAGAATAAGTAATTCAATAAATTATTTTTAATTTTGCTATTTTTTAATTATAATACATATTTAAAATTATACAATTATTAAAGGGATTTTAAGTTGAGCTAGTAAAGCCATGCAGTGGTAGCAACAAAAGTGATGAGTTAAAATTTAGCAAAACATTGCCCACCTAAAAAGAGCACAGAATATTTCAGGCTCCAACAATTACAACCCCACCCCACCTAATAAAATAAAATAAAATAAACTGCCAACCACCAAGAAAATCATCATGTAAGCAAGCTGTGTATGGAAAGAAGTACCCTGAAACCAAGTTTAATTAAAGAAATGTAAAATTTATCAATTCAACTAAAATCTGAAACACAGCCAAATATTCTATCAAGGTTTATTTTTAATCGGAGGAGTGTGCAAATCAAAATAATGAAGATATCCGAGAATTCATTACAGGCTGCTTTCATGGAGCTGCAGCCAATTCGAACAGAGAAGAAGCTGAGAAGCTAGAAGTGATAAATGTTGTAGGCTTGTGGCCACGTTTTCCAGATACAAAGTATCACCTACACACCACAAAATGCATTGATCCTTGGGCTTGAAAATGTTAGACCTCCTTCAAGATTTAAATCATACTCAATATCCATTTATTTTATAAAACTATCACTCATCTTTTATTAAAATTACAATGATCTCTTTTGTAAATACTGATTCATTAATTTAAATGATAAAAAGGGTAATATGAGATATAAATATAGTTATTAATAATAAATTATAATATTTTGATTATATTTCACACATTAATTGAATAAAGTATTTTTTTTCTCATATGAAAATAAAATTTATAATTATAACTTACGATAAAAAAAGACATAGTTTAGTTAATATGCATGTTTGATACTATCAAAATATTATAATTTTGTTATTAATAATCATGTATATGTTATGTATTATCTTTTTTGTCACTTAAATTAATAAGTTAATATTTATATGGAATGTTAATGTAATTTTAGTAAATCATAGGAGATCAGTGATAATTTTATAAATAAAAGAGTATCAAGTATAATTAAACTAAATCTTAGCATATGTTAATGTAAATTACTCTAATGAGATTTGAGCAGAGAGTGAGATTTTTTTTTTTCGTTCGAACCTGAGAGTGAGAATTTTGACAGTACTGGCATGGCATTAGAATAGTACTGGATCACTAGAAATGGGGAAAAAAAATTCACAAATAGATACAAAGGTGACCATTCACTAACAGGTCCTGCTGCAAGTACTTCCCTGAATTGCTTTAAATGACAAAATGGGCCTTCACTGTTTTTGTTTTGTTTTTGGTCAGAATAATCTCCTTTTTTTTGTCATGGAGTTTTTTTTTGTCTAGGGAATCTTCAGTGTTGCAGTTGGTTGTTTGCTGATGCACAAAGATGGGCCTTCAAGATGAAATTCACTTGCCCAATGGGCACTGGCCCAAGAACAATATAGGTTGTAAGATATAATTTATTTATACTATTGTTGAAGACTAATTTTGATATATGTCACGATAAAATAATTTTATATTATCATTTAGTTATATATTTTTATTTATAAGATATTTAAGATAGTAAACAGTTGAATTAATATATATATATATATATATATATATATTTATCAAGTTAAACATTTTTATTTATATGATAATGTATAATTGAATATATGTGTACAATTACATTTATAGTATATAAAAATTGAACTCTTTTGTTTCTTGGAATTATGGAAATTTTTTTGTAAATGCTGTAGAGTTGGCTGTTATACTTCTCGCTCCTTCTTTAAACAAACAAATCATGTGTCCTGCTTCACTTGAATTTCAAAGTATTTTATATCAAGAATTATATTCTAACACCAAAAATAGTGTCCAATTAGGAAGCTCTTATTACTATTGAATATGATGGTGACATTAACTTTCTTCATCATATATTATATCTAAAGATAATAGACTTTTTAATGTTAAAATAACAATACTCATTTTATATTATATTGTAATTCATAATGGGAAACTTGATGCACAAACATGCAAAGGTTACAAAACTCATTGAAAGAGTAATGTATTATGTATGAAATGTTTCATAAATTTATATGCCAATTTATGAAAATACTAATTCATCAATAAAATGTTCTAACTTTAAATTATCAGGATTCAAAGGCTCATCACCCTCCAATGAATCTAAAACTTTAACTCGGGTAGGCCCCACTACCTAGTAAATTATATTTTATCGAGCTATAGATATTACTTTAATTAATTTTTAATTTTAGAGTTTTTGCGATATTTCAAAGAATACTTTTTTTCAGAAAAAAGAAAAAGCCAGAACATGTTACAGGAAGGCAGCAGCCTATATAACAAAAGAACGTAATGAACTTAATAAAAATACTGATTTTTTGTATTCTAAATTAATAACATAATTTTCTAGTAAATATCATTTTCGAAAAAAAAATTGAACTCATATCATAAGTATACACATGATCCTCCAACACATATTAATGAACACCGTAGATAATTCCAGTTATGATGTACGTTTTGCAGAAACACTTATACATAGATCTAAAGATGGATCAATTCTCACGAAACATAGATTTTTGCTTTCTATAGGAATAACTTCTCCAACTGAACTTGGTTTAATTATCAGGTCAAAGCCTAGTTTTTTCAATCAACATCAATCTTTTTTTAAAAAACCTTATTCACGCGTCATCTTTGTTCTACCAAAGCTAAGTTAACGCCCATGAAAATTAAAGTCTATTATTAAACCCATCTATATATATAATATAAAAAAGAATTAATGACCATGGTCTTGTCCGTATTTTATTTTTGCTTTGGTATCTAAACGTTATCATGGACCAAAAAAATATGCATCAATAGCGTCACGCAGAGTCACATACGGAGACACACAGAGACCTCATATATATATATAAAACACACATTGAGATTGTAACACTCAGAATGAAAGAAAACTTAACCCAAAGACAAGAGATAAAAAAGAAAAAGATAATAATTAGACACTTCACCGCTAAACAAGGTTGGTTACCCTCGGTCACTCACTCATTCAATCAATCTCTTCTCTTCTCCTTCCGCTTTCTAGGGTTTGGTTTGGTTTCTTTCTTCCTTTGATTTCAATGCTTTTTCATTTTGCATTTAGCATTTGCATTTCATTCAATTTATGCGTTACGATTGCCACGTTTCCAGCTCTTTAATCCTCGAATTTCGTGTTAATTATTGTTGTTATTTCGTTAATATGCTTCTTTTTTATTTTTTTTTTGGCTTCCAAGTTTCTGTGTCAGCGAATCTGAGTTTGGATTGTAGAAGTTTTGAAACCTTGTTCTCTTAGTAAATGCTGTTCGTTTCTCTAGATTCCGTGTTTTCTGAGCATGGTGTTGTTCTGTTCTGAACTTCAGCTTATCGTTCTTTAGTGGTTAATGATTTGTGATGTTAAATTAGGTTTCATTCTCTTCTCAATGGGGGAAAAGAGAGAGAGTTTTGTCGTTTCTTCAGCTTATTTATGATGATGTGTATTAAAATTGGATATTTGTCTGAGTAAAATATAGACTTTTGCGTAGAAATTAAGCTATTTGCTTTCAAGTTTGATGATGATATGGGGTGTGTGTGTTTGTGTGTGTATTTTGTTTGTGTTTTGAATCATGGCTTATTGGCATTTAAACTTGACTGTAGCATCGAAATTGTATGTGGGCTGCCATATCTGATAAATAATGAAGTTTTCCTCATTGGATTTTACGTTTGCTTTTATACATTGTTAATTTGCTGATGAATTGATGATCATTTTGAGGATGTTGCTTTGTCAATTTTTGTATTCTTGAGCATCTCTATCATTACATCACTTTATTTCAGCTTCTAGTTTGCATTTTCTTGGTACTTGGTGTCCAATTAATCTGTTTAAATGGTGGTATTTATTTATCATACAATGAGTTGGAGTGCATGTGAAATTTATTTGGCATGAAAGATTATTGTGGTCTTACATAGTTTCTGAACTTGATTTGTTGGCTTGCAGTTACAAACTTCAATATAACATAGAGACAGCGAAGATAGGAATTGTTTTGGCTGTCAAATTACTTCTTTTTGTGGTTTATGATTTTGTTGGGTTTTCACTATGAGTGGTGTACCTAAGAGATCTCATGATGAACCTGTTCATCCATCTTCAAAGCATCCGCATGAAGATTCTGTTACATATCCCAAGTTGATTTCATCGGTTTCAAATGAGCACCACATTCCTTATGATATTGGCCATGATTCCCGTGTGGCAAAGACACACCGTACCGAACCTCGTGACGCAGACAGAAGATCTCCCCTTCATTCAGTGTATCGGATGCCATTGTCTTCTAATGATTCTCATGCAGATCATGCCATTGGAACTGAGAACAGGATAGAATCAAAGGATTTAAAGGATAATAGAGATATCCGGTTTGAGAATCGTGATACGAAGACAGAGAAGAAAGAGTTGCACAGTGAAGCAAGAAGGGATTCTCAAATTGCTAAGAGTGATAAAGATGTGCGCGTTGAAGGTAGAGATGACAACAAGGATATTAGACATGATCGGGATAGTCATAATGATTCAAAAGGTGACATTAAAACAGACAAGGATGCCTTTGGTGCGGTAAGCAGCCACTTGAATTGGAAAGAACCAAAAGATTTCAGGGAAAGATATTCTGATGCTCCCAGTGGAAGTTTGGACCCCTGGCACATTTCACGTGGCAATACACCAACAGAAGCTGGGAAGGAGGTCTCAACTGCAGAAGAAAGGGACTATTTGGAAGCTCATGAGGCTGTTGGGGAAAACAAAATTGATTCTAAAAGTGAAGATAGATTCAAAGATAGAAAGAGAAGGGATGTGAAGCATCGGGAATGGGGGGACAAGGAAAAAGAAAGAAGTGATCGCAAAAACATTACACAAGTTAACAATGCTAGTGGTGATGGCAAGGAGTCCTCCAAAGAAGATAGAGAGGTAGAAAGTGGGAGAGGGAGAGGGAGAGGAAAGATTTTCCGAAAGAGAGAGAAAATTCAAAAGAGAGGGAAAACGATCATTTCAAGAGGGAATCATGGAATGGAATGGAGAAAGAACTTTCAAATAATGAGAAGGAGCTTGGTGATGGATCTGTAAAAATCACAGAGCAAGAAAATGTGTTACCAGAACAGAAGAAACAAAAAGATGTCGACAGCTGGAAAAATGTTGACAGAGAAGGTAGAGAGAGGAGGAAAGAAAGGGACGGTGATATGGAAGGAGATAGGCCTGATAAGCGCATTAAATTTGACAAGCAATCAGAAGATGGGGGTGTTGATGGGGAAGGGACAGGAGAGAAGGAGAGGGAAGTCCACAACTATAATGTTCAACATCGTAAGAGGATACAACGACCAGGGGAAGTCCTCAGGTGGCCAACCGCGAGCTTCGCTTTAGATCCCATGCCCAAGACAATGAAGAGTATTTTCTTCCTCTATTTTTCCTTGTTACACATTGTTTGGAAACTTAGTTATAAGTATCTTTTCACTTCTGATATATTTTAATTTATACCAAATTATTTTTTTTAGTTATTAAAGATTAAGCATAAGAGTCCCATTAAAAATTTAGAATGATGTGACAACTTCTTCAATCCTTTATCTCTTAGTTTTTCAATTTGCATCTCCTTTTTTAATAGTTAGAAATATTTTTTAGGGAGTAGCCTGTAGCACAGTTGTAGTCAGCAATTGATCATGGTTATTTTACTAGCCTTTTTTTTTTTGGGGATAGAATTCACTAGCCTAAAGTTTGTAGGAATAACAAGAAGTGAACTTGTGGGGATAAAAATAAGTAAATTTGCCAGCAACAAATCAGCTGCAGCAAGTAAGCAACTTAAAATATAATGAACCCAAAGACATAAGGTTATATTGATGTATTTTTCTAGTTATTGTGTTACTATGTATTCTCGTATCTAAAGCTTCAGAGGAAAAATCTTGCCCATTTGAATTGATGTATTAGTTATGTGTATTCTTTTGCATTAGAACTTCTTTGGTTTATTTTTTAATAAAAAACAGAAATCTAGTTACAGACTTACAGTGAGCCATCAAATATGTATATGGCCTGAATCGAAATTCAGGTTGTTGATGCAATAGTTGTTTTAGTCCTCTGTTTGTGCTTCATTAATCCCTTGTGCACCATGTTGATAGAAGTTAATGTCTTTTGTTTGATACTTTGATTTAATCCTATCATTTTGTTTTTTGGATTTATAGTCCTTCATATGTGTTTTTTTTTCTTTTAGTAATTACTTTGTGTTTCATTTATTTTGCAGGTCTCAAGGTATTCTGTCATGTTTGTTCACTGGCTCAAAGTTATTTGGCTTATTGTAGATTTTATTGATAGAATGGAGAAGATTAGAGCTGGATATCTTTCTATTCCTTCATTTGCGTGTCCATTATATGTAAGTTCTGGTATTTCAGGTAAGGCAGAAGTATCTTCTGTTGTTTATAAAGTTGGTGAAAGCATGCAAGAACTGATAAAGTTGTGGAAGGAATATGAATCATCTCAATCTCAAGTGGAAAAAAATGGTGAAAGCTCTAATAGTGGCCCCACTCTTGAAATTCAATACCGGCTGAGAATGTTACTGCTACAAATCGCCAAGTAAGATAAAACTGCTAATGTTGTTCAGTCATTGTAAAATTGATGAATTAGTAATTTATTCAAGATTTTTTTTTTTTTTTTGGATAAAAGAAGAAATTTCATTAACAAGAAGAGAATCATTCCACAAGAACTCCTTATCTGAATGTTTGCCGGTATATATGTGAGGATTAAGTTCCAGCCAAATTCACCAAAGAATGGCATAGACAGCACACTTCCACAAAGATTTAGCCTCATTCCTCCTCCCAAAACCGACAAAACTAGTTAGCAAGAACTGATCTATAAACACCCAACAGTCACCAAAGATACCAAACAAAACATTCCATAAAAGTAAGCTATAGAACAATGCAAAACAAGATTTGCAGGTGATTCTAAGCTGGCACCTCGCATAACAATTTTGGAGGAGACAGCCTTCTGCAGTCTTGTGGGATAGGATAGCATCTTCCTTCTGAGGTAGCACCACATATAAGTGTAAAAAATAAGTGTTTGTTGATTGTTTTGCCTTCTCTGGTTTGTTTCTTATTGATTATGCTGATGGGGTATTCTTATACCTTGTACGTTAGGTATATTTGTTATTTGTTGAAGAGATGCTTGAAGATTTTTAGCCATTGCGGCCGATGAGTGTGTTCTTGAAATGACCTTTGCTCTATTTTCTTCCAAAATCACTTTGCACATCTTTCTTCCCATCTATATTTTTCCAGTTTCCCCCTGGTTTTATCTTATGCTTCTTGTTGATGCAAAGAATGCAAAGTTTATAGTCCATTTGATAATGTTGAGTTGATTTTGAGTGATTTTCATCAGTAGTTTTTGTTGATGCTTCCCTGCCAATGGCATGAATTTATTTAAACAAATTCAATTATTGAAATGGTTTGATGAGTTGAGATGAATTTTTTTCATTTGTTTCACTCTTTTATTACAGTGTATCTATATGTTTGATTTGAAACTCTAGGTAAGAAATTTAAATATGCTTTAGCCTTTAGTTATTGATACCAAGTCTTGAGAGTTTAGACTATTATGTTCAGGTCAGAGGTGGCCAGCTATGGGGGACTGATGTGTACACATATGACTCAGATCTTGTTGCAGGTATGTCTTATTACAAAATGGCGGTAGCTACTTTTGATTGCAAAGTGACTGAATTTGACATATTTGAAATTAGTACTGATTTTGCAATTTTGTTGCATAGTTCTCATGCACACGGGTTACTGTCGCCCAACAGCTTCTCCACCTCCCACAGCCATACAAGAGTTGCGTGCAACCATTCGTGTGCTACCTCCACAAGATTGTATGTGCATGTAGATAAAAAATATGCTCTCTTGCTTCATTCTCTAATTGCATTTAAGTTGTCCTAAAGTAGTAAAGCAGTAATGTGATAGTTTACTTATCTGATTAATGAATAAAATCTCCTAGTCAAACTTGTGTTTGCCATTAAATAGTTTTAAAAGGTTTAGTAGTGGGTTGATCTTTTCAGAATAATCAAAGAGGAAATGGTCTCAAAATATCATACTGATATCAACATTTAGTGACCAGTATTGTGTAAACGGAACTTTATCTGGTTTACAATTATTCGAAGTGGATGTTTTGGTATTGGCTGTGATACTGAATGTTATTTGTGAAACATGTAGCAGCTGAATAAACGTGCAGAGAGATTAGGAGCTATTTCATTGTTCATATTGTAAGACTTGAAACTGTCATTTTACCTAAGTACAAATGCTTCCACTGGCCTATCTACTTACTAAAGTTAGCATTTATTAGCTATAAAATTTTTCCTTGGGTAATGATACTAGTCATTGTATTCTTGGAAAAAATGGTAAAAGAAATATATAACTCATTACATGATTGATTACAACACTGTAATGCATGCTTGAGTAATATAGATTATTTGCAGTACAAAGTCATTTTGTAAATTGAAGAAAGTTTGGGACAGAAAGTTTACGAGTGAAAATGAAGGAACACGAGGACCATCTTGATGTAATATTGTTGTTATCTTTAGTATAGATTTTGGGACCTAACTGAATCTGAAATGCAAAAGATATTTTATGCACAATATGTAATGATAGCAATGCGAAGACTTGGGCACTTTTATATCTGGACAGATATTAATAAGGTTCAGAGCCCTGGTCTTTGGATTTCATAGGGAGGGAGCCAACTCCTTTGAATTGTAAGGCATAAAGTACACCATGTTGGAAAAGAAGATAGGGATAGTTCTTGTATCATAAACAGTTATGCCTACTGTGCCAAGCACCCTTTTGAAACTTGGTTTATCACTTTATTGTGTCTGCTTGCAGTGGGAAAAATAATCAGTTCTTTTGAGTTACCTTCCTCATCTGCAGTTGCTTATATTACTTTTATCATTGAAGTTCTTTTTGGATAATCTAAAGATATTAATTGTGTGTATAATCAGGCTATATCTCTACCCTGAGAAACAATGTACGTTCCCGTGCCTGGGGTGCTGCAATTGGTTGTAGTTATAAAATTGAACGGTGCTGCATTGTTAAGGTAGTATCTAAGTCCCACTACCCTTTGAAATTTTTTCCCTTCAGGCTATATGATGTCTTGATTGCATCCTCACCTACTTTAGATTCTTATCATTTGACTTGTTTCACTGATTGTATTTCAAATAAAATGTCTTATTTCTTTTTCCTCTTTTTTTGGGGGAGAAGTTGCTGACTACTGTTCACATAAATGCTTCAGTTTTGGAGTTTACATAACATGTAAACTTTCTGATGTGAACAATATATTTGGGATGGAAATGTTGTTTGTGCTTATGTCCACATAAATATCTGTCTCTTCACAAGCATGTTAATTTTTGGTTGGACCAGATAAATATCATCAATATTAAAAACTTAATGGTAGTCCTGACTGTTTTTATTGCAATGGTCTTCAGAAAGGAGGTGGAACTTTTGATCTTGAACCTTGCCTCACACATACATCCACCATCGAGCCCACCCTTGCACCAGTTGCTGTTGAGCGGACAATGACTACCAGGGCTGCAGCTTCGGTTTGTCCAGCTTCTTATAATAAACAAACCTTTTTGCATTCAAAATTAAATTAATAAATTAATTTATGTTCTATTTTACCATCTTACTTGTGGCTATTGTTCTTCAGAATGCATTGCGGCAGCAAAGATATGTACGAGAAGTCACAATACAATACAACCTCTGCAATGAACCTTGGTATGCTATTTTTAGTTGGCAAAAACATAGACGCCTAGTTAGTGATATTTTGTAGTATTTGAAAATACCTCAGCTTTTAAAAATGCAATGCCGCTTTGGTTATAATATTTCCAAAGCTTCCTCATTTAGGTAGATGTAATTCTTCTATTTTGCAGTTTATCTTGTTTTTTTGGTAGTTATTGTTTATAATGATCATCAGGACCAAGTATAGTATAAGCATTGTTGCTGACAAGGGTCTAAAAAAGCCACTCTATACATCTGCTCGTTTGAAGAAGGGGGAAGTTCTGTATCTAGAGACACACTCATGCAGGTAACTTTTTACATGGAAATTCTTGTTGAAAATGAGTGATTTGTGTCAATTGTTGCAGGCTTTATATTTGAATTACTTGTTCAGACAAACAGTCTGCATTGGCTATCAAATGCCACATGCAACCGGAATGTTCTTAAAATTGTGAACTGAAGCAATATCGATCTGTCTTCTTTCAGTAATTGCTTCTTAATACCTGTTTGAGCAAAGTTTCATAGTTATTAGTGTTATTTCCTTCTATAATCATTGTTTTTCAATCCAAGTTTGCCTGTTTAACTTATGGAACTTGAAGGATCCATGATGATAGCATTGAAAGTATAGTCTGTTCCCATGGCCCTTTTGGTCACGTCATGAAGAGACTCTAATTATATTGAGTCAATTCTTTGTAGATATGAGCTTTGTTTTACTGGGGAGAAAATGGTCAAGGCTATGCTGACAAGTCAGTTGCATGACCCGGATATGGAAAAATCTCAAAATCACCATCCACATTCCACAAATGGTGACAAAGCTGATTCTGATAACGTCATGATTGATGTATTTCGCTGGTCTCGGTGTAAGAAGCCTCTACCCCAGAAAGTGATGCGCACAATTGGCATCCCTCTGCCTCTTGAACATGTGGAGGTATTTTCAAATCTCTATTTCATTTCTTTTCCTTTCCAATGGCATGCGATTGATGTTTCCCAGTTTCTGCTGTACGATGATAATTTACATTTCTTATTTAGGTGCTGGAGGAAAACCTTGACTGGGAAGATGTACAATGGTCGCAAACTGGTGTTTGGATTGCAGGAAAGGAATATACGCTTGCACGGGTCCATTTCTTGTCAATGAATTGAATTGATTAGCTCGAGGAAGATAGAAGAGGAAAATAGGGTATAGAAGGCTGAGGAGTACTATTATATTGTCATTTGAAAAATCGAGAATACGTAGTGCGAACTGTTTTATGTATTTGTTACAAAAAGATAGTCTTTTCGTGTAGCTAGAATATTTTGAAGTTTCATTTAATAAAAATGTTTTACATAGTTTATGTTCTTAGCTATGATGTTGTCAAGGAGCCTCGGCCTTCCATTGCTGTGGATGCCATCTTCAAATAGAACTTTTGTTGGCTTTCAACGGAGTTCAAATGAATGGCTAGAACCAATGTTGTCTCCATAATCCATTAAGGTAAAAACCTGGCCGGTGCAGCAAGGAATGAGACGTGTGTTCATATTATATACAGCAGTGATTAGATGAGCTTATTATTATTGCAACTTTCGTTAATCGTGGGGCGGCTACGCTCATTGTGAAGCTATGATCTAGGCACCATGGCTAGCAATGCAATTAGGCCACCGTAATCGTACTATATACATCCACAGCATTATCTGCATTTAACCCAAGCAACTTCCATAATTCCATTTCAACAAAAACTCTATTTGACAAGGATATGAAGAACCCATACAAAACTTCATCATACTCGCAATAAATTTTGAGCATCGATCTCAAACATAAAATCTAGTGTAAGGTGGTCATCAGTTCCAAGTCACATGGCCTAATGGCAACAAAGCCACAGTTACCACTTACTAGGATATGAAGATATGAAATTTCTGCAGCCAATAATCACCACTCATCCCATTTATTTAAGAAGTCATCCCACATTGCTGCAGCAATTGGAAAAAAAAAAAGTGCTCGGTTCTGCGTTCAAAATTGTGAATTGATAGGCTTAGAGTAACATAAGCATTAAGCACAATCAAATTACTAAGAATTAGTTCCCTTGCAATCTACTCAACTTACAAATATTTTTAACAAAAATAGAAAAGAAAAAAGAAAAAAATGTTTTCTCAAACAATTCGACTAGAGGAAATCCCACATTTACCCTGCAACCATGGCAATCTTTTTTCACTCGCAAGAGAGATGAAAACCTCCCGGGCATTGGGGTGGTCCTCAAACAAATCCAAAGTAAAAAAGTATATCCGTTCATCAACATCTTGCATCTCATCCAACACTTCGATGCACTTGCTTATAGAGAATCTGTCCTCACTCTTCATAATTGCACTAGCTCTCATCTTTGAAGCAGCAGCTATCTCCAGCATGGCATCCACAATAGCACCACCAGTAGCTTTCCTTCCTCTCTTCCGGCCACTGCCAGAACTAGATGGCACACCAGCTTGACGCTTGTGTCCATCCAACATGTTCACGTCATCTCCAGAGCCCGAATAGGCATCCTTGTCCACGTAAGTCATTGGCACTGCAACACCAATGCGCATGCTGGTCAGGTATCAAATTCACAATGCACAGCATAGCATAACAAGACACATAATAGAAACCAATAAAGAAAGCACATAGATATTCCAAACCCAATAAAAGGAAGTTTCCTATAACATAATCCCAAGAACTCAAATTCACACAAAAAAAAAAACTCAAACCCCCAATGGAAGGGAGAATCCTAAACACAAACATAGCCTACTAGAAGTAACAATAACTGGATAACACTAACTTTTTCATCTTACCTTGCAGTTTGTAGCAGAAACAATCTCAGCCGGAATCGAATTTCAAGGATGGGGTCATTGTTAGAGGTTTCCCCATTTTTTTCCCACTGAATATTGAGGTGATTCATATTCCTTCCACAACTTTATCAGTTATTGCATGCTAATGGAGGAATAGAAAGATATTTGTTTCTGATCTTTTCCATTCCATCAATAAGATCTACTACAACCAAAAAACCAAGGGACAGTGAAACAGAGTACCTTGAGACCTGCAAAATAAATTAAATAATTACTAAAAAATGGTATGCACTGTAAATACAAAAATCAAATGGTAACATAAAACAAAGTGTCAAACAAGAGACATTAACTTCTATCACCATGGTGGTTCAAGGCACAAGGTACCTAAAATCTGAAACAGATAACTTAGTGTCTAGCTTTCTATTTATATTTATTTTTATTGTTCATCTAAGGAGAATTCATTCAGACCAAGACAATCAAGAGATCCTAAAATGAAGAGAATAACTTACAGTTACCAGACTGTTTTCCATGGATGCTTAGAATGCCAATGAATTCGGGATGCTTCGGCCGATTTCCTCTGCTCTCATCTAATTCTTAGCCAATTCATATGGCAATGCCATTGCATTTTTCTGGTGCAGATGGAAAATAATAAAAGGAAAAAACTAACAAATATGAATGCCACCATTCCAAGTCCCAATACAAGAGCTTGATATTGATGACATGCATCAAACTGTGAGAACTTTTCCAGCCAAATATTCTCCCCCAAATATTATAAACAGCACGTATTTCCTTGCAATGTCTCTCGACAAAAAGTGATAATTAGAGCTTGCTTCCTAAGCAAGTCTTGATTCCCACTCAAAGTTGCTCTTGGATAATGCCACATCAATCAAATCTATAAATTTCACGGATTCATTGCAAATGAAACTGTTTGGTTATATCTATAATCTATTAAATTACTATTTACAAAAAAAAATCCAAATAGTCATAATTGTCTAGCAAGTACGAAAGGATGGACCAATAACAGCATGAAGGAGATCCCCACCTAGACCTGCACACAGTGGTGGTCTGAAGCTCTCAAACCCATTCCTCCATGCTGTGCTTCGCTGTCGAGGTTGTTTGCTTGGCCCCTCTCCCAAAATACAAGAGGCACACAACGAAGAGGAAGGAATACCAATGGTATCCCAATCCAAGAAGATGAATATCAATAAGGGAGTATGAAGCCGGGCAACTTGGCCTCTTTCACCCCCAACCAGTTTCTATATAAGAATTAATATTACAAGAATTTTTTCATAACCCAAATTTGTTAATTTAAAACATCTATTTAGATCTTAAAAGAAAGAAAAGTTAAGGAAATCAATTAGCAATTCCAGCTTAGAATAAAATGCATTTCAGTTCAATAAAATGGCTAGATAGGATCTATTTTGTTTGTAGACTTAACAATCTTGTATGGCAAAGATGAATTGAATACGATAAAACAAAGTGCCAAACAAGAGACTTCAATTTCTATCAACATGGTGCTTCAAGGCACAAGGTACCTAAAATCTGAAACACAGATAACATTGAGTCTAGCTTTCTGTCTATATTTATTTGTATTGTCCATCAAAGGAGAATTCATTCAAATCAAGATAATCAACATATCCTGAAATGAAGAGAATAACTTACAAGACAGTCTTTCATGGAGGCTTAGGAACTCTGATGAATTCGTGGATGCCTCAGCTGATTTCCTCTGCTCTCATCTGATTCTTAGCCAATTCATATGGCAATACCATTGCATTTTTGGTCATAGCAGATGGAAATAATAAAAGGAAAATAACTAACAAATATGAATGTAGAAACCAGAAATAGGAAGAACAGAAATGGAAGAAACTGTGCTATATTGCACTTGGTAGAGAATTGGCTCAGTAAGAAAATGCAGTACAAGAGAGAAAATGAGCACTATAGCAGCTCTACTCTCTCAAGTGCCTTGCCAATATTTTGCGTGCTGCACTATCCCCAATTCCCTTCCTATATATAGTGCTCACTCCCACACATGCACTTTCTGTTACATACTCACCTCACTACACGTCACTCCCCTCACACGTGCACATTCAGTTACACTCACCTCACAACACATTTCATGCTTCCACACCACCTTTCTCTCACTCATGATGCACTAATTACATTAGGGCCCAATATGCTTGGCCCAATTCCCAGGTTCCTATCATTCCATTCCAAGTCCCAATACAAGAGCCTGATATTGATGAAATGAATCAAACTCTGAGAACTTTTCCAGTCAATTATTCTCCCCCAAATATTTTCCTAAGCAAGTCTTGATTCCCGCTCAATCCTGCTCTTGGATAATGCAACATCAATCAAATGTATAAATTTCACATACTCATTGCAAATAAAACTATTTGGTTATATCTATAATCTATTTAATTACTTTTTACAAAAAAAATCCAAATAGTCATAATTGTCTAGCAAGTACCAAAGACAACCAAACCAGCAATGCTGCACAACATGAACGTAAACAATATTTACTATTTAGAGAAAATGAGAATGTCAGAGAAGGATGAAAAAATATTGTAGAACATAAGAAAAAAAATGATTATCAATAGCATCGCTCAAAAAATGGGAGGAAATCATCTACATCTAATACCCTGAATGTCAACTGCAACTAAGTGTTATACACAACACAACGGGTAAAGCCACAAAAAATAATACATTAAATAATGAATTAAGAAGTTAGATTCAAACAATCTTCTGCATGAATTCTTGAAATGCATTATCACCCTTATGAGTGGAGAAGTAGTTGGCAAGCAATTCTATGGTGGTAGCGTCTGCTGAAAAACCTTTGTCTTTCATTATCTGGAGGTATTTTGTTGACCTTGAAATATCATATCTTCGCAGCAAACCATGGACAAAGACATTATAAGTACACTCATTAGGCGGGCAACCTTCCTTTTCCATATTCTTCAGTAAATCTTCAGCATCATCCAGTAGTCCTTCCTTACACAGACCCTTAATCATTATTGAATAAGTATAAACATTACTTTTCAAGCCTTTTGCTAGCAAACAAGAGAAGAGTTCCCGTGCATCATTCAATTTTCCAACACTGCACATTCCATCGAGCACAATGTTGTAAACTTCAATATTAAGATCCAAATTAATCTTCTCCATTCCCCTAAACAGCGATATTGCATCAGAATAAAGATGGCATTTGAATAGGCCATCCAGTATAGTACCACAAGTTAGGAGATCGGGAAGTTGGTTGTATTCGTGCATTGTAAAGAACAATTCTTTTGCAGCTTGTGGTTTCCCCACTTTGCAGAACCCATCAATAAGAATAGTCCAAGTCACAACATCTGGATTCAATCCTTTACAAACCATTTCATCCAAGAGATTCATAGCCTTATTGATGTTCTTGATCTCACACCACCCATGGATTAATGAACTGTAAGTTACAATATCTGGTAAGCAGCCCTTGTGAACCATCAAATCAAATACTTTCATGGCCTCCTCCATTTGAATTTGCAGACAATAACCATCAATCATCGAGTTGTAGGTGACAACACTAGGCTCCTCTCCCATTCGAGCCATGAGACCAAGTATGGCTTTAGCATTTGAAGTGTTCCCCTCCTTGCAAAAGGCGTCCACTAAAATATTAAAAGTTTGCACATTTGGCATAATACCCTTTCGCATCATCCCATTCAGCAAAGAGGTAGCCTCTTTCCATTTGCCAAACTTACAAAGGCCTTGAATCAAGGAATTGTAAGGGCCAATATTAGGTCGAACACCTTTGCTAGTCATTTCCGTGAACAAACTCAATGCTTCAGATACCGACCCATCCTTGCAAAGACAATCCATAATCATGCTGTAAACTACAACATCCAGTTCGCAGTTTCTTTCACCCATCTTCTTTAGGTACCCAATGGCAGCACTTGTGTCTCCAATCTTACACAAACCATTAATAATTGTTCCAAAGGTGACAATGTCGGATTGATACCCCATATTTTCCATGTGGTGAGCTAACCATATAGCATGATCCACACTGCCTTCAAGACAAAGCCCATTAATGATGGTGGTAAAAGTCACCACATCTGGCTCCAAACCGATTTTGAACATCATCCCCATGACAGAGAAGGCGAAGGGTATGTGGTTCAATCGGCAAAGACAATTGATGACAATGTTGAAAGTAAACACATTAGGTTTGACACCTAAGAACAGCATGTGTTTGATTATAGAAATGGCTGTTGTGTAATGCTTCATCTTAGCAATGAAGCCAAGCAATAAGGTAAAGTCCTTAACAGATGGCAAAGGGTTCAATGCAACCATTTTGTGAAATAAATCCAAAGCAGAATCAACATCTTTGAGAGTCCTAATGCAATTTAGGAGGTGGGTTCTGTCCTTTATGGTATCACAAGCAGCAACAGTGGTGGAAGAATAAGGAGAACAAGAATGCGAGTGAAGAAGGAGGAAGGGTTTTGGATTAGAAATGGTGCCAATTTGCGTGTGTTGAAGAAGATGATGAGGAAACCAACGCACACAAGCATTTGTTGTTGTTCTTGGCAACATGGCAAGATGGATTGTTAAGAGAGAGAGCAAGCAAACACTGAAACGGAAGAAGAAATTAGGTTGTTCTTGCAGCAAAAAACAAGTGAGTGAGTTAGAGTATAATAAAATTGTATAATAAATATACATTACATATCTTATTATCACCAGTGACTTATTGAGCATGATAGTGCTTGTTAAGTCACATTTTCAATTTTTTATATTAATGTATAATAAATAAAGTTATAAATCTACATTATAAATCTTTGTGTCAAATATATAAAGAAGATATGAGAAGATAAGTAAAGATTCACCTTATATCCTTATCATGTGCATTATTAATTGCTACAAAAAAAAAAAAAGAGAAGCATAAACAACTCATCAGGAAGAAATATGAACAGCTTTAACACATACACAACCCCCTAAAAAAAAGAATTATATTAGCCGGCATATGCATACCAAGCAGAAGTAGCACAGAAGATATAAGTGAGATGATTTTTAAAAGTTTTACAATGTAATAACACCCATTTATTTAACATGATATATTTTACAATTTAATGCCTAAGAAGCTTATAGGTGCACTGTGGCAAGACAACATTAAAGAGTAGATTATTTATGTGGAGGTTATCAAAATAACCATAACCATGTAACAATGCATTGTTTGCATTGCCCATTGACATATAACTGTGGATACCTTCATGGAAAGTCTAATTGTATAATGAAGTATGGAGATAAACACCTATAACATCCAATCTTGAAAATTAGTCAAAGATGTTACAATCGAATAATTCACAAAAGTACAAAACAACTTCTTATATATCAAGGAATATACTCTATTTTTGCTTCATAATTTTCTTCTTTAGGACCTTTACCTTTATTGATGAAGATCTTTTGTGCTTATCAATCCTTACACAAATAGTAGATAAGGAACAACAGGGTTATTAATTCACAAATCAAAATCATAATTAGCAATGACAAAGAAAAATAATATATTGAAAAAGTGAAAATTTTCACTTGCCTTTAAGAAGAGAACGAAGTTACATTTGAGTGGCTTCCTTTCAAAACCATATTAGAAGATGAATGACATGTCTTCCTTATAGAAACAATTTTCAAATGAGGAAGAGGTATGAAATTAAAGTTTACAAATGACAAAAGGAATAGTATGATTTTTAACAGAGTTAAGGCAATGGGTTAAACATAGAGACAAACAACTGCACTCGTTCTAAAAAAAAAAAAACCGTACACATGGTAGTTAAATTTATAATGTTACGTTTTTAACCTTATTTATTGCTACTAAATAAATAATTGTAAGGACAATAATAGAAAAGAAAAATTAGACACCAAAAGTAAGGGCTATTTCCTTTATTAGGTTGTATAGATTAAATGTGATAAGTAGTCATTACTCATCCCACTCACTCATCACATTTAATAATGATAAAAGTGTATGTATGTTTATTGTACAATTTTATTATACATATAACATTATTCAAAATAATTTTACTATTTTAATACCTAACTTTTTCAAACACTTAACTTATTTTCTCTTAATCACTTCTCTCACTTACAGGAGAACACATGAAGTTCTACACCAAGTAAAAAGGCATTATTTTCCTCCCATCCAATTTGGCCACGTCAACATTGTGGGACAGTGAACTCATGATTTGTGGTCTTTTTGTTAATTTTAAGAGATTTTTCACGAGGAGTTATGACTGAGAACAGGAGAAGGGGAAGGAACACATGGGGACACATAGGAGAAGGGTAAATCATTCCATCATTACCTTCAATTGCATATTGCAAGGGAAGTTAGGGCGAGTTTGATAATACTCGTGCAATGGATGTTAAAACTTATGAAAACCATAAATTAATTATTTCCGTTCGGTAAATATAAAAATTGGGTATTTTTGTTTCCTACTTTTAAAAATTGAGATGCTTTTGAGAATATGTAATGCAGTGCTTTTCAGACTTCATATCTGCTTTTTAAAATTTAAAAAAATTAAAAAGGCTAATATAATCTTTAAATTTTAATAAAAAATAAACTTCATCATTCTATTAATTAAGGCTTTTAATTTATGATCCTTCCCTCAAAGATCCTCCCTCCATTTGTATGTCCATTATGGTCATTTTAAATTTTGAGATCAACTTTACAATTTATTTATCAAACACTATTTGTATGGCCTATGTTGTTGAGAGCAACTGTTGCATATTTTATTATAAACGGTGTTATTATGACTTTCTAAGAGTTGTTTTTTAGGAGTTCAAAAGTTCATCAGCTTTTTAAAGCCACAACAATACTAAATCAAGTCTTAGTGTTATTGGAACGAATATAAAAGAGTTGATGTCAATTTCATCAAATGGCAGGTAGAGGAGTTTGTCCTTTACAATTATATAATTAAATTTTTTTATCATTTATCAAAATAATTAAACACAATTAATATGTTTTATAATAATATTGATTTCAAAATTATTCAAACTATTATATGGTTTATAAATTTAAAATATGTCTTTTCTAAAAAAATTTGTCTCCCTAAATTTTTTTATCCAAAATGTTTTCTATAAAAAATCATTTTTCTCCAAATTTTTAGTTAATTCTTTCTCAAAAAATGCTTTTCTCTTCTTTCAAAAATAGTTTCCCAAGTTTTTTTTTGTGAAGATATTTTCTGGCTTCAAATTCCCATTTTTTTAATTTTTAAATTTTCTAACAATATATATAGGATTTAATTTCTATGTGCTAATAGTGTTAAAATTTGTTAACACATCATTCAATAATGTATTATCGCATAAGACATAATAATTAACTTTCACATCAACTATTTAAAAAGGTATTTAAATAAAATATTTTGATTGGATAATAATATAAAATGACTTTACACTATCGATATATTAAAATTAAACTTATATATATACACTTAATTTAAATACATTCACGGTATAAAACTTTTTTTACATATAGTAAATTGTTAGTGCATTACTATGTCATCTTTAAGATATGGATAACAAAATAAATTATACTGTAATTCCACAAAATAATAATTTTAGAAAATCATAAAATGAGTATAATATAAGATTTTAATGGGTTAACAAAACTTTCAAAATGTCCTTTTCTCCTTAAAAAATAAAACTCCAAAACAAGATAAAATCCTTGTCAACCTTTCCCTTCCCTTTTAAACCACAATAAAGTAAAGTAAGAAGATGTCGACTTAAAAAAAAAAAAGAAGCAAAAGCATGAATTTTTACCAGTAACACATAAGAATTGGATTATGGCAACTACTTGTACTATATTTTTTTTTTAATTGGGACAACTACCTGTACTATGAAACTAAGTTATAGATGCTTACTAATGGTTTGAGTATATAACATTTAACATAAAATAAAATAAAAAATGAGTTGATTCTAATGCTCGGAGTGCAAGACTTAAAAAACTTAAAAATTAGAGAGTAAACCCCATTTTAGTCTCATAAAAATATATCGAGTAATAAATTATACCATCAAAATTTAAAAATACTCTATTGGTCCTTCACCGTTAAAAAAAAGAGGTTCTTCCACTGACAACCTGAATTTGTCTCAAATTTTAAATGGTGAGGGATTTAAAAAGACGTTTAAATCCTAAGAGCCTAATTTGCACTTCAATATATTTTTGAAAGACCAAAATACGTATTAAGAAAGTTCGTAGTTAAGAGGATGATCACAATAACTGTTAGTTATAGGTTGCAAAACCATAAATTTAGGTAAAAACGAGCAAGGAATGAGATGTGTTCATAATCATATTAGATAGAACAGTGATTAGATGAGATTATTATTAAAACAACTTGCGTTAATCGTGGGGCAGCTAGGCTCATTGTGAAGCTATGATCTAGGCACCATGGCTAGCACTGTAATTAGGCCATCGTAATCGTAATATATACATCCACAGCATTATCTGCATTTAACCCGAGCAACTTCCATAATTCCATTTCAACAAAAAAAATTCTATTTGACAAGGATATGAAGAACCTATACAAAATTTCATGATACTCGCAATAAATTTTGAGCATCGATCTAAACATCAATTTAAGTCTAAGGTGGTCATCAGTTCCAAGTCACATGGCCTTATGGCAACAAAGCCACATAGTTACCACTTACCAGGATATGAAGATATGAAATTTCTGCAGCCAATAATCACCACTCATCCCATTTATTTAAGAAGTCATCCCACATTGCTGCAGTAATTGAATCCCGTAACGAGTATGCAAGTTGTTCTTGTATTGAAGAGAGCAACTGAACATCAGGAAGTTCGTCAGGGTCTGACAGTTCATCCACTGGTGGCCCCCCAACACCATTGAATAACCAGTCATTTCTATCTTCACGGCGGATGAAATTATGCAGAACACATGCAGCTATGACTATATCCCGTTGAATCTGAAACGAATACTGAGGAGCAAGTTTAAGGATTGGGAATCTAGCTTTCAACACATTAAATGACCTCAGGATAGCATTCCTCAGAAAACAGTGCCTGTGGTTGAACAGCTCCTTTGCATTTCTAGGTAACTGACTAGCACCTCTATACTCATAATGCTGGTACCGTATCCCTTGAAAAGGAGCAATAAACCCTCCTGTATTCAAGTATCCCAAGTCAACAAGGTAATACTTTCCTGAGACACAAATCCAAAGGAAATAAATAGATTAAGTTATTACTAATGTAATGTATAACAAGGACAGATAATGAACCCAAACTACAGATAAAATACTATCAAACCTTCAGGTATTTGAGGGAAATTCTGATCTGGGTCATCAAGGACTGCCCTTAACATGCGTGAGTCTGTGACAGAACCTTCCCAACCAGGATAAATGAATATAAACTGTAGGTCGAATGTGCAAGCTGCCAGTACATTCTGAGATAGGATACCTTTCTTATTGCGGAATCAGACTGATCTTTGGCTGGAACATGTGCAGGAATTTGCATACCATCAATTACTCCAATACAATCCTGAAATGATATAAGGGGGCAGGGGAAAGGTCAGTAAACCAGCAGCACAAGTAGGAAAACACCAGAGACGACTTGAATTGAATAGAGGGTAGCAAGGGAAAGAAGCGCAAAGATCATCAGAACCTTGAAATATGGGTAAAATCTGGTACTGTTGAGAATTTCCAGAGGTGTGGTGAGCGTAGGAGGCTGCAAGACTTCACGCGACAGCGACTTAATAGCCTTCAATACATTATTAAAATGTCGGCTAATGGTTTCACCAGAGTGCTGAAACCGCTCTTGAATCACTCTGTTGCGTTCATTATGGCCAATGATGTTTAAAAATATTGCTAGCTGTTCCTCTATCATTACACCAGCTGTATCACGCAACATGGCTCTTTGGCGGAGAATGTCACACAACTTGTGAAATACATGCTGGTCCATCCGCAACATTGCCCGACAGTAGTCATCATGGCCATTCAGCACTTCAGTCATAAATTCGCATCTCCTAGGTGATAGACAACGAGAAGGCTGCTTGGTTAGACTGCTATAGTAATAGTAGCCAGCAGCAGCCGCAACTAGTTCCATCTCATCCAGTTCTATGTCAATATCATCCATGGTGATTGGTGCATCTGTAAAGATAAACTTCAAGGTTACAAATGGTGCAAGATAACATATCTTTCTGATATACCTAGTTCATAGCTTTAGAAGGCATTCTAATCATGCATAAAACAAGTCAAAAACTAGTTTGGATAAAAAAAAGTGCTCGGTTTTGCATTCAAAATTCCGAATTGATAAGCTTAGAGCAACATAAGCAATAAGCACATAATCAAATCACTCACTAACAATTAGTTCCCTTGCAATCTAGTCAACTGTACAAAACTATGAGACTATTTTTAACAAAAAGAGAAAAGAAAAAAAAAAGTTTTCTCAAACAATTCAACTGGAGGAAACCCCATATTTGCCCTGCAATGATGGCAATCTCTTGTCACCCTTAAGAGACGAAAACCTCATGGCATTGGGTGGTCCTCAAACAAATCCAAAGCAAGAAAGTATATCCGTTCATCAACACCTTGTATCTCATCCAACAATTTGATGCACTTGCTTATAGAGAATCTGTTCTCACTCTTCATAATTGCACTAGCCCTCATCTTTGAAGCAGCAGCTATCTCCAGCATGGCATCCACAATAGCACCACCAGTAGCTTTCCTTCCTCTCTTCCGGCCACCACCGGAGCTAGATGGCACACCAGCCTGACGCTTGTGTCCATCCAACATGTTCACATCATCTCCAGAGCCTGAAGATGCATCCTCATCCACGTAAGTCATTGGCACTGCAACACCAATGTTAATGCTCCTCAGCTCAGGTATCAATTTCACAATGCAAATTGCAAAGCACAGCATAACAAGACAATGCATAGCAACCAACAAACATCACACAGAGAAATTCCAAACCCAATAAAAGAAAGATTCCTAAAGCACCAATAACCCAAAGAAATCAAATTCACAAAGATAATAACAACACTCTAAACCCCAATGAAGGGAAGAATCCTAAAACACAAACAGTAAGCCCCGCAATCCCAAAGATTCAAATTCCCAAATAATAGTAATAATAAAATTTTGCAAAACAATGGGCTTTCTTATGTACCCGCAATTTTATGTATAGTAAAGGTAACTAGTAGCAGTGAGTAACCAATATGAAGCCACATACTCTATTTATTATAAAAAAACTACAAAATATAAAAATAAACATATTATGTGGAATCAATGCTAAATATTAAACACTCTTAATGTGTATTGAGGCATACATTACAACAATTAAGGCCAACGAAGAAACCTCCATACAGAATAGAAAATTATACAGCGTCAGAATGCAAAACGTTTGAAATATTCGATCTTTACGTTGGATTGACATGCAATTGTGACAAAGGAAAAAGGAACAAAAACAACGTACCGTGCGGCAGAGTGCCAATGGTGTCGGAATCCTTCGCTATATGGAGTGAGGGAAATAACGGTGCTTAGAAATTGTGGTATTTTATGTTGATTGGAATGTGGGGTTTGGAAGAAGAAGCGCAATTTGGACGCGAATGAAGAGATTAATGGAATTAAAAACAGTAACTGTTGAAACCCTAAACACGATGGATTCAAGAAGAAGGTGATATCAGAATCCCCTAAAACCTCTAGTCAAGTTTAAAACGCATCGGTTCCACTCACTTGTACACTGTAGTGGTGTGTGTTTTTTCTTTTCTTTTTCTTTTTTCCCTTTTTTTGAATTTATTTTTTATTTTAAAACCAAAGTCCTACTAGAATATTTTTTTTATTATAAGAAATTTTGCACCAAATTTTTCTGCCTACGAATCAACAAGAACTAGCATAACAATTAAAAATCAAAGCCACATTTTGAAGTAAAACATATATCCAATTAAATTTGTAATTAGATTTTATAATTAAAAAATATAAATAAATTCTTATAATTTCGAAAATGTTTTTTTTAGATTTTTCAAACGGAATCTCTGAATTAGTAATTCCAACTCACAATTCAGGTTAAGAACTAAATTGAAAAAATTATGAGATTTATATTTTTAATCCATAAGGATCTATTTATAATTAAAACAAAATATGGTTTGATTTAACCAATATTATAACTTGGTGCGCATAATCTCATAGATTAATCTCATAGATTTAGGATTTGAAGCAAGTGAAATTCTTTCAAGTCTTTTGTTTTATACAAGAAAAAAACAATGATGCTTATTAGTTTGTGAATATAATTGAATTTTGCATTTTATGCATTTAAATTATAAACACAATTGTTTTTTCAAAAATTGTATTTTAAATCAATGATATATATATGATAAAAGTAACTACTTACTAATTATCTAAGGGTCATTAATCTCCATATGGGTTGTTGATTGGGATTATTCAATAATATGGATTTGAGAGTGATATTATGGGAGTGCGGAGAACATAATCTGGCACCAAGCGAGAAATTGGAAAACATAATTTTTTTATTTTATTTTTTTCAACTAGAAAACTTGCACAATGTGAGATTTTGAAATTTTTTTAAAAATATTAAAATATTTATCTCGCATGGTGCGAGATGTTAAGACATATTGAAATATTTAAAAAGTTTGTCTATATAAGTTTGTGTTGAAATATCGAAGCAATCACGTTAGATGAGAAAACACAGAAAGCACTCTCATTGTGAGCATGTGGTTGCGAGAGAAAAAAAATGAGAGATTTGCTTTTGCATTCTTCATCACAGAGAGCATTCACATGCATCATTCTTTCTTTTTTTTTGTCTAAGTTTCATTTTCTTACCTATACTTAGTTTATTTTATGTTAATAATTTGAAAAAAAAAAGTCATTAGTTTCTTTGTTAAATAGAACATAGTATTAGTAAGAAAAAAATGAGTTTTTTTTTCTAATCCTATTTTTTAGTCAAATAGAATATTATTTCTTTGTCTAAGTTTTTTTTTTTGTTGGTCTTCTTCTTCGTCTTTATTTGATCAGTAATTTTTATACTACTAGTTAAGAAAAAAGGATAAAAATGCATATCAATGCAAATATAATAGTATATTTCAATGGCAATATTATTACAGACGAGTGTTGGTACATTTATTTGTGAGAATCCAACATATTTTTTTATTCCATATATTATGTCATTTTCAGAGCTAGAAAGTGGACTTTGTCAGTGCATAGATTTTGGGACACCTAAGACAATGGAAAAAATAACTTATAGGTGTCTAGTCTTAATTTTTGGTAGGTTCACACATTTTCAAGTAGTTTCAATAAGCGACAATGACCACATGCAACAAATGTTTCAAACATATCATGAGAACAAATTTCTCCATCGAATTTTATGTTGATTTTAAGGAAACTACTCTTGTTGATCATGAAGTTGACAATGAGGATGAAGAGTCTTAGCCAAACACTTATCCAGGAAGGCGGGGTAGAATGGGAAGAAAACAACGAGGAATATGGAAATAGTGATGATGATGATGATGATATTGATGATATTGGTTTTAATGATGAAGCACACGATGAGCATGTACCAAACACAATTTGTGGTTTGCATCCATTTGGAGCCATCTTTCATGCGTTCTTTAAATTTTGAAGCTATGTATACACCCGAGTTTACGTAATGTGTTGGTATTGTATTTGCAATTTGCTTATTTTTATTTACTTAGTTTTAGTTTTTTATATTTTATTTTTGCTTATTTTTTATTTAGAATTATTGTTAATTTAGTTGAGTTTTAGTCTTTTATAACTTCTTTTTGCTTATTTTTATTTAGTTAGTTTTAGTTTTTTATATTTTATTTTTACTTATTTTTTATTTAGAATTATTGTTAATTTATATGAGTGTTAGTCTTTTATAACTTCTGTTCACATATTTTTATTTAGTTAGTTTTAGTTTTTTATATTTTATTTTTGCTTATTTTTTATTTAGAATTATTGTTAATTTAGTTGACTTTTAGTGTTTTATAACTTCTTTTTGCTTATTTTTATTTAGTTATTTTTCATTTTTTATATTTTATTTTTTTTATTTAGAATAATTGTTAATTTAGTTGAATTTTAGATGTTTATAACTTTTGTTTGCTTTTTTTTATTTAGTTAGTTTTAGTTTTTTATATTTTATTTTTCCTAATTTTTATTTAGAATACTTGTTAATTTAGTTGAATTTTAGATTTTTATAACTTCTGTTTGCTTTTTTTTATTTAGCTAGTTTTAGTTTTTTATATTTTATTTTTCCTTATTTTATTTTTTATTTGTTATTTCATATTGTGTTTTGTATGTGTTCCTGTTCAGAATGGTAAATTGTGTATTGGAATGCAATTTAGCGAAGACAACTGTTATACATGCAATTAAGAAGTATAACATATTACAAGGCGTGGATTATAAAGTGTATGAGTCAGAACCAATGCCATTTTATGCTAAATGCATATGCTATGGAGCAGGTTGTCAATGGCTTGCTAAGGCCACCTTAGGAAGAATAAATACTTTGGGAAATTAGAAGGTACAATAGCCCACATACTTGCATTGATGAAAGAATTATCGAGGATCACACAAAATTAGATTCTAACACAATTGCAGAACTTATAAGCCCATGGAGAATAACCGTCTTTTTAGATTAAATTTGTGATTCAGAGATTAAATCCCATACGGATAAATGTGATACCGAAAACCATGGATGGCAAAACAAAAGGCAATTGAAAAAATTTTTAGTCAATGGGAAGCCTCGTATGAAGCTTTGCCGCAATAGTGTGTAGCGATGTGTGATGCTATCAGAGGTACAGTTGTTTAGATATCCTGCGAGGTCGTACGTGGAGCTAGTCAGGATGTTCGAATATTTCGCCGGGTGTTTTGGAGTTTTGGGCCCTGTATCAAAGCATTCAAACATTGCAAAAAACTTGTGCAGGTTGATGAAACACAATTGTATGGAAAATACAAAGGGGCTCTATTGGTGGCAGTTGCCCAAGACGGCAATCAGAACATATTTTCAATTGCTTTTGCTATTGTTGAGGGTGAGATTGCAGATGCCTACATTTTTTTCTCCATCATTTACGCAAAAAATAGTGACCCAAGATGGGGTTGGTATTATTTCTTCGTCATGAGTCAATAAATGCAACAATAAGATGTAATGGTGCATGGGAACCTCCAAGAGCATTCCACAGGTATTGCATAAGGCACATTGGTTCCAATTTCTTGAGGAGATTCAAGGCACCTTATCTACATAAATTGGTCATCAACATGGGTAAGTTACATTTTAGTCTTAATTGTGAATTGATATATCTGAATGCAAATTGAGAAAATAATATGTTAAACATGTTGTGTTTTGCAGGTACTTGAGAACTAAGCATCAATTCAATATTAATTATAATCGGGTACGGGAAGGGGAGATAGATATATAGCCTGGCTTGATGAAATCCCACGAGAAAAATGGCTTTTAGCATATGATGGTGGATATCGATGGGTCACATGACCACAAACTTAGTTGAGTGCATGAACTCTGATTAAAAGGGGCATGCGGTCTTCCCATTACAGCTTTGGTTCAGAGAAACCTACTTCATTGGCTGAGTTGTTTACAAGGAAACTCAGATGCATTTGCACGTAAAATAGCTGGACAAATTTTCTGATACTATGTCTCCTCGACTTTAAGCAAACAAGTAGGCTTCTCAAAACCTCCGTATCACTAAGCTGAGACAATCTCAGACTTTCCAAGTTCAAGATCCATCTAGCAAGAAGCATATAGAGTTGATTTTAGGCAAAGGCTTTGTGATTGTGGCGACTTCTAGTAGATTGTTATCTATGTTGTCATGTGAGGGCCTACTACAATTTCTTAAAGGTTACCTGGCATACTTATGTTGACAATGTCTATACGATTGATGGAATTTTGAAAGTGTATCAGAAGGGGTTTGGGGTTGTAGGGAATGAAAGTACATGGCGACGATATCGAGGTGTAAGAGTTTGTCCTAACCCTTTGATGAAGTGCACAACAAAAGGTCGCCCTATATCAACCCGTTTCCTGAATGAAATGGACTCGCGTAAAATGCAGGGACCTCGACAATGCGATCTTTATAGAGGTGAGGGTCATAGCCGCAGTAGATGTCCACATGCTCCTGGGCCTAGCTCGTAATGATTTCTTCTGATGTTTGTAATAGCTTGTTAGTGAAGCTTGCTAGTTTGTCTTTGTGTTATTTTAGTAATGTTTTCTTTTGATGTTTGTAATAGCTTGTTAGTGAAGCTTCATGTTATTTTAGTAATGTTTTTTCTTCTTATGTTTGTAATAGCTTGGACTCTTCTGATGTTTGTAATAGCTTGTTAGTGAAGCTTGATGTTATTTTAGTCATGTTTTCTTCAGATGTTTGTAATAGATGTTTCAAGCCTTCACGTTATATATAAATGTGTGATGTGAAATTTGAAAATAAAAAAATATTAATACAACAACCATTTTTATAATTATGGACAAATAACAATATTCACATTACATCAAACCACAAAAATGTACATATTATACAAAAATGATAAAATAGGAATACTAATGACTATCTTCATAACAACAGAAATATTTATTTATTTAAAATATTTTTACCTCATAGTAAGGGGAGGAGCTAACTTCTTTTGTATTATTGTGTGAAGCACGATCTAGCCCATGATAAAGTGCGAGAGACACGTTGAGCCCCAACTATACAACCCAATATGTTCCAAATTTTCAAACAATGACAGGAACTTTTCCATGCACCATGCTTGTGCTTTTATTCGAATTAAGAAATGACTCAACATAGATAAGATATAGCCATGGGCATGGCATGCTATCCACTCTATAGTATTATATGCAAGTTAATTTAAATGAATTGCAAGCCAATCAAATTTTATTTCACCAGCAACAACATCAGCGGTCTGGCGACCACCAAGTAGTTGCTCACACATATTCCTAATTACTTCTAGTTGCCGTTAGTGCTTCCAATAACCGGTAAACCTTCAATACGAAGCCCAAGCATAATCGTGACATCCTCTAGTGTAATTGAACACTCTCCGCAAGGAAAGTAAAATGTGTGTGTTTTTGGCCTCCATCTTTCAACTAATGTGCTTATAAGATATTTATTTATTCCCATTTGACAAATCCGCCCAACATAGTGAAACCTAGCTTGCTGAAGATGCTCATGTATATGCACTATGGGTGGTTCCATGAATAAATGACAAGGCTTCAACAATTCCCTCTCCTGTAACAAACAATAATTTTTTCAGTAGTTAATAATAAAATAAGAAAATGGTTCCTAATAAAATAACAATTCCCTTTCCTATAATTATGTTTTCAATTTAATATTATTATACAATTAACACACAAAATCTATATTAAAAAAACTAACCCGTAGAGTAAACTATTTTTAAATAATAGAATGTAATGGAGGGAATGAGTGAGTTTAGTATAATTCAATATGTAATAAATAAAAAATTTAGACACAATTCAAATTAAACACTAAAGTTAATTCTTGATTATTTTGACAAAAAATAAAAATGAACTTACAATATTTTGACGAACTTTTACTGATACATGCTCACTAGAAATTATTGTGTTATCAACGACATTTTTCCTCTTCACTACTTTTTTTTTGGTAAGCCTCACTACACTACACTCACGAGCACAGACTTGCATGAAAGATGAAGAAAACACAACCAAATCTTCGATCTTGATCCTCGCCTTTTCTTCACTCTTTTGATATCTCTCCAGGTTGCATTCACTTATATAGGCGGGCAAGCGAAGCATAATGCATGGACATTTTTAGCAAGAATCTTGCGTGCTTATGCACACTATGGAGGGGACATTGGCTGTGTCACGGAAGGCGCCGCGTGGCTCACATGCAAGAGAAGGACCACGCGCGGGGGCGCTAAAATCTCGCATCATGCGCGATTTTTAGGTCCTCAGGAGCTGCGCGTGCCGCAATGAGAGGGGACCACGCAGCTCCTGAAGCTCGCACCATGCGAGATTTTGAGGGCGAATAACTCTACGCCACGCGCCTAGTGCTGACATGATCAGAGTTTGCTTCATGTGTTATACGGTGTGAAAACGGTTAATCATGAGTTTAGTTGATATAATCTCGCAATATGCGAGATTATAAACCCATACCTGGATGTAATTTTCTTTCTAATCTCATATCATGGCAATTTAGTCTTCTAACCTCCATATTAAAATCAATTTTCCATTATCTAAACCACGTCAAAAAAACTATCTAAATAATTCAATTTTAATACATTATTATTAACAAATATTTTATATAATTATATTTAAAAATTTTAAAATCAATTATATCATCATCACATAATAATTATTTTTAGTGTTAAACTCATTTGGATTTAATTGGAATGAACTATCAGTGTACAATAGTTTTACACAATCATTCAATTATGTAATAACACATTAGCAAATATAGTTATTTTTCATTTTCACTACTTGAAAATTGACGATATAAAACTCTCTTATACTATCAATGCATCAAAACTAACCTAAACTCATTTACACATACCAATATCTTCATACTAAAAAATAAGAATTTTTTATGGAATTTAGAGAAAATAAGTTTACAGGAGGAGCAAAAAAAAATCAATTTTAATACGTTAGTATTAATAAATATTTTATATAGTTATATTTTAAATTTTTACAATCAATTATATCATCATCCCATAATAATTATTTTCAGTGTTAAATTTATTTGGATTTAATTGGAATAAACTATCAATGTAAAATAATTTTACACAATCATTTAATTATATAATAACGTATTAATAAATATAATTATTTTTCATTTTCACTACTTAAAAAATGACGATCATCGGTGCATAAAATACTAACCTAAACTCATTTACACATACCATTGTTTTCATACTAGAAAATAAGGTTTTTTAGGAATTTATGGGACGTTTAAACCTTTAATGAGATAAAATTAAATTGAATTCTTATGTTTGAATGAACGAATAAATTAAATAATTGAATTTAATTTCTTAATTTGAATGAGTATAAAAATAAATGAATTTAATTATTTTTACTATTTTATCCTTTATTAATAGATTAAAAACAAAATATTATATTCAGTTAACTTATTTTATATTTTTATTTATTAAAATTTAATTCCTACAATAAATTACATTTCTTTAAATCTGATTTCATTTATTCACTTAAATTACTTTCAAAACATATAATTCAATTCAATAGATTCAAAATTGAATTTCAAAGTTTCCAGACGCACGAGAAAATAAGTTTACTGGAACAGCAGAAAAAATAGTACAGAAGAAACCAACTCGCTCATCGAATCAGTCACGCGATTGATACAAGAAGTAGCTAGCTAGTAGCTGCAACTGCTCCACTATTCTAATCTCCAAACACAAACCTTAATCTTTTCGAATTGAAGCACACAACATAATACGATGTCGTTTCTCCCAAAACCGCCCAACAAAACCCTTTATTCCTTTTCCATCCTCCGCCGATTCTCCACCGCCACTAACTCCGCCGCCGCCAAGCCCTTCCCGGACGCCCCCACCGCTGCCTACTACGACGAACTCGCCTTCGCCGCCGGCACCTCGGGTGACCCCCACTCGCTCCGCGACCTCCTCAACAAGCGCTTCCAAGACGGCATCTTCACCACCAGGAACACCTTCTCCTTCATCACCAACACCACCTTCTCCCCTTCCTCATCGACGACGTCGTTCGAACCCTCTCCACTCTCAATCCCGGCCCCACGCGCAAGGCCTCCTTCGAATCCCTCCTCACGCGCCTCTGCAAGCTCCAGCGCGTCGACCACGCGCTAGGCGTCATTGATATCATGGCGCGTGACGACTCATCCGGCTACCGCCTCAGCGCGTCCACCTTCTTCCCCGTCCTCAGCCACCTCACGCGCCGGGCATCCCTCGAACACGCGCGGCGCGTTGTGGATTTCATGGGCACGCGGGGGTGCGTCTGGACCTCACGTCCTACAACTACTTCCTCATGGCGCACTGCGCCGCCGGAGAATTGGAGGCGGCGGCCGGAGTTTTGAGGGAGATGGAGCAGGAGGGGCTGTCGGCGGACGCGCGTACGTTCGACGCGCTTGTGCTTGGCGCGTGTAAGGTTGGGAGGGTGGAGGGTGCTATGGTGCTAGTGACGAGGATGGTGGATGATGGAGTGCCAATGTTGTATTCAACTCATATGTATGTGATTGGTGGGTTGTTGAAGATGATGTGTTTTGATCAAGCTGTGAGGTATGTGTGGGGATTTGGTGGGAAGAATAAGAGTTTGGATGCTGAGATTTTTGGGTGTTTGGCTAGCAAGCTTGTGGGGTTGGAGAGGTTTAAGGAGGCAATGTTTGTTTTGGAGGAAATGAACCAAAGGGGTTTGCCAATGGGTCATAAGCTGAGGAAATTTTATGAGAAGAATGCTAATAAAGGAGGGAAGAGTAGTGGTTGATGACTTGGTGGTGTGGAGTTTTTGTCTGTCCAATTTTGAGAGGGTGAATGTGTTTGTTCAAGTTGTTCATGACTCAATTTTTTTGATGTTGAGAAAATGAAGAAGTTATGGTTTGTCAGGTTAGTTCAAAGGTTTTTTATTGAGAATTGATATTCATGTGGAACGCAAAGGTTGATGTTTGTGGTTTCAGTTCCATAATGATTTAGGAGATTAGTGATGATAGTCACACAATTACTTGACAATACTTTGCATTACTATTTTAGTATTACTACTTGTAGGAGAAACTATAGGGTATCTATCCAAACCAGCCAAATGATGTTATTGTTCAGAGTTGGAAGCAGTATAGTTGTCCTGCAGGCTGCAATAGTTTTGATTGCTTATCAACTCATGTTTCTAGCATAGTATGGCTGAATTTAAAGTGACATTCATGAGTCATTAGAACCATTGTGGAAATAAGAAGAACTTTACTCAGATTCATTATTCTTTCGCCAATATGATGGCTTTAACTCTTGAAAGTATGAGCCCCCTGGCTACAAGCTACTTTTGAATACAATGAGAGTTCTCTCTCTCTCTCTCTCTCTCTCAGTTTTGAAACAAGTGTTTTTCCTATTGGGATAATACATGTCAGATTGACAAGTTTGTAGATTTTGTGACTTAGCATGTTTGGTTTTGATTTTAGAATCCAAAACCATGATTTGGGCAAAAGCTATATCAGACAAGCTTCTACTCAACCATGATTTGAAACTGTCCAAAATTTAACCAAACATGTTATTTTGAGTGCTGCGAGATAAAGCATAGATTTATTTATCTCGGATGTTAAAACAAATATTGTTATCATTATTTACCGGTTTGAAGATTGTGTATATAACAGTATAAGGGTGTATGTTTCAGAAGTTTCCTCTTTCCTAGTTCTAATGCAAGGTTCAGTTCATTTTTTTAACGGGAGAGAGAGAGAGAGAGAGAGGAGGGGGGGGGGATTGTTATCTTTTGATATCTTTCCTTGTTCTAAGCAAGTTGGATGTTGAGTTAATGTTATGAAATTAGTTTATTTCCATATGAAGAAAGCTTGGTGCTCTTTTATTTATATATTTAGTTTTTGTTTGATTCTAAGAAAAATTTAATTTGAAATGATTTAATTGTTTTTAAATGAGGATTTTGATTTGATTTGATTTGTGAAAACATGAGTTTGATTTAAAAGGATATGTTTGAAAGATGTTTAAAAATGTTTGAATTGTTTAAAAAATATTTTTAGAATGAAAGAACGACTTAAAGTGTGTTAAATCTTTAATTTTTGAATTTCTGGAATTGATGTAATTGATTATCCTATCGTGTAATCGATTACCCTATCAAGTAATTCTGTGCGTCTTATGTTTTGTGTAATTTAAATGCTTGCGACTTATGCACTGTATAATTCTACCTGTCTTGGACGACTTATGTTTTATACTATGAGCCATAAATCGTGTAACAGCTTGTATGATTTATGTACAAAGATTTAAATGGTGCCATCTTTATATGACTTATGTATAAAAAAAATGAATATATTTCAAGTTATGTATAAAAAAGGACATATAAATATGACTTATGTATAGGAAAAAAAGATATCTTTGCATGACTTATGTATAAAAAAAGACATATAAAAAAAGGAGATTTGTATGACTTGTGTATAAAAAAAGGACATATTTTGATTTTTCACCAAATCAGGGCAAATGTAAATTTTATTATTTTTTTAATTTTATATCAGCAAAAAAAACCCTTCATTCACCCGAGATTATTTAAAACAAAATTTGACATTGTTTTGGTAAAGACAAGTTGATATTTTAAGGAAACTGTTTTAAGTCACGTGAATTAAAAGATATGATCAACAGTAAGCAAGAAACAAAATGAACTAGTGTGTAAAATTATCGGAGTAAAAAATTGGCGATGCATTAAATTTTAATATAATTATTTTTTGATCAATTTAATGAGACAGAAATATCATGCGTTTTCAATTCGCCTTTAGTAGTGATTTGTTATTTCACAGTAAACCTTAGCTAAGGTTAGTAATTTGACTTTTTTGGTATATCCTAATTACCTAACTTTTTCACACTAATCCATTTATTAAGGTAATGTTATTTGTATTTATAAATTATTACATTATATCAATATTACTATCAATAGGGTATGTGACCCATATGAGGTGAGTAATATTCATCTAATAATGAATAAGAGTGTGTCAATATAATATCTCATAATTTATAAATATAAATAATATTACTCTATTATAGCTTAATAGTAATTTAACCATGAAATAGAAAGCACCCCTCATAACTTAAACTTTTCCTCATCCCATGGAGGGTAAGGGAAAGTAATTTCCAATGTCAAAAAAGTGGATTTATTTTAACATTTTGAAGGAAAGATTCCATCAAATTTTAGGATAAAATATGATTCTCGCTCATCAAGTATTTACATAAATACTTATAGAGAAACTTTGTTTCGTTCAAGGAAGTTCAATTAAAAAAGCTACCGCTATTATCATAATGTTATCAGAAAATATTAAAACATTATAAAAAGAATCACTTAGTAAAAGACGAGTTAAAAAAAAAAATTAGGCTCCCAGTGATATTCACTTGCCACTAATAATATTAGAATTGTTATTTATACTTATTGTGTGTGAAATATCATATCAAATTACATATCATCCATCATTATATAGATCTCATTCAAGTAAGATCTACACTCCATTTAATGATGGATAAAGTGTGAGTCAATGATATTTAATGATACACATAACATTTTGCATAATATTATAACTCAGTTTCCTCACACGTGTATAAAATTTGTGATAATATTTCTGTCAGAAAGTGCGCAATATTCCTCTCATTGCATACTGAATTCATTGGGTTAGCAAACATATGGGCGCCACTTAGTGCTAAGCGCACTCCGAATCTGATTCCAATGTATGTGCAAGTTCACCTCCCTTTCACAGGAGTATTTTTATAGTTGATACTCCACTATTGAGCTGCCATATTAATTCGATTCTGAGCCTTCGTGAACAGAATATGGAATGAAATCAGTGGCAGATTCAGAAACCTTCAGTAATGAGGCAAAGATATTACATAAATATAAGATGTTCATATAACTTTTATTTTAATATGGGGTTAAATTTAATAATATGCTGATATATATATAAAAGATTTTTACAACTTTGGTGGGGGCATAAGCCCCCTGTTCTGTACAAGTAGATCCCTCCCTAAATGGAATGTCTTTCTTTTGGGATATATGCTTGACATTTTTTGTTTTCTGCACGTTTTTCTAACATCTCTATTCAAGCAACATTAAGATGGTCTTAATTTTTAGTTTATGTTTGATTCAAGAAATAATGAAAATGTGAAGAATGAGAATGTAAAATGAAGCGATATAATTAGATTATATGTACTATATTTATTGTCATTTCTTAGCTATCCAATATAGCCTTACTTTCTAATGGTGGTTCACAAATCGTAATTTCGTAATATATGAAATTCTTCTTGGGTAGAAAGAGTTGTGAATTAAGACTAATTAACAGAGGTTATTATTCCCTTTGAAAACTTTAGGCTCTAAAGTCTAAACTTCTAAAACATTGCAAATATATAAGCATAGCATCAACCAACATAATGTCCCAAACTAATACAGATACAAATAATAAGAAACCAAAGAAGCTAGAATGGCACAAAGAAAGATTAACTACAGATAACTAGATAACCAAGAAACAATGAGGGGCTAATTATATTCTCAATATATCTCAAATCAATTCTATACATCAGTTATTGCCTGCAAAAGTGGAACAATTCCTAATCAAACTTCCTAAAGCTACTCTAATCTGACGTGAAAAATGGTCAAAATTCTAGGCCTGAGATAGAATTCCCAGCAAAGCCATTCTAACATCAATCAAACTTTTATACAGATCTTTTACTCTTCCCTCTATAACCTCAAGCCTGTCCTCCAACTCCCTGCAGCTTCTCTTTAGTCTCTCAACAGCAGATTCAACCACTTCCTTTTCCCTTCTACCCCTCATCTGCTCCTTCAACTCCCTAGCAGTATTCACTGTCTGCTGCAACTCAATCATCATCATCAAAGACACACATTTCCCCTTCTCAGCACTTCCATCTGCTTGCTTTGCAAACTCTAGCAACAACCTCAACCATGAAGAACTAGTAGGCTGAGAATACTTCATCAAGGGAAGCTCATTTTTGGAATCAAAAGACAATGCAAGTTCAAGAAACCTGCACCCCATTAAGGCCATTGCCTTAGAATCACACACAATCTCACTGAACACTGTCTCATGGCCTACTAGTCTTTGCCTCAACATTCTCCTCAAGCAAGATTCACGCTTCTCCATTGCTTTGCAACTCTTTTCAATGTCATGGCATGAATCCAAATGGTCCAATGCACGTGCTGTTGCCATGCAATTTGGCTTGGCACCCCCAACATCAAGCAAGTGTGCAACCACTCTCAATGAGTCCACATACTTCTTCATGTGGCCTATTTTGTCCACATAGTAATTGCAAGCATCAAGAATGTCGATGTTGTTCTCTAGGTAATCTTCCATAGCTCCATGGTCGACATCATTATTGCAAGAAATGTTGGCAAGTGAATCCAATGCAATTTTTTGGGTTGCGATGGCCGCATCAAGCAATTGAACCAACCCAAGTTCACCACTAGTGCCTAGTGACTGAAGGGTGTCTAGCTCCGCAGCGAGTTCTCGGTCAAATGGGACGCCACCGGCGATGGGGCCACTGCAGCCGGTGCCGGCCTTGGCTGAATCCGCCGAAAGGAGATTTTCCTTAGGATGGCTGATGGTGATTTCATGGTGTCCGCTGTTTGTATGGCTTTAACAAAGTTTAGGACACATTTACATGACCAATTTGGGGGTGCAACTTTGGGTCATATATAAAGCCACACTAGTGAGACACGTGTCTAAATTGCATCGAGCATAAACTATGTAAGGTTTATTATATAGTCATGAAAAAAAAAATGGTGGATGTCATATATAGGACCCACCTAATTGAAAGCTGTGCCCTCAAGATTAGATAATAGATAATGGGATTATGGCCGTCTCTCAAATTAACTATACGCAATTTTTAACTATAACTCGTAAGTGCAAAAAAAAAAAAAGTAATCATGGACATAAAAAAAAGAAGAGAAAAAGAAGAGAGAAGAATCTCATTCACATTCACATTCGCAACAAAAAGCATTTCACAGGCACTAACCTCTCTCTTCATTCTTAAGATTGTGAGAGAGAACACCTTCTATTGTCTTTGATTATTGGTGAAACAAATTATTGGGACGTGTTAATTTTTGCCGAGACAAAAGAGTGAGCTGTAATAAGGTTCGCGGTTCAACTAGGAAGTGCCACATGTCGACCTTGGGACCCACCAAGTTTAAGCTTATATGGCATTGCTGCTTCCAATTATTGGGGCAACCTTCGCAAAATTGGGACAGAAAAACGGCTGCCGTCTAGGTTGAGTCGCCGCGGCCCATCCATGGAAGGACTCATCACTCCCTCGCCTCATGCATGTTACTATTATTTTCTCACAAATTTGATGAAATATTCAGTACCTTCTTTTTTTATAAAGACTATCATTCATTAACAATGACCCTAGTCCTTGGAGATGAGGAAGTAAATTGAAATATTAAAAGTCAAAAATTGATAATTATTGTGAAACAGAGAGAGTAGTATTTACATTAGTGAATGATATTCCATATATCGGCTGTTGAGAAAACATTTTCCATTTTGTTAGATCCATGTTGATCACAAAATACCAAACACCTCGTAATTAACAAATTAAAGAATTACAACTAGAAATTTCTTTCAGCTTAATTAGTAATTGCACTTTAGGAAACTTTGATTGACTATTTACTCCGTGACTCTAAGCTAACACATTGAAATATGGTATCGAGTAATAATATAATGAACCAAACATAATATCCTCGCTGGAATGGTAGGCACAGAACAAACGCCTCACAGATTGTTGAAATTAAATGATCAATCAAGCAACAAATATTTTCCCTATAGTAGAGACTAAAAATACTCTAGTAGACAGAAAAATAAAATAAAGACACTAATTTTTAAAAAGAGGGAACAATCCATAAGGAAAAATCTTCCACTATGATTAATGGGAATACAATCCTAACCAATCAATAAATATTTACCAATGGAATAAACCATATAACTCACAGAAGATAAATTAAACAGAACAACATTAAATTTTCATGATAAACTTAGTAATTATAAACAACACTGCCCTTTCTCTTTCTCTTCGCGCGGCACTGTTTCACATTCTTCTTCCTGTAACTTAACGTCACTTTCTTTAACTTTTCCTTTTTATTTCCTTTTTTTTTTCCTTTTCTTTTTCTTTTTTTTTTAAATTGTTGGGCCCAATGAAGAGGGAAGCCCACCAACACAGATGAATATTAAATAGCGGAACTGTTGCATGTTGCAGGATTAGGTTGGGACATCATCGACCTAAATCTTTGAAAGCGATTTGCGGAACATATCATATACAAAAAGGAGTTGCTGAATATGCTGAAGGGATGGCCTTGAATAAGGCTGCTTTGGAAATGAAACAATTCAGACACTTCTTCTATTCGTAACCCCTCCACATGGCATGCACCACGAATCCAACACTTGCTTATGTTGTCCCTCTTGTAGGCCAACTTTAAAATCAACTATATTTTATCCTTTGAAACATATATTGTTTCTGCTTGCTTCTTCTCGTGGAGAATTTTTTATATTTTGAATGTTATGCATATAGCTAGGCTGGCACACTGAATTCTTAAGTAAAAGCGTTCAAATTTCAAAGTCTTCAATTCTCTGACAAAGTAACAATCGTTCATTTGGTTTTTGATCAGAGTCTAAAAGCACACTGAATTAGTTTTTTTCGCTTAGTTCAGGGCTTATCTCTCTGTTTTACTTTTCTAAAGAAATATAACTTGTAATTTTTTTATAAGCTATGTTTGATGTATAAAATTTTTTTATAATAACTTTATAGTAAAATGGCACATGGACCCTATATTTGTTTTGTCTTCATGTGCCTCTATGTGCTAGAGGTGTAAAATTGTTGCAAAGAAATCTTATTTAATAATATTTCTCAGCTGCATATAGTGCTGTGAAGATAAATCTCACTGCTTTTCTTTTTTAGGAAAAAAGAAAAAGAAAAGTGTTTTATTATCAATATTAATTTGACAGTACTGCTCTAAATGTTCAGCAAAGTGATCAAGTCTTTGGTTTCTAATTTTTAATGTTCTCATATTCTAATGAATATCTAATGACAACATTATTGAGTGATCGTAACCTTCTTTCTTTCTTTACTTATTTCTTACTTTTGTTCTTTTCTGCAATGATTAGTCTGTCCACGGATTAAAATACTTGATTTAAATACTAACATAGCTGTCTACCAAAAAAATACTAAAATCACTAATGTGGCCCAATACATAATTAGCAGATGAACGAAAGGTCTACATTTTTTATATCTGCTTCTTTTTCTCAATAAGATACGTGATCATTGTGTTGCACCATCATATACAATTATCTTTGTATGTATCTTACTACTTAATTTAGCTTTTCAGGTAAAGCAAATCTTGATTAGCTGCATACAGGTATTAGACTATCAAGCCACACGTAGCATCAGTAACAACTATGAATAAATCTATTGGATTATTGAAATCAAATTTAAGCTGTGCAACACAAAAGGTTACTCTAGTGGTTTTCTTTTATTATTATTATTTTATAAAAAATTAACTCAGAGATTATTCATCTCCTCATTTTCATGAAGAACTATGCATCATGCATTCAACATAAACTAACTTTGAATTAAAAGAGAAAAAAAAAAACTAAAATTAATGCTAAGGAAAAAGATGAAAAAGAAAAGCATGATGTGAAATTATCCTTAGATAGCAGTTTTACTTATTATTTTTTCCTTCTATCCCCTTGAAAAATAACTGGTGATAATTGTTGAAGGAAAATCAACCTACTTATGCGACGGGACAAGTAACAAGAACATAATAATTCATTGCATGTGTATCATTATGGAAGTCATAGTGCCTTGGAAGTACAACAATCGGTACAGCGTTATTGACCGACCTTTTTCTTGATACATTATTGTGCTAGTCTTTACTATGTCTAATGCATGCATGCATATGATTTTCTTGCTTTTTTCTTTTTCAAAAAAACAAAAAAAGTTTCACACACTTTGGATCTGATTTAGGATCTCAACTCCATCTGCAAGAGATACAGGCATAATGGAAATTATATTCATCTGCGGACCTAACCTGCAACCTTGTGTTTCAGTACCCTTTTGCTTTTGTGCCCTATTAGAGAACAACACACTTTAGTAGTTTAGTGGTACCATTTACCAATACGTGTAAGATTCCTCATATTGGATATGTACTTTATATGCACGAATTGAAAAGAGAAAGGTAGGCATATAAAAAGGTGGTTGCTCGGCAAATATTATTTTCATATATACTTCCTTGGTGAACAACAATTTGGTATAAAGTGAAAAATAGATAACAAAAAATACTGCAAAGTATCTAACAGTAACAGAATCATATTCATAAGATAACTTCTGAAAGAAACTCAGGGATGGATGTATACATTAATGTTGAGAACAATTCCATTATTTATATTTTTAATAAGGAGGGGCTAGAGATAAACTGCTTTGCTACTTAATCGACAAATTTCTTCACAGTAACTGGAAGCACATGAGATCAAGTTCTGCTTTACAAAACAGAGTTTATTCTCATTGTACAAACCTAAACTAAGAAAAAAACATCTATAAGCTAATTTTAAACATCATGTAGCAAAAGATAACACGAAAACAGAACTAGAAACAGTGAAACTGTATTAACTACTTATATAATTAATAAAAGGCAAATGATGTGTCTTCCTTCAGAAGTGAAATCATAGGTTAAATCCATTTGTGAGAGTATGCACACTGCACATATATATAACTATAATTTGTCTTAGTTTTATCAATAGCCAACTCCATTTAGTATTCTTTCTGCTTATTGCTTAATATATCTCGGTACCTCAATATAAAAAGTTGCATGACTCACACGTGTTGGAAATTCTGGACTCTCAAATTTGGGTTCAATCAAGAGAGAGAGACAAGTAATGAGATGAGACTCTGATATACTACTATTGAGGTTCATTATTGAGAGTTTGTGTGTTTGAAACAAAGATTCCATAAGATCTATTAAAGATAGTCCATTATTTGAAATACTATAAAATTAATCATTTAAAATTATGCAATGGGCCTGCCGTACAATAAAATGTACAGTATCCTGGATGCCTATATGTGTATTTTGAATTTGCTAACTTTTGACCCCAAAAAAAACTAAAACCCTAAGTTAGTACCTAGGTTTATAATTGGGATAAATTAATCCCTTAGATTTAAAAAATATTATATTAATTCCTTAAATTTTATAAAAGGGACAAATTAGTTCATCTGTAAAATTATCATATAAATTGTGTCTAACTTATTTATGCGTACTATTAACTTGTTTACATGTACTGTAACATTCATGGTGGACCCTAATTGTTTCACTTCTAAATGAAATTGTTTAGAATTTTTTTTTTATCTACTATCTCTGCTAAAAAAAATATTTTGATTCTAAGTTGGAATTTATTCTATGCAAAATAGAAAATGGCAAGTTATAACTAATTTGAAAATTAACAGGACACGTAAGTAAGTTAGCAAAATATATGACATTTCTGTTAATAATTCAGACAATAATTTGAAAGAGGAACTTATCTCCTTTTATAATATTTAAGGGATTAATATAAAATTTTTTAAATTTGAACTAATTTATCCTTATTATAAATACTAACTTGAGGGTTTTAGTAAAAAGAAAAAAATTGCTAACTGATGGCAAATTGGCGATTAACAATTAAGTGAACCATTGATCTTCTTTGTGGTATTACAGTCAGTGGCAAAAAGCTAATTAATAAATTTAAAATAGTGTCACACTTGCAACCGGCTTTTAGTTCCCTGACAAACTGACACCTTTTGGGGGGCACAAAAGAGTGATCCGCCGCTGGGAGGCAAAAACTGAAACACACTTCACACGAGACATTTCAGTCTAAATGACTAATGTTGCAACGATTGGACTTAGAATTTTTTTGCCCCCTGAAAATAAGGCCAGCCTACGCTGTTGAATTAAGTTAGCAAGCATATGACTCGTTCAGACCTCGATTATCTGATTGGTTATTCAGTTTAAAAGAAAGTATGTATACCACATTTGGTAAGATTTTTCAAGTGAACTATTTCAGTGTCGCATGTTTGCAACTAGATTTATTTTTAATAGAAAAGTTTGCTTTTGAATAGTGTTGATAGTTTCTTTTGCCTGCTCTTTTTTTCGCCTCTTCTCAAAGCAAATCCCATTTGGCCTGATCAATGTGCTTTCCTCTCTCAACACCAGGCAAAATAAGTTCAGCTACAATCAGTAAGTATATATGGCTTAAAGTTGAAAAAGTTTGGCTAAATGCTTAATAATTTAAACACACCTGGTAAACATGGCTAAATGTCTTGCATAAAAAGGGCATTTAAAACCCTGTAATTCAATTCTTATTTTATAAAGGAATTGAATTAAATTTCATGTTTTGAAAGCAACTTAGTGAAGAAATTGAAATCACATGAGAATTGAAATTCAACAAAACTAAGGAATTGAAATCAGAGCCAAATAGATGTGATTTGGTGTGGAAATTGAATTTCAACAAATAAAAATATCAAAATAACTTTACTTTAATATAATGTTTTATTTCTAACCTATTAATGAAAGATAAAATAGTAAAAATAATTAAATTAATTTATTTTGGACTCATTTCAAATCAAGGAATTGAATTTAATTATTTATTTATTACTATTTCAAATATAAGAATTCAATTTCATCTCATTAAGATTTTCAAACGTAATAGTATACCTTACTTTGCCCGTCATACCACAGCCTTGGCCATGTTATGATATGGGACACTGTCAGTGTTTATAGCCCCTCTTTGGTTCGCCACTCTTGATCTTTAAAAAAGAGTTTTCTTTTCTTTTTTGGATTTCTGTTTGTGATTTCTCAATGATATTTGCTTCCCATTCATCGAGCTTTCTTTCTCTCTTCTGATAAAAAATGTAATCTTTTATTATAAAATTTGAAGTGAATTTGATGCAAGGGTACTTATTCACTTAATTTTCGTCTTAGACACTATAATCTGGCGAAATTTGGCGATGTGTTTTTTTCTTAAGTGCGCAACTGAAGGACTATTATCTTTTGGATCCTACGCACAAGTCAGTGGTACCCCTCATCCAAGAGTAGCAGAGTTTATTATGCCCTTTTGTATCCACCTGAGAAGGATTAAGGACATGCATTACATGAAAGCTCCAAATCCAACTATAATATGCGAACTCTAACTAAACAAACTTACATTTTGGTGAGTAAGCCATCAAACACAGCCTACTAGAAATAACAACAACTGAACAACAATAACTGTTTCATCTTACCTTGCAGTTTGTACCGGAATCCGAATTTCAAGAATGGGGTCATTGTTAGAGGTTTCACCATTTTTTTTTTCACTGAATATTGAGGTGATTCATATTCCTTCCACAACTTTATCAGGTATTGCAAGCTATGCCGCCTTCATAAACAACATAAGATACTTCTGCTTTACCTGAACTACCAGAAATTACATATAATGGAAATGCTAATGAAGGAATAGAAAGATATCCGTTTCTAATCTTTTCCATTCCATCAATAAGATCTACTAGAAGACAAAAGACCTAGGGACAGTGAAACAGAGTACCTTGAGACCTGCAAAATAAATGAAACGATAATAAGTAATTACTCAAAAAAAATGGGATGCACCGTAAATACAAAAAATCAAATGGTAGCATAAAACAAAGTGTTAAAAAAGAGACATTAACTTCTTCACCATGGTGCTTCAAGGCACAAGGTACCTAAAATCTGAAACACAGATAACTTGGTGTCTAGCTTTCTATTTATATTTATTTTTATTGTTCATCAGAGGAGAATTCATTCAGATCAAGACAATCAAGAGCTCCTAAAATGAAGAGAATAACTTACAAGACTGTTTTTCATGGAGGCTTAGGAACGCTGATGAATTCGTGGATGCTTTGGCTGATTTCCTCTGCTCTCATCTGACTCTTAGCCATTTCATATGGCAATACCATTGCATTTTTGGTCATAGCAGATGGAAAATAATAAAAGGAATAAAAACTAACAAATATGAAGGTGACCATTCCAAGTCCCAATATAAAAGCTTGATATTGATGAAATGAATCAAACTCTGAAAACTTTTCCAGCCAAATATTCTCCCCCAAATATTATAAACAGCATGTTCTTCCTTGCAATGTCTCTTGAAAAAATGTGATAATTAGATCTGGCTTCCTAAGCAAGTCTTGATTCCTGCTCACTCTTGCTCTTGGATAATGCCACATCGATCAAATCTATAAATTTCATGTATTCATTGCAAATGAAACTATTTGGTTATATCTATAATATAGTAAAATAATTTTTACAAAAAAAATCCAAATAGTCATAATTGCCTAGCAAGTACCAAAGACGACCAAGTTAGCAACGCTGCACAACATGAACGTAAATAGCAGTATTTACTATCTAGAGAAAATGAGAATGTTGGAAAAGGATGAAAAAATATTGTAGAACATAAGGAGAAAAAAATTATAATCAATAGCATCACTCAAAAGATAAGAGGAAATCATCTACATATAATACCCTGAAAGCCAACTGCAACCAAGCTTTGTATAATATACACAACACAATGGGTAAAGCCACAAAAAATAACACAGTAAATAATGAATTAACAAGTTAGATTCAAATAATCTTCTGCATTTGAAAATCATTATCACCCTTATGAGCAGAGAAGTAGTTGATAAGCAATTCTATGGTGGTAGCATCTGCTGAAAAACCTTTGTCTTTCATTATTTGGAGATATTTTGTTGACCTTGAAATATCACATCTTCGCAGCAAACCATGGACAAAGACATTATAAGTACATTCATCAGGCAGGCAGCCATCCTCTTCCATATTCTTCGGTAAATCTTCAGCATCATCCAGTAGCCCTTCCTTACATACACCTTTAATCATTATGTTATAAGTATAACAATCAATTTTCAATCCTTTTGCTGACAGACAAGAAAGAGTTCTCGTGCATCATTCAGTTTTCCAGCACTGCACATTCCATCAAGCACAATATTGTAAATCAAGATCCAAATTAACCTTCTCCATTCCCCTACACAATGATATTGCATCAGAATAAAGAAGGCATTTGAATAGGCCATCCAGTATAGCAGCACAGGTCTGGAGATTGGGAAGTTGGCCGTATTCGTGCATTGTAAAGAACAATTCTTTTGCAGCTTCCTGTTTTCCCACTTTGCAGAACCCATCAATAAGAATAGTCCAAGTCACAACATTTGGATTTAATCCTTGACTAACCATTTCATCCAAGAGATTCATAGCCTTACTGATGTTCTTGATCTCACACCACCCATGGATCAATGAACTATAAGTTACAATATCTGGTAAGCATCCCTTATGAACCATCAAATCAAATACTTTCATGGCATCCTCCATTCGATTTTGCAAACAATAGCCATCAATCATCGAGCTATATATGACAACATCAGGCTCCTCCCCTATTCGAGCCATGAGACCAAGTATGGCTTTAGCACTTGAAGTCTTCCCCTCCCTGCAAAAGGCATCCACTAAAATGCTAAAAGTTTGCACATTTGGCATAATACCCTTTCGCATCATCTCATTCATTAAGGATGCAGCCTCCTTCCATCTACCGAAGTTACAAAGGCCATGAATCAAGCAATTGTAAGTGACAATATTAGGTTGAGGACCTTTCCTAGTCATTTCCGCGAACAAATTCAGAGCCTCAGATACCAACCCATCCTTGCAAAGACCATCCATAATTGTGTTGTAAACAACAACAACATTTGGTTCGCAGCTTCTTCCATCCATCTTCTTTAGGTACCCAATGGCAGCACTTGTGTCTCCAATCTTACACAAACCATTAATAATTGTTCCAAAGGTGACAATGTCGGATTGATACCCCATATTTTCCATGTGGTGAGCTAACACATTGCCTTCAAGACAAAGCCCATTAATGATGGTGGTAAAAGTCACCACATCTGGCTCCAAACCGATTTTGAGCATCATCCCCATGACAGAGAAGCCAAAGGGCGTGTGGTTCAAACGGCAGAGACAATTGATGACAATGTTGAAAGTAAACACATCAGGTTTGACACCTAAGAACAGCATGTGTTTGATTATAGAAATGGCTGTTGTGTAATGCTTCATCTTAGCAATGAAGCCAAGCAACAAGGTAAAGTCCTTAACAGATGGCAAAGGGTTCAATGTAACCATTTTGCGAAATAAATCCAAAGCAGAATCAACATCTTTGAGAGTCCTAATGCAATTTACGAGGTGGGCTCCGTCCCTTATGTCATTACAAGCCGCAGCAGAGGTGGAAGAATAAGGAGAACAAGAAAGAGAGCGAAGAAGAAGGAAGGGTTTGGGATTAGACATGGTACAAATTTGTATGCGTTGAAGAAGATGATGAGGAAACCAACGCACACGAGCATATGCTGTTCTCGGCAACATGGCAAGATGGATTGTTAGAGAGAAAGAGAGCAAACAAACACTGAAACGGAAGGCCAAACAGAGTTAGGTTTGTCCATGGAGAAAACCTTGTGGGCAGTTAGCTCTTGTAGCAAAAATGCATTCCCAAGTCAACATTGTGGGACAGTGAAATCATGATTTCTGGTCTTTTTATGAATGAGAGATTTGTGTTTCAATTGTTGCAAACTTTATATTTGAATTACTTTTTCAAAAAAAGGGTCTGCATTAGCTATCAAATGCCACATGCAACCGGAATGTCCTTAAAATTGTGAACTGAAGCAATATCGATCTGTCTGCTTTCAGTAATTGCTTTTTAATACCCGTTTGAGCAAAGTTTCATAGTTATTAGTATTATTTCCTTATATAATCATTGTTTTTCAATCCAAGTTTGCCTGTTTAACTTATGGAACCTGAAGGATCCATGATGATAGCATTGAAAGTATAGTCTGTTCTCATGGCCCTTTTGGTCACGTCATGAAGAGACTGTAATTATATTGAGTCAATTCTTTGTGGATATGAGCTTTGTTTTACTGGAGAGAAAATGGTCAAGGCTATGCCAGCAAGTCAGTTGCATGACCCAGATATGGAAAAATCGAAAAATCACCATCCACATTCCACAAATGGTGACAGCTGATTCCGATAATGTCATGATTGATGTATTTCGCAGGTCTCGTTGTAAGAAGCCTCAACCGCACAAATGATGTATTTAGCTATGATGTTGTCAAGGAGACTCTGCCTCCCATTGCTGTGGATGCCATCTTCAAATAGAACTTTTGTTGGCTTTTAACGGAGTTCAAATGAATGGCTAGAACCAATGTTGTATCCACAATCCATTAAGGTAAAAACGTTGCCGGTGCAGCGAGGAATGAGATGTGTGTTCATATTATACACAACAGTGATTAGATGAGCTTATTATTATTATTACAACTTTCGTTAATCGTGGGGCAGCTAGGCTCATTGTGAAGCTATGACCTTGGCACCATGGCTAGCACTGTAATTAGGCCCACCGTAATCGTAATATATACATCCACAGCATTATCTGCATTTAACCCAAGCAACTTCCATAATTCCATTTCAACCAAAAAAAAATTCTGTTTGACAAGGATATGAAGAACCTATACAAAATTTCATGATACTCGCAATAAATTTTGAGCATCCATCTTGTTAAGTGTAATATCATATTAGTTGTAGTTTGTTATAGATCAAAATGTAATAACTACCTTTCCCGCTTCTTTCTGTAATAGCTTACTCTAGAAGCTAGCCACTTGTGCTCATGTATATATATACTCAGTGTAATATCTTACTCAAGTTAGTTAATCACATTATCATAACTTCACACTTTCTTCCTCTCTCTCTCTCTCTCTCTCTCTAACTGTCATGGCATGGTTTCTTGAACTCTTTCATGGTATCCAGAGCTTCATAGCTGCGAAGCCCCGATCCTGGCCTGAAACTTCCACCACCTCCGCCATGAACAGCCACAACTCAGACTTCTCCTCCTTCAAGCAACAATGACACCAGCGATGCTCGTTCTCCCACTCCTCCTCTCTCAACACACACAACAATGGCTACTCCTCTATCTCAAGTAAACTTCTCGCATCCTCTCACAATCAAACTGGATGAGAAGAACTTCATTCTGTGGAAACGTCAAGTTTTGGCCAACATCAAAGGTCACAATCTGCATCATTACATAGATCCGACAGGAAAACGACCTCCAAAATTTGCTTCAACCTCTGATCGACGCGAAGGCAAGATCTCTAAGCATTCACTCTATGGGAGAGACAAGATCAACTACTCATGTCATGGATGCTAGCCTCAATAACAGATTCAATGCTCACTCTGTAGTTGAATGCGATCACTCATGGCAGTTATGGCACAAATTGGAAGAGTACTTTGCAACTCATACACGAGCAAGGATTCAGCAACTAGATCTAAACTTCGATCTATAACAAAAGGTTCTGCAACAATCACTGAATATATTCTACGCATTAAAGCTCTAATCAATGCACTTGTATCCATTGGATCTACTATATCAAAGGAAGAACATATTCACATCATCCTTGGTGGCTTGCCTTCTGAGTACCAAATGTTTTTGACATCAATCTCTACTTTGTGCTGAACCATGCACAATTACTCAACTTGAATCCTATCTGTTAGTTCATGAAGCTCAATTAGACAAACTGAATTCAGTTCACAACCTCCTCTGATGCAAGCACACCTAGCTAATCCTATCGCAAGCTTCTCAAAATTTCAACAACTTCAGAGGTAATTTTCGAGGAAATTATCGTGGTGGTTTTCGTGGCCGTGGCGGCGATCTGGTGGCCGACATCGTGCCGTGGTGGCCGTTCAATGGAGGTAGATCATCACTCACTTGTCAACTTTGCAACAAACCAGGTCATGCTTCATTCAATTGCTGGCACCATTTTGACCAAAATTACCAACCCACACCACCTCCTCCTCCTCCCATATGCTAACCTCTCAACCACCTCCTCTCCTTTCTCCGCTATCCCTCAACAACTCAACCTATACTACCTACACCACCTCACACTCACTCATCAACTTACGCTCCAGCTGCCTTAGTAGCAACACCTGAATCCGTAGTTGACGCGCATGGTATCCGTTCCGTGCAAGTCATCATGTCACACCAGCCTATAATAACCTCATGCAAGCTTCACAGGACCAAGGCACCGAACAACTTCATGTTGGAAGTGGCCAAGGTCTGTGTATTGCTCACATAGGTCACTCCAATGTCACTCCATCACATGCATCTCACCATCACTTAGCATTGCATAACTTATTACATGTTCCTCACATCACCAAAAACTTAGTTAGTGTTCAAAAGTTTGCTCAAGATAACAATGTCTATTTTGAGTTTCATCCATCTCATTGCTTTGTTAAATCTCAGGACAAGAATGAAGTCCTCCTTCAAGGAATTGCAAGATAATAAAGGGCTGTATCGGTTTGTCTCATTTCCCTTGCAACATCCGTCCTCAAATAAGAAATTTCAATTTTCTGCTAATACATATCATAGCTCCATTTGCTTAACACTGCATCTATAGCCCTGCATCTTATGCCACTTGGCATAGTAGACTAGGACATGCTTCCACTCCAGTTGTATCTTCAATTCTAAATCATTGTAATATACCACTTAATAATAAAGAAAGAACTCATCAAACTTGTGTGAAGCATGCTGCCTTGGTAAGAGTCACAGACTTCCATCCTTTTCATCCACTTCCACATATCACACACCACTTGAGCTAGTCTTTACAGATCTATGGGGTCCTGCTCCTATAACTAGTTCTCATCATTTTAAATATTACACAGCCTTTATCAATGCCTTTTCAAGGTTTACTTGGGTTTATTTTCTCAAAACAAAAGACCAAGCCCTTCTGCATTTTTACAATTCAAAGCTAATGCTGAACTTCAACTAGGACATCCCATTAAATCCATTCAATCTATTGGGGAGGTGAATACAGATCATTCACTTCCTATCTCACAACTCATGGCATCAATCATAGGGTCATTTGTCCACACACACACTACCAAAATGGCACTGTTGAAAGAAAGCATCGCACCTGACAGAAACACCACTCACACTTCTAGCTCATTCATCCTTACCATTACATTTTTGGGATGAAGCCATTGCTACTGCCACATATATCATCAATAGAATTCCCTCATCTGATCTTAAACACCCCTCACCTCTTGAAACCCTCTTCAATAAACAGCCTTACTATAGCTTCTTCGAGTGTGCATGTTACCCTCTCCTTAGACCATACAATCAGCACAAATTCGATTTTCACTCATCTCCTTGCACTTTCCTTGGATACACCCCCAACATAAAGGTTACAAGCGTTTGTCTACTAATGGCAGAATTTACATTTCAAAAGATGTCCTATTTGATGAAACCAAATTTCCTTTCAAGTTGACTCAATCTACCAGCTCACCTACACCCTCAAACCCACCTATCTCTGTTCCTCTCAGCCTGCAACCATCCATTGATCATACTCACCCTTCCTCCTCCACCACTCCTTCCTCATCACCTGAACCTTCAATCCAGCCACCTTCGCCACTCTCTACCTCTCAGCCTATCCCAGCATCTCAACCAACACTACCTTCAGTCACTAATCAACCTACTAACCTAAACACTCACCCTATGCAAACTAGATCCAAATCAGGAATTTTTAAACCCAAACACCCTCCCTCTACCTTTCTAACAACCACTGAACCAACTACTCCAGCTTAAGCAATGACTTTTCCTCAATGGCTGCTCCATGACAGAAGAGTATGATGCACTCCTTCGAAACCAAACCTGGTCACTTGTTCCTTTGCCACCAGGGAGGGCCAATTGGCTATAAATGGGTCTTTAAATAAAACAAAATCCTGATGGAACAATTCATAAGTACAAGGCTAGGTTAGTAGCCAAGGGATTCCACCAACAAATTGGCTTTGACTATTCAGAAACTTTTTCCCCAGGAGTAAAACTAGCCACAATTCGTGTCATTCTCACCCTAGCTCTCTCTCAAAGAAGGAGCATTAAACAACTTGATGTCAACAATGCTTTCCTCAATGGCATTCTTCAAGAGGAAGTGTACATGTGTCAACCTGAAGGCTTCACAAAAGGAGAACCTAATCTGGTTTGCAAATTGCATAAAGCTCTCTATGGCCTAAAACAGGCACCTCAGGCATGGTTTGAACGACTAGGAACAACACTGGACCATCTTGGGTTCACTAGCAGGAAATGTGATCCCTCACTGTTTATTCACTCTCACAATGGTCATCACACCTATGTCTTGGTCTATGTTGATGATATTATCATCATTGGTTCCTCTTCTAAAACAATCATGTCTAATTGCCAAACTTCATGCTCAATTTGCACTTAAAGACCTGGACTGGACATTACTTTCTTGGAATAGAAGTCAACACTCTCAAAGATGGCTCACTCCATTTGTCTTAGCAAAAGTACATTGAGACCTGAAATAAAACCAAAATGAATAAAGCTCGAGGCATTGGCACCCCTATGGTTTCTAGTCTCAAACTTTCTAAACATGGGGCAGAACTTATGAGTGATCCATCTCTTTATAGGTCAATTGTGGGGGCTTTACAATATGCTACTATAACAAGGCCAGAAATTGCATATTGTGTTAACAAAGCTTGCCAATTCATGGCTCAGCCTTTAGACTCTCATTGGAGAGAGGAAAGAGGATACTGCGATATCTTGCCGGAAGCCCACAAGTTGGTCTTCATCTGACTCAACCCACTTAGCCTCTTGGGCTAAGAGAATTTTGTGATGCGGATTGGGCGCGACATTGATGAAGGCGGTTCACATCAGGTTCATGTATATTTCTAGGCCCAAACCTGGTCTTATGGTGGTCCAAAAAGCAACCTACAGGAGCTAATCGATACTGAAGAGAGTATAGAAGCTTGGCTAATCGCCGAGATGACGTGGTTACACCCCTATTTCATGAACTCCACATACCCTTGCAAGACCGTTATATATTGTGACAATCTCAGGACAGGAATGCTAGCTTACAATCCTGACTTCACTCTAGAACAAAGCACATGGAATTAAATCTTTTCTTTGTAAGGGATAAAGTCATTCAAGGACAACTCCTAGTGGCTCATATTCCTTCATCTGAGCAACCTGAGACTTACTGACCAAGGCAATATCAAGCAGCAAATTCAACTACCTGAGAGGCTTACTAGGAGTCAAAGATCTGAAGACTTTGGCAGATGAACCTAGCTCCAATTGAAGGGGAATATTAAGTGTAATATCAGATTAGTTGCAGTTTGTTATAGATCAAAATGTAATAACTACCTTTCCCGCTTCTTTCTGTAATAGCTTACTCTAGAAGCTAGCCACTTGTGCTCATGTATATATATACTCAATGTAATATCTTACTCAAGTTGGTTAATCACATTATCATCACTTCAATCACACTTTCTTCCTTTCTCTCTCTCTCTAACTGTCATGGCATGGTTTCTTGAACTCTTTCACATCTAAACATCAATTCTAGTGTAAGGTGGTCATCAGTTCAAGTCACATGGCCTTATAAGAACAAAGCCACATAGTTACCACTTACCAGGATATGAAGATATGAAATTTCTGCAGCCAATAATCACCACTCATCCCATTTATTTAAGAAGTCATCCCACATTACTTGGATTGAATCCCCTAACGAGTATGCGAGTTGTTCTTGTATTGAAGAGAGCAACTAAACGTCACGAAGTTCGTCAAGGTTCAGTTCATCCATTGGAGCCCCCCCAACACCATTGAATAACCAGTCATTTCTTTCTTCACGGAGATGAAATTATGCAGAACACATACAACTATGACTATATCCCACTAAATCTAAAGGAATCCTGAGGAGCAAGTTTAAGGATTGGGAATCTAGCTTTCAACACATTAAATGACCTCAGGAGAGCATTCCTCAGAAAACAGTGCGTATGGTCGAGCTCCTTTGCATTTCTTGGTAACTGATTAGCACCTCTATACTCATAATGCTTGGTACCATATCCCTTGAAAAGGAGCAATAAACCCTCCTGTATTCAAGCATCCCAAGTCAACAAGGTAATACCTTCCTGTGAAACAAATCCAAAGGAAATAAATAGATTAAGTTATTACTAATGTAATGTATAACAAGGACAGATAATGAACCCAAACGACGGATAAAATACTATCAAACCTTCCGCTATTTGAGGAAAATTCTGATCTGGGTCATCAAGGACTTTAACATGTGTGAGTCCGTGACAGAGCCTTCCCAACCAGGATAAATGAATATAAACTGTAGGTCAGATGTGCAGTTGCCCGTACATTTTGAGATAGGATACCATTCTTATTGCGGAATCAAGACTGATCTTTGGCTGGAACATGTGCAGGAATTTGCATACCATCAATTACCCCAATACAATCCTGAAATGATAGAAGGGGCAACTAAACCAGCAGCACAAGTAGTAAAACACCAGAGACAACTTGAATCGAAGAGAGAACAAGGGAAAGAAGTGTTGGGTTGGGCTCCCTTCCTATGTGGAGAAAGCCCAAAACCAAGCTAGCCCACTTATCTAATGAGAGGAGTCAGCTAGGGTAGAGTGAGAGAGCTCATTTTGAGTGAATCTTGCAGCCACAAAGAGAGAGAGAGAGAAAATACAACCACCCATTTTTCACCTTCCTTGTCCGAAGACCACCATAGATCGGAGTTTCGAAGTCATCCATCGTTGGATCGGGCTAAAATTTAAGCAGGACTTTAACAGGGGCTCTTCATTCTGAATGGTCAGATCGTTGATAAGAGGTCTAGAGTGTGAGATATTAAGCTCGCACAAAGGTTCTGTTTTGGTTTCGAGAATCAGTTTTGTGGTTTGAGCTATCACTGTAAATCGTTGTTTCTGAAGTTGTTCACGTTGGATCGAGCTGAAACTTTTACAGAAGGTTCTTGGTATCTAGCTCTTCATTCTGAACAGTTAGATAGTCGAGAAATCTCTGGAGTGTGAGATATTCAGTTCGCACAGGTTTCAGTTTTTGTTTGGAGAATCACTTTCTTAGTTCAAGCGTCACTGTAAATTGGTGTTTGTGAAGCCGTCCACCGTTGGATCAAGCTGAAACATGTACAGACGGTTTAAGATATATGGTTCTTCATTCTGAACGGTTGGATCGTTGAAAGTGGTCTGGAGAGTGAGGTATTGGTTTCGAAGGCAGCTTCAATTTTGGGTATTTCATAATTCCTTGGTCTCAAATTTTGAGTATTGGTGTTTTGTTGGTTTGCTTATTGTTAGCATCATTTGTACACATATTTGAGACTCTCTTGTACCTGTTTGATCATAGTGGAGCTATTTCTTTGGTCTAGACGACCCGTGATTTTTATCTCTCACATTAAGGGAATTTTTCCACGTTAAAATCTCTGCATTGTCCCTATTGTTCTGGTTTATTTTTGTGTTGATTGCTGCGATTATTTTGCTAGTATAGTTGCTCCTCTTGTTCTTGCAAGTAGGGAATTGAGTGTTTATTTCCCATCAAGAAGTGCCAAGATCATCAGAACCTTGAAATATGGGTAAAATCTGTATTGTTGAGAATTTCCGAGGTGTGATGAGTTAGGAGGCTGCCAGACTTCACGCGACAGGACTTAATAGCCTTCAACACATTATTAAAATGCCAGCTAATGGTTTCACCAAGTGCTGAAACTGCTCTTGAATCACCGTGTTATGTTCGTTATGGCCAATTATGTTTAAAAATATTGCTAACAACATGCTTTTCTATCCAACATTGCCGAGGAGTTATCGTGGCCATTCAGCACTTCTGCCATAAATTCACATCTCCTAGGTCATAGACAACAAGAGGCCTTGGTTAGATAGCTATAGTAATAGTAGCCAGGAGGAGGAACTAGTTCCATCTCATCTAGTTCTAGGTCAATATCATTCATGCGGATTGGTGCATCTATAAAGATAAGCTTCAACGGTACAAATGGTGCAAGATAACAAATCTTCCTCATATACCTAGTTCATAGCTTTAGAAAACATTTTAATCATGCATAAAACAAGTCAAAAACTAGTTTGGAAAAAAAAAAGTGCTCGGTTTTGCATTCAAAAGTCTGAATTGATAAGCTTAGAGTAACATAAGCATTAAACACACAATTAAATTACTCACTAACAATTAGTCCCCATGCAATCTACTCAACTGGACAAAAAGTATGAGACTATTTTTAACAAAAATAGAATGTTTTCTAGACAATTCAAGTAGAGGAAACCCCACATTTGCCCGGCAACCATGGCAATCTTTCTTCACTCTTAAGGGTATGTTTGTGAGTTTGGATTTTGAAGAGAAAGAAAGAGGATGGGAGCACTTGTAGTGTAAAATTATATTATAAGTTGTCATTTCCTCTCTCTTTCCTTCCAAAACCCAAACTCACAAACATACCCGAAGAGAGATGAAAACGTTGCGGGCGTTGGGGTGTCCTCAAACAAATCCAAGGCAAGAAAGTAAATCCGTTCATCAACGCCTTGCGTCTCATCCAACACTTTGATGCACTTGCTTATAGAGAATCTATCCTCACTCTTCACAATTGCACTAGCTCTCATCTTTGAAGCAGGAGCTATCTCCCATGGCATCCACAATAGCCTCACCATGGCTTTCCTCGCTCTCTTCCGGCCACCGCAGAACTAGATGGCACACCAGCCTGATGCTTATGTCCATCCACCATGTTCACATCATCTCCAGAGCCCGAAGAGGCATCCTCGTCCACGTAAGTCATTAGCACTGCAGGCACCAAAGCATATTCCCCGTCGTGTTTCCTTTCTTTTTCCTTTTTTATTATTTTTTTAATTTTTTATTTTATTTTATGGACAGAAAGCAAAAAGAACAAGATACATGGGCTAAACGGATTAAACATAAATGAGCTACAAAAAGACTTGAACGAAATTGGGCCAAACTTATAAGAAGAAGTAAACCACAAAAAGACCAACAAAATTTTATTTTTTTTATTTTTTTTTATATATTTTTATTTTTGTAGGACAAAATCAGGTGTTCACAATACCATAAGTGAATAACTTAAGCTCACGAAAGATAATGATATTTGGAAAATCACCCCATTACCTAAAGGTTTGAATCTCATTGGTCGCAAATGAATATTTAAAATCAATAGAGGTTTGAGGGTAATGTAGAGAAAATATAAGGCATGTATTGTTGCAAAATATTTCACTCAAAAGGAAGACATGAATTAAGAAGAGACTTTCTCTTCAATTTTATAGAAAGACTCTTAAGACAATAATGACATTTGTGGATTATTTTGATCTAAGTTACATTAGATGGATGTTAAGATTATGTTTCTTAATAGTGACATTGATGAGACAATTTTTTTATGGTGTTATCAGAAAACTTTGTATTGAAAGATGCAAAGAATTTGTTTTGTAAATTAAAGTAATCCATCTATAAGCTTAACTAAGCGCTTATCAACGATATTACAAATTTCATATTGTACAGGATTTCATAAGGAATAAGGTTAAACCAGTTGGAAATAGACATGTTAGATCACATTACATGCAATTTCCATGCTGCACATCCATACTTGATCTATGTCATTTGATTGTGTTAATATATATGACCATTGATGGATTTAGTTACGATATATGTAACGAAAGTTGCCTTGATCCTATATTAACATAATTGATGGATCAGATTGTTGGGAGATATTTTGATCATGATAACAAATTTAGGCTCATAAAGTTAGATTTAATATACAATTTGTGTATATATACGTATGTCCAAGTGGGAGATTGTAAGAATTTGTAGAATTGTATATAATTATATATTATGTGCTATTATAAAATTTGGTCCAAATTAACCTGATATGATAAGAACAAGTCAATGAAGCTAAATTATCTCGTTAAGTATGAGCTTATTATGTGTAGATACCATATTACCTAGTTACTAATTTTATGATGGGCTAAATTATTAGAAACTAGGATTTACTTAGTTATAAAATATTATGGTCCCCAAGTTATACGTATGTCTTTTCTTAACATCCCATCATTCAAAAAGGAAGAGTCGTTGTCTTGAAGGATGCGTATTAACTTGGAAAATCAATAACCACATGTCCCAACACCAGTCAATTCCTATAGATGTTCAGGTACACTTCCTCATCTAGTCTTCCAATTTCTTGATCATTTAACATTGGTGATCTTGGATTATAAAGAACTAAATTTCTAACATATAAGACTCAATTACTTTTATTAATGTTATAATACATGATTAATATTTTACATTATCAGTGCATGGAAATTAAACTTTAATTTTATTTAATTTTAACACTTAATTGATTTATCTTAATGCATGTGGAGTATTTAGTGTATTCGTCAAGTGACTCATCACCATGTTAGTAATGTATGTTAAGCTCAATTTTATTGGGTAAAGGGGAGCCCAGGGGAAATTCAAACAACAGGTGAAGTGAAATTTAATTTAATGATCATCATCAACATTTACATATTCTACTTTTGGCCCCATAAAAATTTTCTTGAAAATTCGCCATTGCATGGCATATTCCTTAATCCTTATATTATTTTTGTTCCAGGCAAAGTCAAAATGGTCATTGGCCATATGTAGACTTCATGATCAGGAGACCCAAAATGGCCAACCAGCCATATGTAGACTTCAGAATCACAAGACTAGCTAGGCTCCATTTTCTAATAGGAGAATACTGGAGCTGAGTTGGAACATGCCCCTTCTAACCAATCATTTGGCATTTTATAAGGGTGGTTAAGAGTTATGGAAATGAATGATTGGATATGCTATAAAGTGTTCTAAATGTGCTAATCGAACAATCAAAGTATCATTCAAATAATGATAGTGCTAGACAAATAAAAAATCAACCATCATTTTAAAAAGATAGCAGTTACAATTAGAAAAAATTTCTAGTGCTTTTAGGCCAATTGACCCAAAACGACATGTATGGTTCAATTTCTTTTTAAGATTCTAAGGAGCTCTTAGCAGAGTTATGGGATATAAAGGGACTGTCATATGAGGATTGAACCCTTGACCTAATATCAACAACCCTTTAATACAATGATCAATGGAGATGCCACTTATCTCTTTGATCGGACTTCAATTTATATTGTTATTCGTATTTTTGATACTAAGTTAATATATTATTTTAGGACATTTTATATATAAAAAATATTTTAGGACATTCAAATGTAAAATGCTTATTTACCCAAAAAAAAATTCGAGGCCGAAACTCATCACATTACAAGGTAGATCACTTGTAGGAAGCATCCTAGCCACATCTAATTGAAAAAGAAAATGAGGCTTGGCTAGTCGGCCAATATGTCGATCTTAATGCGATGGCTTTTATGTTGCTATTCTGCAAGGAACATCAATCCAAATGCTGTAACTTACCACCCAGTTAGTGTGTGAACATTGTTTAATTAGCAAAATGAGAAGAAAAAAAGGCATTTGGTTCCGTCGTGGGAAAAATTATTTTGTTATGGAGATTGAGTGAAAGAATACCAATAATATGAGATTAGGGGATATTTACATCATTATGGCTTTCTTATATCTCGCATGATGCAAGATTATATAGCACAAAAAATCGGGTAGTTATTTTGTCTTTGTAGCGTGTCAAACCATGGAGAGTCTTTGCACCTTAATCTACAAGTCGTCGCGCATCAAGCAAAAGTTAAGTTCATCGAAGAATCTTTGTATTATTATATAAGTAAATATAATTGAGTCTTATGTTCAATTACTATTTGAAGAATCAACTAAATAAAATTATTTAATTATACGACGATATAAAAACCTTTGACATTGTCAATGTACCAACATCAAACTCTAAAATTTATAAATGACAATATATTCAAAATTTATAAAATTTTAAGGGTTAATTTGATGTTATTGGGACTTTTTAAAGTTGTTGAGCTCTGTGGCTCTCCAAAATTGCTCTCAAAAAATTATAGTGGTATTGTTTGATAAAATAATTTAAAAAATATTCTCAATAAAAAGAAGTCATCATAATAGTGTTTGATAAATATATCATAATATTGTTCTTAAAATATAAAATGACTATATTAGATATAAATATTAAAAAGAATAATTTATACTTTTATTATCATTAATTAAGGTAAGGTCATATTAGTCTTTTAAGTTTTAAAAAGTATAAGTCAAGTCTGAAAAGTATCTCATAGAGTATTCTCAAAAAGCACTATAGATTTTTAAAAGGCAAGAGAAAAGCAAATGAAAGAAAAAAATAAGTCATCTTTTTTATAAAAGTTATGTTATTTATACTCACAATATAAGGACACGCCTGACTCATATCACATCCACCGTTGAATAGGGTGTGGACTCATTCAGATAAGGTTCACATCTCATCTAATAGTTAATAAGATGTGAGTTGAATTATCATATACTTTGTGAGTACAAATAACATTTTTCTTTTTATAAGCCAAAGCAACCTTAGATACTAAATACATGCATATCAGCTAAAATTATGTTAACCTTCAAAGTATTTTTCCTATTTTAATTATCTGAGGCTTGTTTTTGGTCGAAATTATTTGCGGTTAAAACTTGACAAAACCATTATGGGCTAGGCGTATTTCCGTTAGACAGGAGATGAGTTATCAATATGGGTCCATTGGATCTCGTTGGCATTTGAACATCATTTTAGCTCTTGACAAAAAGTCAATAGTGTTTTTCATATATTCTGCACTTTGACCAATATATATATAAAAGTGAAAATCTATTTACTTACTAGCAAGTCTTGTATACTTAATCCATTCAATAACTCTTTATCTAAATTAAATTTTATCAATTTTATCGTTGATTTATGTGATATTATATTGATGATAAAAAATGTCAAATTTCAGAAAAATTAGACAAAAGATATGTAATTTAATAATCAATATTTACGTATATTTTTAAAAATATGTTATCCATCAAAATAAAATAAAATAATGAATTATCAAATTACTTTTAAATTATATAAAATTTTATATACTTGATCTATTTGGTAGGAATTTTAAATTTAATGATTAAATTAATGAGATTTTATATATAAAAGAAAGTTATCAAATGAAGTAAACATACCAAAACTTACTCTTATATATATATATATATATATATATATATATATATATATATATATATATATATATATATATATATATATATATATATATGGCCAGGAAGAAAAAGGCATCCATATTATCCTATGTAAGGATCATGGTTGCCTATAAATCCTAATTTCTGTGTTGAAAATGTCAATGAAGAGAACTTTGACAAATGCGATGTTACAAGCCTGGGACCCACTAAAGAAATTGAATGCCCAAAACAAAAAAAAAAAAATTGAATGTATTCCAAGTATAGTTATAAATAAAGTTTTATGTTAAGAATGTAATTTATATTAGGATTTAATTTATCTAAAGAATAAGTAAATGTAGATTATAATTTGGTTTTATATATAGTAGCAGTATAATAACATTATACTGCGTAATTATAACGCCACATCAAGTTGGTACAATATTGGCACAAAGCTCATATGGCATTGCAAATTCATAGCATCTTGTTGGCATATACTGACATAATTATACACAAAGCAATAGTTTTACATGGTATGTGCACAATCTTAAACCTTCCAAAAAAATCAACTAGATTCAAAGTAGCGTGAAAAAAAGAAGTGAAGCTTCATCATCCTTATTACACTAATAAATCAAATTGTACTTAGAAGCTTGCGAGGAAAGGGAAGCTTATAATGCTAGCAGGTTCCACTCTTGGATTCTAAGTCATTAGTTTCTTTATTCAAGAAATGGGTAGTCAGGATAACCAATAGCTGGATCATGAGTGTAGAATGTCTGCGATTGTACTTGTTGAGAGGGCATTAAGTGCAAATCTCTTTGGCAAATCTGGATTAGCCAAAAACAAACGACCATATGCAACAAGATCTGCCCGTTTTCAGCTATGGCTTTGATCCCATCTTCCTGATCATAGCCTCCTGACAATAAAAGTGCCATTGAAGGCCTTTCTCATTGGCACAAGGCTGCGAGAGCATTCAACTTTTTCTCCTGAGTTTTCATTCTTGGTTCCACCATGTGACAGTACACAACACTATACTTATTGAGGGCATTAACCATATAAAGCCCCAATGCTTCAGGATTGGAGTCTCCGCATTCTGCATATTCTGCATAAGGGGATAATCTAATTCCAACTCTTTCAGCCCCTATCTCATTCACAACAGCTTCAACGACTTCTAATGCGAAACGACATTTCTCAAGGGATCCACCATATTTGTCTGTCCGTCATTCACTTTATCTTTCATAAATTGCTCAAGTAGGTAGCCATGAGCCCCATGGATCTCAACACCATCAAAACCTACAATTTGCACCACCATGGAATGTCTTAGTACCCCTTAAAGCAACAAGCAATCTAGTTTCTTAGGATTGTATTATGATTGAAGCAATTTGAATTTTGGAAAAACTTAGAAATTGAATAGTCAATGAACTTACCTTCTATGGCATTCCTTGCAGCTAGTCTGAAGTCATTGACAATATGAGGAATTTCATCTATCCTTAGCTGCCTAGGTGGTGTGAACTTCACTTCATCAATGCCATTAGCTAGAATTTGTGGTCTGAGTAGCTTGTTTGTAGAAGATATTGGGGCTTGCCCATTTGGCTGATAAACGTTCAAACAATATGCAAAATGGGCATACATTAGGCATGTACATACATAGTTAAAATTCATAATATACAGTCACACCTTCACAATACTCAATAACAACAATATCCAACCATATTCAGTCTAATGTTAGCAATGTTAGATCAAGTGACTTGATTGATGTCAAAAAATATGTTAATAACAGGTTAACAAAAGCAGTACCATCCTCATGGCCTCTCTTCCATCGTTACTCCGATGTAGAGCTTCCTAAAACTTGTTTTGTATAACCTGAATTATTTAATTGTCGACTACCTTTACATATATGTTGGCTGATACAAATTTCAGCCTTGACAAACCGTAGACCAACCAGGTGTAGGACCATGAATATCTTTATATCCAGCATTGTATATTAATAAGCAAATTCTTTCACCAATTTTTTCCATGTTTGCAATTTGACAAAGGTAGTAGGGAAAGTCACAATAGAGCAAGACGAGTTTAAACAAAGTAGGGGAATGGGTTCAGGAATATTACTACCCCATTGAAGTTTTTATATTTTTTATTGGTTGGTGGGCCCATTTGAGCACACTACATTTACACTAAACAAAAATCCATTATTATAAAATCCACTAAAGACTAGCTTTGTAGATTGAGGCCAATTGAGTTAAGACCCAAAGACCTCATATTAAAATAATTTTATAATAGAAATAATTTGTGTTTCATTACACTTTCACACTTTCAAATATCCTTTTTACTTTCAATTTTTTTTAATATCCTCTCAATTTATAAATATTGAATAAAAAGTTTTTCTTTCAAATTTTCTTATATGGATTTTTGTAACATTAAAATTTTAGATAAGGATTCAATCTTTTATCAAGATAAGCAGTATTACTTTCTTTTTTATTGAAAAAAAAATAAAAATACACATTTAATAGTTTCAAGAAAAAAGGGATCATGAATTCTATAAGGCATTATATCTTATATAGGCAAGTCCATATTATTAACCTTATTTTTTATAATGATACTCGCATGACAAAAGAAATTAGTCATGAAATGTTTTTTTATTCATATGGATACCTAACAAGTGATATTTATTAAACATATAGATTATACGAACATATTTTTACTATGGGACCAAAGGCCCAAGACAATTCAACATATAAATGTCATTATACAAGTAATGATTTACATTTTTTATAATTATTTGTTTATATCATACTTTTTAATTTTATTTAATATGAATTTTTAGCTATTTTTTCTTATTTAAGAAGACATATGGGAGGGGATGTTGGGTTTTTTTATCATTATTTTTTATTTATAGAGTCTATTTTAATAATGTAATTTCAGCATTTCATACCAATATATTTTAATAATATTTATTTGAAGCTTATTTCGTATATCTTAAATATTAGTATAAAATTAAATACCCCATATATATCGCACGGGTTCCACACTAGGACAATAGATAAATATTTGTCATTTCTTGGTTAGCTTGAACCCTCATATAGTGTTGTTGACATTTATATTGGTCCTAAAAGTTTACTACAATTCAAGGATTTTAGCCTTCCCTTTTTATTGATTGAGGTTTGTATCATTCAATATTCAATGGTTATGTTATTTGAATCATTTTATATAACAATAATATTTTAATATTTAAATTTACTTCTTCTGTGCATTTTACTAACCTGACATGATTGGTGGTTTGCTACTTGGTGGCAATTCATTGAATATGGAATTCCAAGATGTGAATTCTATTGTTGTTTAAGGTAATAAATTTTTTATGTTGTATTTTTGCATTCACTTGTTCATTGTTTACATTAATCTTAATAATTTCTTGATTTTTTTTTTTTTTGAGAACTTATAGTCTGATTTTACTAATAGGAAAGGTTTCTATTCTTTGGAGAATGAAATTGAACTTCCTCTATGAATAACCTATTTTGACTGGGTCATGTTGAAAAGCTTTTTTCAAAAAACAATTTGTCTTTTCATTAAAAAGAAATTAATAATTTTATTTAAAAAATGATCCAATTCATGAGTTTTGTCATTTACTTTTTTATTTGTTTTCCTGTTGACATGAAAAGATTTAGTGCAAAAACAAAACATTTTTATTTCTCTTCTTTTTCAAGAAAGGCACATATCCATTCAAAAAATTATTAGTTCACCCAATGACAATTACCTCATCAGCTTTCTTGAAAAAAAAAATAGAAAAGAACACCGACATTGCAATTGCTGCCTTTCACGACACAAACTGCTATAACTACATCAATATTTGTGTAGTTTGAATTAAAATCATAGACTTTGTGGAATATTCATGCCAATATTTTTCTTAACATTATAGTTAGTACTTTTAAGAAATATAGTCATAAATCGTTAAGTAATTTTATTTTATATGATCCGTGTGTAGAACAAGTTAACATTTTATATATGACAAATGAAAAATCATGGATATCAATCTTTTAACATTTCATGGAAAATGCTTCATACTTTAGGCAAATTAAAACATAATTTGATTGAATTATATTGTTATAGTTCATGTATATTATCATAATAATTGTTATTTAAACCATATAATCTATTTTACATCTAATCTAATTAATATTTCCATGCATCACAACAGTTAGTACTTTTTCTCATTTTCTAAGTTAGTACTTTTAAAAAGTATGATTATGAATTGTTAAGCAATTTTATTTTATGCGACATGTGTCGTATAGGTTTTCGAACTAGTAATCATATATATACTCAAGGGTGGACCTACAAATAGTTATGGGGGCTTAAGCCACCATTAAAATTTGAAAATTTATTTAGAAATATACAAGTATATACACATTTTGACCCGATATCTTATTTTGGCTCGAACATGAAAAATTCTTTAACAAGTTTATGAATTAATTTTGGCTCCACCATCTAAATATTCTAGATCAGACACTGCATGTCCTCTCTCAAACTACCTCAACAAACCAAACCATTTGTGGGTAATGGTTGATTTTCATTTGATGAGAAATAACAATAAAGTGAGTGAGAGAATGAATACCCGCATCTGAGACCCTTCCAACATGCCAAATCTGACAAAAGAATACGCCACCTTTGGCATGAACAGCGTCCACAATGGGCTTCCACGCTTGGACCTGCTCCTTTGTCCATATGCCTGGTGTATTCGGATACCTGCTCATCACAACACAAATCACATATCACATGAAGAATATAATGGTGAAAGTGTAGCTTAGAGAAATCAGAAATGGAAGTACCCTTGAGCAGTGTCAGAGACACCAGTGGCTTCAGCAATGAGAAGGCCTCCCTTGGAAGTTCTCTGAGAGTAATACAAGACAGCATGGGGTTGAGGAATATTGCCGTAAGACCTCATTCTGCCGAGTGGTGCCAACACAATCCTGAAATCAAGTCCAACAAGTTGAGAATTCATTCATGGATGCAAAAGAGCAAGAAATGAAAGAAAGACTTTGAAATAGGTATCTAGGTAGGCAGGGTACCTATGGGAAAGGTTGAAGTTGCCCATCTTGTAAGGAGTAAGAAGAGGATTAACGGCAACGGGATCTATACCATTAGCAGCCATTTGTATGTGTGTCTGTGGATGCAAGCAAGCAGCAACGGGTACGTTGTGGTACGGTGGATAGAATAGGTAGCGTAGGTAGTGAAGATTGAAGAATAAGCGAGACAAGATCCAATGGAATTCGAAATGGGTATTTATAGACAGGCCAAGTAGGTTTATTTAATTGAGAAATGAAATGAAATGGAACGAGGGTAAGGTAATTAAGTGGTTTGATATTTTAACATTAAAAAAATAGATATCCAATTGAGATATTTAAAAAATTAGTGTGAATTGAATTACTATATTATTATTGAATATGATGAATAAAAAAAAATAGGAGTTAATATTACATTTAATGATAATAAAATTGATATTTTAATTAAATATTTATTTTTAAATGTTAAAATATTATATGTCGATAATTAAATGGATGAGGTTTGCAATTGCATCAGCCTTGTTTTGATTCAATTCCCTTTCTCTTTCCCTTTCCCTTGATTATGGTTATGATTCATTAGCTATGACGACAACACCTTGCACCCACGAGCACCCATAGAATAGTAGAGAGGAGAAGAGTCTCGTTTACTTGGAACTTGGAAGTAAAGGGTAAAAAGGTGTGTCAGGTTTGTTTTGGTCAAACATGTATTCCTTTTGTTTTTTGGTCGTGGCAGGGGGTTTGTTTGGTCATCAGACGCAAGGCATTTATCAATGAGGCTTTTGGTTTGTGTAGGATATAAATACAGAAACAGTTTGTCCTTATATAAAATCTGGTGGTAGAGGCAGGATATGAGGTTGGAAAATTTCTATCTCAGAGATAAAATTTTTTTATATTTCTGTCCTCTAAAAAATGGGTAGTGACAGGGACAAAGCATAGAAATTTAACCCTTAAATACCAACCATTTGGCCACCAATCACGGCCGTCAACTCAGCCCTTAATTCAACTATTCCTGTCCCGTTAACCAAATACAATAGAAACAATATTTTTATGTCTCTATCTTCATTGTCCTTGTATGTCTTATAACCAAACGCTGCCCAACTGAACTGGCCCCATGTGCAGCACGTATTCCTTTCATCGTCAGCGGCTAAGAGCCTGCCTACCACAATCCAATCCAGTCCAATAACAATAACAATAAGAAAAATCCATCTCAGCCCATTCACAACTCGCAATTTTTTTGGTTGGGGTTTCCTCCTTCTCCACAACTCTCCTTCATGTCATAGCCAAAATAATAATAACAGGTTTGACCAATAATAATAATAATAATAACAACAATAACGATTCTCTCAAGTTATTTTTTGACATGACATGATTTTCAATTCATCATATTTAAAATCTCACTGTTTGATCAAGAGTGAGGATTTGACATGACCAAAAATTAACATGATAGAGTGAATTCAAACCCATGAGGGGCTTATCACTATTATATATTTTTAGGATAAAATTCTTCAATATACTAAAGTAAATTTTTTCTTTTAGATAGCTATTTTTAGATTTAATTTTAATATACTATTAATATAATTTTCGCATTATCATCAAATAATAAATAATCACATCATTAAAATGTTTAATTTTTACATAAAAATAAGTAATAAGATATAATTAATTATTGATATAAAATGTGTTATCTAGTAGTATGGGTCAGTTAAAATAGTAGGTGTCTTGGTTTTTTTTGAACTAATAGGTCTTGTTTTTGCGTATTGGAATGGTTTTGTTGGGAGACTCATAATCTTTACCAACTCCCTAATAGGACTTAGTGATTATATATATAATTTTGCTAACCAATATTCTAAGCACAATAGTTAAGAAAGCAAAAGAGAAAATTATCTTAGAAAGATGAGTTTTTTATATTTTCAATATGTGAGACCGACCTTAAAGTTTCAAGACTAACATTTTTTAGTATCTTTAACCTTTATTTTTAGTACACTGATTAGCAAAACTTATATATATATAAATTAACCTCTTATTTTTTTTTAGAAAGAAAGAATGAATTAAAGACGCAATAATATGGCAGCCAGGTATTCCAAAAAATAAGCAAAGCATATTCGGAACATGAAACCTTTTGGCATGGGACCTAGACCGAAGTAGCAGAAGGGAAGCATGGTGGTGGTGTGTCAATGTAATTAAAATAGTGGAGTGGCGGTATTGTTATTTGTCATTAGCTGGCTGGCTGGCTGCGTTGCGAGTTGAGTTGAGGAGGAGGCAGAGAGCGAACCTCGCAGGTTGTGTGGCCAATCCGGACCCAAACACAAACACCCCGTTTTCTTCTCTCTCTTTCGATCCATTCTCCACCGCAATCCAATCCATCATGTTGATCTTATTCTTTCCTTTCATTTTCTTCTCCTACTCTTCCTCTTCTTCTCTTTGACTTTCCTCTCCTCTTCTCTGCTCAACTCACTTTCTTCTCTTCCGATAGCACCTATGGCTTCCTTCTGTATTCGATGTGTAATCAGCATTGTACCCTCGCCTAGGCATTGTCACGAGCGCTCTGCCACGCTTCTATACCCGATGCCTACCCTCGTCAGGGCGTCACATGTCTTCCAGTTTCTCCTTGATTCCAATCACACCGTCCTGAGAATGCAGCTGATACTATTTGTATCTCATGTCCTTTATGATTGATTGACAATTTCCCATAAACTACACCTTTTATATTTTATCCTCACTCACACACTTCTTAAAAAAATTTTAAAAGCCACCCATCCCAAATTTCTCTAAGTGAAACATGCTTAACGTTTGAGTTTTTTAGGAGGTGGGATCTGTCCTTTATGCCATGGATCTTAGTACCATTAGCAGAAGTGGAAGAATAAGGTGAACAGGAATGCGAATGAGACTGAACAAGTAAGGATTTGGAATCAGAAATGGTACCAATATGTGATTGTTGAAGAAGATGAGGAAAGAACCAACGCACGCAAGTTTTTGTTGTTCTTCGCAACATCATCACTCTCGGGGAGCTTTCGGGGACAGCAAGGAACCACTATGTACGTGAAGTGAGTGACAGACACTACATTATACATCCATGGAGAGTCCTAACATGGTCCTGTGGCAAGTTAAATAACATCATCCTTGAATCTTATCCATTAATTTTAATGACCGGTAAAGATGACTTGAATTATCTCTTTTTTTCTCATCTTGTAAAACTTGACCCATGAAATTTTAGTGATCATATTTTGATAATTAAGATTAATTTTTATGCACTAAAAAAAATGTGAGAAAAAAACCAAACAGAGTGCAGTGACTCTTGCTCGAGCAGTGAGTCGCGTTTCTCTCTATTCGTAGGTAATTCCGTAAGAACCAGCCTGAGCATTCAAAAAGTCCGTGCTATGCCTCAATTTCAAACCTACGTAAACTTACCACTATAAAAAAAAAAAGTGAGAAAAATGACAAATTAAGATAAATAATTATTATGGGGTATATTTATAAATTTAATTTTTATGCATTCATGTAAAATTTTTTAATAATATCAATCAAATCATCTCATTTAGATGACTTTTCAAGTTTTATAAATATATCAATATATGATTGAATAATAGTATAATCGTGTATAGAAATTAACCTCAATATTTATTAAACTTAATATTTATTACTAAACACTTAACAATGTTGTTCTCAAACTCTACTGGTTTGTCGTGTAAGAAAATTAAATCCTTAATATTTACTCAATAACCTAATAAATAATAATTAATTAAAATACAGTTATACTGCATCCATTCTCCCATGCCCCAGCCAACCCCACCTTCTTCATTTTCCTGAACCAATCAGAAGGGAACACAGTGCACACAACATACATAGTGAAGAGGTGAGCTAGTTCAACTTTAGACACCCCATTAAACAAAACTGGCCCAAAAATATATGTGACATTAAAATAGATAACACATTTTTTTGGCCAAAAATTCAGAGAATAAAAAGGGAAATAAGGAAGATGAGGTAGTGGTAATTTACCTGAAAATGTAGTTTATGCACGGAGAAGGGTATTCGGCAGTTGAAGGGTCAATGATTGGTGGTGGTGGGAACGACAAAAATAGCCGTCGCAGTGGGAGGCATAGGCACAATAAACTAGTTTTACATTACCTTTTTCTAACTAGTTTTACAATTTAACTATATAATATGTTTTCTCATTAAAAAAAACTATATAATATGTCTTAAATAGGTTTAATTAATCTAAAGGTGCTAATGATTTTGCATCATTTTCAATTAGATTCCTATAATTTAAAAATTTATAATAAAGTTCTTATAGTTTATCAAAATTTTTAATCAAGTCTTTACAGTTTAATAATTTATAATTAAGTATCTATATTATATAAAAAAAAATTAATTAAATGCTTATAACTTCAAAATTTTGTGATCAAAGTCTCTATAGTTTTATACATTATAGGGGATTGAAAATTTTTATATAATATAAAGATTTGATTAAAATTTTTTTACGTAATATAAAGACTTAATTAAAAAAAATTGTACTATATAAAGACTTGAATACAAACTTTTAAACTATGATGACCTAAATAAAAAATTAAGTGAAATTACAGAAACCTCTAAAGTAATTAAACCTTTTAATTATAATAAGAATAAATAATTTTTTTACTCAAAACATATTTAATTTGATCCTAACAAATTTTTTATATCAATTTTATCATAATATTTTAAATTTCGCAATTAGTTTAGTCATTTTATTGGATTTATAATTTAACAGAATGGCTTGATGTCAAAATAAAAAGTATAAGAACTTAGTTGATTTCAAATTTAAAAATATTAGTATTAAATTGATGTAAACATTTTGGTACAATGAAATTGATGTAATTATTATGATCAAATCCAAGTAAAACAAAAAAAATATTAGAATAATTTTTTTCCATTCTTGTAATGATATATATATCAAGTTTTATGATAACTTTTGATTAAGTCTTATCTGAATGGAAATCACTGTAGTTTGTACATCCTTTCCTATGCAGAGTAGCTAAAATTTATCAAGTCATTTATCTTTGTGCCTTCCATTTTTTCTCAGAAAGGGGATACTGAATGTGCAAATCCTAATAAAATTACACTAATATGTTTGAATCTCTGCTTTAAAAACTTCAAATTATAATTTGAGCAATTTTTGAAAAAGTTTTGGCTAAACGATGGTTGAAAATAAAAAAAGCATACACATAATGTCCATCTAATATTTTCTTTATTGATCGATTATTTCAAAACGAGAAAATAAAAAAAGTTGTGTGTTTTCTGTTTTGTTGAACTCCTTTTGTGCATATCAAACAAAGCACAAATCCAAGAAGAAAAAAACACACACACACAGATCTCCAACCTGATAACGATCTGGTTAATAATCAAGTCAAATTGGGTTGCCCGACAAGTTGATAATTTATAAGAATATCATAGTAAAATCATAAAATTTTAAAAATAAAAAACATAATTCAAAATATAATTTACAATATGTATATGTGTAAGATACATTAACTAAAGAAATTTTATAATTTGTCACCATTTTTTTAAAAAAATTCAAAGTTATTAAAGAAATATTGAGTTCAGCTCAAGTTGGATCAATTCAAAACAACATCCGATATTCCGAATGTAAACCGAAAAAAAATTGGGATCAAAATTTTCAATCCAAACCAACCCCAATAAATTTCGGATCAGGGACAGTTCAACAACAATAACCGCGGCACTAACATGTCAGAGGGTAAGCCCATGCCATGCCCCGAATTAAGAAGAAATAAACTAGAAAGAGAAGTCAATGGTGACTCCAACTGCCCCCCACCAACGCGCTGTACAATAATCACTGTCATTTATGGCCTCATTTTCCAGTTTTACACGCATTCATAACAACAGTTCATCGTACTAAAAACGGCATCAGAGGAAACCATTCATAACGTATCCTCCCCTGTCTTTTGTGAATCTCTCTCCCCTTTCACTCTCTCAAGTCACAACCACACGCTCAAAACGACATCGGAGGAAACCCAAAAAAAAAAGAAAAAATGGCAGCACCAAAGAACTCCCAAACTCCCAAACTCGCCCTCTCTTGGCCCGCCCGAGCCTCAATCTCCTTCTTCTGCGCCCTAAACGACGTCGGATGCCGCAGAGACGGCACCGTTAACCGCCGTTTCCTCAGCCTCCTCGACCTCAAGACCAGCCCTAAGGCCACCCCCGTTAACGGCGTCTCCACCAAGGACGTCACCGTCGACGCTGCGAAAAACGTCTGGTTCCGCGTCTTCACCCCCACCGCAACCGCCGGCGACGGCGGAAAACTCCCCGTCATCGTGTTCTTCCACGGCGGCGGCTTCGCGTTCCTCTCCGCCTCCTCTTTAGCCTACGACGCCGTGTGCCGCCGATTCTGCCGGCGACTCAACGCTGTAATCGTCTCCGTCAACTACCGCCTCACGCCGGAGCACCGGTACCCCTCCCATACGACGACGGATTCGCCGCCGTCAAATACATCGACCAGAACCCCTCCTCCCTGCCGGAAAATGCCGAGGTGGCGAATTGCTTCCTCGCCGGCGACAGCGCCGGCGCTAATTTGGCACACCACGTGGCAATTCGGATCGCGGAGTCGGAGCTCCGTAGAATCCGGGTAATAGGACTGATCTCTATCCAGCCGTTCTTCGGCGGCGAGGAGCGGACGGAGGCGGAGCTCCGGCTCGGTGACAAGGCCCCGATGGTGTCAGTAGCGAGGACGGATTGGCTGTGGAAGGTGTTCCTTCCGGAGGGGTCGGATCGGGATCACCGGTCGGCCAATGTGACCGGCCCGAATGCGTTGGACCTGTCGGGTCTTAATTATCCAGCGACGCTCGTGTTTGTTGCCGGATTTGACCCGTTACAGGATTGGCAAAGGAAATATTATGAGTGGTTGAGGAAATCGGGCAAAGAAGCTACACTAATTGAGTACCCGAGTATGTTCCATGCTTTTTATATGTTCCCGAGTTTGCCCGAGGCATCTCAATTGATCTCGCAAGTCAAGGATTTCATCGCCAAGAGTGTGTCCAATTCCAAATGATTATGATGTACATGTAGATTTCTAGTTTAAATTATTATTGATATTATATAGGTAGTGATGATCACTGAGGCATGCATGTTGGATGATCAACATTTGCTAATGTTTCTCTTTTTATCTTCGTTGTGTGTTGTATCTATTTACGTTTTTTGTGATTTCTTTGTTACCAGATATAGGATCTTGGTTTGCAAAGGCTGCTGTTGATCACGTAATCATATGCCACACAATTACACATTAGTGTTCGTTATGGATTGAAATTTTGTCGAAGTTTGGCACGTGTAGGTTGATCCGATTTTGTTGATGTGTATCTAGAGCTAGGTGGCCTGGGAAAGGTGATTTCCGTCCGGTTTGAGAGATTTGTCTCCTCAAACAAATGATCTAAGATGATTAATCTCTAATTTTCTCGCTTTACATATCTTATCACCGGTCAAATTCTGGTTTGATGAGTGATGGATGTTCAAAATTTCACTTTACATACCTCATCACTCTACAGCAGTAAAGTTGCAGTTTGAGTGATGGGTGTTCAACATTCAGAGGCATTTAGTGACAGTTATTGAATTGGAAATATGGGTGGATGCCAGCTACGTTTGTCTGACATGGAGAGATTTGAGATTTGCGTGATGTATTTATTCATTTACTTGGGAGGGAGAGATACATAAATTGAAGTAGCTTGTGCTCAAGTTTCTGGGCAGATTTATATTTTTTTAGAAGGTTCTATGGGTTATATAAAAGTAATATTTTCGTCATTTGGCAGAATCAGTTAAGGATTGAGACTAGAAATTCTTGTTAAGGTTCAAGATAGTGAAACGAAGTAATCTGCCCAGTTTAAGCAAGCATTTAACCAATATATTGGAGAGTGTTTGTGCCATTTTTTAGCTTGGGGTTCTAGCTACCATTTGTGATCATGTAATACTTGGCTCACTTTCAATATTTTCTGTATAATGTTTAGGGTTTTCCTGCTTATTAGTTCTTGCTAGTTAGTTGCTCAAGACCTCAGCTGTCAGAGCACTTCATGTAAGCTGTTACAAGATCACATCTGAGTGCTGTATACCATCATCCAAGACCATAATTTCAATGACAATGATTGATAGTTCTTTTTATAATTGGTGCCTCTGGACGATTATAATCGAATGACTACTTCGGTCTTTCTTGGGAATGCACTGCATCACTTGTGTTCTTTTTTATTGTATTTATACTTAATTAGCAGCTTAGTGCTAATTAACTATGTATTCATTACCAAAAAAATTAACTATGTATTCGATATCACATTACTATCTATCTTTTCATGAGATGGATGTGCCAAAATGAGAAGAAATCTAAATTAATGGTTTACCCTTCTTACACTGGTCCTTTCCAACCAACCCATCATTCCTTCGTCTTGTACTGTACTGGTCTCTCTCCCCCTCCCTCCCCCCCTCTCTCTCTCTCTCTCTCAGTTGGCAGCTTCCTCTCTCCTGTACCATCTCTCTCTCACTGTTGGCATCGTTCCTCTTCTTCTCCGTGGAAAAAAACGTTTGGGTTCTTTGTTCCTATTCAGTCAAAAAACACACACAACAAAAATGAAAAATTTGGGCTCAATTTTTTTATAAAAAACAAAAACAAAATTTCAACCATTATCTCCATTGTTGAAGCTTCAAGTCCTCGACAATCCACAAGCTGCGGTGCCCATCTCGTTGAGGCCTCCTTCTCCGATCACCACAACCTTGTTGATGTCGTCAAACTAGCAGATGTTCTCATTTGCACCATGTCTGGCGTTCATTTTCGGTCTCACAATTTATTGATGCTGCTAAAACTTGTTGAGGCCATCAAGGATGCAAGGAACGTTAAGGTACTACATATATGTTCATATATATCTTCAAAGTTATTAATATTACACAAGGTTAACGCACATGTGTAGTAACATTGGAAGAATTTGTTTTCTTTCATTATGACATTCAAAGTGCTCACAATATGAAAAGGAAGTGTGTTGTTATAAATAAGACAGAACCATTAATGGAGAGAGGAAGGGAAAGTGGCAAAAAACGATAAACTAGGAATTTAAATTTTTCTATTTTAAAAATAATTAAGTGCAGTGTCTACATGTCAACTTTTTATTGGATGTCGTGGCTGACCACATAAATTGCATTGACCAACTTAGCAATCACCTAATAATAATAATAATAATAATAATAATTTATTGCATTGCTATGTGGTTGAAAAAAGATGGCATGAAAAGATGACGACATCAGTATAAGGGCTGTGAATCTAATCGCAGAAACTAGAAACCCAAACTAATAAAAGCACGGCAAGTTCCATGGGGAAACCTAAGTTTAGGTGACCTTAAAATATGGTCCATTAAAAAATAGATTTAAAAGTTGTGATTATAGTAGATTAAATTTTTTTTAATATTACAAAAGTTACTCTATTATAATGTCAAATTACAATAACTTTATTTCTTATCAGGAACTCACTCCCTTTTATCTATCTCTACTCTTAAATTAATATGTTTTTATTTTATTGTCCTTAATTATCCTTCTCTTTCTTTAATATAGTTAAATTAATAATTATTATTTTAACTCATTTTTAATAATATTAACATTTTTCTTTAATTTTTCATGTTTTTATAATATTTTATTTTGTGAGAATCTTCCTTTTTTTACTCATTTTTTACATGAAATTTATTAAATTTATATTTTTACATAAAAACCACAAATTAATTATCTTAATTTAAAATAGTGTCAGTGTATATGAATATATTGTCATGTAGTAAAGTGACTAGAAAAATATAAAAATAATATATAAATCATAAATTATATTTACAAAGATCATACCATCTATTTGTTCATTTTTTTAAAATTATTTTTTTATCTAACATACTTACTACTATGGATTTTACTATGGATTGTAGATAATTATTGTATTATAAATTTTAAAAGTAGTTTAATATTTATATATCAATATTTAATTAAATAAATAAATTAAAAAGACTTATAATATTTAGTGGTCCTCTAGTAATAAAAATTATAATTAGTATTAAAAAATTTGAAATAAAATTAATAATTATTTAATAAAATTCATATAAAATTATTAAGATCACATTTTTGCAAAATAAAAAAATTCAAAAGCACACACAATGATTTATTAAAATAAGATTTATTTAACAATGTCAATAATAATAACTTGAATCCATAAAAAATGAATTTGAATAATATAAAAATAATAATAAATTATTAGTTTAATTATAAAAAAAATTAAAATTATAAAAGAGAGGGAAGGATATTTTAGGACAATTATATAAAAATGTATTAAATTATGAGTGTGGATAGACAAAGGGAGTGGCATCAAATCTAACAATCAATTTATTTATTTTGGTTTATTTTGGGTGTGACCAGGTCATGGTTCGATTGTGTTGATGTTCTTCAGAGTCATCCTTTTCTTTCATAGATCATCTCACGTCATACAAATCTTAAAAAGCTTAAGCATCTTTGTGGAAGAAATGGCCGCAAAACTTTTAGATTACGTGTTGTTCGATCTCATTCATTCAATTAACTTTTAACAGTATATCAACAATATAAAAACCTTGCAGATCTCATACCTTTCCATTCTCAAAGAGAGCCTCACAATCCCTGGGCACTTCCGCAACATCGACGCCACAACAATAATCCCGCCAGCAGCAGCGTCCTCAACACTTCCCATAGAAGGCTCACTGGCAACTTGCACGAATTTGAAACCAAATCCAGATCCAGATCTGGAAATGCATTTCCAACCTCTCCATCGGCAGGATCTGGGAGGTGCTAACAGAGGGTCGACGAGAGGTGGTGTGGCGGCGTAGGAAATGGTGTGGGGGTGAGTGATGCTTTGTGTTGTTGTCGAAATCTGGTTCAGTAAACCCTTCCCCCACCCACAAAAACAGCACCCTTCCCACTATACCCAACAACCAACAATGGAAGTGCACAACTTTTTGAACATAAAATAATGGGTCTGAAGAAAAAAAAGTGAGCTTTATTTTGGTTCATGAACAAAGATGAACTTGATTTATAGATACTACAGAAAATGGCTTTGAGAAGATGAGAATGAGAAGTTGCACAACTGTGAGGGGTTGAATTAGAAACGTTCTGTAAAATTCAGTTGTTTTAAAGTTTAAATATTTATAATTCTACTCCACTTTTATTTCATATTATTTGGGATCACTTACACCCAAATTTAAGTTTTCCTACCATAGAACTCGTCATAAAAACATTTTCAACCACAAGATTCACTTCACTTTGCATTTTTCTTCGAATTCAATTTGTAACTTGCAAAATAACGTTGACTTTCATGAAGTATGATGAAATTTATTTCGGTTCTCACTCATTTATAAAATTTACTTTAAAAATTTTTTAATTTATAAAATTATTATATCAATCTTTTTTTAGATTATAAAATGATTATAACATCCCTTTTTTCATTATACATTGAATAATATTTAAGAGAAATCAATATCTAAATTTCATAAAATCTTAATGGAAGTCGGCATAATTTATGCTAACTTCAAAGATATTTTCAAGTTTCAGCTTTCCAAGGCCTAAATGACAATGACCCTAAAACCATCTAGATCTACAAATTCATTGGTGTGTCAATTGTTAATTTTGTTTTGGCATTGAGAGGCACTATATATATTCTCGCCCATTTCTTTGATAAAGTAACAGCCAAAATATCCCCAATCAAGAGAAGCCAACTTGATAGAAAACGAGTTTTATAACATTCTCCATCCAATTCTTTGGCCACAGAAATCTAATGAATTGTCCTCAAACAAATGACCAAGGGCAGCCACTCTATACAATGATCAGCTGTTTCTGGAACCATTAAAAAATCTACAATATCTTTAAGACTAATCCAATACTAGAATGTAATGATTAAGGATGAATGCCCCATCTTCTAACTAGAGCTATAATATTTTTGTCTTAAAAGGATTTTAGCAACTAGTGTCCTTGATTTTCAAAGTAAAAATTATTTTATTGAAAAAATAAAGTACTTAAGTTATCAATATATTCACTATATAAAGAGCATTAAAAAATTTTACTATTGAAAACTTTAAATAGTATCCATAGGACAGTCCCATCAAAACCCTAATAATAATATTAATAAGTGTAAACATAAGATAAGTATTCTAGAACGTAGACCACATCACGCCTAGGCCCTCATTGATATCTCCATAACCAATCCCCACCATTCTTCTGCAACAAAAGAAATTAAAGCAAAACGCATAAACGACAAAAATGGAAAACTAAAAACTAACGTGTGCTCCCCGTCTTTTGTGAATCTCTCTTCCCTTTCACTCTCTCAAGTCAACCACACACTCAAAACGACATCAGAGGAAACCAACAAAAACAAAAAAAATGGCAGCACCAAAGAACTCCCAAACTCGCCCTCTCTTGGCCCGTCCGATCCTTAATCTCCTTATTCTCCGCCCTAACCTACGTCACATGCCGCAGTGACGGCACCGTTAACCGCCGTTTCCTCAACCTCCTCGACCTCAAGACCAGCCCTAAGGCCCACCCCGTTAACGGCGTCTCCACCAAAGACATCACCGTTGACGCTGCAAAAAACGTCTGGTTCCGCGTCTTCACCCCCACCGCCGCCGCCGGCGACGGCGGAAAACTCCCCGTCATCGTGTTCTTCCACGGCGGCGGCTTCGCGTTCCTCTCCGCCTCCAACTTAGGCTACGACGCCGTGTGCCGCCGATTCTGCCGGCGACTCAACGCTGTAATCGTCTCCGTCAACTACCGCCTCACGCCGGAGCACAGGTACCCCGCCCAATACGACGACGGATTCGCCGCCGTCAAATACATCGACGAGAACCCCTCCTACCTGCCAGAAAATGCCGAGGCGGCGAATTGCTTCCTCGCCGGCGACAGCGCCGGCGCCAATTTGGCACACCACGTGGCAATTCGGGTCGCGGAGCCGGAGCTCCGTAGAATCCGGGTAATCGGATTGGTCTCGATCCAGCCGTTCTTCGGCGGCGAGGAGCGGACGCAGGCGGAGCTCCGGCTCAACAAGGCCCCGCTGGTGTCAGTAGCGAGGACGGATTGGCTGTGGAAGGTGTTCCTTCCGGAGGGGTCGGATCGGGATCACAGGTCGGCCAATGTGACCGGCCCGAATGCCTTGGACCTGTCGGGTCTTAATTACCCGGCAACGCTCGTGTTTGTTGCCGGCTTTGACCCGTTACAGGATTGGCAAAGGAAATATTATGAGTGGTTGAAGAAATCGGGAAAAGAAGCTACACTAATTGAGTACCCGAATATGTTCCACGCTTTTTATATGCTCCCGAATTTGCCCGAGGCATCTCAATTGATCTCGCAAGTTAAGGATTTCATCGCCGATAGGGTGTCCAACTCCGAATGATTATGATGTACATGTAGATTTCTAGTTTAAATTATTATTAATATTATATAGGTAGTGATGATCACTGAGGTCAAGTTTCTGGGCAGATTTATATTTTTTTTAGAAGGCTCTATGGGTTATATAAAAGTAATATTTTCGTCATTTGGCAGAATCAGTTAAGGATTCAGACTAGAAATTCTTGTAAAGGTTCAAGATAGTGAAACAAAGTAATCTGCCCAGCTTAAGCAAAGCATTTAACCAATATATTGGAGAGTGTTTGTGCCATTTTTTTAGCTTGGGGTTCTAGCTACCATTTGTGATCATGTAATACTTAGCTCACTTTCAATATTTTCTGTATAATGTTTAGGGTTTTCCAGCTTATTAGTTCTTGCTAGTTAGTTGCTCAAGACCTTAGCTGTCAGAACACTTCATGTAAGCTGTTACAAGATCACATCTGAGTGCTGTATACCATCACCCAACACCATAATTTCAATGACAATGATTGATAGTTCTTTCTATAATTGGTGCCTCAGGATGATTATAATCGAATGACTACTTCGGTCTTTCTTGGGATTGCACTGCATCACTTGTGTTCTTTTTGTTTGTATGCGTCTTGTTTTTATACTTAATTACCGGCTTAGTGCTAATTAACTATGTACTCGATATCATATTACTGTCTATCTTTTCATGAGATGGATGTGCCAAAATTTAATATAACGAGGGGAGGCAATTTGGGGATAAAATATTAAATATTTTTTATAGTAACAAAATTTTATCTTATTTATTATTTATCATATTATTATATATAACTTATTATTTGTTGTAATAACTGTATAGTTTATTGTAACTTTGTATGTCATTTATATTTTTATGTTAGAATCTAAACAATAAATAGTAAATAATATAGTTCATAAAATGATGTGAAAGGCTGAACTTATATTATCAGAAGAAAAATGTGGGTCTTTTTTTGCATATGGGATTTGAGTGGTGAATTTACATCAATATGATATTTTGAAAAATCACACAATATGTGTTTTTAGTATAAGATCCGATATGAATTCATATTGAATTGAAATAAGATTCAAGGATAAAATTTTAATACTGAATCAAGAGAAGATTTAGGATAAAACAATTAACATCAAATCTGAACGTAACAGAATCCGTCAAAGGTAGATTCTATGTAAAATAAAAATAACACAGAATTTGTCATCTGGAATTCTATAGACATCATATATAATTTTTGTCCATTTTATCATATTAGTGTCACATATAAAAATACCACATAAAAATTATTTTCTCGAAAAATGTCTATTAGTACGAAAAAATAATAATACGATTAAAATTACTGAACGAGACATGGATTTAGCCTGAATCACACCATGTCTTTTCTTCCCTTCGTACCCAGTCCTTTTGTACTACATAATTGACTATTTTCATAGTTGCTCAGAATTGCATTGCTACGTGGTTGAAAAAGATGGCATGAAAAAATGACGACATCGGTCTCAGTGAATCTAAGCGTAGAAACCCAAATTAATAAAAGCAAATGCAAAACATTTTCAACCAGAAGATTCACTCCACTTTGCATTTTTCTATGAATTCAATTTGTAACTTTAAAAATTAAGTAAAATATCATTTTGATCCTGAAATTATAATTATACTTTATTTTAATTCTTAAAATTTTAAAATTAATTATTTAGTTCCTAAAATTATATTTCATAGGTTACTTTAATCTTTAATCAAACAATCATCAGTCAACCATTATATTTTGTTGACGTGCATGTTAACGAGTTGTCACCTCCAGTTCTAAGCTTTATTGTCATCTCTAGTTGACCTTATCACCTATCAGTTTAGACTGTCTTCTTTGACCAGCTATATTTCCTCTTGAACAAGTTCCACATTTACTAAACTGAGCTCCTTTTCCCTCTCTGTTGTCTCATTAGCCTTGGCACATTCCGATCAACCTCTACCTCCTCCAAGACGAGAATCTATTTCTATCTCTACCTTTGCTTAACTTTTTATCTCTACCTTTGCTACCTCCTGAACACGTGTCACTTAACATGTAATGTCAAAACTATGGTTTACTGATTATTATTTGAGAAACTAAAATAACCTATAGAATACAATTTTAGAGACTAAAAATTAATTTCAAAATTTCAAGAACTAAACTAAAACACAATTACAATTTCAAAAACCAAAATGACACATTACTCTTGTAAAATTACATTAACTTCAAGTTTAATGAAATTTATTTAAGATTTTTACCTATTTCTAAAATTTACCGTAAAGATTTTTAAATTTATAAAATTATTATACCAACTTTTTCTTTAGATTATAAAATGATTATAACACCCTCTTTTTCATTTTACATTAAACAGTGAATTTAAAAGAGATGAATATCACTTAAACAAATCGAAAAAAGCCCTAATGAATTTCATAAAATCTTAACGGAAGTGAGCATAATCTACGTAACTTCAAAGATATTTTCACGTTTCAGCTTTCTAAGGCCTAAATGACAATGACCCTAAAACCATCTAGGTCTACAAACTCATTGGTGTGTCAATTGTTAATTTTGTTTTGGCCTTGACAGGCACTATATTCTCACCCATTTCTTTAATAAAGCAACAGCCAAAATATCACCAATCAAGAGAAGCCAATTTGATAGAAAACGAGTTTTATAACATTCTCCATCCAATTCTTTGGTCACAGAAATCTAAGGAATTGGCCTCAAACAAATGACCAAGGGCAGCCACTCTATACAATGATCAGCTGTTTCTGGAACCTTTGAAAAATCTACAATATCTTTAAGACTAATCCAATGCTAGAATATGATGAATAAGGATGAGTGCCCCATCTTCTAAATAGAGCGCTTACTCTTACTTTCCACTGCTTCCTTGAGCTTTCTACCTAATGCAAATGCCAAAGGAGGAGGAACAGCATTACCAATCTGCCTGTGCTTGTGTATGATGTTACCAGCAAATTGGTAGCAATCTGGGAAGCCCTGCATTTGTAGATAAAAAGGATGCTAAGTAAAGAAGGACCGGTAAACAAGGAATATTATGCTTACTAGTTAATTATAGAATCTAAGAGTGCATTTGTTTTCAGAAAATAGTTTTCATTCTTTATTTTCAATTTTTAAAATTTTATAAAAGAAATATTAAAAACTAAAAATGAAAGCGAGTTTTGAAGTTTTTACAGTTTTCAATATTTTACAAAACCTAGGAAATAAAAAAACCAAAAAAATGAAGACTGAAACCCTTTTTTGAAACCGAATGCACCTTAAATTTCTTGTACATGCCAATTAAAATTAAGAACTGACCAATCAGGATTTTTTTTTTTTTTAACGGCCCACATACTTGGATAACTTCATCAGAATTCTCCATTATTATTCAGAGATAACAGAAATTAATCAGCACAATAATTAATTTACATGTTAGGATTCCATTCCTTTTCATAGCATCTAGTGTGATAGCTATCTACAACTACAACCATAGACTTACTTGAGATCGAGCACATTCACGAACAGTAATGATCCTGTCTTGATCAGGATGGAAGCACATTCCAACCTTCCCCATTGGCTGAGGGTCTGTAATAGAAGTTGGGAAATTTCCTTCCCAATCCAACCTACCAAACAGCCCCTTCCATTGGTTATGGCGCTTAGCTGTGTTTGGTAAGCACCATGGTATTAAATCAGCAACTTGTCCATTAGACAACTTTACCTGCATTTCATTATATATACCACAAATTAGACAAATAACAAATTTTAATGCAAGAAAATCACAAGATCTTAATCTTACCTTTTCTTCTGGAAGATCACGCCAATCAGCTCCTGGTCTCTTGGGAATTTTCTGACACCGAATAAAGTTCAACTCATTCATCTCCTTTGATATATGATCAGTCAAGACAATCATATCACCTCGAATCATCTTTTGAAACCATGAGACAGGATCAAGTTGATACTGTGCAACATAAATACAGGCAAGCCATGAGTATAGGATCAACTCACATTTATGAATGAAAGGATATGCAGTATGCATTTTTTCCTAGTTTACATACCTCCATGTTTGCTCTAGAGGCTCCATTCCCCACAGCTGGGAGGTCACCAATAGTATCCCGAACAGTTATTGCACGCAAAGGGGCACCATTTGCCGTGCTGCGGGCAGCAGCATACTGGACACCTGGCGATAATGTGATTTTTAGCTCAGGGGCAGCAAAGACATGCATTGGCTCTGGCCACTCAGGAAGCACATCCTCTGGAGAGGCTGCCCATATAAATGCACGTTTTCTTGACTGGGAAACCCCAAAAGCTCCAGCCTCCAGGATACCAAACCTCACCTTTTGGACAAGCAAATCAGCATTCATTAGTTCCTCATGATTTTAAATAGCAATCACTCGGAGAAATATGCAGTTATGCAAATTTACCTGATAACCCATCTCAAGAAGCGAAGCCAAAGTTAAACGGAATGTCTGTCCTTTATTAAAGGACACAAAGTTCCTCACATTCTCCAGCAAGAAATACCTTGGCCGGAAATAATCAGCAAAGGATAAGAATGCTAATATCATCTCGCACTGGACTTTACTCCAAGTACTTTGGTTGAACCTATTCATCCCAGAGAAACCCTGCAAAGAAGAAAACATCATTCAATAATTAGCCTAGAGTTTTACTATCATTACAACCGAAACAAAGCCAGCAACTTTACAAACCTGGCATGGAGGTCCCCCATTGATGAAATCAACTAGCCCAGGCATGGGCAAGCTATTTAGTTCTTTCTCATCAAGTTTAGCAGCTAATTCTGCAGCCTCAGATGTTGCAATACAATCATCTGTGTCACCACACTTTTCCATAACAGCCCTACATTGCAACACATTTGTAAGTTACTTAAACTGAGTTCCAATCTTTTGAAGCTTGGGAACTGGAATATTCATTGTCTATGAGACGATCATTTACCTAAGAATAACATTACAATTGTTAACAAACACCAATGCATCAGGATGATTAGCTTTAAATGCATCCCCAGCTGGTTCTTCATACTCAATTGCCCATTTAGTTAATGAAATTCCTGAAGCATTCAAGCAGTAACACACAAGTTATACTTTGCAAGTGATAGCAGATATGGCTGTATTTCTTGCTATAATAGTGTAGTAAAAATTACCCGACTGCTGCAACCCCTGTGATAAACCACCACAACCAGCAAAAATGTCCAAGGTTGCTAAACGTTTTTCATCCAATGTCTTTTCTTTGTCAGGCTCTGAAATGCTTTCTCCCTCTTTACACTTTCCTTTTCTCTTTCTCGCTGCAGCATCACCACTGCATCCACTTGAATATTTTATTTTGATATGAGCCGGCAACTGTCAAGTGTCAAGCAATCGGAAAAAGAAAAGATAGTTAATCATTGAAATTTAAACAATTCAACAATTATAACTGTCAAGCAACTAAACAACGACACAGCTTACAGGATGATGACCAGCTGGATATAAATCAGTTCATTGGCAGGAGTCTAAATATGCCATACTCATTTATAATAGAAAGCATAAAAACTTAACAAATTATTAAAATAAAAATGTTGTCTTGACAGATTTTTCTCACAGGTTAACAAACACATTACACACATGCAAGACAGGGCCAAGTATAAAATACCTTATTGAGTGACCCACTGGCAGGATCATACAAGTGCTCACAGAAAAATACATTTTGGAAGAATCCAGGGGCACTGCATTCAGGGATATCGTTCTTCCTTCTGACTTCACACTTCCCTTCTATGGATTCTACCGAGATTATATGTGTTTCATCACTGTAGTATACCTTATAAATCATGAAATCTAAGTCAATATTGAGCCACACAGACAAGATACGAAAATTTGAGAAAATAATCATAAGTGACAGCAGCAATACTACACAAAGAACAGCTTATTTACCAGTCAATTTGGGCAAACCATGAATATCATATTACACAAAAGAGTTAGCAAAATTTGCATAATCACTTATAAAATCATTTTGAATGATTATATTAATCTAGCAACCTGTGCCTGACACAATGGCTACAACCAATTTTGGCTAGACTTATCATAAAATAATGGTTTGTAATAACTTTGCTGTGTATTTATGCGTGTTTTTAACTACTAAGAAGCTTTTACCTCTTGAATATCTGAGCAGTATGCCTTCTCACTTGATATATCTTCTGGTCGAAAAAACCTTCTGACTTTGACCTCGGTGGATTCCATTTCAGCTTGTTTGATGTCCTTTTTTACAATGATCTCGAGCACTTGGCACACAACATAAGGTTTCAACCCAACATTCCTCCCACTCTTGTAGGTTGCCTGATCTGTCCTTTCCTCAAAGTCATAAGGACTTACGTAAACATAATCATTTAGAAAATACTCAGTCCCTCTGAATAGGAAACCAGACTTAGATGAAGTTACTTTGAAAACATCCTTCTCCTTTTGGGCTTCCTTTAATTTGCAAGAGTGACAAATGCCAGACCCCAGACCCAGAGTATCAAATGGAAGGCTGAAGAAAGCACCTCTTTCAGGCCAGTACAAGCTTTTACAGTAATATTCAATAGGTAGACCTTTTTTCTTCCTTTCTTCTGCTCTAGCCCTATCATTTCTGTCTGCAATAATATTATCTTTTCGATGCTGATGCCCCCAAGGCATTTTTCGAATATCTACAGTAGCCGTCTGCATAATATCCTCCATTCTGAAGTCCCTACACTCATTAGTCAAAAACACCTCTCTCTCATTGGCAGTGTTGCCAAGAACAGTTTGACAACCATGCTGCATTACCCTACCATGAAACATTTTTCTTCCATCCTTTGATTCAAACATATATTCAACATAATAAATATCAGGAAGTTCATCGGATTCATCAACTTCCACTAACACAGATCCTCCCACAGAAACCACTTCCCCATGAATAGTGGCCTGTTTATAAAGAAGATATCCAGAACTCGTCTTCCCCTCAGAATCACCATCCCATCTTATTTCTCTTTCAGCAGAAGATGTTTTGGGTTGTTTAGAGATCGGATGTGACTTTTGGGTTCCCTCCAAACATAATGTCTCCTCCTCAATATTCTCATCTTCATTTTCCTCCTGCTCCTCGACTTCCTCCTCATCCTTTAGTTCACTTGGTGCTTCCTCTATTGAATCTTCTGGCAAGTGGTTTGAGTAATACTCTCCCCATATTCTATTGATCAGCCTTGTTGTTGTAGCTTCCATAGCTTTCCTCTTGGACACAATTGAAGCCACAGCAGCCCTAGGATTCAGATTTGGTTCACTTTTTGGCACAACTTTCTTCTTCTTCACTAACCATTTAGTATGGTGCCGTGCTTCCATTTTGTTCACAAGACCGGTCACAAAAGGAGACCTTCTGATCTTTTCATCTGGAAATTCTGCAAATAGTTGCTGAATTATCTGTCCATGGACAACAACATATCTCTCAACAGCTGATGGATCAGAAGAAATGTAAGACCTATGGTCACGGGGAAACTTGGATGCTTTCCTCATAACATCCCCAAAGGAAAGTCGGATACTCGACTCTGCTCTTTCAACATGGTAATAATGTTAATAGCAAGCCTTGCAGTTTTCAATACTGTGTCATACCAAGGAGCATACTGCTTTGATGGCTTGCCAAGTCTATACCTGAAAGCAATGAAGATTGATTTAGTCTGATCATTAATGGTAAAGTATTTTAAAAGGAATTATGGCATCTGCAACAAAATTATTCCGATAAATATGTTCATAAACTATATATTAATCTGGCCAAATTCATGCATGGCAGATAATCCGATTTACTTGCAATAGTTTTGCTACCAAGTAACTTACATTGACAGTTCAACACATTCAAAAATGGATTTTCTAATTTTACATCACAAATAAGAATGATGCAAAGAATAAACACAGTAGCTTGTGTCCCATTATGCATCAACATACAGAACTAATTGGCATCTTATTGACATCTAGGAAATATAAAAAATTCAAACACTTTTAGACAAGAGACAAATACCAGGCAAGATCAGTTCTGATCAATACGAAAATCATCGATGCTCCAAATTCAATCATCCATTCCTTTATGGCACTTAGATATATTGGAATTCCATCAGAAGCTTGTGCTGCTGAACTGGTGGAAGAAGATTGGCCAGCTTCAGCATCCAAATTGAACCCACTTCCATCATCTGCAGTCATTATGCCAGACCCAAAGATTGTTACATCAATTTCTGAACAAGGTTTCATTGGAAGAAGTTCCAATGAAATCAATCTTGCATCTGAGTTGTATAAAGACCAATCATGAAGCATGCTCCGGGGAAGATCTTCAGTGTCATACACATCATAGTCATTATCAAAAACTAAAAATTCATCAGTCTCTTGAAGGGAGGTTTTATAATAAGCTGGGAAAGGATAATCATTAGCAATCTCATCTTCATTAATTTGGATATAGTATTTGTTAGATGAAGAAACTGATCTGGAGTTTTTCTTGGCTGTTGTCATAGATTTCCAATACTCTTCTTCCTGCAATAGCCTTGCTAACTTTGCATCTTCATCTTCCTCGGCTGCAGAAGTCATTGAATTCATCTGATTCTTGTTCTCTTCATCTCCAATCCCTGAATCAATCCTTATAGTCCCATTTGAAGGCATTACTTGTGCATGCACATAGTTTGCTTGTTTCTTGCTCTCATCTCTAAGTGCAACAAGAGCAGGAATATCTGCAAACGACCTTTCATTTGCCTTTGATGTCATGTCTAAACCTATGAGCTGCTTATAAATAAACTCCCCTTGGGTAACAACAAAATCCTTTACAGATGCAGTTCCAGAAAAGCACTTGCTACCACCCAAAGAACGTGCCATGCCAGCAAGTAACTCATCGAGACTTATATCAGGGTCTCCACCAGAAGACTTTGTAAGTCTTCTGTAAACTTCAATGCAAGCACGGGCCTTTTCAAAAAAACGATCATAAACTTTTTTGTAACTTGCTGCTGGTTTCAAGCAGTCATAATCAGCAATGTCGGTAGACAACCATATCACCGGAGAGCCATCTTCATAACCAGAGATGTCCCACGTTTCAATTCGACCGAAGCCTTCACATCGAATACCTTTCTCATTTCTCTTGTCCGTACTTTCTTCAAGGGGCAATATAACTCCAGAGATATACAAATCATTAACTTCAAGCATCTCCAGAGGCTGTGCTGTACCATTTTCATCATGAAGAACAAAGTCTGTAATTCTTCTATTTGGACGATCCTCATCCTGCCCAGAGGTCAGGCCGACAGCCACAAATTCTTCGTCTACAGTCTGGTCTTTCTTTGTTTCAATGAGACAAGATTCCTCAGATATGGAAAAGGATTTCTCCTTCAAATTTTTACATGCTGCAGCTCGTTTTGGCATTTTGCGAGTGCCCAAAGGCTGCTCACTTCTCTCTGATGCACCTCGCTTCTTTTGTTTATTTGCAGCCATAGTTTCCTCTTTGCTCTTGGAAACTACAGATTTCTTTTTATTCTGGCTGTTCTTAACACCTATCAAACCAAAAAAAAAAAAAAGAGTAAATTTATAAATTCAATAAGGAAATCAAGGTAATTAGTGCAAATGCCACATCAAAAGGCAACTGAGACAGGCATAACACAGAAAAAAGAGAGATTTATAAGCATCATAATCACCCATTGCACCTGTAAGATAGAAGAACAAAACAGAAAAGAAACCAGAATTTTCACAAAAGAACAGACAAACCACAAAAATTCACAGCATATGCGAGCAAGTAAATGAAAAGTAACACATCCAAGGGATTGAAATTCGGTTATAACTTCAAAGGCAGAACAAGCATCTACAGACACAAAGAAAATCTTTCATCAGATTTTTTTACATGACAAAAATAAGACTACTGGTAAGGGTAATAGATATGTGATTAATTCAAAGGAAAAAGGGGGCTAAACGCAAAAAAGAAAAGGATAAAACATGGCAGTAAAAGAAAAGGGATAGTAAGCATTTTTAAAAACATGTAATAATGTGCGTAGTATAAATAAGCATAAAAATTAATTCAGAATCATGCATTCAGTATCAATTACTTAAATTAATCCTTACCAGCGTTGCAAGGTATTGCATGCTAAACCCAAAGCTTATGCTTTGCAAACATCAAGTAGAGTTCAGAATTATTTGATTTGTTTCCATTCTTTCTACATTTTTTCTTATTTTATTCCATAAAAAAAATTACATAAAATCTAATGGCTGTTCATCACAATGCATTTAGGGAATAAATTCATCAGGGTTAAGAGAAGGAAACACCAAAATCCAGTAATTACACCTAGCAGTATTGCATTTATGAGCACCCATTACTTATATTATCTACCATTGCTGCAAAACTTGATTCTGAAAATTGAATACATTAAAACAGAATAATGAACAACTAAGGGACTATTTTCTTTTAGAAAACAATTTTTATTTTTTATTTTCAGGATTTTGTGAAATAAATAATGAAAACTATAAAATCCAATTTTCACTATTTTCTTCAAAATATTCTAAAATTAGAAGATGAAAACTAAAAACTGTTTCCTACAAACAAATATACCCTAATTAGTTACTCAACCAATGAGCTTGGTCCCAATGCCCACAAATGCTGCCAGTACAAAAACACACAGCAGCAAGAAAAAACAACAACAAAATCAGATCAATCTTCAATCAATCATCCAAAACCACACTGAAAAAAAGGCCATAAAATGTAAGAAAAAATCATAATAAAACACAAAAGGGTATCTTAAAAGATAATCCAAACACATCATTCTTCAATCATTCATCCAAACCCACACTTCAGACACCACACTACAAGCACACCAAACACAAACAAAACAAAACAAAAAATAATAATAATAATAATAACAATAGCACCAGTTTCATATACCTGCTGAAGAAATCCAAACCACCTTACCAACAGCAACAACAACAAAAGCCTAAAGCTACTTCTGAAGTAACTGAAATCAACAACACCACCAACCCAAAAGACCAAAAGGAAAGAAAAAAAAAAACAACGATTTTGTTTGTTACAAAAAAAATAGGGGAAATGGGTCTGCTTATTATATACCCGAATTTGAGTCCTTAGATGGTTCAGACTCATTTGGGGCAGAGAAATCTACGAGCGCGGCGGAGCCCATGTCTTCAATTCCCTTCCTTCTCTGCAGAAAGAGTTAACTTGTATTGATGCAATGCAAAAACACGGAACAATGTATCTGGATTGTGGAAACAGTGTGTGTATGTTGGAATTACACAAGTGTTTGTTTTGTGTCTCTTTTTAAGGTTCAAAATTGTTTTTTGGGACGTTGGCGGGACGCCAAATTTTGGGAGGGAGGGTTTATTTGGCGCCCATAAGCACTCACTGAAAGTGAAAGTGAGTAGTCAATAGTGTGGAGCAATTTTGGTCTCATTCCATCGTTTGTTATTTTCCATATTGATTTGGATTCATTGTTAATGTAGAGAGTTTTATTTAACTAATTATATATCATTGAGAGTGTGATTTTATGAGTAATCTTTTTATATACAAACAAGGTATTAAAATTATGCTCCAGAAAAGTGACAATGTGCACTCATAAAATATGTAACAAGTGTTATTCAATTTGAGAATGAAAAAGTTCTGAAATGATTTTTTGTTACTATTTCTCTATTTTTCATTTTTATATATGCAATGGCCATAATTAGTATTTTTTTATTAACACCGGTGCTTAAAGCTCAAAGGAATTGGCCCCAATTAAGGAAGTGGCTATTACCACTCCTTTTTTTACTAATATCATTTCTTTTTTAATGACAATTTATTTGATGGTTCAAAAATGCCCTTTTATTTTCATTCATACTTAAACTAATAATCTATTATTACTTCAATATACTATTTCAATTCATTATTATTAATATATATTGCAGTTTTTGTTTTTGTATTTTTTGTTTTGTGAAAAAATTTTCATAACAAATTTATTAAATTTTGTTAATAATAACTAATTTAGTTTTTAAAGTTTTCAATATTGATTATATTTTCTATAAAATACCAACACTAATTTAAAAAAGAATCTTAAACATTAAGAAAAATAATTAAGGGAGGCATTTTCAGAAAAATTATTATATTCAAAATAATTTTCATATTATTTTTATATAATTAAATCTACTATTAAATAAAGATATAATATTAACATTATTTGGCGTGTTAATCTTTGAAATTTTATTATAATTTTACTTTTGCTATTTTTCATATAAATTAAGGTAACATGATATGTTTAAGTTAGCTATTTACCTCATAATTACAGTCATTGTTAAATTATATACAAACATTTGATGATATATTTTCACAAAATTTAAGGTGTTTTAACCATATATAAGATATTAAATTAATTAAATAAAATGACAAAATAACATTAGATGATTGTACAATTTTTTTATGTTGACAGTGAATATTAAATATAATTTAAAATTATTAGTGATGAGTTTTTCATTTCATTAAAATCTATCATATTTTATTTTCTTAACTGATTTTTATTTTGGATCATATTTATAGAATATTAAAATAAAAAGAATAAAAAAATTATTATGGTTGAAAAAAGTTATTTGAAGTAAAAGAAAAAAAACTTAATTTAATTTAAAAACTATTATTAAGATTAAGAGAATCAATTTGTTACATAGTGATATTTTTTGTATTTATATAATATGTTTCAGAAGAAAATTAAATAAAAAAATTTAATAAAATAAAATATTACATAAGTAAAATATTTGAAGAAAAAATTAATATGAAAAATATGTATAGATTATAAATAATATAATTGATCAAGTAGTTTATAAAAAAAAAATAGGGATATTTTTGAACAATTAGACAAAATATCATTTATTGGGGAGTGACATTAGCCAAAAGAGAATGGCAATAGCCAGTCCCATAATTAATATTAAAAATAGTTGATGTGTCGTATACGATATGATATAAGAAAATTATGTTAGACTTATTGTATTTAATAAACTTTTATTTTATGGAAATCGAACATAGTCAATTTTACTAAATTGTCATTTCTTCTTTTTTTCACTATTTTTTTTATGTATTGCCCATAATTAGTATAAAAAATAGTTTACATGTTGTGTATGAGATGATATAAGATAATTATGTTATGCTTATTGCATTTAATAAACTTTATTTTATAAAAATCAAACCTAGTCAATTTGACTACGTTATCATTTTAGTGGCTTGATTTTTTAGCCAACAATTTGACTGAAAAATACATTTGTAAATTGTAACTATAAAGTGAGTGTGCTAAATTTCTCTCTCCAACGAAAAAAATTATGATTTTTTTAAAATAACCAACGTGTTTACAAAGTCCAAAAGAGAGAAAATTACGCTCCATTGCCCCGACAATCATCATATCAAAAGAAAGAAAAGCAAGAAAATAATGAAAATAATGACATGTTTGATTTAAGTTTTTTGTTTTTTAGATTTTGTGAAGGAAATATTAAAAATTTATAAAATTTAATTTTTAATTTTTATTTTTAATTTTCAATATTTTTTTAACAAAATTCTAAAAATAAAAACTGAAATCAACCATACTCCAAGGAACACAAGAAGATAAACTATGACCGTGTTTGGCAAGATGATCAACACAATAATTGGCCTTTTGGAATACTAAGTTAATTTCCAGAGTCTAGTCTCTAGCTATCACGTCCTGAATAGAAATTACGCAGTCTAAGATAAAATAATGCTTTCTAAAGTAACTTCATCAAAAGGAAGTATCGATTTCTTTTAAAGAAACGGATATATGTAATCAACACAATCTAAAACGGAGCACAAATCTAGCGAGATTTTTTAACCTTATTTTATTTCAAATTTGTGACACATTTAGGGCTTGTTTGGTTATTATTTTTATTTAATATTTTTATTATATATATTTTTTATTTTCATATTTTGTGAATAAAATATAAAAAATAATAGTATTTTTATTTTTAATTCTTATTTTTACTATTTTCTTCATAAAATTATGAAAATATAAAATATATAAAATGAAAATAGAAAATTAAAATGAAAACTAAACATGCCCTTATTTTCACTCGATTTAATGAACTTATTAAAAAATAGCCATATTTTTATAGAATAACTAGGGATTTAGCCATATTTGATATTTGCATGTTGATTTGGATTCATGGTTAATGAAGAGTTTTATTCATCTAATTATATATTCATTGTCAGTTTTATTGGTTTGATGGTTTAGCTGGCAACTTAGCATACCTATATTTAATAGGATTTAGGGAAAAATTTATATGTGTATCCCAATTCTAAAATTAACTGAATTCCATTTTTGGAAAATTAAATTTATATTTTTAGAAATTATAAATAATGGAAACATTCTACAGAAATTAAATTATGAATATAAAAAAATCAATTCAAATCGATAAATTTTTAAATAAATTAATTTTTACTTATATATTATATGAATTCTTAGATTTTGCCATGTAAAGAAAAACTTTCATCTTGATGACCCACAACAAAAGATTTTCATATTAGAAGATATTGATAGGGGTCTGACCATCTATTGGACTAAGTTAGCCTAAAAATCCATATGTTTCAACTTTCAACCCAATCTAATCCATAAAATAGGGGCTAGATTGAAGGGTTGGTAGATTGAGTTGAAAAATCTCTAACTCATATCTCAACTGGTATGAATTGAGTTGGATTACGGATTAAAATTTTTCAACCCATACAATCCATCCTATTACATCTTTTTTTAGTAGTTTCAAACTTGGGAAATATAGTTGACCAAAAAAAATTATATATATATAATACAATGGAATTTTCCTGTTGTGCTTGAAGAATTAATTTTGCCAGTCTCACTGTTGTGTGCTTTCTTTAAAACTATTTAAGACTTACATAAGCTCAATTGAAAGTTTTTCTTAATTGGATGCTTCTGAGATCTAGGAATGTTTTCTTAAATTATGCATATTAAGCTTTGGTCGCATTTACAATGTTCCTAGAACATTCAATGTTCCCAGAGTAGTTGTATGTACACCACCTTTTTTCTTCCCATAAACTATTTGGTTCAATTCTAGTATGTGATGGATATTCACCTGCCAATCCATACATGTGTATATGAATATGAATTGTCTTAAATTAAAGTAAATAACTTTTAAAGATAAGTTTCTTATATTTAATAAGATTTAGGCAAAATTTTATGTATAAATCACAATTATACATGTTTTAATACTAATATAATTCCCTTTTTTAAAATTCAATTCTGATCTTAAAAAAATCATACAAATATATGAAAATAAATTTTTAGCTTTATTTTTTATTTTTGTACTTGTATTAATGAAAATTCTATAATAATCAAACAAATAAGTCCATTTTTATTATGTTTACAATAATTATACTAACATTAAATTCATTGTTCATCCCTTAAAGTTAAAATTTATGTTTATGTTAGTTTTGTATATGTTATAGTTAGCATAGCTATGTCTGGGAGTGAAAATAAGTCATACGGTCTATAAAGAGCCCATGGTTTGACTTGAGTACTTAACCTGTTTGACAATCGGATTAGATTAGTGTTAAGCTTTCAACTCGAACACATGACCCTTATTAAAGTATCTGGCCATTTTACTATTAAGCAACAACAATTTAGTGTTAGTTTTACATAAAGTTTATAATTTAGAAAATATTACTAACAAGTTGTTGGTTCAAGTGGAAGTTAACTTGTATCCCTTACGCTTGAGAACTTGTCCTCAATTGAGAGATTCTTGTGTATGAAAAAGAAAAGAAGAGGGAAAAAATTTGTTGGGAGGAATATTCACTTAGACAATTGACTATATTGAGAAGAGTAGTTTATCACTTATCCAACGAGGGATAATGTAAAAAATTAAAAAATAATTTAAACAATAAAATTTAAGATCTGCATATACCCTTTAAATAAACCTATAGTATGTAAAGAAATTAGTCAATATGCTTGACAATTAATATCCTAGGAAATAAAAAAAAAAATACAAGTAAAATCTGAACATCCAAGTTTTATATTATATTACTTTCACTTGCCAATCTTTTCGTTTCAAAAGAGGACTTGTTGATTCCCTCATATGTAATCGATGTGGGAAAGAGCATAAAACTTGTATTCATTGTTAGAGATTGCCCAAAAACTCAAAAAGTTTGGGATTTCTTAGACTTCTTGAAAGAGCCTTTGTTTGATGAGTTACAAGATAGTCATTGGATTAAGTCTTTTGGGATTGGGAAGAAGGCCTTGCTTTTTCTTGTTGGTTGTTAGTGGATATGGAGAGATCGCAATAATGATGTGTTTGGTGCTGATACTTGACCAACCTTTATGACAACTAGAAATGCTCGTCCCTCGCTATGATGTTCAATGCATCCACAAGCGAAATTGTTATTGACAAAGTACGGAGGTCATGGATAAATGGTCCCTTCTAGCGATAACTTTGTCAAACTTAATGTTGATGGTAGTGTCCTTGAGGGTCAAAGGAGGGCGGGTTATGGGGGAGTCATTAGAAATGTAGGAGGAGACTAAGTGGTTGCCTTTTTAGGTCACAGTGAAATATACGAGTCATCCACACAGAATTGCTTGCTATTCAATGGGGTCTTCGATATGCATGGTACAAAGTTTGTAGGAATGTCATTTGTGAGACAGATAGTCTATAAGCTTTATCTTCTGTGACTTCTTATAGAACGAGAGTAATCACATTGAAAGAGATCTAATTTCTAAGATTTATGCTTGATCACTCATCAATTGTATGTTCACTTTGTTCTGATTTTAAGGGATGCAAATGGTTATGCTGATTACTTGGCGCGCTGGGAGCTATTTCGAATGATGATTTCCATGAATGGGAGGCTCCTTCTCCTGCTCTTTTTGCCTTGATGACTTCTGAATAAGGAAAGCTAGCCGTGTATTATTTCTTTTTCTTTTCTTTATCCTGTTATCTACCAAAAAAAAAAAAATACTACTTTCACTTCTGCAGGATATTTTAAAAAGAATAAGAGTGGTCCTTAGTTTGACTTACAAAGGTGAATACTTGGCCATCTTTATTGGTTTGCTGGTTTTTAATTGGTCCATTTTTTTTTTATCAACTTATCATTTTTTGACCAATTCACACAAATTTTGATTTATTTTTCAAATTTCAATTTCAGATAGTAGGCCTAAACTTATTTGAGACTTGTATAGTGGTGGCATACAAGCTTAGAGAATATTTGATTTTAATTTTTAATTTTTTAGTTTTCAAAATTTTGTGATAGAAATATTGAAAACTAAATTGTGTAGTTTTCAGTTTTAGTACTTTATTCATAAAATCTAAAAATGAAAACTGAAAATTATAACCAATTAGGTTGTTAGGTCTATGGTTCGTTTAACTCGTAAGCTTGTTAACTTCTTTAAAATTTTATACCTGTAGGAGCCGTAAATGCCCGTTAAGTATTGCCATTTTGATATCCATACGTTATTTGAGTTATTTTTGTAATTATATCCTATTTTGATATCCAAACTTCATATTCCCTCAATTTCAAAATAAATGACACTTTCATTCTTTTTATACATTCATAAATTCTACATCAGTCTAGAAAAAAAAAAAAAACCTAAAATTCACCTACCCTAAAATGTTAGATAATTTGGTTTCTCTAAAAAATTTAAGGACAAATTAGTTCCCATGAATCATGAAAAATATCAAATGGATCCATATACAGATAAATTAATGTGTTCGGTGTTTTTAATTGTAAGACTTTTTGAATATATTTTTGTGGACAGGCTAATTTGTCCTTTTTTTTTGTCTAATGGACCAATTTGTTCGACATAAAATTTAAGAGGAACCATTTGAGGGCTTTGTCTTAATTTTATTATAAAATGTTTTTTGGCTTCCCAACATATTCACTGCCGACACAGTATTGTTAACCCATTTAAGGAACCAGACGCTGGCCAAAGTTTTAAAACTACTCAATTCCTAAGGTGAAAATCGAATATTTGATACTTGGTTAAGAATGAAGAGGACCTTTACCACTCAATACTTCGCGTATTGTAGGATGTTCTGAATCTAAAATAGGATTTAATTTTTTTATTAAAAATAGGGTCTAATTTTAATTAAGGAACATTGTATAAAAGTATTATATAATCATCCAATCATGTTATGCCACATCAACAAATCAACAAATATGATTAATTTTCACCTCATTTGAAAAGTTATCGAAATTAAGAGATTTGATTGGGAAACTAAGTGCATCAAAATAAAACTCTATAAAATATTTCAATCCAAATAATACTATCAAGGTATTATTCTATAAGACCTTATCCTATTAAATATCTAATAGTACAAGAATTCAGTGTTGGTTGGTTTGTGTTTCAAAAGTGTCCATCTGAAAGCATCAAGTTGACTTCATGGAATAGAGATTGACAATTCATATATTGACATAGTTGCTAAAAAAAGGAACCAAAACTAAGCAGCAACTGCATCTTAAGCAGCATCTTTGCTTCAAGGCTTCTTTGAATGATTATTGCACTCAACTAGCAATACATAAAACTTATATCACCTGAAGCTAATAATGATTGCACCACCTGAACGCAATGGAGAGAACTTCATTTCACTAGGACCATTCAGTCCCCTTTGTGAGGCTTGATGTCAGGGTAAAGTCCCAAAACATGTTCCGGCATAAAATCGTGGCGTGTTAGAATCCCAACAACCGGAGGTCTCTGCAATATTTATAAAGACTATCAGCATATTTAGCTGCAGGTGAAGCTATATAAGTTGAATAACTGTCAAATGATCTTTCATGGAATCTCAAAATAAACAGCATAGAGAGGTAGAATTGTAATCTTTGCATGCTTGCAGAAAGCAAGTAAGCAACACACAAATTTTAGTGAAGGATTAAAGGCATGCTTGGGAAATGATTAATTATGAGATGAGATTTTTATTTTTATAGAGAGGTGGTACACACCCAAATCGACATGAAATGATTGGGGTATAAATAAGTGTGAATTTCGGTTATGTAAATGTTGAATGTATATGTTATCTAATAATAAATGTCCGTGAAGACTATATATCTATTCAACATTTACATAACTGAAATTCATACTTATTTAAACAACGATCACTGCATGTCAATTTTGGCGCCTAAGTTACAATGTTTAAAAAATAAAACTGTTATGAAATATTATTAGTTATTTTTTAAAAGTTGTGTAAGTAAGCTTTTGATTATAAGTAGCTATGAACATAAAATAAGCTAAGCCAAACACAAATCATTCTTTGGGAGGATAAGGAAAAGATGCCATACCTCTTGGCTCTTGGGGACAACACACAAGTGCCTTAGTCCACGTTCCCGGAAAAGAATAGCAGCTTTGGCAAGTGACATTGTCTCAACAACTGTGTATGGTGATGCATTTGTTATAGGATGGAGATCAACATACATATCCTTCTCTTCCTCCAAGATATCTAGATCCTCTAGTTTGACTCCCTTCCCTAATCCGGCCTTTGCAAAATCCAATGCAGAAATTCTTTGGAAGATGCTGCGGCTAGTGAACACCTTATCCCTCGAAAAATTCTTCCCCTTGAGCAGCACAAGCAAATGAGACCTCAGCACAAGTCCACACAACTCTGGTGCATCTGAGAATGGTGGTTCATCAATGACAGGAAAACCATTGTGCCCTGTTGTTTCCAAAGCATGTAATATATTCCCACCTTTTCTATCCCAGAAAAGGTGATTAGTGGACCTGAGACAACATCACGCGCAACCAAATTCCTCATGTAAGGTTCTGCATGAGCCTCCAAATAAGGAAGCCCCTTGATCTTCAGTATTTGGTCATAGACACCCTTATTGAAGCTGTCAGCCACAGTTTTTGAGACTAATAAGACCAGCATCACAAGTGGAAGTAGCAAGAGATCATTTGTGAGCTCAAGCAATATGACACAAAGGGACACTGTCATTCTCATGGTGCCACCAAGGAATGAAGCAGCTCCAAGGAGTGCAAAGAGTCCTGTGTCAAGTTTAGCCATCGGCTCGAATAGTCTCCCAAAAAGCCGGCCATAGGCAGCACCAGCAAGTATCACAGGAATGAAAAGGCCAGACGGAATAGCAATACCATAAGTGACTATCCCAAGAAAGTAAATGGTAGCAAAGTAGATAAACAAATTTGAAATGTGAAACTCCTTGGTTATCCTTGAGCTGAAAAGATTCCGGATAGCATCATCATTGGTGTTTAGAAAGAGGGAAGCAAGATCATTGTAGAAGCCTGGTTTACACTGAAAGCTTTTGTAGTCTCCAGACTCATTGACAGAGGGACAGATCCCTGTTGGATTAGTAGGGCAGGGGATACAGGATGCAACCCATGGTAGGAAATAAAAACAACATGATGTCAAAAGAGCAATTGTGACAACAAGAAAGATTTTGTAAGCTGGACCTTTTCTGTCACACCAAGAGAAAAGGGTTATTGGTTACATGTTAATTCATTACATTAGACAACAAGAAGTAGTGGTGATTAGAAAGCGACTAGTAAATGCAACAACAACAACAACTAAGCCTTATCCCACTAAATGAGGTCGGCTATATGGATCAAGCAACACTATTGAGCTCTATCATATATCATATTTACTACTAAATGCATAACAATTATTTAACTTGAATGTGAGGACATACTCATTGATGATGCTATATGTACGAACAACCTTATCCACGAGGTAATTATATATGCTTCCAAGAACGCCTCCAATGATTCCCAGTATTAATGTTGCTACTATGTCACCACCGCTATATGTTACCTTGGCTGAACTGACATCATACATTATCAAACCTCCTTCCCCAAATAGGCCACATTTCCCCGTGGCACAAAACTGAATTGCAGCTCTTAAAACAATAGCAACAACTGCTGTTGTGAAAAATGTCCTCCACAAAAGAGCACTTCGCCACCTAAAGGAATGCCCCAGAAAAGGGGGAAAAGTTATTCATTTTTCCAGAATGACTACAATTTACAGATAACATATTATGCAGTCATCAACTTATCATATACCATTTGATCACAGGAAAGAAATAGAAATATACAATTTCCTAATAATAATATAATTTTATGACACTGGCTGCTTTGTAGGCCTGGCAAAGAACATTCGAGATCATTTGTCTTCTTTTGCCAACCACCAAGCTCTCCATGATAAGTCTATGTACATCAAGTGATAAAGTAATAGTTCCATGCTTTAAGCATTCATAATTTAACTTTTTATTTTACTAGAATTTCAGATTTACAATCTAAGGATAACATAAATAGATACCATGAAGCTGCCTCTTCAAGGGCAAAGAGGACACCACCTACTGGAGCACGAAAGGCGGCAGCAACACCAGCAGCTGCACCACAAGTTATCATGTCTCGCCGGTCTCGGTCATTTTTGAAATATCTAAGCCAAGTCCAAGTCAAGCCATACTTGCGAGATCCACCCTGACCCAATAAAGAAGCTATGCATGCACCTGTATGTACCATAGGTCCTTCTTTGCCCACCACAAATCCAGCAGAAACCCCAAGGATGGAACCAAAAATCTGGTACATTTAAAACCATAGGTTTCATGCAGAAGCTTAATATTCCCCAAGATTTAAAGGAAAAGATGTAAATGACTGCCTATTGTTCTGGCGAAATAAAAAAGAATTCTCTGAATGTATTAGGAATAAATCAACATAAGCTAAGTGTTATGAAGATGAGAACAAATGTATTGAGAGATAAAGTTAGAGTAGCACCTATTGAGAAAAATATAACTATATCTCACTAAGAATAGCTTGGCCAAGTGAGGAGAAGCCTTGTAAAGAGTTGATAAGATAGAGGATAGCTTACATAGAGGAAGACCAAGACTAACTCTAAGAGAAACCATTAAGAAAGACTGAGAAATAACCAGCCTTTTCAAAAATTGGTTTTTTGACATTATTCAATGGCATTGTTTGATCTACATTGCCAAAGCCACCTTATAGGAGAAGGTTTTTGTTGTTGTTGTTGTATTCTCTAAATTAAATCCTAACAAAATTCTCAACATATCTAAATATATGGAATTTCATATCCACTGTGCATCAGCTACCAAGCTCAAGAAGAGTGGCTATATTAGCTGTACAAGGAATAACTTTCCTTTAAATTTGATAGGGAATTTGTCATAGTTTGGTCTATTTCCAATATTAGAATGGGTTGAGGACTGAACTTTTGAGCACTTACTCTTACAAGCAAAAACATTAAACCAGAAGTTTAAGTGTAGAGTGTAGACCCAGGAATAGGTTTTAAATCTTAACATTTTGTTATAGCTAGGTCTATATATTCCCAATTACTTTACAGAAATTAAAAGATGAAAAAGTAGAAAATGCGGTATAAGATATGCCAAAGACATCACAACAGATAATAATATAAGGATAACAATAGCATATGTGGAATACTTATGGAATTATTTTAACTCTTCCTTGGTAATAAAAGACTTACTGATAATGGTTCACTATTCACTGAAATTTTAATTCATCTGAAGCAGAATACTGATAATTTGGCTTATTTTGATTGTTCAAGGAGTTATTCATCTTTTATCTGCGTGTTCATGCAGGAATTCTAAAGAAGAGAGGAGGTACACTTGCTTCTGCAATTGTAGTGTTTTTTACCTTTACGAAAAGAGTGCTCGGAGCCAGTATAGAGTGAGCATCAATGCCATTGAGATATGCTTTTACCTCTGGAATACCAGAGCCTGCTGCTGCAGGAGCAATGAAAGCACAAAGTGCAGCAGCAGCAGCTGCTAAAACTACATTGATACCAGCATATGCAACAAAAGCCTCAAGATATCTGTAACAAAACTACTAGTCTGTAAGCACAAATAAACTGAAGTGGCAACATGAAAGAATTACATAAAATTCTTTTGTGATTCAAGATCCAAAACATTTTCTACAATGATGTGTCTTCTCTAAATTGGTAAAACTCATATAGAAAACACTATAGACTAAATGGTGTAATCACACATAGTGTAGCTGCCTCTTAAATATGTCAGTTCCATTTCCCATACAAAGAAAGACTAACTTAAGGGGAAAGTTCAATGGAAACAGAGTAGATGCAATGCATTTATTGTTTATTTTAAAAGGCCTATTATATTATAGATCCATTTGTGTTGGCAAATTCATTTGGAATAAATCATTTTCTAGATTCCTAACTATTTTGTTTTGACAAGAAGTGACAGAAGCATATCAGAAGTATTGAATGTGATGTGATATGTATCCTTTGGGAAGGGGTAAGAAAAGAAAACCATAAAATATCACATGTTTTCATTCTCTGGTTATGTGTAGAGAATTGGTTAACAGATGGTCAATCAAGTGATGAAATAATTCAATAGTCATATTATCAGCAGACCATACACATCTTTAATGTAAAACTAAGTGATGAGCAGCACAATTAGCATCTACTATAAAAAAAAAATTGCAGGCCAAATATTTAGGTATTAAGCACATGTATGTGGTTGGAACTAGAAACAAGCTCGCCTGTGCTTAGACATGAGACTGGTTGTCATAAGAAGCTTGAAACCTGCTATGTTCTCAACTGAGATGTTATTGAAGAGGCCAACCAGTCCAGTACCTAATCCAATAAGAAGAGCAAATCCCCACTTAAGTATCACATACTGGAATATCTGAACCTTCTTCCTGGATCTCCAGTCCTGATTAAAAATTTCATTCTCAAAAATCCTGAAATTAAAGAATAGGTATTCTCACATCATCACTCTTTCCACCAGTGATGAATATGTCAGTACAAATTAAAACAATACCAGAGTTGTTGCTTTTTCTTTTTTTTGGCTAGCTGATACATAATTGTATGATGGAAGCACATCATGCAAAGACACCAATATATAATTGCAGTAAGTTAATAAAAGGAACCATGATTGTACCCAAAAAAAAATGATGTTGAAGGTTGGACATGAAACACAAACAAGCCTGATGCATTTTAACCTCAAAATGGAACCAACTATAAGATCAGATAATATGAGAAACATACAATCTTAAAACCCCATCTTTTGTGTTGTTGTTTTTTTTTTGTCCCTTGAAAATATACCTTCCAACAAGATAAAATTATCTGTTATCTTAAGGGTATTGTTTGTGAGTTTGGATTTTGGAGGGGAAGGGAGAGGAGGGGAGGACTTGTACTTCCCCTCCAAAATCCGAAAACATACCCTAAAAGAAGTGTAGCTAGGTTGCTTACTCATAGTCAAGGCTTTCAATAGGGCAGAGGTTGGCACCAACTATAGCAATCTGGGAGGTGGTGTTAGTCCTCTTCCTAAGAAGCGGCTCTGCATATGTCATGTTCCTTTCAGACAACTCTGACCAGTGCCTCTGGATTTCCTCCTTCGCATCAAGCAAACCTTCATTTTCTATATCATGTACGTCATCACCATTCCTATGGTTTGCACCATCTTCTTTATCCATCTTCTCAGCAACTTCACCTGTTAATTGGTGCCACCAGATGTATTCATCAGAACCTGCAAGTCCAACCTCACACTAAGCATGTGATCAAAGTGAGTCCCATGGCACATTCACAATTCAAAACGTGGACAGTACTGTCTCTTGTTTATTTAGTAGTGTTGGAATCATTAAAATTAGGAAATGAATTGATTTGATTTATAAATTAAATCTTACGTTTGTAATGATTTGTCTTTACATTTTAAAATCAAATCAATTCCACTCAAATCATGTCAAATCTGATCTGATAGGATTTCAAAAACAAGAAGCAGATCCCATGATTTGCAAATGAAATCATTTCTTATTTTTTTATAAGATCCAAACATAATATTTGATTTACAATCAAATCATTTCCATTTTTTAATCATTTCAAACTCTCTATTACAGAAAAACAGTTGGCAAATCATGTGAGTGACGTTTTTTTTTTCAACACTACAACTCATAGCCGTGGTTTTGACCCAGTTATCCATAGCGTGTATACTTCAAGAAACAGGTATTCTGGTAATGGGGATTCTGAGATGGATAGGTAGTAACTTCTACTAACATGAGAAAACATTGCAATAAGCCAAAAAAGCAAGCCATTTCATGTAGCATATCCATAAGTATATGAAAAGAAACAACAACATTCACTAGCTAAATGCTGCATAATAGTACCAGAAACTATGTTGATGTCAGAAACTAGTTTCTAGATCCAATCAAAACTTGGGCTTTTAGGATCTAATAGTACAAGAAACCATGTTGATGTCAAAAACTAGTTTCTAGATTCAATCAAAACTTGATCTTTTAGGATCACATAAAAATAAAAAAAAATATATATATATATATATATAGTTTTCCAACAAAAGGAATCATTTCAAAAAGTGTCTCAACACAGATTGGTTACTCCAGTCAATCAAATCCCGGATGCTCCCACATGCAAATAAATTATGAAAATGAAAAGGAATACAGTTGTTTTATTATTATTATTATTATTTGTTGGCTAGATTCATTCTTTAATATTATACCATGTCTTGAATTGCAGTAAAGTAACTGAGATGAAAGAAACAAAAAAGAGCGGAAACATGATAAGAGCTTGATGTTCTTACAAGAATCAATTGTATGATTCTGCAGTGTCCAAAGTTTCAGTATCACCTGAAGATTAACGTTATTTGCTGATCACTTTGGAAAGTCAAACAACTTGGTTGAGGGATAACTATGATGTGTATTGGCTACATGAATAATTAATCTCAACACTTAACAAAAAGGGCAGCACCTAGTTTCACACACACCCTCTCTTGGTGGATGTTTCATGGAACACGTGGGGCGGGGAGATTAGACAGGTCACAGGACCCAGAAATAATGGGAAACAGACGTAATCCAAGTTCAGAATTATTGGGTTATGATAATCTAAACTGAACGGCATTTGGAGTTTGATACTCTTGACTACGCATTAGGATTCTCTAAACTAAGAATTCATCCAAAGTGAGAAAATGAGACGATGTTTACTTTTTGATCAATAAAATGCGTGGCATGTGAGACTCATCAATTGATCCAATGGTAAAAACTCCCTCATTGTCACTCTAGTCAAAATCCATTTTCCTTAACTAACGTTGTTAGAACGGCTGATTATATTCTTATTAGTATTAATATTGTTATTCATAAGATTAAGTCCAATTGGAATTTACAAAGTTGATAAAATTGAATTCAATTCTACCTTGAATTACTATATTTGGAATAAAATAATAAATAAGAGAATTGAATTCAATAACATGCCTTGGAATGTTTAGAAAAATGAATTAAATTCTTTGTTTTGATAATTTGTCCTCCATTAATGAATGAGTTTTGGGGGAGAATGAGAAAGAAATCGGTAGATAAAAATATTTTAGGTATGTCAATTTTTAGACACAAATCATAATGGTAATTGAAGTGGTTGGGTGTGATTTGCTTTTAGACTACTTTAAAGAAATTGAATTCAATTCGTAAAAAATTATCAACTTTTCTAAACAACTTATTAAATCTAAAAGACAATAACAATCAAACTGCTTGGAGATTAAAATTAGTTCAAAAATTGCTTATTCGTATAAAATGCCATTTTATATAATCAATTATGTAAAAATCAATCTATGTTTGGATATTTTGACTATAAATTAGTTTTGAAATAATCTGTTTTATTTGAATTGCATGAACAACATTGCTTTTATTTATAGTAAACAAAAAAAAGTACTGAATGATTTGTTTATTTTATATGATATTTAATACTTAGGGTAAATTTGATAAAAAAAAATTGTATTCTAAATTAAAATTAAGTTTTTCAACTTAAAATTTTGAGCTTTTAATTACAATCTATTTCCAAAGTTTTACCAAACATGATAACCTTTTTGGAAACATATTTTTTGGCTAGAAATGTTGTTTTGTGCAGCTTCCCAAGCATGCACTTAACCTCTAAGCGTTAATTATTTGATAGGAAAGAAAAAACAGATAAACATATTCTAGAGTTGGATACATGAACATGCGTTATTAGTACTTTGTTATAAATAGACTATTGTAGAGAGAAAAAGTTGTCTGGTGATTTATACCATTACAAATTTACGTATTCCTTTGAGGTTAAAGAAGAAAAAATAAAAATGTAACCTTAATTTTTATCTTTTACTTTTCTTTATTCTAAAGAGAAAACTGTATACTTTTTCATCATATCAAATTACCCTTGTACTTGATTAAGAATATATTCACGTCACCCAATACTAACGTGGCCTAGTCCAAAACAATCATGTTTTCAACATCCGTATTTTGACACACATAAAACACTGAACACATCAATTCAAATTAGTGGAAGGAAGCAAGATAAAAAGTAATAGGCAAAAAATAAAGTGAAATTAAATATAATTGACTATCAAAATTATACAAATAAAAATGTATATATAAATAACATGATTCATGGACCATTTAAAACATAAGAGGCGGGAAAAATAAAAAAATGTATAGAGACAGTAAATACCCCAATTTTATTTGTTTTATTTGGTAGATCCAATCCCAACACCTGAAGCCATCTTGCTGGTAGTTATATGTACTGAACGCGACGCCATTGGATACGTGAGGGGCACTAATTGGGACCTTTGACTAACCTCACATCAGATTATTTTAGGGTTTAGGTTTAGTTTTAATTTTCAGTAATACTGAAAATGAATATCCAAAGGTGAAACCAATAATGCATTTGAGGATGCGTTTATATTGTACGCAACGCTTTTTTATTGGCAAGTCAAATCCATTTCGCTTATTTTATTTTCTGCGGGGAAAACAATAGGAGCTGTTGAAAAAAAATCACAAATAAATCAAAAGAAATATGAATAACTTTTTCAAATTTGGAATAATGTATTTTTGGAACTGGGCACCTTAATAACATACGGGTATTGAAAAAATAAAATAATATAAATAGGAGAATGATAATATGATATTTTTAAGATTTTAACAATATATAAAATTTTGCTAACTAGTATCATAAGAATAACAATTAAAAATACTTAAAGAAAAAGTTTTAAATTTTTTTAATAAATTTCATTTATTAAAAATATAAATTCTTATTTTTTAATATAATTTTTTATTTTTTAACGAATATAGTTAGGATATTAGTTAGATAAATCTATCACGTAATATTAGTATCATATCATATCGTACGGGAATCTTATTTTTGTTGATGTGGTTCATAGTTTAAAAATAATGAATTAAAAAAGGGCCGTCTTAGCAGAGGCTCCCACACGTGCCATCTTCCAAGTCCAAAAAGATATATAATGGCAAGACAAAATTATCACTCGAAAGAAGACGAACTATAATAAAGTTTTCGACATCATGGCTTAATTATTAATAAATTAAGTTAAGAAACTTACCAGCAAAAGTGATAAACTTATTTGTTAAATAAAAAATAAAAAACTAATTAAAGTGCAACAGTACTTAGACCGACACAACTAAACAATCAAATTATGTTCTTAAATTTAATAATTGTGTCTGCCATACAGAAGTCTATATAAGATTTTCATTTATATTTAGTTGGATAAACAAACCTTAAAATAAACCACTAGATTGATTTAGCAATGAGAAATTTGAATAGTATACACAAAATTTTAGATTCAAATTTTATAGCGATTAATGTAATTTTATAAATACAAAAACAAAAACCGTAAAATGAAAAGTTGTCTATGCAGAGGATACTCTTTGAGCCCCTGATATTAGTAGGAATAGTAATATCTATTAATTTGTTTAACTCTGAGAAGTAGTGTCATTGTAGTTGAGGTTTAATGCATTGACTAAAAAATTACTAGCATTATGCCAGTTATAATAGATGGGAGTAATCTACAATCTATAATACTAATATTTCAGACTTATATGGAGGAAAGTTTTCCAAGTGTCATTCTAGGATAATTTAGGGCTCACAATTTCATAACTTTAATCTATAATTATTTTTTAAAAAATCACAATCATAATTATTATATATCATTAAAATCTCATTGAAGATTATCAACATTTAATGAAATATCTCTTTTATCATTTAAATAATACATATGATGATCTATCTATTTTGAATGTCACCAAACTTTCCTTTTTTATTATTTTTTATAATCTTTTTTTATTATTAAATATAGATATTTGAACAAATATTATCATATTTTGTTTGTATATTCTTAAACTGCATTTTATCAACTTAATGTACTATATTTTGAATTGATTTACTGTGCATATAAGATTATTAAAAAATAAATAAGACAATAGCACGTGCTAGCATAAAGATCGCAAAATAAATAAAATATCAAGACACAAATATAGAAGAGAGAAAAACTAAGAGCTAAAAAATAATCTTAATTATTAATTATTTTAAAAAAGTCACTTTCATATCTCTATATCATCAATGCAACCTAAATACCCTATATGAAATATTATGACATTTATTGTAAGCGACAATTGAAATAAGGCTAAACAAAATATTATAATTAAAAAAATTGAAATTTAAAATAATAAAAAAGATAAAGGAAATGGCAGTCAAATATATTATTATAGTATTAAAATACTATAGTTATAATATTAATAATTAATAATAACTAATAATTAGATAAATGAAACAACTATTTTAAAAATGTTATTATAATAGATTTTTTGAAATTGTTTCACCATGTGTCATTTTCTCATAATTTATATTGTTCAGAAAATTATTTTTACTTCTTAAATAAAGGGTACTCTTTTATACAAAATAAAATGTATATTTAACATTTCATAAAATATTAATACAATTAATTACAAAAATTTCAATTTCTAACTGAAAATCATATTCAATTAATACATATATTTTCACATGTACAATAAATATCAATTACAATTCACAATCATATTTAATCTATAATACTAATATTCTATAATTATTGAAAAAAGTTTTTCAAGTGTCATTCCTAGGATAATTTAGGGCCCACAATTTCATCTTTAATCTACAATTATTTTTTTAAAAAATCATAATCATAATTATTATATATCATTAAAATCGCATTGAAGATTATCAATATTTAATAAAATATCTCTTTTATCATTTAAATAATACATATGATGATCTATCTATTTTGAATGTCACCAAACCCTTCCTTTTTTATTATTTTTTATAATCCATTTTTATTATTAAAGATAGATATTTGAACAAATATTATCATATTTTGTTTGCATATTCTTAAACTGCATTTTATCAACTTAATGTACTATATCGTGAATTGATTTATTATGCATATAAGACTATTAAAAAATAAATAAAAAATAAATGAGATAATAGCACGTGCCAACATAAAGACTCCAAAATAAATAAAATATCAAGACACAAATATAGAAGAGAGAAAAACTAAGTGCAAAAAAATAATCTTAATTATTAATTATTTAAAAAAATCACCTTCATATTTCTCTATCATCAATGCAACCTAAATACCCTATATGAAATACTTTGGCATTTATTGTACACAATTGAAATAAGACTAAACAAAATATTATAATTGAAAAATTAAACTTTAAAATGATAAAAAAAAAGAAGATAAAGGAAATAATAGTCAAATATATTATTATAGTATTAAAATACTATAGTTATAATATTAATAATAACTAATAATTAGATAAATGAAACAAATATTTTAAAAATGTTATTATAATAGATTTTTTGAAATTGTTTCACCATATGTCATTTTCTCATAATTTATATTGTTTAGAAAATTATTTTTATTTCTTAAACGAAGGGTACTCTTTTATGCAAAATAAAGATATATTTAATATTTCATATAATATGAATCAATTAATAAAAAAAATTTAAATTTAAAATTGAAAATCATATTCAATTAATACATATATTTTCACATGTACAATAAATATCAATTGCAAAATTCATAATCATATTTTAATAAGGAAATATTTCTAAAACTTCTAAAAAAATCAAATCTAAAATAAATACCGAACATATTGAATATGAGAGAACTATTATGTTGTGATTTACCTGCATTTTACATCTTTGTTGAATTTTTTAAAAATTCAAATCTTTATTCTATAAAATTTATTCTTCCACATTTACATACCATGTGTCATTTTTTCATTATTTTTTAAACTTTATTTTCTTCAAAAATAGAAAATATATTTCAAAATTCATATAATTAATCAATTAAAAAAATACCAAATTTAAATTTTAAATTCAATATCAAATTTAAATCAATATATAATATTTTCATATCTACAATAATAAATACTAAATTTCAAATTTTCCAATATAAATTTTTATCAAGGTCATTTTTTACTTAACAAGCGTCTCTCAATATTTTTTTAATTTGTTAGATTATTTTATTTTTTGTCTTCGTATATCAGTTTTTGAAATTTTCTATATGAACGACTCTATGATTATTTGTTTTTTATCGCCCTCAATTGTTGTCTTAATTTGTTTTTATCTTATTTTACTGTTGATGAGTAGTATTGTTGATTTCATTTTGTGATTTACTTATCATTATTCTACAACTCTTTCATTCCTTTTTATAAGATATCTTTCATTCCCTCTTTCTCACTTCTCTTCTCTCACTAACGGCCATTGTGAAATTTTGCAATTGTTGATGACAGTTTCAATGTCATCAAACATTACCTCACGTTCAAAGACGAGTTTATTCATTTCTTATTTTTCTTTTCAGGTTATATGAGTTTCATTCCATTCTCTAAATTTGTTTTTTTTTTCATACTCTTTCACTATTCTAATCTATTTATTCTCGATAATTTTCATTGTAAATTTTTATTCTTTTATTTATTATATATTGTTATATCAATTGTAGCAAACAAATAGTATAGTTTGAATTTTTAAGATTGATATCTTTTTTTAAATATTTTGTATTTGCCAGGATTCTCTATGCATAGGAATACACCAGTTGAGTTGTTATATTTCTTTTTATTTACTTCACTCTTTTATTTTTCACTTTTAATTGATTCGCTCTACTTCTATAATTTACAACGTTTTGTCAATTTAATATATTTCCTATCATATATATTTTCAAACAACGCCATCAATGTTAGAGTTTGTACATATGTGTCTTATGATGTGTAATATAGCAAAATAGTGTTTTTTTCACCCTTTTTATATATAATATACGTTTTTATCAATTTTCATCATTGGATTGGATATGGATGTGTTTTGATTATTTTATTTGGATTTGTAATTATGATATTTTTTAGGGTGTGTTATTGAAATTGAATTTTAATATGTCATTAATTCCAAATTTTAATTGATTGTAATTAAAATTTAAATATTTATCCAAATGATACATCGTACAATTTCATAAGTAAATAGTCATCTAAAATATTTTAAAAAAAATGTTAAACCTGGCCATATATATAATATTTAGGAATATTAAACAATAATTGTAATGTCAGGTATTTTTAAATTTTTTAGAAAAAAGTAGAAATACATATAACGACACATATTCTGATATAAAATTTAAATCTTCTTTAAATTAATGCATATTATTTTACAACCTATCTATAATTATAATAATAATAATATCATAATAATTTATATTTCCTACAATCACTCCATCACTTATCAATATCTATCTTTCTATGGCTCATCAATAATACAAACTCAAATAATAATTCTTTTTTTTTTTGTATTTGCAACTAATAGAATGGTCCTCTATTTATTATATACAATAATATAATTAGTATTAATCTATAGAGTAATTATTAATCTATAGAGTAATATAATATTAATTAATCTATCAATATGATTTTCCATATTAGTTCTAACAATGAGTCATACTAATTTCATATTAGAATTATTCACTTATAGAATATCTTGAGTTATGAAAATTCAAAGTTTTATATTTATCGAGAGAAATGGGAAAAAGACAATTTTCAATGTTATCAAAATTGATATGGATAAGTAGTACACCTTATTTTAATTTACAATAATTTTTACTACCATTAGTTCTACATATTTTTTTCTTTATTATTATGTTTATATTTTTCATCTTTTATTATGTATTTAATATTTTTCTCTATTTTATGTGTTTATTTTTTAAGTTCATTATCACATTTAAATTGTCTTTATTATTTTAGAAACTTTGAAAATAGTTCAAGATTAGAGGACAGTTCTGTGATCAAGAAACATCCTTCAATAAACACATTGAATGGTACAAGTTGTTCCAAGAAGAATATTATTGTTAAGAAGGACATCAATTTGGTTATAAGTGATATGACTAATTTCATATGGTAATGAAGTTTGGAAACATAGGATTATAATCCTTTTTGGATTAATGCTAAAACAATATGAATGACATAACTACTAGATATGTTGATGGTTAGTATAGGTAGTTTTAATGGTATAGATTTCTAAAATGTTAGAGATTATATATGTATATATATTAGTTATCAATAATAATGATTTTATTGGAATGTAATGGTCTTGGTATGAAATTATTGATATATTTCAATAAAAAAAATTTAATTTACAAAATATTTATGATTATGTTTTCAATTATGGGTTGCTAATTCAAAATTTGAATCAAGATTGTAAAGTTCAATTCCATTTTTTTTCCTTTATATACTATTATTGTATTAAATTTTTTAATCTTGGATTTAATTAATTTAAATTTAGTTACACAATTTTATTGTCTCAATTTTGAATAGGATTTTATAAATGAATTTTGTGCTTTAATTGGATACAATTGTCCGAATGATATTAAATTTTATGATCCTCTTTTATATTTTGCTCATTATTTAATTATTTAACTATTAATTTATTTTTAAAATTAATTTATATATTCAATTTATGATATGGTATATTTAATTAAATTGTTATTTCTTTCTAATTATTAACAAATTATTTTTCAATATACCCGCGCATCGCATTAAACAACAGTTTGTCATTATGCATAAAATCATATATTTAGATCTTACCTACCTCTCTCTCTCACACACACACACGCAAAAAAGAGAAAACCCTTGGTTAAAATAAAGCTACTATCTCTGTTAACTGTAAACAACCAAACAAAACCCATATTAAGAAGAAAAAAATGCATTTTGATAAATATAGAAAATTATATAAACTAATAAAATTATTTTTATATAATTATTATTATCATCTTAATAAATATATTAATTACTTCATTAATATATTTATATTAAGAATATATTTAGTTAGAGAGTAAAAATAGGGATCAAAATTTCTCAAATGAGCATAATGTGTAAAATTATTACACATGATACTTATTTGAGAAATTTTTATTTTCACTTTTACTTCCCAACCAAACATGCCTTAGAGTATAAATGGATATATATTAAAAAAATAAAAAAATAACCGTTATTTTAAAATGAACAAAGTATTTACTACTTCATTAGTTTGAAGAGACATCATTAAATTAAATTAATAATAATATTATTTATATAACTAAAAGTGAATGGCAGACGAGGATTCCCACATCAATAGCATTAGATGTGATATTATGATGGAAAAGTAAGACGACTCGAGATTATTATCATATTCATACGGGTGTCCAAACATTTTATCATCCGCCATTTAAAAGTTGACAGTTGTGTCAACTGTCATCAGCTTCCATGCGCATCTTCTGACACAGTCCGAAGGTGGCTGACTAATGATCAGGGAATTGAAGATTTAATTTGCACTTGAGTATATACTAAGAAAAGTATGTACACCTATCATTAGCAAAAGACAAAAGTATATAAAGACCGCCATGAATACGATCCATTGAAAGGCCCATCATTTGGATTCTTTTTAATTTCATATACTATATACATTTCGTAAGAAATACAAAAAAGGCCGAAACAACAACATTGACAACATTAATGGAATGGTCCAAATTAGCTAGATTCCCCCATTTTATTTTTGTTGAGCCCCACACGTGAAGGCGTGATGAACCTATCTCACCAATATTTCCGTGCACTGAATCTTTGAATGTGACACTTTGAATATTTGATACATAGTGATATAGACCTTTGCCTAATCTCACATAGTTTTACAGAGAGATTATTGTATAGATATAAATCTAACAAATTCCATTTAGACACTTATAATAAAAATGGATCTCATCAATTTTTTTATGTGTATATAAAGTCCAATTTATTTTATTCTTAGTTCCTTCTGAATTATGTATTTGGAATTAATTGATGTGTTAGAATAATATTTGGTCCAATATGGATAGTATAGGAGCAATGAAATTTGGAATTTTTACTCAAATAAAATTAAAAAAATATTATTTACTAATATATATAGAAAAAACATTTGGTATATGTTTAAACCGATTAATATGTACATGAATACGCTGCTTCTGTAGCCAAGCAAGCCAAGCATATTCATGCTTATATATATATATATATATATGCGTGAATATGTTTGGCATTCTCAATCATTCGCTTTCCAATCATTTACTTTCCTTTTCACTTTTGCTTTCAAAGAGATTTTTCAAGTGTTTGACCATGGCAAACATTCTCCACCGCTTGGATGATGATCATATCTTCGCCAAGCTCGATAGCCAGGAATTTTGTCTCTATGTTAGCTTACTTCTATTGTTTCCTTTTTTTCTTAATTCAAAGCTAGTTTAGTTGGTATATGTTTAATTTAGTTTAGTTACTTGATTTCCACATATTCTCTTTATTAGTTTAGTTAATTTTAAGTTAGTTTAGTTTAGGAGAATATGTTTTGTTTAGTTTGCTTACTTGATTGCTCGGATTCTCTTTATTAGTTTAGTTAATAGTAAGTTAGTTTAGTTTAAGATAAAAGTGAAGAATGTTATATTTGGATAAGTTGGGACATTTTAACTTTATTATTCTGGTAATAAAATTATGCATTTTATTGAGATGTAACTTTATTGATCGGAATGCATATAATATAATTTAGTTTAATAGCAAGTTATCTAGTAATTAGTTTAGTTTAATGTCAACCAGGGTCATATCAATTAAATTTGTATAACTTTAATAATTCAGTTACTTTTAGGTGGATGATTTGCTAACAATGATAGTTTTTTTTTTACTTTTTATTTTATTAAATTCATAAGTTTAATATCAAACCACTAGTGAACTTTTAATTAAAAATTAATTAGTTTAGGATTTACGATGGTAAAAATTAAAACTTCAGGATCTATATATTTAATTAGTTTAAGATAGTTTGTGTTTAAAATTAATATTGATGACTAATTTTTTAAGGTTTTATTTTTTTATTATGGATTGATATTTAGTAACATATTTATTTAATTTATGGCCGCATCAGTATTGCATGTAAGGCGGTGTACCGGCACTTGATGCTCACATGGAATATTATCTACGGTAGGCAAGGTTTTGGTAGGTTGCCAACTTTGTCAACTTCCACTACGCTTAGCACTCATCAGTGCACTAAGAGAGAAATAGCGTCCTGAGATGCATACATTCCATCTTTCATATGGAGAGTGTACTATCGCTCTCCAGGATGTGGCGTTGTAGCTAGGGATGAGGGTCGACGTGATAGTCAATGGCTGCATAGGGGCATGGGAGAAATGGCACCAGGAGTATATGGGATATCTGTTGCGATTTATTACGTGCGGTCCTAGAGAGATCGACATGGGTCTTATGTCAAGCTATCTTAGATTAAGAACACATTCAAAGATGAAGACTTTTCTATTTATGCATCTGACATAGTAGTCCAATGAACGGGGCATACATGTTAGTATTGATTAGAGGGTTCTTATGTCCTAACAAGTTATCATCGTGTGTTCATCTTAAGTGGTTGCCCTACAGTGGAACATTGAACATCTATGATTAACAATATCACCCACATAATATGACTTTGTCAATAAATGGATTGATGTACCTAGCATTTCCAAGAAAATATAATAATAAATAACAACTTAAGTAATTAATAATTAATCCACTTAACGGTAATCTAAAATAGTTTAATCTTTAATATTACAAAAAAAAAAAACTAACAATTTAACTATTTCACAATAATAGTTAATTAATTTTATTCTAAGTACTGTTAAACTACCTTAAAAGTTACAATAACAAACATTAAACTACACTAACTGAAAAATATACTAATTAGTTACTAATTAATATTAAGCCAAAATTATTAGTAATTACATTAATTAATTTTTTGAAATAATTCAAAAATAAACTAATTAGTAATTACCTATTACATACCTTGCGGCCACCTCAACAGATAAGTGTAGGATTCTTCCAATTCCTATATGTCACGACTCGACTTGGATCGTAAGGGACATGAAATCTCATCCCACGGCCTCGTGATTGCTAAATCACTCTATGTGCTTAATTTAAATCATATGAACCATTTTAAAACATAATTTTTTTTCTACATACAATTCATCTACTCTTTAAAGTCAAATAAATATAACTAATATTTCATAAATCAAATATAACTATTGTAAATCCTGATACAAAACATATACGCATGTAAGCCTCTGATACAAAATAACCATGAATACTAAATCATTAATTACAAATCAAAATATACTATCATGGTATGCAAAGTACAAAAACTATCCCTATGGTTCAGGACCCGTCCACGATGACACTAGAACACTCAAAGACCATGACAAAGATACTTCACTCCAAAGTGAAGCTTACCAAGTGGGAACAACTACTAAGGGGGTGGAGTTGGAGGATCCAAGGAGGACCTTATTTGTAGGGAAAAAGGAAAGATGGTAAGTTTTATTATAAAACTGAGTGAATTCTTACCTGAACCTTTTTCATGGGACAACTACCAAGGAGCATAACAATATGATAACAATAATAGCAATAACAACAATAATAATAACGAAAATAAACAAACTCTAAAAAAATTTCAACATATATACATTAATATTTTAAAATAAACCATTAAACTATTCTGAGTCATAACCAATAGTATTATGAACTTGATACACATACGTATATACTAGAATGGTCATAGTTGTACGTAAATATCTCTTTCTCTATGGGCACCTAACTAGGTCCCAATTTGCTCTATCCTCTAGAAGTTCTGCCTCCATGGCTGATCAATATCGTTGCCTCCATGGCTATTTAACACTGTTGCCTCCATGGCGTCTTAACGTTGTTGCCTCCATGGCTATTTAACATTGTTGCCTCCATGACTGTTTAATGGTTGTTTAACACGTTGCCCCCATGGCTATTTAACATTATTGCCTCTATGGTTGTTTAACACTTGCCTTATGGCTATTTAACACTACTCATCTTACATAACTTAACTAAAAATAAATAAAAACAACAACACCGAAATTCCATAATTAAAGGGTGGGTACTCCTTTGTGGATAGGAGCCCCTAAATTCTTAGTACTCTGAGAGTTCTAGATTCTTATAACTCTAACAACATGACTTTAGCATAACTGGAGCTGTGAAAATCATGCATAAGGGATCACCTTGTAGACATTCCATTTCAAGCCCACAGAATATGTATTGCTTGCTGAATTATGCTAAATTCCGTACCTTTTGGTACCATAAAACTTGAAGTTCTACTTTCATATCTTGAGTTAACATATCTTTTCATATATTTGATAAATCTAAAATCATGGCTCAACGCACTTGGGTTCATAATCATAAACATAATAACTCTAAAACGGAATAACATATTTATTCAAAAAGTTAAATCATGTAATACTCTATATATTTATTTTCTCTAAAACTCTGTGTTAAGTTTTCCTCCAATTTAAACTCTATCATATATATATACACATACTCGCTTGAAATCATCATGGTAATTCATAAATCTTTAATATCTCTAAAATATCTCTAAATCATGCATTTATGTTAAACTCTAAGGAAAATAATTCTAATGATCAATATAAGGATTCACAAGATTCGAACCCACTCACCTGGAGGGAAGGGAGAGATGGTGCCAACACCAATTGAGCCTCGGAGCAGGGAGAGCACCAAAATCTACCATAACAACCATAAAACTCTAGATTAATCTCTATTACTCTCTAGATAACTCTACATTAACTCTAACAACATTGAGGGAGCACCCTTACTTGACAACAACAAAAGGAATAACAAAGCCCAACCTAAGATCATGAAAGAATGGAGGGAAAGGAGACATAATCAACCAACATATACATACCTTGATGATTGGAGATGATGGATTGGAGTAGATTTGAGAGAATGAGAGAAAATGGGGGTTTGGGGAAGAAGCTTGGTTTTTGCCAAGGAAATTCGATGGGGAGCGTTTATATAGAGGTATTGAGTCATTAACATAAAACTACATCGTTTTGCACTGTATTGACATTAGACACGTTCGCTACAGGAAGTAATGCTCGCTGAGCAAACTTGGAGAAACCATCACTTGCTGTAATGAATACAGCTCGTGTAGCGAGGCGTTTTGCAAAATTTTACAGCAACAATGCCCAACTGTGTGGATTATTTCAACACTCACTTATTTACATTTTTTACTGTCCTCATTTATTTTACTTTTTATTAATGTCCTCATTTATTTTACTTTCTATTAACTTTACTTTTCATTAATGTCCTTATTTATTTTACTCTCTATTAACTTTAAAATATAAATGTAAATAAGGAGATATCCCATTTGGATTCAAATAAACTATCATAAAAATCAAAATTTCAACCAATCAAAATCCAAATTTTGGGTTTTACTTTATATTCAGAATCTTCAAGATTTTATAAACTTGTGGGCTAAAAGCGAAACGTTTAAAGATTTCATAAAAATCATTAAAATTCATTCTTTGACTTGTTTTCCTCTTGGAAACAATTATCAGGACTTTTGATTGAAGATGTGACTCTAACATATAGCCCTCCAAGGAGGTGTAGATCAGACTTAGTGAAATTCAGGACTCGGCAACCTAGGTGGGTCCAGACCATGAGGCCGTACAGACTTATCTCCTGACACGTGTATCAGGTAGTACACCATAAATCTTAGCAATTGCCTTTTATTTTGAAATTCACACCTTCCTATATGAAATATTGAACTTGAAAACTAACTCCACATATCCTTGCAACTCTCTAATGGAGACTGTTGGATTTGCCTCAACCATGGGAAAGATACTGGTACGAATAATATTACTACCCAACTGATGTTGTTCAATAATAGAATCATACTTACACGTATGCTTTCCATTATCCTTTTGGATTTCCCATACTTGCCTTTTCTCCAGATATGTAACACGTATACTCCAATTACACCTATTGACAAACTTCACACACTTGCACTAGTATTTTGTTTGAGACTCATAAACTTTGAACTAGACTTTTCTTTTGATCCTGTAATTCTTGATTGCAAATAACACAGCTTCCTTGTCTTGAAATTGTTGTCTGACCTTAAATTCACTTTCACCTCCAGCCACTCTCGCAGTAGGCCCTACAAAGGAATTTTCGGGCATTGCATCCAAGTTTATTGAAAAATAGTGACTAGGATATTCTTGTGATACGAATTGAAACTGGATCTATGACCTTTAAGTTGAGACTGCGTAAGGTGTTTTCTCATCACTATACTCATTACCTTTTTGCCTATACAACCCAGCTCTTCTTCCTCTTCTTCTTCATCCTTGTGATTTACATGAAAGTCGAAACCCGCAAGAGAGACATGTCTAATTGATGACCCTGATCTTACACCACTAGATCTACAAAGCCAGGACTACGAACTGGTGGATCTTGAGCCACTTCAAGATTTGTAGAACCATGCTACTCTTGGGTTTCATTAACTGATGTATGAAGAGCAAAACCACCAGAGCTCAAATCACAATATTCTAGAATGACGAAAATTTCCATTACTCGAACCTCTGGAAATCGAGCATGGAATTTAAACATGACGCTTGTTTGATTGTCGTTGTAGATAGGAAGGTTATACTTGACCACATACCCCCAAATGCACTAACAATCACACGAAGTGGCCTCTGACTATAAAATCTCACTCTTTCATTTGTTGTCTTCAATTTTTCCATCATAATGAACAAGTATAAAACATTCTCATTTTCTCACAAAGACACTTCATAGACTCCTGAATGGAGTGAGCAACAAGTTAAATAGGAAGGCCAACCTAATACGTAAGGATTCAAATCGAATTGTAAAAACAAAGAATACGCAAGAGGCCTTTGCATATCCAATATCAACATAAATACGCAAGGGGCCTGCGTATTCATGTTGATACTGGATAAGCAAAGGCCCCTTGAGTATTCATGCACATATAAAGCTGTCCATTTTTGTACTAAATGTTTTTTCAGTTTATTTTCATAAATAATATTTTTTTATTTATTTTTGGTAAAAAAGCCAATGGAATTTAGCTAGTATAAAATAAATAACTTGTATTAAGAGAATATTATTTTTCAAATATAAGATATAATTAGAATTTTTTAAAAATTTAAAAGAGTCTATCTGTAGTTAGTAAGGAAGGAATGAAGGACCCCATTTCTCTATACCTAAGAGTAAAACTAGTGCCTCATTACCCACATTTTTTCACTTTTATTTTTTAACTCCCATCATTAAACCCTAGCAGAGTATATGGTTACACACGCTTTCACCTTGAGAAAAATTTTCTTCACTTCATCTCTTTGATCCCCTTCCAAAACTTTATGGTTAAAGTGATGTTTGATCTCTACCCTTTCTAAACACAAGACATTTTCACTTTTGGAGGAACAAAATTCATCCCCAATTCTTCCTCCTTAAAGCGTGGCACATCCAAGCATAGACAAGAAGAATTTTGTCCTTTTCCTCTTCAATAAATTATAGGAGTCTCTAATTCCTGTTATTCTTCAAACCATGTAAGGGTTTTCATGCAACCTTAGTATTTTATTTGATTTGCAATCTCCAAATTGCTCATCAATGTATTCAAAAATCCTAAGTTGTTCGTCAAATATAAGTCCCTTTTTGGTTGTTTATTTATATAGCAAGTTATTATTTCTACTACTCATGATATGGTTATCCTAAGTTCAAGTACTACTTGCATTGAAAATTTTGAGCAAATTACAGGGACTTCTCCTGGTCCTTTAATATTATACTTGCTCCCATCTAGTTTTTAATATTACATTTACCTCCTTTATCTCTAAATGATTTTTTAAAATTCCTCAATTACCCATCAAATGAAAAAAAACTCACCCACCACTCCTACTTAACAACATCACCTCTAACCCACCATTTTCCCCAACCACTCTTCAGGTCAAAACTAAAAAATTTGTCACATGTCCTTTCTTCATTTCTACCTAAAGTACTCATCTTGCATTCAAATCATATTAACAACTTCCAAAACAAAAAATTAGAGAGGATGCAAACCAAACGCAGCATTTGAGCCACATCACCACCTGTGAACAAGAATCGAAAACCACCACCATGCTCTCCACAAAAATTGCGAGCCACCACCATTACATCATGACTTTCTTTTCTTTCTCTCATTGTTTGTGCCTAGCTAAGCTGAATCCTTGCTCAAGAACCAACTTCTAGTTTGCCTTTCGATGTGATTTTTGACGAGGTTTGTCGGTGTGGTTTTTGTTTTGGAGATCTTGTTTTTTCGACATAGCTCACATCTTTTGTCTAGATCTGGCTCCTTCAACCCACCAATGACTTCTGCTCCTGCTTCGTCCATTCTCCTTCTTCTTCTTCCAGTTTCCATTTTGTTCACGGAGCTTGCTTGGGCATAGGATCGCGAACGGTTGCGTTCTTGCTTCAGCGATGTTGCTTCTGCCATCGCAAAAAGGATTAGTAAAATGAATAGAGAGACTTGTTTTTGGGAGAATTAAGGATAGAATTTTAATTAACATAGTAAAATTAACTTTTCAAAATTACTTTAAATTTATAGGGGATATAAGTGTAATGACTTATAAATAATTAAGGGAGATACATGTAATATTAAAAACTACAAGAGGGAAGTATAATATCAAAGGACCTCATGGGAGATCCTTATAATTAACCCAAAAATTGCTGAAAATTCATAAATCATAGTACAGTTCATCGACTAAATTATAATTTCTATGGGTTTTCAATGCTTTTCCAACTACCGTATGACGTAAGGCATAATTTTTGGATTCTTTTCTGTTTATCTATTTATTGATAATTTATTCTTTTGTTTATTTTAAAAATCCTTCAAATTGTAATCCTTTCTGCAATTACTAGTTTTGCTTTGTTATAGTTATCTACTTTGTACACATCAATTTTCATAATCATGTTACTTATATATATGTTGTTTAAGAATGACATGTCAAATTAAATATTAGGTTCCCAAATAATTTTTTCACAAGTCAATTATGTTACATTTGTAAACTCAATTGACAAATTTATGTTGGAACATATATTTTTAAAAGATGTATAGAAGTTAATGTACATTTGAGATATCGTAAGGTTGAAAGTTTATAATATGACTTGATATTGTCGGACAAGTCTTTTTTTTAGTTCTCCTTGATATATTGTTCAATTTGATTGTTATGTTATGAATAAGTTATAGTATGATTGATGTTGTACCTAAAAGGTTAATGAATTTAATTCCCTATAGTAATAATTTGGATCAGTTAAGAAGAGGCAATCCCTACTAATCACCCACTTTATCGCCATTGATGTTTGCTAGTGACTATTAGCTATTGGTATGAGCTTATTGCCCTAATGATAGGCTAAACTGGGTATATAAATGTCACGACCGACCTGGGCACGTGGGCATGTGAGAAATCCTTTCCCACGTAAGCCTCATGACCTGGATTCCTCTATATGCATCGTAATATTTGAAAACTGGTTAAGTCATAAAATCTTTTTTACGTACAAATCATCCGTCTTTAAAACATATAGTCATCATTTTCCAAATTTCAGTCTCATACCCTATTTTTAGAAGTCTGAATTAATATACAAATCTCTATAAATAACAAAATCTTATAATACAATTTATCACAACATATATATGCAAAACTTAAATCATGCAGTATGGTTCTGGATCTTGCCTGCAATATACCTGGAGCACTCTAAACAACTTGGAATATATGCCTTACCCGGGTGAAGCTTACCATCTACACTTTGGCATGGTTGAATAGAATTTGCAATCATGGTTCTATCTAAAATAAGAGAAATGAGAGGGTGAGTTTTGATATCCAAAACTTAATGAGTGAGTCTTACCTGAATCCCTTCATGGGACATCCAAGAGTAATAAATAAAACAAATCATAACAAAATTAAAAGTACTTATAAATCTTATGCAACTACAAATATATTTTCAAATCATCCTTTCATGAAATCAATAAAAGCTATTCATTTAATTCATTTTCTTGTCTATAATCATATAAGCCTAAAACCATAAACTCTTTCATACTTTCTAATGACTACTTTATTAATTCAAAAGTCATTTCATTAACTAACTTTCATACCTGGTATAAATTAAACTCATAATAACATAGCTCTTAGAGAAAGGAAGTTTCTGACACATCTGTTGTATCGCTGTCCCAAGTGTGTCAATAATGGGCACCTAACTAGGTCCCTTCCCTGAATACCTGCCTGGGCATACTTGGTATAAGGTTAACGGATTACTACCGTTACACACTTGTTCTCTACATTGAAAATTATTTTGAAACTTCTTAAAACCATTTTATTCTCTAGAGCTCTAAATCTCTATAACTCTAAGTTTACCTTAGCATAACTGGACTATGAAACCATACTCCTGATTTCAAATCCACAGAATATGTATCCGCCAGCTGAGTCATCTAAAGATTCGTGCTCTAAAATCCTTTTATGTTAATATCTATATCATTTCTTATTAAAAATAAACTTATTATATTCTGAAACTTAGTCCATTTGATTTTAAAGTTTACCTTAGCATAACTTGTGGCTGGAACCATGTCCAAGGAATCACCCTTTGTGGACATTGAGATTCCAAACCTCCACAGTATGTAGCCGACCGTTAATCTCGTGGAAACTAACGCTCTAAAACTCTTTTATTGATTATCAAAGCATCATTCAATCATCAAAACTCTTTAAATCAACTATTAACTTGTTAAACATAGTTCCAACCATAAATTAGGAAAACTCAATATCATATTCTAAATCATAGAGTCTAAACCATCACCTTTCCTTTTCTCTAAATCTCGTTTCTAGGTATAAAAGCATAGCATAAACATAAACCAGTTCCAAAATCCAGGAAAACAATCATAAAAACCTCTAACAATCACATATGTCATCAATTCTACATAGAATCAGTTCAACAAGTATAGTCCCATGAGTTTTATCAAAATACAATTTCATGCTCTAAAACGTGGTGCAAAATATACCAACCAACAGGAATCCCAAATCCTTGTAGTAATTCCCTAAATAAGCAGTGAATCATGGTTTTCCTGAAAATAACTTTAATACATAACATAGAAGTCACAGGTGTGAACCCACTTACTTGGAGGGTTGAATAGAGAAGGAATCACACCAATAGAACTCCTGGGACAAGAAATGACATATCTGCCATGGAAGCAGGAGAACTCTAGGTTAACCTCTAAAACCACAAGAATCCCTTTCTAGCAAGGTGGAAAGCTTCTCTCCCTTGAAGCATGGGAACCACCCTAACTCCAAAGAACTTGAAGAAAATGAAGCAAAACTAGCAAAATAATATACCTTTAAGCTTGGAGGATTGAAGATTCTAAGTTAAACTTGAAAGAGTTAGAAGAAAATGGAGTTTTATAAGTGAAAATGATGAAGAAATGGAGTAGGGAGGAGAAGATTTCGCATTTCTCCTGGAGGGGGGTTTAGAGTGTGTCTAGAATGATCTAGACCCCGAAATGGGGTTTTTATGTTCGTGTTCATCACTTGGGCGGTCATATGACCGCCTGCTCTCCACTTTGGCGCACCGACTTACTCTCTGTTTACCGCCTGGGCGGTCACATGACCGCCTAGCGCTCCAGAGGCTCCAAACATCAAATTCACTCTCGTTAACCGCCTGCCTGATTGTACTACTCCACCACTCACTTATTTACATTTCTTAACTTTAAGTTAATCATTTGTTTTCTTTCCATTAACTTTAAAATATGAATGTAAATAGGGAAATACCCTATTTGGATTCAAATAAAATATTAGAAAAATCAAAATCCTAACTAATCAAAATCTCATTTTTGGGTTTTAGTTCAAATTAAAAATCTTATGATTTTATAAACTTGCAGGCTAAAAATGAAACACTTGAGGGTTTTATAAAATTCGTTAAAAATCCTCTTCAACTCATTTTCTAGGGAATAATTACGGACTTTTAGTCCCAAGAAAATAGCTCTAATATATAGCCCTCCAAGGGCATGTAGTCAGACCTACAAATTAGGACCAAATGCAGAAAGGGTCACTGGCACCTTCTTGGTTTGAAAAAAATTTTGACCTTTTATTTTTTTTTTGAAAATCTAGGGTATTATAATAAAGAAAGATACTGAAAAAGATTGAAGTAATTATTTCATGTAACTGGATGTAAATTTCATGTATGAAGATATTAACTAGATGGTCATGCATGCATGTAAATTTCAGAGTGCAACCATGTTAAGAAAGATCATATTAAAAGATACGTCTTTGAGTAAAGATCTTTGGAATTTATTAATTGGATTTTAATGTATGTTCATGTTTTTCAAAAATAAATCGAAGTGGCCAAAGATGATTTTGATGACACTAGTTAATGGGTGCATTTATTCTTACCTGGAACTTTTGTTCTCACCCATTTCCTTTTTCCGTATCATCTCTAGATGGTGGATAGACTAGTGAGACCCTCAAGGAGGACCACTTACCGAAGAGTAGATAGGATTTAATTCCATTTATGATACTTTAGTTGAGTAGAATTGTTTAATATTTTAGTGTTTTAGTTTATTGATGACTGGACTATTGGTAGCCAATATATATTATTATTTATGATATTTAATTAGTAGCAATTATGTATTTGTGGAATTGTTTACATGTTACTACAATATACTAATTTAGACTTGTGATTAGGCGAATGTGTTTATTATTACTTAGTTAGTTCCGCTATGAATTAGTATTATATATAATTATGTATGCGTAAAGCTTCTAGTTTGATTTTTAAATCAAAAAATTATTACCATATTTTATCTACCAATATTATATTTAGAAATTGGAAAATCATGACATTAAATTGTAATAATTTAATAATAAATTCTTATATGACTTAAGCATATGGGATTAATTGGTAGGATGTTACAGTGTGCCTAAGAACTCATTCTTATATTTGTGTCAATACAAAAAATTTTTGGTTTTGCATTAGCATTACTTTCCAAGGTTTTAGCTATTTTTAGTTTTTCACTATCTTTTTTTTTTTGGTTGAAATTCATGAGTATCCTTGTCATTCTGGACTTCATTCACTCATGGTAGAAAGTTGTTATCAAAACCAAGTTTAAAAGGGAGAAATCCAAAAATCAAGCTACATTATAGCACTAATATAGTGGTGTGCACGTGTCGTTTTACAAGGAAGAAGTGCTAATTAATTGGGGTTCTTTGGGGGGGGAGGTTTGTTGCAACTAAGGAATGTTTATCGCTAACATATGTAAAAAGACAAACACTTGATGGAAAGCTATGTTGTCAATTATGCAATCACACAATCAATAAGCAATTCTCCTAAAAGTTAATCAACTAAAGGAAAGAACTAATACATACACTTAGTTAATTGCTATTACAATACCTAATTGTATGAGCTAGTTTAATCACCAATTACCATAGCCTAATCCTAAATCAAAGATCAACTCTATCCTCTTAGCCAATTAAATACCTTCCAATCGATCAATTAGATTGCATTTAATCAACTAGCTTAATCATGCATGCTTACAAATCATGAACCACATGCATAACAAAAGCACTTCACTTGACATACATATCAAATTAATAGGTATGAAAAGATAAGGAGAAAACAACAAGGGAAAAAGAACCACATGAAGCATTCAATTAAAAACCCAAAATGTTTCAAAACATAAACCATGGCTCATGAATCCCTTGAGTTAGTAAGAAAACTATTCCATTAAGGAGGTTACAAAGCAAAAGAACAGTAAAAACTAAAGGAATTCATAGAGGAAATAAAGAAATTCAACAAAGGAAATATGTAAGCAAATGTTGTTCAAGAGGCAAGAAGAAAAAGAAGAGAGCAGGGAGCTTGCTCTCCTAAACTATTTTTTTATCCCAAAATGGCAAAAGTGCCCAAATTCGGGCCTCCTATTACATTATCCTTAAACCTAAAATAGGAACCAAGTGGGTAAAAATTACAATATTTAAAATTTTATCTTGGCACAAAGCTTGCTGTAGTGAATGGACTTCAATCTTACCTCTTGCTCTTCTGTAGGCTCATTGAGCGCTAGATTTCCGCGTGAGGCTATCTTATTTTTAATGATGTCTTGATCCCAGGCTTGCTGTAGCAAATAAAACTCACTACAACAATACTATTCAGTGACGGGCTTCTCTCCTTTTGCTCTTAGGCTTCCTCTTAACTTTTCTTCTTCATAGCACGCCTCCAAGCTCTAGCTCCACATTATACTCTCGAAGAGTCCCCTAAAATCTACAAATCTCTTTGCAAAAGTCAGGACTGATGACAAAACCAAATATTCATAAAGCTAAGTAATTATCAAGACCCGATTTGGAAACATGACCAGGCGTGAGGAATTTCATCTCCACGTAAGCCTTCTAAGTGATGTGTTTCTCTAAATACATATAATAGTATACTATTATCCTTAAAACATGATTTTCTTATAAACCAACATTCATTTCTCTATTTAAAGCATAGTATTTAATTTCATAAAAATGGAAATATTTAATATTAAGCTCTAAAACCCCTTTTTAATCCATTATACTAATTATGAAATCATAAACTAATTCATCACATGATATTAATCTTAAATCGAAAACCTTAAACCCTTGAAAATTGAATCATAACTATATAGCTAATCAAATACATAAGCTAAACAAAATTAGTAGTTGAAATCTATACTTAAACTCTGGAAACATATAGGAAAATACATAAACTTCAAAAATAACTACAGTATCTCAAAATACATGCATGACTTGGATTCTACCTACAAAACTACTAGGGCCCTGAAAACTAACATAAACCTAAACTAAGCTTTACATCAATGCAAAGCTCACCAAAGGAAAGCTGAGCTGGACCAATAACACAAAGATATTTGCATATGCAACTATGAAAGGAAGGGAGAGGGTTCAGTCAACAGACTCAGTGAGTGATTCTCACCTATCACCTACATGGGACAATCAAGAAATATATACATAATGCAATATACATGCAGGAATATAAATCACTTGATATTTACATACATAGCTAGCTAGGAAAATACTTTTCATTCTATAAATTCAAAAACAAGCATTTATAACTCATAATCAAACATGAAATCATTTTAACTAAGGGTGCGGCAGAGCATGAAGAAATAATATTTGCTGAACATCATAAATACATATATAATAATAAAAACTGTAATATCATAAATTGAAAGATTGTACTCACTCTCTAATGACCAAGAGCACCTACTGAAATCATAATAGTCCCAGGACAAGCTGAGAACTTAACTAGGTCCCATTTTCTGGAACTCTTAGGGCGAACTGTCCTCTAACGGACAACTTGGTACCAAAGTTAATTATCTCTTGACAGTCGTTAACTAACTGTCTATTTATCTCTACGACGAAATGAGTTTGTCAAAAATCAAAACTGAAGGGTGGTTGCTCTGTCCCTCCGAACAAGAACCCCTAAATTCTAAGTACTCTAGAGTTCTGGACTCATATAACTCTAACAATCTGACTTTAGTATAACTGTGGTTGCGAAATCGTATCCAAGGAATAACCTCTGTAGACATTCCATTTTAAGCTCACAGAATATGTATTGACAGTTGTTATGAGTCATATTGAATTTCATACTTATTTGTACCATACTGAAGTTTTAAGTTCATATCTTAACTCACATTTTTCCATATACTTGAAACCTCTAATATCATAGTTCCAAAACACTGGAGATTCATAATCACAAAACTTGAAAATCATATAACATGTCTATTCATAAAGCTAGGTCATGTAACACCCTAATAATTAACCGAATACACCTAGGTTGTATCTGATTAATTACTAGACTTTGCTCTTTACTTCAGTTCTTTCATCATACTTTGAAAATACTTAGTGAAATTACGAGCCATTTTCTTTTAAAACATAATTGAAAACGTGAGTCGCACATAACGTGAACAATAATCGAAATAAAGCGAATAACGTGCAGATATAGCATGAAAAACACATCATATTGGCTCCATCATATAACATCCATAATTACATAACACATAGATAGTTTGCCTACCAAATAATAAGACTAGCTGTAGGCAATCTAACAAAATATAAATAATATATGGATGGAAGGACATCCATTAATGGCACCTAGTAAAACACTCCAAGGATAGGGATAGATATCCAAGCTCACGCATAAAGTTTAGTGATACGTTCCTCAAGGATAATAAGCGTTCACCAGATCAAGTACATCTACCAGGTGAGAGCATTAACGAGAATCACGAACATCACCATCACTTTGAAGACGAGATGGAAAGAAAGAAGAGGGAGTGAGAAACTTTTATAAGAATCTCAGGAGGGTACTCACCTCATATGCATCGTGTCATCATCATCGTCCTCAGGAACCTCTGGGTTATTATGAAATAGTGAGCATGCTAAGATTGATTTATTAAGTTTGAAAATATACTTTACCGAGGTTCATCCTTTTAATCATGCGTCTTATAATGCATCATAAACTTAACATGTCATGTTTATAATGAACTTTTCCTTTCATATATAATAACATAGTTATGCATAAAATCACATCATATTCCTCATCATCATTTCATAATACTATGCATAGCAGAACATCATATTTCTCATCATCTCATAAATACTATGCATAGCAGAATATCATATTCACATAATGCATTTACTTAGCTTCTTAGGTGACTTAAAGTTACTTTCATCATCATTTTCCTGGGCCACCCTATACTCCACCCCTTTGGGAGTAATCTAGGTTATGAGCTCATACCTTACTAGTCGTCACTAGCATATACTTATCCCCTTTTGATAAGTTAAAGTCTCAACTCTACCCTTTTGAGAACGGGCTACGGGGCAAGAATCACCTTTTCACCACCTATAGTTTGATGGGTCCAAAGGATCATTTTCTTAGGATCACCTTTTCACCACCTATAGTCTGATGGGTCCAAAGGATCATTTCCTCATAATTTTAAGTCACCATTAAGTCTTTACATGTTATATCATAATATAACTCTAATTCATAATCATCAGGATGCATAAACATTCTCATTGTTTGCAGGCAGCAACTATATCATGCAAACTATGAAGTCATTCAATGATATCAAATACTTAATAAGCATCAAATCACTACATAGACTTATCGTTTCAAACTTCAAAGAACCATCATCATAAATTCTTACCAAAACTTTAAACAACGAAACTTTAGAATCGGGTAATCTCAATTATCAAACTAATTAATTATGCATCTAAAGGATTCATTATCATCATTACCATTAATTATAAGCCTTAAGAATATTATTAAACTATATGGGACAGCATAGGCAGCAAGTTATATTTAAGGCTTCACGGTGCTAGAAGTTGCATTTTTAACCCTTTCGTTACGGCTTTCCTTATGGTACTAAAATTAATTACTAAACCAATTATGAATCATTCTCTCTTATCTAAACATAATAGAACCTGGTTCTTAGGGCTGTTAAAGGTTCTGAGAACGCATAAATTTCATTTTCTAGAGTTCTAGAAATCTTGCTTTTACGTTTTTGGAAGCTAGTTTTATTTTTAACATGCATAGAATCATTCCTTTAGCAATAAACCATAATTATCACAACTTTAAATATATTAAACCATCATCATACAGTAGTACTAAACTCAGATTAGTGGCTGAATTATGAAACTCACATAATTGCTTAAAATTACATTTTAAGTACATGTAAGATACTAGTTTCCCATAAAATCTTTGCAAAGCCTTAAAACTCTTTTAGAAACTAATTCTTTTTGTTAATCTTGAAAGAAATTATAGAACTAAATCAGTGGCTATTTAAAATCACTTTGGGCCTACCTTAATTATGAGGCCGAGTTATATATTGAAAGAATCTTCACGATTAAAATTCTCACTTAAGATAAAAGGAGCAAGTCTTGAGCTTTAGAGATTTAGTGATAATTAGAATTATAAACATGCTATGCAACCTCATTTTAATCTTGTCTTTATAAAGTGATAACTTGGAATTATAAACATGATGCAAGAAACTGGAGGCGGTAGTCCGCATTGGACCAGTGGAGGGAAAGAGAATCTTAAGAAAAGAAAAATAAGAACTGGAGCGGCGTAGCCGCATTGACCTGAAGGAGAAGAGAATTCTTATTAAGCTCCAACTCAAGACTTCTTAAAGAATAAATTCTTTAACTCCAATAATCTTAAGGAAATATGCATCCTTAGGATACTACCATTTTCCAACTTTGCTTGTGATACTTGGGCAAGTCTTTGAGCTCTAGGATCTTTAAGTGATGACATAAAATAAACATGTCATGCATTGATTCTTTTAGCCATTATAAAATAAAGTGAGAGCATAAAATAAATATGAGATGCATCGTCTTTATTATCTTTGGAGATTAAGTGACAACTTGAAACATAAACATGAAATGCAAGTTTGAAAATTTAAACATGAGGTATGCAAGTTCATTTATTTATTCTTGAGAATTTAGTGATGACATTAAAAGTAAACATGATGTGCAAGACATAAACTTAAACATGGATGCAAGTTCATTTTTATTTCTTTACTAGAGCTCCTTCAAGACTTTAAAAGAATTATAATTTCAACCCAATATATATCTTAGCAAGACAAAGTGAGCTTTAAAGATTTCATTATTAAGCTATCCTAGAATTAAGCTATCCTAGAAAACTTTCTTAGGCCTTGGGCCGAAATCAAATGGCAAGAAAAGGAGAAGTTCAAGAGTCATCTAGAAATGAAAAATTGTTAAACATCATTTTAAACTAAAAACAAAGCTTAACAAGAAATGAAACATAAGTGTCAATATATTTTTCAAGTTCTAAACTCAAGACCTTTATCATAAAAACATAGTTGCTTCAAAACTTTGAAAACTAATGAAACCTTCAAGTTTTAGAGGTCTAACATGTGAAGGCTTTGCAACCAACACTCCAGAATCTCATCATCAAATCATGGTCTCATCATAATCTAGGCCATAAGGCTGAAATATACAAGAAGAAAAGGAGAAGGAAAACCGAATATGAAGCAAGAAGAAAGTACATAAAATCATCATTTTTAACCAAGAACAACATTTATCAATACTTGAAATTAAGCTTAAAAACAACTCCCTACCTAATTTTATTTGAAGGAAAGGAAGAGAACTTGGTTTCTTGAAGTGAAATGAAACAAAATATTCTTGAAAGATTGAAGAAAGAATTTCGGACAAGGGGGAAGAAAGAAAGAAAGTTTTTGAGCTTAGAAACTTGAAGTTGTGAAATTTTTGAACAAGTCTCTAATGACTTTTAAGCATACCTATTTATAGAAGAATTCAAGCTCATGTATGGACAAGAGGAGAAGGAAAATCTGACTAAATTTGAGGAGGAAACAAGGAAGGAAAAATCATCTTGTTTGGTGGCTTAAAACATGGAATCATGAACATGATTCCTTGTTTTCATACCTTGAGTTTTGTGCCAAGTTTGACAAATTTTTTGATGCATATTAGGCCATATAATTTCGTGCATTATAGCCCAAGGAGGATAAAATTTGTGTGTTCCATGCATTATTTAGGTGTAGGTAGGTATTTTGCAAATTAGAGAATTTGCAATTAAGGGCTTAGGTGAATTAGTAAGTAATTTGGGTGTTTTTAAGCAATTTCAGGTTCTAATCAATTTAAAAAATAATTTTGACTCTAGATTAAGAATTAGAATTTAGTAAGCTTTAATTTGAGCCTAATATTGCTTAGGTTTCATTAGACGAATTGAAAATCTCAAAAATTGCAAAACTATAAGAGGGGCAAAATGGTCATTTCGCTCAAAAATTCCCAGACCACTCGAGCTTAATCAATGGACAATTATAACTTAAAAACATGTTTTAAAACATTTTAGTGAGGTTCGGGCTCAGTGCACGCAATTCAGTTAAACAGCGCAAGGGCGTTTTGGTCATTTCGCATCGATTCTCAAAATTGAATTCTTCTCCTCTATTAACACACATAACACAAACAATCCCCTATTATCCTCAGAACATCCCCTTGAGGACCCGGGCCTACGATCCTCATTTTCTAGAAAATAACCTCAGGGCATTTTAGTCATTTACACGTACAGAAATTCGAAGCTTGCGACTCTTGCAGAATCGCTCATAACCTCTTTTCTAATGTTATATTCCTTTATTGAGGATTGTTTGGTCTCAAATTTTATGTAAGAATTACCTAGAGTAATTCGGTAATTTCTAACGATAGTAAAAACGGGACATTACAGGTATACTCTTGTTTCACATTTCTCCAATATATATGAATATCTTAACTGAATATTTAAAAATATAACTTGAAATCTAGATCTTGAAAACATAATAATGTCATAAATTCATAAGAACATATTTTTCAAATTGACATCTTGCTAAATCATACATTTTGCAACAAATATCTTCATGAATATTTAAAGCATTTTCATAGCACTCAACATATTAATCATGGTCCCATGGTTTTCTAAAACACATTTCTTTCATGCCATAATCATAAATAATAATTTTTCTTGCTTGACATAATCATGTAAAACCATATTCTATTACTTTTCTCATCTTAAATTCCATGTTTCACAATCATAATACAAGAACATACTCATAATGATGAAACTAAGGCTATGAGATCAAATTCACTCACTTGGAGGGGAGGAAGTGATGGTGTCAATACCAATGGAGCTTCTTGGAGGGATAGCACCAACGTTTGCCATAACAACCATAAACTCTAGATTAAATTCTAAAAACATCTAGAGAACTCTAATCTAACTCTAACAATATTGGAGCGCCCACTTAACAACAATGAAGAATAATGACAACCCATAATATGGGAAGGAAGAACATGGAAGAAACTAACATAAACCAACAGGATCACTTACCTTGGATCTTGGAAGGAGAATGAATGGTGTGAGATTGAGTGGAAGATAGTGAGAAGGATTTGGAAGGAGGGTTTTGGGTTTCTACTTTGAGAGAGCCCAGTTGGGGTATATATAGGACTCATTAAACGAAATTGTGTTGTTTTGCACTATATTAACATTGGGCTTGCCAAGCTAGTAAAGCTCGTTCAGCGAGCCTTCCAGCTCGCATGCTCACCAGGAACTAAACTGCTGAGGAACAGCTCCAGCCTTCACCCCTTGGCTCTTCACAGGCTTTCCCTTACATGGGTGGTCCTGAGGCTTAAGGTCAATGGAACTTGTCACTAATACGTGTATGCCAAGTATTATACTAATTTAGAGCCATATGCAAAAATTGAGTGCAAGGAGGTTCAATTGCAAATTCCTAACAAAATTATAAGAATTATACTCAAATTGTATGCAAAACTACATAGTGTAAGAGGAGAATTATTTACAAAATATGTGTTTATCACTCACCAAAAGTCTAATAATATTCCCTTTTTCTTTGGTTGTTGATCTATCGCAATTATTGGGATGTTTCTATATTTTATTCTTTGTTTCCAACTAGTGTAATTGGGCTTGGCCCTTATGGTCTTTATGAAATATGATACTTAGATGTTTTCATGATTCTTAAATAAATGCAATCTTCCCTTTCAACCACCCAAAAAGACTCTTCCCTTTCCCTTGGACCAAAAAGGAAAATCTTTCGTTCTCCATTTATATTTTTTTTTCTTTATTTTTTTATCACTTCATTGTATGATAGTTTGTTTGATTTTTTTTTCTCACAAACTTCTTGTAATATGAGCTATGTTGGATCATAAGAAAGGATATGCTAGCTTACTTTTTGTTTTTATCATTGTTCCTTACATATATGCAACATTCAAAGATTTTGCTAGAAAAAAAAATCAACAACATCTACTGGAGGTTGATTGGGACTTTGTTGATTTAAGTAAAGTGTTCTACACTCTTTGTTGTGAGAGTTATGTTAACATATTGCGATTTATAAAGAACATTACGAAGATTATCTATGAGGCAAATTATAAGGTTAACCCTTTTTTTTTTGGGTTCATCATGAATCCCTTATTATTAGTCGTTGGATTATTACTATTTGTTGGATGATTTGATCTAACAGTTAATGATAGTGGGTCCATAATACCCAAAGATAAGAATCCACCATAAAACCCACCCATCTATGAAATGTGAAATTTGTTTAAGAAGTCCATGTGTGTGCATGGATTAAGCTTGCAACTCGTGACATAGGGTAGCATTAGAGTCAAAGATAGCATGCTCATTAGGGTTTTATGTTTGTCTAGGATGTAATGCAATATCACCCACGTTCTAATGTATTGTTAAAAATTGTGTATCTTGTGTTGTATTATTAGGGTTCGTTGTATGCCTTATACAAGGACTTATAGGACAAAGCCTTATAAATTTTTAATACTATACACTATTTGGTGTAGTATTGTATAAGATATTCTACTTTATAATATATAATATTATCATTTATTTACCAATAATTTTAATTATAAGTAGATAATAAATAAAGAATAATAATAATTTTATTCAATTATTAAAATATCTATTAATTAAAATTTTAATTTATATTAAAGTTTATTAGCTATTTCAATATTTTATAACCATTTATTATTTCATTAAGTATAAAATATAAAAAACTCTCTTTTATATATTTTTATATTTTTAATTATAATTTTTATTTAAATTTAAAATTAATATTAAATTTAAATATTTTAATTACTAATCCTTATTTTTACATATTATATATGATTTATTACTTATTTATAATTTAGTTTATTAGTTAATAATTTATAATTTAGAATTGAATTTAATACTATATATTATTTATTTAAAATATTTAATTGTTATTAAATACTTATTATTTTATTTATTATTATTTATTCAGATATTTATTTTTTTTTATTGATATTTATCATTTTATTTTATTTATTAAATAATTATTGTTATTATTATATGATCATTATTTAAATATAAAATAGTTCTTATACGTTAAAGACTAATTAAGCCTATATGACCTCCTCAAGCATGATTAAGTTATATGTCATTTTAATGTGTAAAGGGATTATCATAGATAAACTTATATAATACGTTATCTACCAACAACAGATAAAAGTATAGCATATAGTATTAACTTGTCATATTATGATTAATACAACATATCAAACTCACTATTAGTAATTGTAGGCTTAGCTTGTAATATGAAGTATTAGTCTCTGAATGGGATTAGGTTATTGCCTTAAACAAAAATTATGATGGTATTTTTGTATACACTCCAATTCTCCAAATAAGATGCCATAAATTTTTCAAAGAACTCATTTTTTAGGTCAATGAAATTTTGTTTAATTGATTCAAATCAATCATTTGTTTTACTTCATTGTTTAGACATCATATTTCTTTTAATGAATAGGAATTTTTTATTTTCTTGATTTTTGCCCTTTATTTTAATATGTGAAAAACAGATTAGGAAAGACAAGCAGCATAGTCAAAAATAATTCAGCACCAAAAATAAATAAATAAATAAAGGTCAGCACCAAAAAAATAAAAAAAACCACAATAACTAATAAAACCAAACAGATTGAAAAAGCGAATACCCTAACAAGCCTCCCTCTGCCTCTCTCTCTCTCTCTCTCTCCCTTCATACCCTGCTTCCCAGCTCCGGCAACCTCTCCTCCGGTGCCGCCTACATCTCCGCCGTGGTCATCTCCTCCAGGTATTCTCTTCTTCTTCACTATTCCAAAACCAAACCGTGTCTATGTTTGAGCTTGAAACCAATACCCCAAATATTTGATTATGGTTTTTCTGGTTCTTGGGTTTCTGATTTTGATGTAAAGTTTTAATCTTTTTGGTGTTACTATTCTTTCCCTTGAGTTATGATTGCGTTGTTGGGCTGAAATTATGGACATGAAAATGCTGGCACAATTTTTTCTTTTTTCTTTTTTAGCATTTTACTAGAACATGTCATCTATCTGATGCAGGAATGGAATGGATAAGATCATAGGAATAGTATCCAAAGTTGATGTTTTTTACAGCTGAGGCTCTTTTAGGAGCTGCTTGTTGTGAGGCCTCTCATTATCAACATTGCTAGTAATGCTAGGAGTTGCTGGGGGTGTTATTGAATGTTTCAACTTTGAAATTGCTGAAAAGATTCAGTGGGGGAATTGTTTTTAAATTTTAACCTGTGGGTTTTTTAATGAAAAAAAAATCTATAGTGGAGATGTTATTCCTTTTTTATCCCCAGCATTCCAATTCGGTGAACATCAGTTCCACTTACTTAAAATGTGAGCATGTGACCTGAAAGATTCTCATGGGAGACTTGGTTTAAACAATGCTGACTCCCCCATTACTAAATTGCTGGGTTATGCATGATGACATTAATTATGGGCTCACATTTCTCAATTTTTTTCCCTTCAAAAAGTTTATTTTAACAATCAAAATCCAAAACCTTAATTAGACTATTGGAGTCTAAGTTGAAGACCTGTAGCCCACAGATTGAGTATGTGAAGGTTGTTAGTAGATATTAGGTTTTTATTGCTAACATTGTTTGAATTTATTTCCATATGAAACATGGCTCCTTTTTTTGTTTTTCTGATTAGAATTCTAATTCCACAGATTTTCGATTCAATTACTTGGTCAAAGTTCCTTGTTATTCTCAATCATGGCAACTAGTAAGTCAGACATAAATGTTTTCCATTTTGTTTAATCTGTACTTCCTAAGGAGTTTGTTGACTTTGTTCATATCTGTTATTGTTTGATGTACTATTACTTTGTGGTCTTCTTTAGTGCCACCCCTTTTTAACTTATTTGAAATAGGATGTTGAATGATTATGGTTTTCCTGCAGGACTTCAGTTTGAGAATTCTTGTGAAGTTGGAGTGTTTTCTAAACTAACCAATGCCTATTGTTTGGTTGCCATTGGAGGCTCAGAAAACTTCTACAGGTTTTCATTTTTTCAGTACTCATGAGTCATGAAAATATATTTTCCTGTGGATTTAAGCTATTAGAAGTCATTTGTATTTGGTTTCAAATTGTTTGAAATTTGTGGTGATGGTTCTCTAAATGAATCAATTAATAAGTTGCTTGACACAGTGTATTTGAGGCTGAGTTAGCTGATGTTATCCCTGTGGTCAAAACATCCATTGGTGGCACACGAATTATTGGTCGTCTTTGTGCAGGTTAAGTTTTTAATTTTCCCTCATTTATTATTCTCTTGGTTTCTGAAGGAGTGTTAGTCTATATCATGGGTCATGGTTGAGATGGCTCCATCCTATTTCTTTCAGCATCAGCAGTAATTTTTCTTATTTAATGGCTACATCAGTTTCTTATTTATCATTTTATTTGACCTAATTAAATTACCTGTCTATTGGTTTGCAGGAAACAAAATGGGCTTCTCTTGCCCCATACCACCACAGATCAAGGTGATTCTTATTTTTTGTTGTATGTTTTCATTCTTAGTACTTTATGATTTTATTTTAATAAAATGTGCTATGGCATTATAAAATGTCTTTGTAACTCCCTTTCCCTTAAAAGGAAAAATTCACCCTTTCCCTCTCAATAAATCATGTCGACTGTCGCTCTGCATTTGACTGATGCCTTTGATTGCTGTTAGCACAGATGAGGTGGTGTTGTGAAGAATTGCATATATGATGAAGTCCATGTTAACAGCTTCTGTTTCTATAAGTATAAAAATTTATATTCTAAATGAAAATAAACAAACAAATCCTGCAATTTAATTGCCAAACTATAAACAGGGAGTGTTTGACAGTTCTCATGCAGTTTATCCAGTTAGCTATTGTTGAAAACATTCTAAAACCTGTTTGTTGGTCTGCAAGCATTTCATATTTTTGTCAATGCTCTAGTCTCTGGGCTTTGCAGCATTTTTTTTCTCCCTTCATTTTTTGGGCTTGATCAGTTCGTATTTCTCTCATTTGTGCTAAATATTCTATGATAGGGGTAGGCTTTATGGATCATCACATAGTAATTTTTTTTTTTTAATTCCTTATTGTATCCTACGTTCATCTATGCCGGTGGTATATAATCCGAACCACATTAAACTGACTTCTGCTTCTTGATCTTATTGCCCTTTGTTATTGCTTCAGAACTTCAACATTTGAGAAACAGTCTACCTGATCAAGTTGTTGTTCAGCGAATAGATGAAAGATTATCTGCTCTAGGAAATTGTATAGCATGTAATGACCATGTGGCCCTCACTCACACTGATCTTGACAGGGTATTGTCTTATTGTCGATTTTTAATTTTTTTTTCTACACTACTCTTTTTATGAATCAAGCAATTACTTGTTTTTAACTTAATATAATTGATTGTAAGAGACAATTGTCCTTGTTAAGGATCTTGTCGTTTTTTTTTTTGCCTGCTAAATGTGTTCTCTTATGTCATGGAGCTAGTCTTATATAAGGTTATCATAAAACACTGCTCTTACTATTAAAAATAATCTCATTACCGCTCCAAAATCCATCACCATTTTTCCTATTTATCTTTTGAATCTCATATATAATAATTTTTGGCTTGCTCTAGTATTCAATGTGAAGTTTTTGTTCAGGAGACAGAGGAAATGATTGCGGATGTTCTTGGAGTAGAAGTTTTGGCAGACCATTGCCGGTAACATTCTTGTTGGTAGTTACTGTGCCTTCTCCAACAGAGGTGGTTTGGTGAGTTAAAACAGAAAAATATGTGTGTGTGTGTGTGTGTGTATATATATATCACTAATTTAAATATCTATACTGGCTTCTGACCATATTCATCTGATGCAGGTCCACCCCCATACTTCCATAGAAGACTTGGACGAACTTTCTACGCTTCTTCAGGTTCCTCTGGTGGCTGGGACCGTGAACCGAGGTAGTGAAGTGATAGCTGCTGGAATGGCAGTTAATGATTGGACAGCATTTTGTGGTTCAGACACAACAGCCACAGAGCTCTCTGTGATTGAGAGTGTTTTCAAGCTGAGGGAAGCACAGCCTAGTGCCATTGTGGATGAAATGAGGAAATCCCTCATTGATAGCTATGTCTGAATTGTGGGCAACCAACACTTGTGATTGTATTCTCTGTTGGTAAAGATGTTGCACTGTTCATTATTAAAGATCTTTTTAGTTTTGGTGATAGTTTGTCTCATACAGTGTGAACTTATATATTCGAATCATCAATTGTAATTTTCATATACTTCACATTATTTTTGGGTTCTGTTACGTTTCATGGACTGATTTGGTAACAAATAATTCTCACACACTTAGGCACGTGGCTCACATATTTAGTCTTAATCACGTCATAACACTGTTTTCGCACGTACATAATCTTGCTACATACCCAGACGAGCATCGGAGATGTGCTTTACTCCTTAAAAAAGCACCGAGTTAACTTGAAGCAATCATATTGACCTTATTATTTCACCTAAAAATCATATTAACCTTATTATAAAGACAAGTCTTTGCATGTAATTCTTTGTCGGTGGATAAAAATGTTTGCACATCTTCGTGAAACTAAATCTGAAATTTGAAGTTTGCTAAATTTTTTATTATTTTGGCTTGAATTGCGTTGGTCCATTTCTGGAGGTAAAATTTTTTGTCGTAGCTTTTTCCAGTCATAATAATCAAATTAAATTAGTGTGCATATATATTAATAATAATCCATTTTTACCATCAACCAAGTTCACAATTGCTCTTGCAAACAATACAAGGTGTAAATTACAAAACAACAGTCCAATCAAGACCCAAAACTTCTAGGAGTAGAGATAAAAAAGATTTAATGCTCATCAATAAATAAGCAAGCACATGTTCAACTGTGTCAAAAATTCAGTTGAACTATATCTCCTAGTCAGGAAGGATTTGCTCACTGTCAGCATCAGCCTCAGTCTCAACCTTGGGCTTTGAAGGAGCCTGGCCTGCTCCAGGGGCCTGCTTCTTCTTGATCCCACTAACTATATCATCAATCCTCAGAAGCATGCAAGCAGCTTCAATGGCAGTCTTAAATGTTTGTGCTTTCACATTGTAAGCATCCCAGATCTAACATCATATTAGAACAAAACACAGTTCAATCAGCTGTGGTAGATGCCTATCAAGACAACCAGTTATGTGTACACATAATTCCAAACAAGACAAGTAGAAAGTAATAAATTTCAGAAGAGGGGGAGGGGATCAGCAATGGGTAAAGTACCTTGCGTTCTTTCATGTCAGCGATGGCACCAGTATTTCCATCTATGCCAATCCATGCATTTTCTCCATTTGCATGCTATAATTTTTAAGAACACAATGTCAAACACAGTCACAGATAGGACCATATATAATAGGTACCAGCAAACTGTTCTTACTTTTCCTTGCAGTGCAGTCATAGTCCGAATGACATTTACCCCACAATTTTGTGCCAAAGTACGTGGTATAGCCTCAAAAGCAATAGCAGCAGCTTCATAAGGCCACTGTTAGTCAATAAGAATCTTAAGTGAGAACCAGAGTAAACTACTGCTCCATATAAGAGAAAGAACTAGAAGCTACCTAATACGAAGTTTATCTACTTGTTAATTTCAACAGTAGTGCTAACACAATCACCTTCTCTATGCCTTCAATAGATGAGCTCTTCTGTTTCAAAGCAGCTGACACAGTCAACTCCGTAGCACCACCACCAGGAACAAGCTTTGGATTTTTTATTATGTTCCTTGCAACGGACATGGCATCCTGTCATGGAAATAAGTTTCAGCAGGAGGTATGATCAAATCTGCATGATATTAGTACAATCAATAGCTTACCTGTAGGTTTCTTTCAACTTCATTTAAGAGATCCTTACTAGCACCTCTTAATAGAACAGTACAAGCCTTAGGGTCTTTGCACTCAACAATAAATGCGAAGAACTCATCTCCAATTTTCTTGACTTCAAATAACCCAGCACCGGTACCAACATCAGACTCCTGCAATTCATCTGGCCTGTTAACAATAACAGCACCACATGCCTTTGCAATTCTATTATTATCAGTTTTCCTCAGCCTCCTGATTGCGCTAACCCCATGCTTGCTCAAGTAATGGCATGCCAAATCACTAAGACCCTTCTCAGTAATTACCAAGTCTGGTTTAAATTTCAATATCTGCATACAGAGTTCCTCAATATATTCTTCTTCCATCTTCAATAGGAGACTCCAGTCTTCCTCTTTGAGTAGTTCAGCATTTGTTTGGTTCTCACCCTTTTTATACTCAAGGGGACAATCAAGCAGAATAATACGTGGGTTAAAAATCTTCCTCCTCATTTTGCCAGGGGCAACCACATCTTTGTTTATCATAACCCCCTGTAGAACTTTTGAATCCTCCAGCTGCCCACCAGGGACCTTCTCAACTTTAATGTAGTTTTTTATATCTACATCTCTCAAACCTTGGCCAATGTCAACACCTACTGTTGTAGTAGCATCAATAGCTAAATCCTGGAAAGTAATTAAGGTAGAAATTATGATACATAATTCAACAGATAGGGAACTGAAATGCAATTGGAGAAGGGCTATATTAATTAGCTACTAACACAGTATCAAGCATGTTGTATTTGTCAAAATAACACCACTCATGTACAGCTGACAATTTTAACATTACTACATTTAGCTGTGAGCCACCATTTCTGTAAGTAACATTTCAAGGATTAGGCCACAGGAATCAGGATATTAATATCCATATGCCAGAGTAAATATCCAGCTCAACAACTTGCAGATACAAAAGAGCAAAGAACAAGACCAATTTGCAAATATAGCCCAAAGAGAAGGGGGGTACTCACAGCAATCAAGTCTCCAAATTGGCTTGTGAACTTGGTACCTATGCAACTTTTTACTAGCCCCAGCATTGTACCTCCTACAGTTTAATTCATCAATAGCATTATATTACCAGTCAAGAAATTTCAAGGAGTAGTCATGAATTGGTTCTCCAAATTACTTAGCTACTATATAGAGTAAATGCCATTTTAGTCCGCCAAAGATACAATTGTCAGTACCCTCCAAACTATTTTGACATCAATTTAATCCCTTAATCATGCAAAGTTGGATCAAATTTGTCCTTCCATGTATGTACCACACGACTTTTGAGACTAAATTCATATCCGTAAAAAATACATCCCAATGCCCAAACTATTTAAACAACCTACCTAGGCTCTTCTTCCACAAACTAGTGGAACATAGAATTGAAGCTCAGCTCAGTGTAAATTTTTGCATACCAAAAAAGGAACTTCATAAAAAGAAAAGTACTGAATTAGCAGCAAAACTTACGATCCTGAGAATCAATGGGCATTGCGATTTTGTCTAGAACAGCAATTGCATCCTCCAGAGCTTTGTTATAAGCTGCAGATTACACGATTGAAGCATTCATTATGTGCAATTTTACACCCTTTTGGAAAAGAACCACTGATTAATTCTATTAAATTACCTCGGCAAATAACTGTAGGGTGGTAATTTTTGTCAATGAATGCTTCAGCAACATGGAGCATTTCACCAGCTGAAAATAAAATCAGAATGTGGGAAATGGCAAGAAGACAATAATATGCCCAACAAAACCCGGATTCTCCACTCATTATACGATACAACAAAATCTAGAATTTATCATTGAACCATGCAAAAATACAGTAAAGTTGATTTGTGGAAGAATCACCCTTTCAGTTTCAATAAAATAATCAAATTAAGACATAACAAGACTTCCAGACAAGCTCCATATTAAGTATAGCACTAAATGACAATTCATCATTAAATAAAGTTCACACACACACAAATACACATGCTAAAAGCATACCAAGAATGATGACAGATGTTGTTCCATCTCCAACTTCTTCGTCTTGGGTGCGACTTAATTCAATCATAGACTGTAGCCATCCCAATAAGAGAACAGTATTAGAAAGTTTCAAAACAAAGAGACCAAAAGCTCAAAAACCCAAAAGGTGATTCTTTTATACAATGCAGTGTCAAGAGAGCAGTATAATCTAGCAGTATGAATATACGGAACACAAAAATCAATAAAGTGAAGCAAGAAAAACAAATACCTTTGCAGCTGGGTGAGCAAGATCTAATTCACGTAAGATAGCATTTCCATCATTAGTAACCACAATCCCTGTAAATTAAGGAAAAAGAATGGGAATTGGGTGAATACTTGCAAACACAAGCCAGACAACTGATCCTTTATGTTAAACCCTAATAAAAGGGCAATCTCTAGCGCAGAACCAAAACTTAACAACAATCCCACACCATGTAAAAAAAGGTGACAACAAATACTTTACATTGTAATTGGGAAAAAAAATGTGTACACACGCTTAGGCACAAAGGCTGGAAACATCTGAAGCATGGGCACATGCAAAATGAAAAAGTACCCGTACCGGGTACGCACGGATACATACCCATCACCCCCTTTCTTGGAAAAAAAATTGGGTACATCTGGGTACGCATGAGGTACCCGTACTTGGTAGCAGGTATGCCATTTTTCCAAAACACAGCCGTGGTTTTTTTTTTCCCCTTTTCTCTTAAACGTTGGCCCCCATTTAGATACATTGCAACCCCTTTAACGCTACATGATTGCCGGCCCTAGTCTTTTTCCTCAGCATCACCTCTCCCTTCTCCACTTCTTCATCGCCCGACACCACACCATGGCGGCAATGCTACGGACGGCGGAACGGAGGCGCCACCCACCTCGCACGGCACCACCTTGCAGCAGCGCGACGACCTACGAAATGCGGAGTGAGGTGGAGCTACGGAACGTGGAGCGGCATGACGAGCTACGGTCTCCTGCTGGCTCCCTTGGGCGCGACTCTCGACCTCGATCCGATGAGGTAGCTTGACGGCAACTCTCTCCAGCGTGACTCTTGACCTCGATCTAGTGAGGTAGGGGTGTCTTTGTCTCCGTTTTGATGATTTTTTGTTGCTGCAACCATTTGTGGTTTCCATTTTGTATACCCATCTTCTTTTAATGTGTTGTTGCTGTCATTGTTGTGTGTTTTGGACAAGAACAACTTCATTTGTGACTTTGATTGTTAATTATGTTTAAATGACTGTTATGTGCTTATGTTGAACATTGTTTTGAGTACTGGAGTATTTCATTTTGGAATGTAATGTTAATTGTTGAACAATTTAGAGTTGCTTTATGTTGAAATTACTGGTTTTATCATATGAAATTTTATAACCTTTTTTTTTATATTGGCGTACCTTACCTTACTTTTACAAAATTGGCATACCCATACCCATATCGGTACCGGGTACGGGTACCTATCCGTATCCAGGCAACACAGCTGGAAACCATGAAATATTTGCCCTCTGCAATTTAGTATTGCAAAGGGCACAAATCACTAGTCCCTGACATAGGTTGTAGCAAAATTTAAGAAATGAAAGCACTAACCTCCTTGTGCATCAAGTAGCATTTTTAGCATGGACCTGGGTCCCAATGTTGTACGTATTATGTCAGCAACAGCCTGGCAGCCATCAACCACAATAGATTAGAAACAACAAACAAATATTAAGGAAAATTAGGGAACATTACAATCGTAGGTACTATGTAATAGCCTAATAGGTTAAACCTTCGACGCCTGAATATTGGCATGATGCACCTTGGCTCCAGACTCGCGTTTCAAACTGTCCCCTGCCCAATTTCAGCACGCATTCAATGAGTGAGTCCATATAAAAGATGCGCTTAATAGTTTGTAGTTAAAGCAGAAATCTAAACATAACGATCAAATATTAGGAAACACAAGCACACTATGAAAATGAAAAAATCAAAGTGAAAATAACAAACAAACTTATTTCAAAAATGAAATTGACGAAATTCAAATCAATAAAATTGATGGCATTGCTTCCAATTCCAAATCCAAATACCAAACCATAAACAAAAAACAAAAACAAAAGCAAGAGAAATTCGAGCTGAAAATCAGTGAAAAGTGAAAACTTACTGAGAACTAGAACCGGCGCGTGCATGATTCCTTGGTTTTAGAATCCGATTTTGAGCTTTCTGCACACACACACACACACACACACACACAAAGAAAAAATAAACACTATACTGAATAAGCTCGAAGAAGCTTGTGAAATTGGAGATTCACTTCAACAGTTTTCAAACAGAAGCAAGTTATTCAAACCGAAATGTACAACACAGTTCTCCACGAACTACGCAACGGATTCAAGTATTTTTTCCGAACATTTACCGAATTAAAATGCGCCAAAAAAGTGGACTGATGATGAATCCACAATACAAAAACCCTAAATCACTCTGCGAGGGTGGAACTGTTACCCGAGACTGAATCGTTAACGGATCATGAAGAGAAACCAAAAAATGCCAGATACCTGAACTCGGCTGGAGAATGTAGAATCGGCGGTGGCTGGCGGCGGCGGCGGAGGAGGCGGTAAGGCAGAGGGAAACGATCGGTTTCGAGGAGTTTGTATAAAGAGACTGTAGTCTTTCAACAGTGGGACTTCAGACTAAGGTTGTTTTTCCGCCAAAACGTGGTAGAAAACCCTCGAACATTTCCACATTTTTATTTTATTTACTTATTTATTTATTTTCCTTGTTACGTTTGATAGAGAGAACTACTGTTTTGGTTTTAAAAAATATTTTACTAACAAAATAACCCTTATAAAAATTATATTTGTCCCGGACCCTTTAAAAATCTATTTTGATTAACAAATTCATGCAAACGTTAACTACCATCAATTTTCGTTTAAAAAATGATTACATTTCATGTATCGGCCAATTTGACATTAAAGAATCATCACTTAAGTATCAAAAAATCACTTCTTTAACAATATAACCTCTTTTTAAGTTAAGTTGGAATTGTTGAACTACTGCTTTAACCCTAGAAGATTATATATTTGATAAAATAACTCTTCAAAAAGTAACTTTTGTCATAAAAAAATGGAGGCCGATAAACGATTAGCTAAATGTGTCAAATAAGATGGACCTTTAAAGGGCTTGGATATAAATTTTTTTCAAAAACTATTTTATTATTAATATAATCTTTTAAGGGTTAAAGTGGTATTTTTCCCTTTATTTTGATTGTTTAGTGAAAATTATGCTAAATTAAACAGGAAGGAACAACACTAAATAACTTCTACTAAAACCCATTGATCCAAATTATTCAATTTTTATTTTTATTCTGTGATTCAAGTGATACAATATTCATATAAAATTTGACTTCAAATTTTATGAAGAAAAAAATTGATATTAAAAGAATTTTATACTCATTGTTTGCTGAATTATTTTTGAAATGAAACAACTTTAAAATTTGTGTCCAGGATTTATCCCAATGGACCTATAATATGAGAGAATTAGTTAGTCTGTCAATGCGTTTGATGGTAAATAATAACCTAAACCAACAAATAATTAGCTGAACTCAAATCATTCAACACTTATTTAAATCTCAATTGAAGTTTGTAAATGAAAAAATTAACGCAAACAAAAATAAACTTTGGACAAAGTGGATTGACAAAATCCTCCAAAGATGCTCACTACTTTTTATTTCCTCATCTTCTAAATCTTGAGTGAGAACAAATTTTGAGAGGATTGTTTTCTCTAAAAGAACTAATTTTCTTTTCCCATTCATTATTCAATTCGTGACATCCATTGAGTTGAGCTTGCCTTATCTATAAGGTAGCATTTGGTAGGGAGATAGAGATAGTAAATACAGAGATAATGAAGATAGTGAGATTAGACATAAATAATAAATATATATAAAGCTATTATTAGAAAAAAAAATATTAAATTTCGTCTTTAATCCCTTCACATTTTGAAGTTACAAAAATTGTGTTTCTATTTTCGCCCTGTTCTTGTCTCCACCATTAAAGTTTGTATATCCAGTGTCTCTATATTTTTGTCTTGGAAATAATAAACAAACGCTACCTAAGTTATTTAACTTTTATATATGTTGTAATTTCACCTCATTTGATGTATTCAAAAGATAATATTGAATCACAAAATCCTTATTTTACGACAAACTTTTTCAATCAACTAAAATAACCCTTTTTTGTTTCTTAGGATATCGATGGCCAATAATAGTGAGCGACTAAATACCTGACTATATGCTTAATAAACCTAACTAACTACCAATTGTGCTAAACCTCATGGTTATCAACAACCATAGCTAATTTAATGTTCTAGAATTTTTTTCAGGTACATAAAATCCTTGTAGATATGTAAATAAGGGTCCTTGGTTGCTTTACACTCTATAAAATACAAACACATAGTTATTGATGATAAAAGTGATTAGGAGAGTTAATTGTGGTAAATTGATATATTACTATGAGCTAACTCAGCTCATTGACACGCCTCCAAGTACGTATTGCATAAACATGCACAATCAACAGCTTGGCAACCTTTGCGATAGAGCATAGTTAGGAAAATAAGTCATTTTCCCTCTTTGAGAACCACCTTTAATAGAGAAATAAAACAAGAACACAACTACAACAAGAATTTAACATGAAAACTCAAAAATCGGAGAAAAACTATAGCCGCTATCAAACAACAACTAGAGAATAACACTATGTGAAAATTTTTACAACACATAAACTTCACTTTCAAATACCCTATCGGCCCCAGGATACCCACACTCTCCAAAACAAATATTTAAACTACATCTCACAACACTAAAACAAGAGTAGAGAGAAAGAAAAGTCAAATACAAGTTTAAAGTATTTCCAATTGATACAAGTTGAAATGGAGAACTTTGGCTTATATATATTGCCTTGACAATCCCCTTCCATCCAAATTTTTAACAATGTGGGACTTCTTTCCCAACTAAATTTCAAAAAAAAAAACTAACAATCTCCGCCTTGATTGAAATAAACACAGCTTCAGTTCCATTGTCAACACCAATAATCCTTTATTGTCATTGTCTATATCGACAATCATAGTTCAAAGAACTATTATACTCCACCATAAAAAATAACCTCACTTGAAATTAGACCAGTCCAAACATTTCACCTCAACACATGTCCAAACTACGCGAAAAACTATGGTGCAATTTCCATGTTGGCTTTTCTTGGAAGTTCTTTAGCCATTGACATAACCCCACCATACACCTTGCATCTTAAAGCCAACCAATACCCGTGTACAAATGTGGATCCGCTTGCAATAACTTATCTTTTTCCATGGCAACGCGGTAATGTCATGAGAATACACTTCTTACCTTATAGTAAAGATCATCCTCTCCCCTAGGAGAGCAACGTTGCAAGCATTAAATTGAGAACCTCTTTCCAACATCGTGCCACTTGGACAATTTTTCTTTACATGCCCAGGCTTTTCGTATTTCCAGCATGTCACACTTCTTTCATGATTCTTTTTTCCCATAAGTGTCACTTCTAGCTATAAACAATGAATTAGATGAAGTGTTACCCTCATTTTTCATTCTTCTTCTTTAGGAATGATTTTACTGTAAATTTTTCAAAATTTAGAGTTTCCTTCCCATAAATCAAAACAGGCTTCATATGCCCATAGGAAGATGGAAGAGACAATATAAGCATTGGTGTCTTATTTTCATCATCAATCTTTGTTCCAATAGCCTTTAATTTAGAGGCAATATCATTAATGATACTAAGATGGTCGAAGACTTTCATGCTATCATCCATGCGTAGATTATGAAATTGCTCCTTCAACAATAATCAATTTGAGATACCATTTATCTAATATAACCCTTCAAGTTTCTCTCAAAGTTCCTTGGCTTCGATATTCCTTACACATTTGCAAGAACATTCTTAGCCAAACACAGACAAATTGCACTTACTGCTCTCAAATCAGTTCCTCCCAGTTTTCATTTTCCCTTTCAATGCCTTGTGCAAACCTGATTGTATCAACACATCCTTGACTTGTATCCCACAAACCAAAACTGATTCTTCCATCAAATTTCTTTATGTCACACTTCACAGCACTTGAACTTGAAAAACTTGACATTGTTGCAACACTATACTGGAATAGTATAAATCAACTGGAAACCATGCACTAGACGTTTCTGAAAGAGAGGTCTCACAATGGACACACTTAAATACCAAGAGGCGTCTGCTTTGCTGAAAACACTTCCAGTTTCAGCTTTCAGCTTTTAGCTTTTCCTTCATAAATTTGAAAATGAAACTGGAAACCGTTTCCAAGCAAATAGCCCCAAGTCTTTCCTTAGCTAGAGTTTTCAAACCGCACTTTCACAGGATCACACTACTTTCTAGCAATACAACTAAGGATGATTCTCAACCATCAGGGAGAAATTATTTTCTGATGAAGATTAGCGAAGTTGTAATCCTAGAACATACTAAGAATAAATCCTATCGAATAAAAACTCTATACGATAGTTAGGAAAATAAGCCACTTTCTCTTATTGAGAATCACCTTAAACAGAAAATAAATAGGAACACAACCACGACATAAGAATTTAACGTGGAAAACTCTAAAATCGGAGAAATCAATTGCGTCAAACGACAACCAAAGAATAACACTATGTGAAATTTTTACAACACATAGACTTCATTTTCAAACACCCCATTGGCCCAGGACACCCACACTCTCCAAAGCAAATATTTAAACTACATTTCACAACATTCTAAAACAAGAGGACAAAGAAAGAAAAGTCAGATGTAAACTTTAAGTGTTTTAGAATGGTACAAGTTAAAATGGAGAATTTGAGCTCATATATATATTCTTGACAATCCCCTTCCATTCCAATTTTTAGCAATTTAGAACTTCTTTCCCAACTAAATTTCAATAAAAAAAACTAACACGCACAACATTTTCCAAGCAGTCAAACCTTAGGATGCATGAATGTTTCAACATAAACCGTTCACCATGGCAAAGATAAAAGAGGAAGACAAACAAGAAAGGGAAAAACAAGAAAGGGAAGGAGGAAAAATGATTCAATTAGAGGTCATTAGTTCATTGTTACAACGGTAAATTGCTAGTGGCGGTTGAACAAGAACCAAACAGAATTATTGATCTGTACTAAAACAAAATTCATCGTCATATACAATCTTGTATCAAATGGGGAAAAAGTGGTGAAGAATGTTCACCAATAGTACACCTTCATTTGGTTTCTGGCCTTTCATCCAAACCTTGAAATCTAAGGGGAAGTAGTTAGCATCACTCCAACGTTTTAGAGAAGTTAAGGAAAATGGTCCTTGTACAACTCCCTGGGGATCTCTATAATACCACATCAAGGATTGCAATGCCAATGGATCAGCAGGAGCAACAGCAGGAGTAACCTGTTTTGTAATGATTGGTCGTTCATCTTCGTCATCATCGCTCAGTTCTATGACCTGAGGCTGAGATGGCTGCACCGACTTGACCTGGGGCTGAGATGGCTGTACTAGCTTGGCATGCTGCGTTTCACAGATCCTGGCTTCATTTGATTCAGCTGGCATAGACGAACCATTATTATTCTTATGTGCAAAGTCTATTATTTGTTGCTGGGGCTGCTGTTGAACTGGCATATCAGACCAGTGTTGTTCTGCCAAAACATGCCAAGAAAACCATTCAATATTCAGAGACGAAGAAACTACCACGTGTAATGTAGCTTAGTCAATTCTAAAGTGGAATAAATAAGCAGAACTATCTGCATGTGAACAAGTCATCTTTATAGCACAGAGACACAGCCTCGTTTATTTTATTGTTTTTGCTGTTTAATCAAATGAAAGCAACCTGGTGTTGTCCGGAAGTTTAAATTGAGAGCATCATGGAATGACATGATTATTTATAACAAACCTGCAGCAGCGCCAAGCGAAATGCAGTTTAACACAGTGCCATTTGTTGCCACATTGTAAAGAGAAACTTCTGACGATCCACTGAGACCGAGAATTGACTTCGGCGAATTGCTTTCTGGTTTTACAAGATTAGGACTATACAGTTTTGTATCCTTGCATACAAAACCATCTGATACTGTTTGTGGAACTTCAGTAGCTATAGGTGCTTGCTTAGGCTTAGTCTGCCATAACTCTTCTACATGGTTTTCTACTATTTTATCTGGAACATCTTGTGCCGTAGATTCTGATATTTGCCATAACTCTCCTACATGGTTTTCTACTTTTTTATCTAGAACAACAGGTGTTGCAGATTCTGATTCCAGATCCTCTGCAATAACTTGAGGAATCTTGCGTAATAACCGTTCCTGTTCATCTGGATTTTGAAGCTTCTCCCTTTTTCGTAGGTACTCATCCAACGTGCTTCCTATTGATTAAGGAATCCATGTTTTTGTAGAACATCTTTTTATAGATTTTGAAGATAAAAAAAAATCTCTAAGGAAAGCATTTAGTATATACACATAATAATCATTTCAAAATCTTAGTAAACATAAACAATGCTCATCACTATTGCTGCTATTTTATCCATTAGTATGAGTACTGAAAGAAAGTAAATCAACTAGGATTGAGCTAAGGCTTAATAGTTTGCATAAGGTTATAGGTTCAAATCTTCTTGTCACTTTGGTATCAAAGGAAAAAAAACACCCACAGAATGGATTGTAATGTGATTAGCATGCATCACCATAGAGAGGAGTAACATCTTTATGTCAATATTTCGTTATGTTACACATGTCAGATAAGTCAGCATGCTGCTCTGAAAAGAAACACAATAACTACTTCCTATCACATGCCACCCTGGCTTAAGTCAGGTGGTTGGGGTTTGGCAAGAGTTAACTCCAGGGTTCATGTTGAGGTTATAAAGAGAAAAGATGCATTACTTAAAAGTTCTCCAGTAATATGACACTGAAAAAATTGATACAGAAAAATATTAAACAAATTAAAGAATAATTATGCACCTGTCAGATGGAGCACAGAAGCACTGAAGAAGAATTTGATTTGATGATTAATGACATGAACAAATCTATTGGGTAATAAACTATTGTTATTGTTGTATTTATTAATTGAATGAGCAAATCAGTAATATTATTTGCAAAAGGTGCATGAAGTTGCGATGGGTGATTAAATATTGATTGCTGTGAACAGCCAATGATTTACAACTAATAGTTTGGTTAACAATCTATGGCGTATCCATTAGAGAACAAATATTTGTGCTTAAAGTGTTGTGTAATGCACTAACTAGGTTAAGCAGCATACTTCACACCACATATTGCCATCTTCTGATACAAAAAAGGTAAGGAAGACATTATCACAACATAGCAAAAACTTCATCTAATAACACAATAAATATCAGAAAAGGATATTCTTACGCCAGCCCTTTTCATTAGCTCGATCAATTTGATTTTGTAACTGCACAAGTTCTCTTGCAAGCCACTAAAACAGATTCACCACATAATAAGAAAGATGAAAAAAAGTTAGATGAAAAACCAACCCAAATATTAAAAGGTAAAACAAAAATTCTCATCCAAAAACATAGAGTGCACAAATAGTTTCAATATACACACAGAGAAAATGGGACAAGTATATATATATAAAAAATATAAATACATATATTGATACTAAATAGAATCTAAGAAGTTTCAAATACTAAAGTGTGTCTATTATTTCTATTTTCTAAGTACTGCTTAACGGTGTCAGTGTGAAATGAATGACAGCTCCTATAATGAAGTCTCAGTACTTGTAACTGATCAATAAAAAAACAGCATGCAATTAGCATTGATGTTGATATTATTTGCAGTAGAGCATGGCTAGCCATGAGCATTGCAGAGTACTGAGAATAGAGAAACATAATAAATGTATCAAGGAGTCAAGCAGCCATTGAACTAAGTTTTGGCCTCTTCTGGTGCCAAAACAAGCTAGCAAAACACAATATGTACCACTTGCATATTTTCACTTTTAAGTATAATATTTTTTTTTCCAAAAAGAAAAAGGTAATAGCATGTCATCAGTGTCTATGGTAAATTTGCCTTTTGATACACAAACTACAAGATTTCATCACCTACTTAATTTATCAAAGTGAAAATTACTTATACAGCAATACATAACATTGTTTCATGGTTTTTGTGAGGTGTGTTTTAATAGCCAATCCAGCCTAATAAATAAGAGTGATATTGGTATGTCGATGCAACGGTATCCACAATATATTAAGCAAAGTACAATTCTCATGCAGCTGCGAATATGGATTCCCTTCTTTCTTGCTCACTTGTTTCTTTATCTTTTCATTTTGTTTTAGATATCTTATTATTTAATGTGCTAAAGGACTGGTAATGTTTATCAGATAAAAGAAGAGCAAGTCAACAAACTCTGAGCAAATCACTGAGCTCAGACATGAATGAAGCAGTTGTAACACAAGATCTCATAATAGTTCAGTACTTACATGCTTAGTCAAATCCTCATGCAATACTCTTGCCGTCTTCTCTATATCCACCTACCATGTATAATAAAACATAAAAAATACTGTCATGATATTCAGATACACTAAAGCATAGGACATAGGATTTAGGGTCAAACTGACTTCCATGTACATCACACCTTTTCTCTTTAAGTTAACAATTTAATGTAGTGGATTGTTAAAGTGTTCCAAGAATTTCCTTATTTTAGAATAACTAAAAGAACTTACAATCATAGGCTTCTTGAGCAAACTGTCTTTTACCCTTTGATGCAAATCCTCACACTCCTCCTGAAACCAAAATCACAGATCCAAAACCCTAAAATTTAGAGAAGAATTATACAGATACAATGTAAAGCATAAATTTCTTGATAATGATAAGTGCATACAAACCACTTGACAACTTTGGCTTAGCAAAGGAATTAACTATTTTTTTGTGTACATGAAAGTTAAGGGAAGGTCTACCCATTCCAAATTCAGGGCATGGCACAAGGCTTATTACTTATAGATGGCTTATCATTTATCAATGCAAGATCATCAGAATGAATAGAACTCAAGACCTCTGAGTGGATGCCTTTTTTAGAAAATAAAGTTTAAAAGTAGTAAACCAAATCAATTGTACCTCAGAGAAGTTATCATCCGAAAGCATGCCAATGCTGATGTCTTTAATGAAACCAGAAGCTCGAAGGAGGATATCCCCATTCATTCCAGAGCCCTTCTTTAAACCTGAAAGATATCCCAGAAAGAACTGCACGTTAGCTAATTAGAACAAAATAAATCTCATTGCCAATTTTTCTATATCTGTCATATACAACTGTCCAGCAGCGTACTAAATACACAAATAAATAGTAGATGAATATGCAACACTAAATTAATTGCATACTTATTCTTATGTTTCAGTGTTTTGACCTTTTAAATCAAATTAAAATGCCTTTCTCATTGTATTGGTCAGGGTACTAGACAGTATTTATGTGAATCCGTTACGTTAAATGAGGTTAACGGATATGATTGTTTTCTTCATTGTCATTTGTTGTAAATAGTCCAAACCATTCAGTTAGGACAAATCACACCTTTTACGCTACATATACTAATGATGTCAAGAGGAAAAACATAATAAGCACAGGTGGTTCTACTCCATTTATGTAAACCCCACACAGCATGTGGTTATTGGTTTAGATTGTTTTGTTCCTTGTCATTCATTCACGTGAACTAATCAGACAGGGCAGGGGACCTATACTAATCTTGTCAAAATAGAGTACACAATAAGCACATTTGGGTATTTGTGTGAACCCCATCCGGGATAAGGTTACTGTATTAGATTTTATTGTTCTCTGTCGTCATTGCGAATAGTCCAAGTTGTTCCATTAGGGATAATTAGACAACTTTGCGGTTCATCAAAATTATGTGACTGATACAAATGATGTCAAAAAGGAGTACATAATAAGTACATTGGGGTTTTCTTTTGCATTTGTGGCTTCTATTTCTGATAATCATAACTATTAAACTTAAGTGGTTCACAATGATACCTTGCAAAGCAACTTATACATTTAAAAATCATAAACACTAAGCATTTATTAAGAATGCAATGTCAAAATCTACCCACGGAAACCAAATTACCTGTGACTTGCAGAAGCTGGTGCGAGTTTTTCTGAAGGTAGTCATTAGGGTCACATTTGACTCTTATGAAGCTTCCAACTACTTTAGTCTCAAATGTTTCAGGGTCCTTCAGAAGCTCCTCAACTAGACTCCTCTTTAAATAAACAAGCTTGATGTTGAAAGGAACAATGGCTGCAAAACAGCTCTTAGGTTTTTCAATAACCAGTTTCTTCGGTTGACTCTTCCTCTCTAAGGCCACCGTCTTCGGTGTCCTCGGGTTTCACACGAGGCATTCTCGTCATCATCTGAGTTGAAATACATATCATCATCGGATTCCCCACAGTCTCGGCGAAGTGGGACTCAAGCAAGTCATTTATCTTCAGCCGGCTAATGGTCTTCCTCCCGAACAGCGAATGAAGCCTCTCATCACACACAATCCTCTTCTTCTTGGTAGGATGGTGAAGAGCATTCTGCTTAACATACTCATTTACGATCTCAGCGGCCCCATTCTGAGTTATCTGCCTGCTTGTGTCAAAACCAATGGATTGGAGGAACTGAATAAGGGAGGTTGATCCCCAACCATCATACTCCTTCTTCCTCTTCACGTATTTCCTTTTCTTCCTAAAGGGTTCTGAACCTTCCCATTAATTTCCTCTACCCAGAAGGACCCATCATAACCTTCCTCATCCATCTTCTGATTCTTCTCTAACCAAAAACCCTAAAATTCAATCTCCTTCACCACTGATACTGAGCTTCACACCTCTCAAATTTCTACAGTTCCATGCTTTCGGTTTCTCACGTTTTTTTTTTCTTCTTCCAACCTCTGACATAAAATTAACTATATTAATAATAATAAATTCATAAATTCAAATTGGCACCAGAAAAAAAATATATAGTCAAACAAAAAAAAAGAAAAAAACCCTTGACACGCTTTTTTCCCCTTGTTCTTAAAACCTCTTAAATTCAGAGAAATGAGAAAAATAACAAATAAAATGAGAATAACTCGGAACCAGAAAATCTAACATTAATTAATAATTAGTTAATTAATAATAAAAAAAAAAAGAAGCAGGGCATTGACAAAGAAAAGGAAACAAAGGACACAGACAACATCGTTATAATCAAAGACAACAAGGGAAGAAGAAGAACAAGGTAACATGGGATTAAAGTATGGAAATTGGGGGGGAGAGAGAGAGAAGATACCGAGTGTTGTTGGTGAGGAAGAAGGTTCTGGAAGCAGGGGCAAAGAGAGGGTACTGTGTGTGTGTGGGTGCGAGTGAGTGTCTCTTTGACACTATGAGGCATTCATTCATTCATTCACTCACTCACAACACCAGCACTGACTCAGCAGAGCACGAGGCACGTAAATTGAACAGAGTGTGCGGGCGAACAACTGTGTGCTTGCTTGCGTTGCTTGCTCTCTCTGCTCATTCATTTGCAAGCAACAATGTACCGCAACTGAATGGACCCCACCCCCACCCCTAAAACAAAAATAAATAAATAAATAAATAAACACAAACGAAAAAATTGAAAGGAATATGCCTCCCACCGTGTGACATAAGCCTTTTTTCTCCGAGTATGCTCAGTTGGGTTCACAATTTGTGGGATACTTTACTAGCATACTTTCATTTATTTTTGGATAAATGGTAAAATCTAAATTAGATAAGATGTCAATCCATGCCTTAATATTTAACACAGCATGCTATAAATTATGAATATAAATAATATTTTTTTTCTCCTAATCTCCACTAATATTTTTTCTCTTATTTATATATTCTAGAATTTTTCTAATGGATGCTTTGAATACTCAACAAGAAATGAAATGAAAAATGGTAAGTTTTTTCTTAATATTATTTAATAGTAATTTTTTTAAGTTTTCAATATGCCGAATAAATTAAAAAGTTCATAAATTTATTAGTTCATTTCTTAATGAGTTTCTTGAGATACTCATTTGATCATGTAATCATGTATTGCCATATAAATAAATATAGTTGAATTTTCTCATTAATTACTTGAATAGTCATGAAAATAAAAGAATTTGATTTAAAGATTATTAGTGTATCAAATTTAATCTCTACTACTCACATCTTATCTTTTTTATATTATATAACTTTTAACACTCGTGTGATAAAAATTAAATACTTTTAATAACATGTCTATATATAATTAAATGCGAGCATCAAAATCAAATCTTTATTTTATTATATAACTTATATATTATCAAATCATCTTTATATAATAGCGTTTAATTTTGATACACAATATAGAACAAATTTGCACTAATATATAATAAAAAAATTTCATTTGCATAACTTTCAAATAGCGGGTATGAAAATTAATTATATTTATTAATGTAGCAATATATGATTAGATCATAGCATGTCAAAATTCAGTCTTATATAATATTATACTATTTTGAAGTATTGTTACTACCATATTATTGTTTTATGAATTGAATTTTGATATATTTTTAGTATTTTTATATAATTATTTAATAATATATAATCATATCTTAAAATTATAAATTATACTAGCTAAGTGATAAGATATAATTTATTGTCAATAATACAAATCCCATTGTGAGATTTACATAAATAAGATGTTCTAGGAAGATTTGTATTAATCGATCAATTTTTTTTTTATATTTTTTCACTTTAATAACATATTCTCTCATGTTAGTGATGTTTGACATATTTCAAATTGAAAATGCATCAATACATGATCGATTAGAGTGACAAATGTTTCTTTTCCTTAGTTAATGATCTCAAATTTGAGCCCTGAATGTGAAATAATTGATGTTAGAACAACCATGTCCCCTATAAAAATCTCTAATGCTCGGAAAAGAATTATATTTCCTCCAATGGGAGATGCTTGTGGAGGGAAAAAGTTAAAAGAGCTGGCCCTAGGTGCAACCTATTTTGATAGATGGAACTTTTTTTTTTGTCCTTTTGTTTTTGGTCCTGTCCTTTTGCTTCTACTAGCTATCTCTCGGGCGGAGTTAGACTATAATTTTAGGAGGGGCCAATACCTGAAAATTAAATTTACTTGAAGAATATATATCTTATAATTTTTATTTTTATTTGAAAATTCAAATAAAAATCACTATATGTATTAAAAAAACATTTTACAAATAAAATTCAAGAGAAACATATGTATATGCATAACATATCATTTATTATAATATTAAATATCTTATAGTTAAATAAAAAATTGATAAAAAAATAAATAAAATTTTTTTAGAGGAAGCCAAATTAAAAAACTAAATTTTATTAAAGAAACAAAAATTTTAGGGTGCAAAATGCACTAGGAGCTGCCCCTGGCTATATCGAACAAGAATGGATATTTGATTTTTTATTTTTTGGTGAGATTTGGTTTGGCATTTGGATTTTGAATTAAACAAAAACAAATTGCTGGTCAATCAAACAAAAAAAAATTGCTGGATCAAATGGGCTACTCAATAGGCTAGCCCAAATTAACGTCTTAGGGAGGTCGACTGAAGTGGTGGGCGGGTGATAACGACATACAAATTAAAGGGATAGGCCACCATTTGAGTCTCCAACAATTATTCCAATAATTACATATTCTATTTGGCCTATTGGGAATATGCAAGAATACGTTTCATATTTATTTGGGTAATAGCAATAAGATTTCCTAATATCATGCTAAAAATAGTTAGGATTTCCAGAAGAAGATGTTATTCGTTTGATCAGAAATAAAAAGGAATATAAAAAATTTGAGTGGTTGAAGCTGAAGCAATTACTTTCAAATAAAGAAAGAAAAGTAAGATTAATGAGAGAGTTAAGCCAAAAAATGATTCCTCACTTTTTTCTCTCATTCAAAACCGTACATGAGACTTTCATCTCACACTGCTCCTAAGTGATAAAAGAAAAAAGAACTCATCTTTTTTTTTTTATTACCTTCCTTGCATATGTATAAGACCGAATCCCCTACCAAAAAAAATAAATAAATAAAGGGAAAGAGGCTTTGGACCAACAGAAAAGGGATTTAGAAAAAAAGGCGGGAAGAGAGAAAAAAAATAACAATGAAAAGAGAAAGCATATGGCTAAAAGACTCAAAAGAAAATTCCTTTTAACAGAGAAAAAAAAATTCATAAACCACGTACGAAATGGTAAAAGAAAGAGGGTGACTTACTAAGCACAAGCAAGCATAATTTTCTTTGAAAAATAAGGTTTTTGGGGGTCTTGTGATTAGAAGAATATGCATTTTTTTTTTCTAAATCATATGTATTCTCCTAAAGAAAGAAAGAAAAATATATGCCTTTTTTTTTCGGCCAAATTTGCGTTAGAATTGTCTTGTTGGAGATGCAATCTGTTTGGATTGTCAAATTGATGAAAAGAAACGTTGATTGTACTTAACAAAACCGATATCTAAACCGATGCTCTGACTTGGGTTTGAAATACAAATAAAATAGAAAATAGAAGTGTTTCTTTATGTATTGAATGATGAGCTAAGAAAGTACGTACGTTGATATAACATATCTCTTGTGGTGAAACCCATAACAATTAGGCATACACATTACACACACAACTAGAGATGTCAGATGTGTTCCAAGCTTATCCCCCATATCACTTTAGTGGAAACGAAAAGTCAAGGGTAAATAATAAAGGCAACGCTTGAGGTTTTTCCGGATAACACAACACCCTATTTTTCTCCAGAATTAACACCCCACTTCAATTTTAAAAAAATAAAAAACAAATAAATAAATAGAAAATAAAAACTAATAAGAGAAAATAAAATTTAAAATATAACTTTAACTTAACAAATTTTTTAGTCCTTAAAATTCAAATCTTAAATTTTATATCCTCAAATCTATACATAGCTTAAAATAAAATAAAATTATTCATTTATTTGAGTTATTGCATAAGAATAATGCAATTATATTAAAAAAAGAAAAAGTGTAAATTGCTAAGTTGACCCCTAATAGAAATAGCATAGATAAATTAGTCTTCAAGAAAAAAATACATTTGTGATCACCCATAATTAAAAATGTAGGACAAATTAATATTCTTTAATATTTTAGTTAACTTATTTATTCTATTTGTATTTTTATTAGAGACCAATTTGAACTATTTTATAAATAATTATAAATCAATTTATCCTGTAAATCTTTCAAAAATACTGAAGATAGACTAACTTAATTATCTTACATTTCTTACTACTTTTCATTTATAAGGTTACATAACATTTTGATGTAGCAATTAACTAATTTAATTTTATTTTTAGTCAGGTATATATTTAAGGATATGAAATTTATGGTTTGAAAATTTTAAGATTTAGTTTAATCTAAGAGACATATCAAGTTAAGGTTACGTATATAAAATTCATTCCCTTGTTAGTTTTTATTTTCTTTATTAATTTATTATTTATTTATTTATTTAGTGAAAATGGAATGAGGTGTCAAATTTTAAGAAGAACGGGAGTGTTATTTGAGTAAACCATAAAGGTAGTCTTATAATTTATCCAAAACACAAAGCAGCAAAGAAGGGTGATCTCTTTCAAAATTAAAGTGTGGTTTTAATGATATATTGGTAGCGAATTCTGATGGTTCCGCAGGGGACTGTTTATCCTGTGCAAGAAATTAAGATCTGGGTCATAGATTCAAGGTTCGGTGGCCATAGTTATCGTCACGGCTGGAATATGGAAAACATGCAGTGTTTGATCTTCCTTTAGCATATGCCATCATAAGAATGCCACACACTTTATTCTATACACACATGGCTAGCATATATTTATATGAACAGTACACTTATATCAAACTAGATAGTTTAGTTTAGTCTATTTCAGCAGAAAGAGAGAAAGTTTTGGCACAATAAGAACAAGGCTATTACTTGTAACTTATAAATCACGGATTACATATCAAATTTTGAAAACAGAATTTCCGTTTATAAAATATAAGACTGCACTAGAGTCTACCATGGGGGCCTTGTAAATTAAAGGCGACCACCCTATTTATTCTATTTAAGCATAAATACCAAAGTTACATAAAAGCTATGTAGTCATTTTTCTAAGATTTAATTAAACATTTTGGTTTTCATTAATCAAAATTGCTCATCATTTCACCTAAATTTATGCGGACGTAAGATGTTGTAAAGGATGATACACAGTGAGCGGAAAAAATATACTCAGTTTTTAAAGCAATGTAAGATTGGTCAATGTATGTGAAATGTGTTTTAATTCCTGAATTAGACGTTTCAGATTCGAGTTTTGAAATGAAAAAAAAATCCTCATTGGTGATCCTACTTCTTTCAAGAATCTCAATCAAATTAGGTTGGATTAGTCAGATTCTTGGTGATAGGTCAATTCAGGATCTAATGGTTCCATCGAGATAAAATAAAAAAGGGGTTTTTTTTTAAAGCATTAGACATAAGAAAATTACACTAATCTCCTTTAAATTACACTCACACTCCTTTATATTATAAAATTATCATTAACCTCCCATGAGGTGACTAAAATTACACTGACCTTCTATATATACTAGTTCGTTAATTTAAATAATAAAAAAATATAATATATATATATATATATATAATTATTAATCATAAAATTATAATATTTTAACAATATTAGGCATATATATTAATTAGAATACCTTTTTTTATTATAAGTTATAATTATAAGTTTTTTCATATGATAAAAAAGTATTTTATTTAACTAATGTATTAAATATTATCAAAATATTATAATTTTTTATTAATAATTATATATGATATATTTTATATTTTTTTTTATCACTTAAATTAATAAATTAGTATCTGCAAGGGTAATTTTAGTGAACCTTATGAAGGTTAGTGATATTATTGTAAAATAGAAGGATACTCATCTAATTATATTAAACCTCAAGAATGGATATAAATTACTCTCAGATCAATTAATATATTGCAAGTCAAAGTGAATTTCAACCAAACATTCATGCTGATTTCTTCCGAACACAACTTGCATGAACTTTAACAAAAGCCACCCAAATTTGCAGAAAGCAAATTTAAGGCCACCAGATCGAGCTCTATATTCCAAAAGTTTATTTAGCATTCGCTTACATTATCGACAAAGCCTATATATAGGGATACTTTGTCCATTCGAGACATAGTTAAAAACATGTTCCTTCATTCTTAGTGATCTTCATCTTGATCAATGTCCTTGCAAGGTGGATAGCAGAAGTCGGTGATGTCATGGCAAGCACACATGGCAGGGATTGAGTATGTGCAAGCACATTTTTCACAACCTGAGCGACATGAATTGAGCCTGGTATCCCTGCATTGGCATTGAGGGGGCACTGACTTGGTGCATATGCATCTATCACGGCATCCAGCTTTGGTTTCTCTAGACTCCGAAGAACAAGGATCATAACCAGCACCATGGTAAATCAGATCCATGCGGGCATTGGTAACAACAAGAAGCAAAAGCAGCATGAAACTCGCCTTTAGCACCACCATGTTGTTTAAACCCATCTTTTAATATTTTCTGTGTGTGAAGAGGGAATAAGGGCAAGTGAATAAAGCTAAGTGAAGTGAGTCCTTTATATTAGAGTATTTGGAACAGTGATGGATGTTGCCCTGCATGTGAAAGGTGGCACACATGCAATATATGATGGGTGAGGTTGCTTCGAAGATTGCTAGTCTCGTTGTCAATCCTCAGATTCTGTTGGGAAAAGGGTTTTGATTTATGTCTTTGGAACTGTAGTGTGTGACTGATCAGAAGTTTGAAAAGAAGTAATAGTTGGACTCTCCTCTGCTGTAAATGGTAACCAACTTAGTAGCTATATCATTTTGGTGGTACGTAATTGTATAGGGTGTGAGAGTGAATCTCTAAAAAGAAAAGTTCTAGACGTGATTTGTGTTGGGGCTAGGAAAAGCAGGGGAATTAGCTAGGTCTCAAAATCACTCGCGTATACGAATCGAAAGAATTAAATAAAAATCCAAAGACATGGAAATAGGTGACAAAATAACAAAGAGCACGGGCAGGCATGAATTCATGTGATTCAAAAAATTTAATGCCTACATTCACCTTAGAAAATAAGCACTTTTACTGTGAGAAGAGAAACAATATTAAAATATCACTTTGTTCTCAAATTCAAAGTCTCTCTTGCATTTTCTCTCATGACCCAGAATACCACTCTATAACTTGTTCTCTCTATCACATACTTAGACCATTAATTTTACTTTAACCGAACCTTAGCTTCCAAGAATACTTATTCTCATCCTAACAAATTTCAAAATATTCATAATAGGTTTTCCATATGTCCTAATAAATTTAATATGTCATCTTAATAAACAAAAATTTCAAGGATTTTGTTATGTCCTTGATTTAAATATTCTTAAATTTAAGAATACACGTCATTCTTAACAAGTTGAACAAAAAATAAAGAGATATCTTATATTTTTCACAATACATCAATTTTTAAATAAATTAATAAAATTAGGCATGGTAATGACCCACGTAATTAATGTGTAGAAATGTGAATAATGTAGAACTTTGATCAGAACTCTAACAAATAAGGATTATTAGCAGGATCACATGTTTGCAAGATTTTAATAATTTGGAAAAGATGGAGTGATTTTATTGCTTTGAAACAGTGTTTGGGAGGTAAAATACACCATTTGGCTGTATTTTTTTTTTTTGAAGGTATAATGCATTATTGCTAGACACAATGACTAGTTCTTTTACATATTATAATAAGAAAATAACTATTATCATTTTATAGTTGTTCTATTTTCAGATGAGAACCAAATCCTCTACACTAATTAAGGAAGAAGAGGGTCTTTACCACTTTATCTCTATCTTGGATTATTTGGCTTGATGGTTTGTTCCGGCACTATTGAGACTTTCTTAATAATGTTAAGGTACATAAATTATGGTCATTAGCAGGGGACCAAACTTATATATAACTTTAATTCAATGTATGTAAACATAAAATACCCACACTCAAATAGCGGAAAAACATGTTCAATTTATAAATCACAGAATCATGTAAAGAATTTTGCAAGTCAAAGTAAAGTTCATTTAAACAGTTATTGATGTTGATTTCTTCCAAACACAGGACTCCGACCCAAATTTGCACAAAGCAATTTGTACATGATAGACAAAAGCCTAAAGGGGCTTTGTCCATTTAACACTTATTAAAAACTTGTTCGTCTATCCTAGTGTTCTCCATCGTCTTCATCACTGCGCATGCAAGGTGGATAGCAGAAGTCATTGGTGTCAAAGCATTGACACTGAGCAGGATATGAATATAAACACAAACACAAACATCTTTTACAAGCTGAGTGGCATGAATTCAGCTTAACATCTGCACAACGGCATTGAGGGGGCATTGACCTTGTGTACATGCAGCTATCACAGCATGGTTTTGCTTCTTCAGAATCTGAAGAAGGATCATAACCTTTATGGTGGTGGGTCCGAAGATCCAAGCGTACGTGCAGTGGTAACCCCAAGAAGCAAAAGTAGCAAGAAACTCACCTTTAGCGCCAAACCCATTTTTTTTAAATTTTTCTAGCTAGCTGTGTGAATTGGGAGGGGCATGCATGTGAAGTGAGTTTGTTTGTTTATATATTGGAGGATTTGAGTATGGAACATGAAGGGGTTTTGTTGTGTAGTGTGTATTGTGGCAGGGATGCCTTTTGCCTTGCATGTGAAATATGTGGCAAACATGCACTTGGACAGTGGTGTGAACAAGGAGTTTGAAGTAGCTGTTAATGCTCGTCCCGAAGGTGACACTCATAAGTTATTTTATTTCTTAAATTTTGAATTAAGTCAAATTGATCATTGACTTTACAAAATTTGCTAGGAAAATGGGGTCTGGGTATGTCCAGGAGCTAGAAGTAGTCACTAATAATGCGGATCAACCACTCAAGAATTATGTCCGATTTAGCTTTTTAAAGCCTTAAATCATAGTTTAAATAAAGGTTTAGTTTCCTGTAATTTTGGTCTAAACCATGATATTGGTGAAAGTCTTACTCGAATATAATAAATGCAAAGTGTAACTGTTGTTCCATATTACTGGTAACGCAGAATCCACAACAAACCAATTTAATATTTTATATAATTCCTGTTCGCTGAAGTATATTATTTTTGTAATTTTCAACTTAATTCAAATAGTAAAACTGTAAAAGTGAGTGAAAATTGTGTAAAAATGATAGATTTCAATTTCTTACAAAAAGAAACAACTTTGCAAACAGTGTTAGAATTTGGGTGACCCAACAAATAATCTGCATCTCTTTAATTCGTTTTGTGTTCAGCAAATAATCTGAATTTTTGCTGCAATTATAGCCACTAATACACATGTATCTCTTTAATTCGTTTTGTGTTCAGCAAATAATCTGAATTTTTGCTGCAATTTTATCCACTAAGACACATGTTGGTTTTTGGTCGAAAAGAGATATTCACATGTTGATATGAAAAGGTGATGTAACTGATAATAGAGGGAAGAAGGCCAACATCCTGCAGGCCAACAAATACAACAATAAGCAAACGGCCCAGGGATTGTAAAAATCAACACCTAGGCCCTAGCTTCCACTCAAGATAGGACTATTCATAGCCAAAAATATTGGAGTATTCAGACCAGACCAAAACAAAAAAGATTGGACTATTCAGACAAAAAAATAAAGAAACTCAGGACAGGACTATTCTAGATTCCGCCTTTCTTCGGCCAGTCTAGCTAGATTCTCTATCTAAGATCAGATTTATTTATGAAAAATATGGTTTATCATAATACAAAGCATCGCGTCAATTCATATCTCATCCATCATTAGATTGAGTGATCATATTCAAGCGTTCATTGCATCCAAGAGACAAGATGTGAGTCGACGTAACGTCTTATAAATTGTGAGTATAATAATGTAACTCTAATTTTATTTTATTTTATTTTTTTAGTATCCAATTTTATTTATTTATTTGCTCTGAAGATCACATTTATCATTTTACCGGAGGATATTATTGTTAACCAGTCTATGCAAACATGCTCAGCAAGCCCATCAACCACTGATTTCTTGGTCCCCTTCATAGCCTTGGGCCAGTGTCTACCGAACACGACTGGTTGTTCTTTTACGATTGCAGGCTTATTGGCTGGATTTCGAGGCCTTGTCCACAATTTTAGTTGCTACAAAACGTAACACGGCTTCTTGAATGTATCTAGGGGTCGTCATCACTTATATCCAAATCAATGAATGATATCATATTTTTCTGACTCGTCAATTATTCATTTTACAAGGAAGATGAATAATATATAGTATTTATTAGTAACTATTTTAAAATTTTAAATACTATTAAATCTTTGTTTTCCTCATAGCTGAGATTGATTAATGGGGCGGAAAAAGGGGACACGATTGGAGTTAATATGATTTATGTCCCTAGAATATATGGCCATTAAAAAGGGACTCGCCAGTGCTAAGACCACATGCATGGTTTCTAAAGAGGATGTGATGTCCATGATAAGACAAACCAATGTGCGGTGTCATGTTATGGTGGATATTAGGTGCATCTTGGACTGTGACTGTTTAAAAGGAATGTAAAATTATTTAGCCAAATATTTACTCTGCATGACTGCATGATAATGACTTCCTTGTTTCGAAACATATTCCTTTAATTAGTGGAGTTAGCTTTCCTAGAGCTTAGTTCTCTTTTTCTCTCTCGTTGACGGGCGCATGCTAATGAAACAAAAAGTGAAACTTAGAAATAAGACATTGTCATTTATGTTACACACATTTTTTGATCGGTATTGTAATTCAGCATTTAAAAAAAACATACAAGCATAGTAGTTTTGAAATTATGAATACTGCTATTGCACGAAATTATTTTGTATAAATCATAAAAGGATTAATAACTTCACGTAATTTTCTCTTTCAACTTCCTTGCAAAATGATCAAATTAATGAGCACAAAAAGACAATTAACAGCTAAAAATCTAGGAGTAGTTTTCAAATAAAGCTTTGAAATTGCCTTTTTGAGCACTAACACACAATAATAGTTCTCTGGGTTACGGAAACAAGTTGAAACCAAATGCTGTCAGATTATGTTAGGTGTTCTTTTTTCCTCTTTAATTAAAATGACAGAACTCGTCATCACCTGCAAGTTGAGGACGACGAGACTCGTTCTGTATTGCAATAAAGCATGCCCAATAGCCTTTTCATGGCTTATAATTTAGATGTGAGAGGGACATAGACTTAATCTCCATCTACTTTTAGATCCTTTTGACCATGCATGTATATTCCACTTGATTCTCGCCAACAATTTGGAAAGCTAAGATAAAGTATGTGATCTCCATAATACAGCTCTGAAAAGCAATGCAGATTATCATATCATCGAGATATCAATTCAATGGCTTTTTTTTTCCTTTTTTTTTCCTGCTATCGAAAATAAAAACAAGCTACCGCCTAATAAATCAAACATCTCAATAATCACTCCTTAACAGAGGTCTAATACACACAGGAGGAGTATCCCACAAAATAAAAGAAGAAACAACTTGTACTCCTTCCTTTGCCAACCAAATAGAGCATGCATTGCTACCTCCTTATGTTCAACGGGAAAATGCTTCCCCTAAACTTTCTATTTTATTTATAAATTTGTAATTTTTTTAATTTTGCTCCCTCTAAATAATTTTATTTAATTAGATTATTCTTATTAAATTTTTGTTTAATTAAATGTTGGAATATTATAATAGATAGTATATATTTCATATGTATATATATACATGTGTGTATATTTTTTCAGTGTTGATTGTTATTTCTTTTACATATTATGATTTTTATTTAAATTTTTAAATATGAATAAAAATTATAAGATATATATTCTTTCATATAGAATTAACGGTTAACTATTGGCTCCTCCTAAAATACGGTATAGTTCTACCCTTGTGCATTGCCCTCTTGGAAAATATGAGCAAGTTGGATAGTCAATCCTATGAAGAAGACTTTTCGAATCTCCACCAACAACTAAGCATACTTATGTTTCACGTTCACATCTTTAGATAGCAACTTCACAGTAATAAGGAATCGGTGTGACAAACCAAATGATGAATACCATCGTTTAAATATGTATATTTAACTTATGCTAATATATTTGCAAAATAGTAGTAAAAAAAGAAACTAATGTGCAGATAATATGTTCTGCGTCTCTAGTGACGCCTCGTCTAGTCATATATCATATATTGTAATAAGGGAATTGTTGGCTTTGAGTTATTTAGATGTAACAAGGACATTGATTGGAAACTTCAAATCTATTAATCGACATGAAAACTTTGTTGGTAGAAAGATATGTAATCTTTCCCAAAATATTGAAAGTTGTTAGGGGATTTTTTTTTGCCCTGGTTGGATACCTGCATTTACCCAATCTATAATATATATATATATATATATATGATGGATGAAGTTGTAATTTTTTTAATAATATATGATTGAATAATAATTTTTTTATAATAATAAAATGAAATTTATTTTATTCCTTTAAAATCTCAATTATCAATCTATTTATATGTAACTTGTTATGTATAAAAGTTTTTACATTAACATCAGATCAAAATTAAATTTATTTATTCCTTTAAACTCTCAAACCCCAAGATATTTATATGTATGTTATTGATTATGTATTAAACTTTTGATTATTCCCTCTAGTAAATGTTTGTAAGGTTACTGTTATTTTTGTCATTGAATGAATTGCAGAAGAAATTGACTCTCATAATTTCGAAAATAAAACATTTAAAGTTACTCTTATTTTTCAATAATATAAGTATATGTCTCTCGGAATTTGAACTTGTATGTTTATTTTTATTAAAGGATGATTAAATTGCTTATTACTTATTCAACTACTTGTTTATTCTCGGCAGCATCCCTGCCCTTATCCTTTTTCTTCCATTTAGCTAACATACAACGAGTACATTATGTAGTGTAATATAATGTGAATGGGTTGGGTCAAGTCCCGTTGACTATAATACTAAATGGATGCTTCATGTCCGTAAATTAAAAAGTGTTTGAAGGCTAAGGTGTCATGGGAGTAGTTTTCAAATTTGATGGAGCAAATCAAGAATAATTATATGTTCAGGGACGGAGGGTAATGTTGTTTTGGATGGGAGGCATGGCCACCCCTCAATTTTTTAGTTTTTTTAAAATACTTTATATATGTATATATTTGCCCCCTCTAAAAGTATTTTTATCCTTATATTATAGTAAATTAAATATATAAGAAATTAGATAAGTCTAATATTTTAATGGCCCAATTTTATCACCCATTATTCCATTTTTCTACCTCTCTTTTTTATTTTCTAATTGTTTATTTTTAAATTAGAAATACAATGAAAATATTTGAGGTTTATAAACCTTTTACTTATATTGAAATATTATAATAGATAGTATATTTTGCATATATGTGTTTCTTGAGTTTTGATTGTGATATGTGTACATTATTTTAGAATAAACTTTGAATTTGATCATTGACAAATTGGTCCTTCAAGAAAACAAAATCATGATTATTCACAATTAAAAATTTAGGGCAAGGTGGTCCTTCCTTAGCATTTTCAAAGAATTTATAGTATGAATTGATCTTCAATGATTCATGAAATAATTCAAATTAATCTCTTATAAAAACATAAATAGGACAATAGGTGCATTAAAATCCTTAAATGAGACTAATTTATCATGCACTTTTAATTGTAAGGGATCAAAAAAATGTAATACTGGCTTTGTTTCACAATAATTGTGAAAAGCCAAACAATACACATATTAAGGGAAAAAAATATATATTGATAAATGTAGAAAATTATATAAATTGATAAAATCATCATTATATAGTCATTATTATTCATCTTAATAAATGTGTTGATTACTCAATTAATTAACACATTTACAAAAAGGGTATAAATGGAAGAGAAAAATTAATGCTACCTAAATAGCTTAAATGGATAGATATTGTGAAATATTAAAATGTCAAAAATAACAATTATTGTGATATGGAAGGAGTATTTTCTAAGAAGACCAATTTGTTCGACATAATTTTTATTGGGGCCAACTTATGATTTAGTTATTTTATATATTGTGACTTTCTTTTAAATTTGTAGGTTAACAAAAAAACAGAAAATATATTATTATTCCTTACATATATTATATTTTGGCTCTGCCCCATAAATCAGGTCTAACGCCGCCCCTGATTATGTTATTCAAATGCAGCAGCCTGGAATAAGAGTGTCTATTTCAAATAGTTAATTCTTTGTATTTGATTTGCTTGTCTATTGTATGGTGGTTATTGTTTTTGTACCTCCTCGATCAAGTTATTTTTGTGGATTGTTTAATATAACCTATCCAAAAAAAGAGAGATATTCCTATATATATATGAGTGAGTGTGTGTGTGTGTGTAAGGGACTTAAACTTTTCTTTTACTTGAACTAGAACGTTGCTGGCAGAAATTCTCACAACTTTTTCAATGTGTTGCTATAATTTTCAATGAAAATAAATTTGATTAAAACAAATTTACGATGCACCTTTTTAATTTCTTTTGTTATATATATATAATGCATTACGACGAATTCAATAAACTTGAACTCAAAAGAATTTTCGCATTTCTTTTAGTTAAAAATGAATATCTGTTTATGATAAACAAATGGAAATTTGCTCGCTTTCTATATATATATATATATATATATATATATATATATATATATATATCTTGCTGTTTAAAGTAATGTAGATGGGCACAAGTGTCTATTTCGTTGGTGTAGACGGGCACAAATGTCTAATATCTTTATTTTCCAAAACATGTACTGAAAGATTAAATAAATTAAATTGATTCCAAATTCAATCCTTTTTCTCGGGGTATCTATTTAGGTTTTTGTTTTTATATAGAAAGAAGCTTCATTGATTAAAACATAAAGGCCTAAGAATGAAATTAAAATCATGGATATATAACATCAAAATCTGTTTATTAAAGATGTGTAGTTGTCATTCGTTACTTTCTAGAGTATCTATTTAGTTGGTCACCCATGTTTTTCAATACAACCCAATCTATGAAGCACGAGTTGGATTAGGTTGACGGAGTGAATTAAATTGAAAAATCCTTAGCCCATGATTTGTGGTTCCCAGCCCACCTATTTGTTTTTTACTTTTAAAAAATGTCTCAAATTGTGTAAAAACATATGCAGGACAATAGACTTTTTCTATCGGGTTTAAAAATTGTTTTTATTGGGCACAAAAAATTACTTTTTTTAAAAAAAATCAAATTAATATTTTTATGACATGTGTATGCTTCTTTTAAAGCTTTGTGACTTGTGTATATTTTCTTAATTTTTTATAGGTTGAGGCTCACAGTTGTCGTTTGCTTGTTTATATATATATATATATATACATTGGATATTTATATTTTGAAATAATTCTATACATGCTTAAATTTATTATATTTGATAGTATCTTTTAATAAGTTTTAATAAGCATATATTTTTTAAATGTATATCAGACATGTCACGATCTAATTTGGAAACGTCCCAAATGAATCTCATTCTCAAGTTTTCTGGATGATGTGTCTCTTTAAATGCATATAATAATATAATATTATATTTAAAACATGATTTTCTTCTAAATCAATATTAATTTCTTTGTTCAAAACATAATATTCAAATTCATAAAAATTGAAGTATCTAATATTTAAGCTCTAAAACCCTTTTAACCAAACCTCTAATCATGAAATCATAACTGCCTCATCACATAATCTAAATTTTTAAATCTGAAAATCAACATAACAATTAAAGACTGAATCATAAATGCATATCTAGTTGGTTACATAAATCTTTAATCATAAGCTATATTTCAAATACATACTTGAGCTCTAAAACATGTACATAAATGATTCAGTTTTTTGACATTTAATACATAATCTGAAAATAAATGCATGGCCGAGATCCTGCACATTTATTGAAGCACTCTAAAATAACATTCACCTAACTAAACCTTATTTCAAAATAAGGCTCACTATCAGGAACAACTTGCTATCCTAACAGGGGCGAACGATATCTATACCTACTATAAGAGGAAGAGAGAGGGAGTGAGTCAACGGATTAAGTGAGTGGATTTTCACCCATCACCCACATTAGACAACAAAGAAATATGCATAAATACAACATACATGCATCAATCACAAACCATTTGATATTTACATACATAACTAGTTAGGAAAACATTTTTTATTCCATAGATTCATAAAAAAGCATTTATAAATTCGTAATCAAACATGAAATCATTTTAATTGAGGGTGCAGGCAAACATTGGAAACAATATTTGCTGAACATAATAAATACATATATAATAATCAAAGTTGTAAAATCATAAACTGTAAAGTGGTGCTCAGTCCCAAACAAGAGCATCTGTTGAAATCAAAACAATCCATGTCAAACAAACTGTGGGTACCTAACTAGGTCTCATTTTCTGTATATGCTGGCGATATTGTCCTCTCAGACAACTTGGTACCAATATTAATGATTTCATCACAACCATTAACTAACTGCTATTTCCTTATCTCGTTGGCTAAACTAGTTTGATAAAATCCATAACTGAAGGATGGGTGCTTAGTCCCTCGTGACTAAGAGCTCCTAACTAAGGTCTTAAACTCTTAAATTCTTAGTACTCTAGAGAGTTTGAACTCATATAATTCTAACAATATAACATTAGCATAACTTGTGTGAAAATCGTGCCCAAGGGATCATCCACTTGTAGGCATTTTGATTTCAAGCCCACAGAATATGTATTTGGCAGTTGCTATGAATCATACCGAATTTTGTACTTCTTAGTACCATAAAGTTGAAGTTCTAAATTCATATATTAAGCTAACATATTTTCATATACTTGATATCTCTAATATCATAGTTCAAAGCACTAGGGTTCTAAATCATGAAAACTCTAAAACCATAATAGTATATTTCTTCATAAGGCTAAATCATACTTTATTCAACATAGTTCAACTTAACATTTCAATAAAATGATTTATGAAATTCCAAGTCTTAAAGCATGGCAATATCATAAATCCATAATACAATTTGACACTTTCATAAACATCTTTAAACCATACATTTCTCTCAATTAATGATCATTCCATAAGCATATAAAACATTTTCGTAACATGCATCAGTCCGATTCATGGTCCTATGATTTTCTTAAAATACATTTTTCATGCTAACTCAAAATCATACATTTGCTAGGTTTGGCATAACTTGGAAAATCATGTACATAATATATTTTTACTTCTAAAATCATATTTAACAATCATAATGATACAAACATAATCATAATGATGAAACTAAGGCTATGAATTTAAACCCACTTAGTTAGATCGGAGGAGGAAGGAAGACGTCAACACCAACTAAGCTCCGTGAGTGGATGACACTAAAGTCTACCATGGAAGCAAACAAACTCATGAATAATATATGGGTATCTCTTGATAACCCTAAATCTACACTAACAACATTGGGGACACCCCACCACTTGACAACAATGAGAGAAATAATAAAGCCCATACTCTATAACATGTAATGGAGAGGAAGAAGATGACAAAAACTAACAAAACCCTTACCTTTAATCTTAGAAGGAGAATGGATAGGGTTAGATTGAGAGAGAAGGGTTGGAAATGAGTTTGGAAGGGAAGGTTTCGGTTTTTAAGAGAAAACCCGAGAAGGATGGTTTTAAAGGGGTTGGGGGTTCACGTTTTAAAATAGCATCATTTTGCACGGACTAACGTCAGGTCCTCGCGTAGCAAGCCCTGCCCACAAAACCTACACTACAACATGGTTTCTTGCACCCAGGCTTTCTCAGCTACATGGGTGGGTCCCAGGGACCCTATGACTATACAAAACTTATCTACTGACACGTGTACACTAGGTATTTCAGGATCCATGGATTTGACCCAAACCTATATAGTATAAGTAAGTAATCAGAATTAGGTTGGATTGAGTTAAAAGAAAAATTTTGATCAACCCAATCCAACATAACCCAATTTAAATGAAGGAGTTGGATTAAAACAAAAAACACTTTAGACCTACCCAACCCATCAACACCCTATTATTTTGGGTGGGTGATCTTTCTTTAATTGGATTTAATTTAATATTATTGTGATTCTTTTAGACTTGCTTAGTTTTATAGGCTCTTAAAATGATAATATTATTATTTGATAAAATAATATAAATTTTTCTTTTGGTAAGGAAATACCACTACATTAGTGTTTAACAAATATTCCCCATTTCTTTTTATATGTCATTTTGGGGGGGGAATTGTTTCTAATTCATTGTCATTTACAATTTTCAATTAATCATTAATTACTTTATGCCGATTTCACCTCTCTTTTCATTTAGGAGAGAATGAGTGGATGTGGTGATTTATTGGAGAAAGAAAAAATGAAAGGTATTTTTGTCTTTTATTTTATTATTTTAGAAAATTAATAAAATCTAATCATTATTTTAATTCTTGTGCAAATGACAAAAGTGACAAATGGAGGGAGTATATTATAAGATTGCTCTTAGACTTCAAAATAATTATAATGGTTATAGATAGTAAAAAGAATAGTTTCTACTTTTATTGTTATTAATTAGATTAAGTTTATACTAGTCTTTTAAGCTTGGAAGACTATAAACAAGCTATGAAAAACACCTTGAATAGATTTTTCTTTTTAACTTTTACTTCTTATTTCTGAAATATAGGTTACTATATACTAAGATATAAGAATTTGACTAAATACTCATTTTAGTTTATCAAAAATATATTGGGAGCAAATTAGTCCCTTAGAATTTGAAAATCTTATACTAGTCTTTTACAATTCAATATAAAAAGGACAAATTAACCCCTCCATATAGATCCGTAAAATTAAAAAAACTTTCAAATCTTTAGAGTGTGAATGACGAGTTTAGATATTTATTCTAACAAAATTGTGTAGAACGCAGAACATAGGCATTTGAAAACATGAGGCGCGTGGTCGGTAAGATGCAAGTGATATGATAGCTTGGCTAGTTTAGAAGAAAAGTGTTATTTGTACTCATTATACGTAGGATACCGTACCAACTTAATCACATCTATCATAGGATGACATGTGAATCTCATTCAAGTAAATCCAATGATAGATAAATTGTGAGTTGACACGATTTCTATGTACAATAAGTATAGAAATGCAATTCGATGGAAGTTTCCACTTTGATCCCTCTCTAGATACCATTTTTCCATTATCCATAAGATTCCAAGAGAGTAGTCGTATAATATGGTTGAAAAAAATCACCAATTACCACCTTTTAAGCATTATTTTTTAAAAAATATATATTTCACTATTCATTTAATTGGGGGTTCATATTTGTACAATTTCTCAAAGATATATCAAGGTCTTACTTATATCATATAAAATTCATAGCGGTAATTAGATTAATGAATCACTAGTTTAACCAATGAGTCATTGATTTAATTAGATATGATCAAATAAATATTTTTTATATTAAAAAAATATATTTTATTATTTATATGAATTTTAAAAAGTTATAATGAGAGTTAAGATTAGATGACTATACAAAAAGAATTTGTATCAATTCTATATTAAAGTTAAATTGTCTATATATATAATAGAAATATTTGTGAGTGCAAGAATACGATCATCCATAATTTTCCATAGTTAGGCTTTTTTAATTAAATAAATAATTAATGTGTTTTTATTTTCTTAATGTTTGTCTCCTCATTTTTTTTTAACACCTTTATATGCCGTCATTTTTCGTTTTGTTCTATAATAATTAATAAGCTATTAACTCTTCCTTCAAGTTGATTTTGTTTGACATATTGGACACCATAACTATTAGGAAGAGTGTGTTTGGTATGCTATATTAGACATGATAGTATAAGCTTATACTATACGTTATGCTTTTATACGTTGTTGGTGCGGACGATGTATTGTATAAGCTTATACATCACAACCCTTATACATTAAAATATTGTATGACTTAATGCAGCATGAGAAGACTGTATTAGGCTTGATTAACTTTTAATGTATAAGGTTACTTTTATTTTTTAGTATTTTATTAAAATAAAATAATTTGTAAATAAATAATAATAAGTAAAAATTTATAAATAAAATTTTTTCATAATAAATAAATATTATTAACAAATAATATATGATATCAATCTAGCTATATATAATAAAAATAAAACATAATTATAATTAATAAATATTAAATAAAATAAATAATAAATAATAATAAATAAATATTAAAATAAATAATAAATAATATGTAATATATAAAAATAGGGATCAATAATAAAAATATTTTAAGTTAGTATTTATTTTAAAATTAAAATTTAAATAATTATAATTAAAAATATATAAAAGAGTTATTTAATATTTATATAATTTGTTGAAATAATAAATAATTATAAAATATTGAAATAAATAATAATATTTAAAATAAATGAAATTTTAATTAATAAATATTTACCTAAATATGATATTTAAAAATTATATTTAAATCATTAATAAAATTTTTTATTTTATTTAATATTTAATTAAAATATTAGAGTTATTTATAAATAAATGATAATATTATAAAATATAAAATATAATATCTTATACAATGTTACACCAAACATTACATAGTATTAAAAATTTATCAACCCTTATACTATCAAACCTTATCCATTAGGTTTTATATTATCAACCCTTATCCTATCAGCGTGCCAAATAGACCCTAAGTGTCGTTGATGTTACTTGTTCGACTTGATTTGGAAGGGAAAAAACTAAAAGAAAATTATTTGTTGGACGACTCAAAAGATGATGAGCTATAGTATAGCATAGCACCCAACACAACACATCATGTATTGATTCCTTTATAACTAACAAAGGAGTAAAGTTATTTGTAATTACAATTTATGATTTATTAACACACTTTTATTTATTATTGGATAGAGTATAACCTCACTTAGTTTAGATGTATATTTCATCTAATAATAAATAAAAGTGTTAGTACATATTATAAGTCCAAATAATATTACTGATAAGAGACGAGAACAAATTAAAATTGTCCAAGAGGGTGGACAGGAGGAAATAGCTAGAAAAGTTATTCAATAATGCTCTTCCCTACAAATCCAACATCGATGAAAGTAACCAGGAGAAGCCAAATGATTCTATCATAAAAAGAAAAAAATTGTCCTTTATTTTAATTTATTTTAACTTATGGTAGTCAAATCCCAATTTTTGGTAAGTAGACTCTAAGTGTAATACCTTTAAGTTAAAATATATATAATATTAGTAATAAGAGTAATTAGTAATTTTATTAAAAAAAAACTCATTCCATCCAATTCTGAAATTTGGGAAGAGAATAGAAAGAGATAGTGAAGTTGAGTGAAATGAGCTCCATCTATATCTATTCTACTCCTACATATCCAAACAATAGAGTTGCTTAAAATTTCACTCCAATTCACTCCATTTCATCGACCTGGTCAATCCAAACATTGCCCTAAAAGGTCCATTAATTTGGGCCAAAAACTTGGTTGGTAGCAATTTTAATGTAGTTTAGGAAAGTGGGTAAGACCGGACCCATTTGATAAACGTAGGCTGGGTTACCTATTTTAGCAAGAATGGGTTATTGGTTTTATCAAGAATCCATGGTAATTCCATTTCGAGGTTTTATCAAGAATCGGCCGTAATTACATTTCCCAATCATTCAACTCGAATGTTGATTGGTTCATCAATAAATCATCACAAACCACTATTATGTTTTTTGGGTGAACAACCACTATTACATTTTTAGTTCTCTCTTTATTAGTTTATTTTTTAAAAAACAACAATAATATATTTTAAAATATGAATTTAATTACCTTTTATGTACTTAACATATGAAAAAAAAATTATAAAACTGTACAATTAGATAGTGTCATATCATCAAATATAATTAACTACTTCTTCTTTTTCCAGTGTATCCCCACTCAAATGAGACTAACCTCCAAGGATACGATTAGACGCCTAAATGAGAACTCTTCCTAATAGTATTTTTCTATACACATGAATCTCAGATCGAATATATGACCTTATGCTTAATGGATTCGAACCCCTTCCACTCAGACTAACACCTCATTGGTTAGTTAACCACTTCTACTCTCACTATTTAAAAGGTCATGTAAATAAAAAGATTTGATTGAATTAAGAGTAATTTACACTCATTTCCCTTGAGATATAGTGTAATTATATTTGGCACCCCTCTATTTTACAAAACTATCACTGACCTTCTCTGAGATTTAGTAAAATTACATTAACCTCCCCTAAATACTAGTTCGTTAATTTAAGTGACAAAAAAAGATAACATGTAATATATACATAATTATTAATAAAAAAATTATAATATTTTGATAATACTTGGCATATATATTAACTAGAATACCTTTTTTTATCATAAGTTATAACTATAAGTTTTTTTCCATGTGATAAAAAAGTATTGGGGTAATTACATTGACCTCCCTTGAGGTCAATGAATATTACACTTACCCCCTTATTTTCTAATATTACACTTACCTCCTTTATTTCTTAATAATTTAGAGAATTCCAACATTACCCCTCTTCCTTTCCTCATCTCCATCTACAACCATGGCATCTCACTCTTCTTCTCCCTTCTCCATCGGTCTTCTCCTTCCCAAACCCCTTCACACACTCCAAACCACAACCAGTTGGAAAAAAAAAAAAGAACATGAATTTAGAGATCAGGAAAAATACCGAAAGCTTCTAATTTTTAGCATTATGTTTTGCAAGAGAGTGAATAGGGTCGCATGTGAGAGAAAGAAAGGAGGTCGCGAGTAAGAGAAAGAGAGGAGGAGGGATACGTGGCAGATGTCCCTAGCGGCTTCTCGGCATGGACAATGGAGAGGTGTGCATGGGCGTTGATGGCGACAATGAGGATGTGGCTGAGTAGCCCATTGTGGCTTCGTGGTGGCGAGCTCTCGTGGTGGATGTTGGAGCTCGCTTCCGCTGCTACGTCATGATCCCAAATTGTTTTCGAAACTTAAAACCTAACCCTCTTTCCCTTTTATGAGAATATTCCTTACTATGCTCCTAATTGTTGATTTACCTTCGACTGACAGATTCAACATTAGTTGTGTATGCTTATTGCCCTTATGGAATAGATACTTTAGTCACATTTTTGCTTTTACTTTTATTTCATTCTTTGTGTTTTCAAAAAATCTGCTTTCCTTTGAAAAATGTGAAGAAACTTTAGTGTGGGTGTTTTGGATTTGATATCAAGAGAATATTAATCTGGAATCAAGTATGAGGTTGGGAAGAGAGGAGGTTTTGGTTTAATCCTATTTTACAACCTTGTTCTTGTGCGTGTGTATGTGTCGCCATTGTCTATGCTACATGGCGGAAGGAGGAACAAGAGGAGAGGGAGAGGGAGAGGAGAGGGAGAGAGGAAGTTGTCAGCAAGGGTGATGGTGGCTATGGGGACGATGGTTAGAGGGGTAATTTTATCAATCAATTAAGTTTTTTTATTAAAAAATAATGATAAGGTGGTAAGTGTAATGATTTAAATTAATTAAGGGAGGTGTGTGTTCTTTTAAAAATTTAGAAGGGAGTAAGTGTAATTATGAAGAACTTTAGAGGAGGTCCCTATAATTAGCCCAAAAATATTTTATTCAACTGATATGTTCAATACTATTAAAATATTATAAGTTTATCATTAATACTATGTATATATCACATATTATTTTTTTACTTAAATTAATGAGCTAGTATATATATGGGAGGTTAATGTAATTTTAAGAAACTTTGAGAGAGGTCAATAATAATTTTACAAAACAAAAGACGCTGAGTGTAATTATATTAAATCTCAAAAAGGTTAGTTTAATTTTTTCTTGAATTAAACTTTTAAAATATGGATTTTTCCTTCAGTACATGTGAGGCATCCGTACCTTTTTTTTTTTAACTTATCATGGTACCCAAAAAGCCTTAAAATATATACTAAAATAAAAAAAATGTGGATTGACGGTTCACTTATACAAATAATATTACTCTTCGATTAACCCAGCTACTCGCCCGAGATAAAGCCCAATTTATTGCCGGTATCTTTTGCCTTTTCAATGTTCCACTAACTTGATTTTCCATTATATATAGAACTTCTCTGGTGGGACAAAGAATCTCCAAGGATCACAGCAACGTTGAAGCAGTGCTGAAGCACACACTCACACAACCAAATACCTTTAAACTTATATATAGGAAGAGAAGGGAGAGAGGAGCTAGGAAGAAGAAATACATACATATATATATAATATGGAATGGAGAAAATGTTACCTTGATATGATATTAGTGCCATTAGGATTTCTAATAACCCTTAGTTATCATCTTTGGTTGTGGCATAAGACTCGCACAGAGCCTTTTTCCACCACACTAGGAATCAATGCTCATGCTAGACGCTTCTGGGTCCCTGCCATGTTGAAGGTATGTATATGATCTTGCTCATGAACACCTTATATAACAACAAATATATATTATTACACTGTAATTTGATTTTCATGACTTCATCCTTATTACTCTAATTGAAGGAATGCATACAATTCTAAACTTAGATATAACCGGCTTTTCCGTTATATTCCATACCAATTCTAATTTGTCATATTATATATCAATATGCATAGTTTTCAGTATTTTCCACTCGAAGTTGTTACCTCCTTGATGGAGAGTATCTAATTAGATTCTAATAGGCGCTGGAGCTAGAGATTGATTTGTTAAAATTGGGAGATTTCATGTAGATGAAGAGTTATCTGATAAAGATATGAGGTGGACCAATTGGTAAAATGCATGTGTAAGTGAGAGTCATAAAAAATTTTAAATTTATGCGTAAATGTTGTAAACTTATGCATAAATGTTATAAACCTATATGTATAATAAAACTCTTAAGGAAGATGAATAGAAAAAAAGTATAACCTTCTGAAAAGTTGTAAACCAATGAATAAAATATTATAAACGTATGCTTAGAAGTTGTAAACCTTGTCTAAAAGGAAGGTGAAAAAAAAGTTGTAAACCTTACATGAAAGTTGTAAACCATTGAATAAAATGTTGTAAACCTATGCTTAGAAGTTGTAAATTTATGTGGACAATAGAAACATTCATAAATCACTTAATCAAGTGATTACATAAAAAAAAGATTGTAAACCTTGTATGAAAAGTTATAAACCACGAGTAAAATGTTATAAACCTATGTCTAAAAATTGTAAATTACATATCTTCATCCTAGATAATTCATCTATCTGCACATGCATTAAACACCTTTAAAATCATAACTTTGATAACTCTTCGTGGGGTCTAATTGACAAGGCTAGTGGTGGTGACTGAATTTTTAATGAATAGTAGTATCATATGATAATCGACCATATGAGTTTCATTTGTTATCGACCTCTAATTAGATGCTTCGGCCACCAAATTTGATGTTATCTCGCTTTCCTGATGAGAGCACGGTGTTTAATAGTAATAATTTACACATAATTAAACTTACTTTTGCTTATCATGAGCCAGAGGAAAGCTTGGGGTCTAATTATCAATAACAGATTAAGCTTCATAAGGTTCAAAGATATTGCTTTACGGGCCATCTCTTTGCTGTGATATAAATGTTTATGAGTTTATACAATCTTGAATACTGAGAGAATCTACATGCACAATTGGCTGACCTCGTTTAGGAATCTTTAACCATGAAAATGAAGGGCACTTTCATTTAAAAGCAGGTCACTATATAAACTCACCAAAGAAAAAAAAAGGTGAGTTAATGACTCCACTTTTGTGTTTTGTCCTGGTTGAATTCTTTACAAAGAAAAGAAATGGCATTCATGTTTCACACGCCACAATAATCCCATAACTTTAATTTACTCTCGCCAACTTTTAAGGAGTCTATATCATTTAATTCTTAACCATATAAGCTAGTGCATTAGATAAGATCCGAGAATAGATATTTAAATTGGGAATATGAATATCTTTAGTGTACTAATAAGAGGTATATTTGTAAATTGCATAGACATGTAAAGAGAGACTAATTTGTTCATTTTTTGAAATGGAAGTGAAGAATATGGGAATTTCAAATTTTGAAGGACTAATTTGTTTTCCAATATATTTCTGATGGACCATTTTGGTATCTAGTATTTGTAATATATATAGTTGAAGTAACTCAATTTTCCTTCCATATAAACAATGTAAAGTCTTAATTCACAAAACATTATGTGTCCATGGCAGGACATTGAAAAGAAGAACATCCTAGTAGCACAAAGTCTCCGTAATCTTATCATGGGATCAACTCTTATGGCCACAACTTCCATACTCCTCTCAGCTGGCTTGGCAGCAGTCATAAGCAGCACTTACAGTGTGAAAAAGCCTCTTGATGATGTTATCTATGGAGCACACAGCGAGTTCATGGTAGCACTCAAATATGTGACACTCCTCACCATATTCTTGTTCTCATTTTTCTGCCACAGCCTCTCAATCAGGTTCCTCAACCAATTGGCCATCCTAATTTGCACACCACAAGATGCCATGTCCATGGTGACCCCAGAATACTTGACTGATATCTTGGAAAAGGGAACCATTTTGAACACTGTGGGAACAGGATTTTCTACTTGGCACTTCCTCTTTTGCTTTGGATATTTGGTCCAATCCTTGTTTTCGTGTGTTCTATTGCTATGTTACCAGTGCTTTATACTCTTGACTTTGTTTGTGGGAGTGGGAAAGCAAAGATGGTGAATGACAAAAGTGACTTTGTTTGATATATGTAGTCAGCTAGCTAGCTGAATAAGACTAAGAACAACATGAAATACATATATAGGATAAATATTGTGTGTGCGCGTCATCAGGTTTATCTTTTACAATATAAAAGTTGTAAAAGTAAGCTACTTGTACAAGGCATATAAGTGCAGAAGCGCTTTACCGAAATAATTCATGTCTTTTATAATATATGGCTTTGATTATGATTACCATTAACCTTTTTTTGTCCGTCTCTTTTCATTGCTTTGATGAATAAAATGTTAGATTATACGAGCACCATCTTTAATCCAATAACCTACGAGTCTAAACTAGATTTGCAGCACCTCAATTTTCCAGTCTGGAACAGGATTTTCAAATATAATAAGATTGCTAATTTCTAGATATACAGACGTAACTACATATGTTAGACGAAAGAGGTCGCCAAAAGTCACTCTGCACAATAATATTAAGATTGCACTTTGCAAAAGTCACTACGCACTGAATAATAGGGCTAATGGGGTAAGTGGAGTTGACCAAAGAAAGCAGAGAATTTAGATATAGAATATAAATGGGACTGAATATTCTAATATATAAGTATTCTTTTTAATAATCTTTTTGTTACGTTCACTTACATTCCTTTTTATATTTTTTTCTTATCTAGATTTCAAAAATTAGGCATACAAATTGATCCGACGTAATGTAAATGGAGCCATGACAGATCCATGAAAATAAAGGTAGTGGAGGCAAATATAATATATAGACATAATAAAAGATTATAAATAATTTTTCTCTTATCAAACTTAATTAGCGGAAACATAATAAATCCTCTGTTCCATACGTAAATTCCTCTCAAAATGAATCAGAGCGTGATGCCTCAACTCCACTTTCCATAAGAAGGTGGGTTCAACTCCATTTATGGATAAGCACGTACAAAATTTTGTTAGTATTCGAAAAGCCTGAGGCCCATGTCTTAAACCCCATGGCAATGAACCTACCCAATCTGAAAAACGAAAAAATGACCCAACGGAATCAAGTTCCATCCATGCACTAAATAAAGTGAATGCATGATGCATATGTATTGATGCGTCAGCGTTATTATAGGGGTATGTGTGACACATTTGCAAAGGAAGGATATTACTAAGACAGATGCTTTACTATGGTGGAAAATTCCTTATCTTCACAATTTAGTGATTTACAATTGAATCTTATACATGAGTGAAAAAGTAATCTATATATACTATCATACTACGTGTCACACCCAATTTTTAATTAAGTTTAAAAAAAATTAATTTAATTTTTTTTATTTAATTTTAAATATCATATTTAATCATTGACAACATTATATTTTATGATCATAACTCTATTTTTTTGGAGATTTGGTTTTATTTTTATTTTGTATATAAATATAAAAAAAATAAAGTTTCTCTTTGGTCCAACAGCAACCTTCACTTTCAGCCCATTTTCTCGTTTTAACAAAAAAAAATAAAGAAAAATAATAACAGCAGAGGGGTGGGCCCCATGGTCTCGGCCAGGCACGCGCACAAGCAAGTGGAGGATGGAAAACATTGATAAAAAAAACCTATGGCAATAGCCATTTAAGGGCCATCAACAGCCACAGACCGGAGGGGAACCATCACAGTCACAGGGACTCGACACAATTCCTCATCACAGGGGAGGCACTGACCGGGGACAAGGGGGGCTGGAAAAATTGGAATCGCAGAGGAGGGATCACCATTTTCACACATTCACAATACCCAAACCATTCACACATTCCTTTAAAACCCAAATAAAAACCAACGCAGTTCCTCTTTGAACCTCCAGGGAGCCATAGCCAAGCCTCATCAAAACTTCACCATCACCACAACCTCCGTCCAAACCCACCACACAGCCACCATTCCATCTGCCATTAAAACAGCATCCTAGACCGTTATAGCAACATCTTCACCATCATCCTTTTCACCCAATAGACCCCAAAATCATAGCACCCCACGACCACCGCAACTCACCCACCGTCATCATCATCATCACAGTTCGCCACCCACCACCTGAACCATCATCACCTCTCTAGAAACAGAACAACCACCACCATTGTCATCATTTTTTTTACAACCAACAGCAAGACCACAACCACACACTGCCGCCAACTCCTCCGCAGAGCCCAGTAACAGAACCGGTCACAGCCGCAGCGCCGGGACCTAGTCAGCCACCGCCACCCAGCACCCCAGCTTCAACCGCGAAGCTCCGTTCAGAAACCCAGTGGCGCCGTCAAGCCCATTGCCTCCACCTCCGCACCTCCGCGACTCCGTGCTTCCCCTTCAGCACCGCCGAAGATCTCCGCGAAGGGTGTATCGCGAAGCCGCCGCCGCGAGCTGTCCATCGTCGCCCCTCCATCATTGCCGCATCATGACTCTGTGAGCTCGCCACTGCTGTCGTGCTCGCCTTGCCGCCGTGAAGTCGTGGTGCTGCCACTGCGTCATCCCTTCCCCTTGTTGATACTGAAAACTCCGCCCCTGTCCTTGCCTGTCCCGTCGAAGCCGCGAGCGACATCGCGACCAGCCACCGTCAACCACTGCCCCTTCTCCGCTACGAGGTCCAGCGTCACCGACGCACAGCGCCGCGAAATCGCCGCTTCTGTCTGAGCGTTGCTGCCTTCTCTGTGTATGTATTGCGGCCCCTCATAGAACCCCCACCCCATGGGTTGTTTTGTTTCTTTTTTTTTTGGTGTACTGGTTGTCTTGTTTCTAACCCTGTTTGATCTGGTATGTATCTATGTTGAGGGTCTGAAGAAATGCTAATGGGGTTGTTTGACTTTTTTTAAATTTTGGGCTGTTATTGTTGTGTTGACTGTTTTTGAATTAATCTGAACATGGATTTGGGTTTTGGGCTTCATTTCTTTCTTTCTTTCAAGTTTAGAAAATGTTTCTGTCTTTGGTTTCAGTTTATTTCAAAATCTGTTTGAAACAAACTTTGGGCTAGTGTCCTTTTTTTTTAAAAAAAAGAAACAACTGATTTATTGTTTTTAGGGTCTGAAACTAATTTTTTTTTGTGGGCTGTTAGTTTTATATGGTATCTTTCGTTTAAAAAAACAAAGAGAGAGAAATGTGTTTGCCTGTCTGTTATGTTATTTTGTCCCTTTTATATTGTAATTAGAACTTATTGCAAAAACAAAAAAATTTCTTTTTCAACCCAAATAAACATATCTTCTTGTAAAAAAAAAAACATTATTTCAATCTTTCTTCTTTATATACATTTTTATTTATTTTTTATCCGTGCAATGATTGAGGATGGTGATTGAGTAACAAATGTTATCTTTACTATTATTGAATCATAAGGATTTATTGAGTGACCAAGGACTAAACTTAAATCCCGTGCAAAACAGATTTTTTTTTAATAATTATTCAGTCAAAATTCCATTTTCAAATTAAAATCAACCAACATTTTTTTCCTTCTTAATTAAAATCCGTTAGCACACACTTATTTTTTAGACTATGCCTTTTAACTCTCATTGGACCAGAGGATATGTAAGAGGCGGAATCCTGTCAAACTAAATTTTAAATTTTTATAACTTTGTCCTTGATTATTGTTATCTTGTTTTCTCTATTTATAGATATTTTAATTTGTTTGTTTGCATTTATTTGTAAATATTATATTTGTTTATCTTTTCGGATAAATTTTATATGCTTTAAGTTATTCAACTTTGCACAATTAACTTTTGGGTAACTGTTTTAGGATGGATGTAGTAGGAGTGCCTGGGGATTTCGTCTCCACTCTTCCCTATGCATAAACAGTTGGATTCACTCTTAGCAGTACGGTTTAAAATATTTTTACAAATGATTTTCTCAATGGTTTTCCTTAATAAGGATTTGGTGACTAATAAAAATATTTTTCAATAATATTTTTCACCACCCGCGACTTGGTTGCAACACTATGTAACAACTAACAAGAACTTCCGATAATAAAATCTAGTTTTGCCTTTATTTTCAAGGTGATCATATTCAATTTTTTAATATGTAATTATAATTTATTTATTTGATTGATGAACTACTTTGTACTAAATATCGATTGATACTAACATTTAATTATGCTAGTTGAAAAGCAGCAGTGACGAGTGATCCAAGTGCTAACACAAAGCAATGAAAAATTCTAATTGTTGTGGTATGGATGAATGTCGGGGATATTCGGTATGGTATACAGCTATGAACTCATTACTCTTTCGTTTTGGATAGTGGGTTCGTTGTACCTGACCTATGTTTTATTTTCCCTCTAGAACCTGTTGTGATGTATATCCTTACCTCAGCTAATCAAATCCTAAGTCTTGTGCTTAACTTAAGATCATTTAATTTTGCCTGAAATGAGGTCCAGTTCACCCTTGTTCAATAGTAGAAGAATGAGCTAGATTTGATGTTGGAAGGAAGCATATTCTTAAAGGGTTGAGCCACGATGCCGGCATCAAAAGGAAGATCTTATATATGTATAGTTGTTTTCAACGCCTGCCAGCATTTTGAAATTACTGGAGAATAATGTTAGGATCCACATTCACCCTTTGCCTAATTGAAATATTCATGACTCTGGCATACACGGAGAGAGAGAAAGAGAGAGGAGGGGACAAAGATACTAAAGAATATAAAGAGTTAGGAATGCATAGACATAGATTAGATAATATGGAATTAGAATATAGTTAGTTTAAAACTTTAACCGGAATGGAATATGGAATATTGTTCCCCTAATTGAAATTCACTAGTAACACGACAACACGAAAACAATTTCTCTCATTGAACTTCAACTTCGGTTGGAAGTTTTGAACAATATTTCATAAGTCAAAACGCATAGCAAGGAAAAAAAATGAAAATTACTCTATATTTAGCCCTTAGTATTCACTTACAACTGTAGATCTAGTGCTTATATATATATATAAAGCTTTGAATGTCACAAAGAGAGGCAAAAACTTCTCCAAAGTGAAGTAGAGGGCAAGAGAAGTTCATCCAGCCATATATATACACACATATGGAATGGAGAACATATTATCTGGATGTGCTGCTGGTACCATTGGGGTTACTCATTAACCTTGCTTACCATGTTTGGTTATGGCATAAGGTCCGGACACAGGCTTCCTTAACCATCTTCGGAATAGATGCCCATGGCCGATGTTATTGGGTTACAACAATGATGAAGGTTTGCCTTAAACTCCACTCCACACACACACACACACACACACACACACACACACACACACACACACACATATACACATCTATCTTGTGCAGTTGTAATGCTACAATATGAAGAATCTTACAGATTTATTTATGTAATATTACATGTGTTCTCAATTATTTTGCACTTGAAATAAGAGCTTGTGTATTTAGATATTATAATGATATTGATGTTTAATTTTGATGGTAGGCAACATACTCCCTAGGAGCTATAATCAATGTGCTGATATTTTAGTTAAGTATGTTTTATCCAGAGGATCTGATGTATGGAATGAGCACCATCAAAAATTTTCTGTTGTAAAAACTAAAGTGATAAAATTTGCAGTAGAATTTATTTGCTAGAGAATGACGTAAAATACTTACTAACCCTTGGATTATATACGTGTGTGTGTGTGTGTGTGTGGGATACAATGATGTAGAAGTGATTGATTGTGATGTTAAATGAGTGCAATATGCAATACTACTGCATGCAGGATATTGACAAGAAGAACATTGTAGCGGTCCAAAGTATTCGGAACCTGATAATGGGATCAACCCTTATGGCTAGCACATCCATCCTTCTCTGCTGTGGCCTTGGAGCAGTGATAAGCAGCACTTACAGTGTGAAGAAGCCTCTCATCCACTCAGTTTACGGAGCACATGCAGAATTAGCGGTGGCACTAAAATATGCATCCCTCTTTACCATATTCTTGTTCTCATTCCTCTTTCACTCTCTTTCAATTAGCTTTCTCAACCAATTAAGCATCCTCATTTGCACACCACAAGATGTCACGTGCTTGGTGACCCCAGAGTACTTGAGTGAGCTCATGGCAAAGGCCACGGTTTTGAACATTGTGGGAAACAGGGTTTTCCATGCAGGGCTACCCCTTCTCCTTTGGATCTTTGGACCAGTGATGGCCTTCTCTTGTTCTGTCGCCATCTTGATGGTGCTTCATAAGCTTGACTTTGTGGCTAGGAAAGAAAAGACAAAGATGGGAATGGATTTGGAAAATGGTGCAGCTTGATTTGAGCTAAGAGTGTCATTGATTGAAGGGTAAAAGTAGGAGATAAAGTTTTCATAAATGAACTCCAAATATAAAATTATACATTAAGCTCATTCGTGAAAATTTTATCAGGATTTCTACTTTCTAACCAAACACTCCATAAAAATTAAAGGTATATATTGTCCACAGTCCCAATGCACTCAACTTTAGTTTTTTTTTTTAAATCAAAAAGCTGATGGCCTAATGGTTGCCTTGCCTCTCATGTGCTTCCTAGCTTAGGCGGATTGGGTTTGATCCACAGATGGAGTTTTTCATTAAAATTTCATCTCGTAGGCATGGCTGGTTCTTGCACAACGGGTTGCATGATCGGTTCAACTTTGACCCACCCGTCTAATGAAAGAACCGAATTGGATTCACTACTAGTTCATTGGTTTCCAATTCAAACAACCAAACCGATCGAGTTCTAAAAACTATGTTCTTAAGGGATTCAATTTCTCCATCCTAATTTAATTTGCATTGTCTTTTTCTTATTTCCAATAAAAAGTTTTTATATGTAAAATCATTTACTTCCTTTCATTCTTAATTAATAGTCCAATTTTAAATATTCACAAGCATTAAGAAGATGATTGAAAATATTACAGTGCAGAAAAAAGTTAAATATAATTTATTGCTTCTTTCCATTAACTTTTTCTCTCATCCACTACTTTATTCAATAGGGATGTAAATAAAAAATAATAATAATATCTAAATTTCCTAAATGGATAATTATTTGTGGACTAATAATTTTTTTTAAAAAATGGATAATTAATTAAGGACGAAGGGCATATGATTTTAAAGAAGTTGATACGTAAAAAATATGGATCATTATACATGTGTCAACTTTTAATTAGAAGGATATACAAGGAAAAAAATAACAAAGATTTATATCCTAACTTTAGTGAAATATATAGTTTTTAATAGTGTTATTTGTACACTCAAAAAGGGAATTCCATGGACACTCACCTAAATTTAAGAGTGAAACAAAAATTTCTATCTTCAAATATGGGTTTTACAAAATTCAAGGGTGGTAGATATTGTATTGAGATAGGAGGTAAAAGACGTTTTAAAAAAAATCTCTTTGAGATAAAAAAAAGTAGATATTCAATATAGTCCCTGAAATTGCGTGAGTCATTTTGGTCCTTGAAATTCATAAATTAATTTTTTAGTCTCTAAAATTTCAAAATGAGTCATATTAGTCCATGAACCTATTTTTGTTAATATATCCTCAGATTTTTGCTGAAGTTTTATGCTAATTGACACGCTATTGATATACTGACATTTTGCTTGATCTTTGCTAATTAAATTGTATGAAAATAAGAATAATTGAAAACTATGATACGAATTGTTCATATAAGTAATACTATTAATATAGTTGGCTTAGGTTAGCAACTTGACTCTATTATTTAATTATGCCCACCTATGAGGCGAAGTAAGATGTCGTTTTATCATTAGTATATCACTTAACATAATACATTCGCAAAAATTAAATGTGATGACATAGCAACGAAAATAAGATCAAGAATTTACTTGAATCATATTCTGCAATTTGAGGGACTAGAGTTAATTTCCAAATTTTAGGACTAAAATGACTTATGCATACAATTTTAGAGACAAAAATTAGCATTTACTCTTTTAACCATATTTCACATCATTTGAAGTATTCTATTCATATACAATATCAATCAACTAGCTAATACTAATTGATATGGTGCCTTCTCTGTAATCCAGAGGTACATGTGTCATTGGGTAAGTTTCATACGGCCCTAGGGTTCCCTGGGACCCACCCATGTGGCCGAGTAGGACCCGGATCTTAGAATCATGTTGCAGCTTAGTTCTCTAGAATAATGTAGAAAGCTCGCTCAGCGAACAACGAGTCTTTCTATGCCAGTTTTGCTATAGGCTCGCTGACGAGCTTACTCACTGGAGCGAGTATGAAGTGAGCACCCGTGTTAGCACATGAGAAAACAACATCGTTTCACTTATGACCCTTATAAAACCCCATCGAGCTCCCTTCTTCCTCTAAGGCAAAAGCTGAGCTACACACATCCCAAACTCTCTTTTCTCTTTCTATCCAATCTCATCCCAATCTAGTTTCCCTAAATTATCAAGGTAAGTATATGTTGTTAGATTATATCTCCTCTCTCTTTATTCTTCCATAATCTCGGGTTGAACTTTGTTATTTCTCTCATTATTGTCAAGTTGAGTGTTCCCCCAATATTATTAGTGTTAATCTAGAGTAATCTAAGGACACCCATAGTTTTCTTATGAGTTTTATGATTGTAATGACAAGAATTGGTGTCATCCTTCCTCCTTGGAGTCCCCATGGTGTTGATACTTCAGGTCTACCCCTCCAAGTGAGTGGGTTTGAACTCATGGCCCTATGCTAGTCATTATTTCATTAGTTCTTAGCATTATAAAATGTTTAGAGAATTTACAATTGAGTTTTGCCATGAACTAAGATACATATGTATTTTTGCAAGGATTAGAAAATGTGTTTTGAAGCTTAGCATGAAAACCTTTCTTACCAAATGCATGGGACTACTCTTGGAGCTATATTGATATGTATAAATTATTCCATGACTACGAACTTGATTTTGATTATTAGAATTGTCGATGGATTATAAAGATAAATGTGAAATGTTATGTTTTGGCAAGAAGTAAGAAATGCTGAAGTTAGAAATATAGAATTCCCCATTTATGACTTCATTGGCTTTAGATTAGGAAATTACCGAGAGATATAGAACTGAGTTAATGGCAGTTACTCATTAACTATGGTATACCAAGGCCAATTAGGGGCAAGTTATCCTCATCCCAAATTAGTCTCCAAGGGATGCAAGTCGTAGGGACCATTAAGATCTTAGTTATGGACCTGTAGCCAGGGATTGAGCACCACTTTCAGTATAGATAGTCTATTTTCTTTGTAATGCCTTGAAAATAATATGGTTGTATGTTGCCATTAATTTACGATTATATTGTTATTATGTAAAAACAACAGGAATGATTTGAGAATATTGCATTATTAATTATGCATTTCCTTCATGTCCCATATATGGTTATGAGTAAGGATCTATTTATTGAGTTTTGTAATAAAAGTCACCCTTTTTTTCCTCCCTTTTCCTACAAATAATGGTGTAGCTCAAGATATCCCTCGTCCCTTCTCCTTAGCATTAGATATCATCAGTTTGGGTGAGCTTCACGTGGCAGTGAAGTCTTTTTGATTATGATAGAGTGCTCAGTGATGTGATAGGCAAAGTCTAGGACCATAAATTCATATTTTGCATTTTGTTTGTATGATTCATTTTGTATTTAGAATTTGATATAGTTTTCATGAATATATTTGTAACCAAGCAACTAAGTTGAATCATATACCACAGCTAAGTTTCAAATTTTATTTATGGAAAAAAAGTTTATTCAGAATTATTATAAGTTGAATTATGATTTAGATCGAGTTTTATGAATAAATTATGTATATAGTATGGCACAACAATCACGAGACTTACGTGGAGATGTTATTCCTCACGTGTCGGTCACGATCCAAGTCGGGTTATGACATTCTCACATGAAGATGAAAAAATTATCTTCACCTACAGATATGAGATGGCTTAAATAATTGGGTGACATGTGTTTAATGTCAGTAACATAGAAGATTTTAAAATAGTCATCACAATTTAAAGAACATCCTACTCCTCACATTCCCAATAATATATATATATACACACACACACACACATTATGTTGTTCCATCTTCTCCAATCCTCCCTTCTCTCATAGCCGAGGGTGTTCTTCCCTCAAAACTTCCATGGATGGGGACAATGACAACAAAGGCAAGGGGTAGACTTGGCTCTAATTCGGGCTCCTCGCAATGGTCATAGAAGATGGATCCAAAGAAGAAGATGGTAAAGAACCTTGATGAAGAAGAAGAATAGCAAGAATCGGCTTCGTTATCACCCAAGATAACGAGTCCATGGACAACAAGATATTTTTGCCGCTTTTATGCCTAGCTGCAAACCACCACCATCTAACTATGAGCCATTAGCCGCGCTACTAGATCCATGAACTATAAGCCATCTCATACCACCTCTGATCGTCGCATGCCTTCACCACTGCTCCTTGCCTTCTTGCCAGAGACTTGGTCACGTCATGTCACCAAGATGTCTCGTGCCACCATGAGAATTGAGAAACATTAGCCTATCCCGCACTTTGAGTGTCGTCCCCACCCAATACTAACCTTCGTTTTTGTGAGATCGCAAAACTATGGAGGCAAGTAGTGGTGTTATCGGTGGTGAAATTTGTCGCCGATGAACCAAGGAGATGCTCCACTGCAATCTTTGCTAAAGTGGGTGGAGTGATAGCTTCTTCGGCAATAGAAATGAAAAGGAAAATATCCAATAGAAAAAGAAATGCAAAGAGAAGGATGTTGAGGAGCAGGATGCTTCTTAAATTGTGAGGATTATTTTAAAATCTTTCATATTACTGACATTATTTATAGGTGAAGATAATTTGTTCATCTTCATGTGAGAAAGCATCGATTTATATTCGCAACTTGTGTTACGCAACGTCATTAAGAACTCTGTCTTCTGACCCCAAAAAAAAAAAAAGCTCTTTGTTGATAATTGAGAGATGGAAATGCATTTGTGTGCTTAAGCTATCAACACACACTTAGCAACACTTGAAAAAATTAAATAAAAAATTTTTAAGTAAAAAACTTATATATTATTTAATTGTTAATATAAAATCGTCAAAAGATATGTTGTACATTTGTGTACAAATATCATGGCTCTTTTTTATTATTATTATTTGTTAAACTTATAACAAAGAAAACATTAATTATCTAACAAAACTTCTCAACATTTTCATTTCTAAAATTTGCATTAATTTAGTCCTATGAATATTCTAGAATATTACTATTAATTAGATAATACCGTAGTATAAACATCATTACTACGGTATTATCTAATTAATAGTAATATTAAAATTTGTTTTTGCACCACTAGTTTGATTAAAAAATATTTTTAATTAAAAAATACATTGGGTTTATTTATATATTTGAGTAAATTTTTTAGTAAAATTATAATTATAAAAAATACAAAAAAGACGCTTGTGAGAAATTAAATTTCCAATTTTTTTAAAATTTTTTTTACCACATAAAAAATGTTTAAGAATAAAAAAAAATATCTTTTAATATTATAAACATAAATTAATTGTACATCTAAATACAAAAAATACTTTTACTCATTAAAATGTCTTTTTAAAAGATCATTGAAGAAGAAAATATATCTTTACAAGAGTTTATCCAAATGAGTCATATATATCTATATCTATATGTCTATCTATATAAATATAAAAGTTGGCAGATAGACCCGCTTGTCACCTTCTTCTTCTGCGCCCCACTTCTGCTTCCTTTTGTTTTTATTTTATTATTTTATTGTTTTATAAAGTATAATAATAATAATAATAATAATAATAATAATGTATAAATAATAAAACAATAAAATATGATTATAATATTAAAATATTTTATAATAATATTATATTATATTATTATAAAATTATATCATTATATAATATTTATAATATTATGATATTATTAATTTTATATTTATTTATATAATCAAAGTATTATTAATATTCAATTAATATATTATAAAATTATTATGTTTTTTATATTATTATATATTTTTAATAATTTTATTATATGATGTTAATATTATATTATTATTATTATAAATGATATATAATATATCATTAATAATAAATATCATTTTTCTATTATTATATAAGAATATTATATAACTTATATAAATAATAGTTATATTATAAATAATATATATATATATAAATTTATATTATAAATACTATATAATAAATAGTACATGAATAACAATAATATTTAAATAATTACTATATGAATAAATAAAAAGTAACTTTGTGGTCGGAATATTGTATTAGACAACATGATAACATGATGATGATAATAATAATAATAATAATAATGAAAATAAATAATAATTTACTAAGTTTAAGCTAAATTTTAAAGTCCAAATTTTAAATAAATTTAATATGTGATAATAATATATTTTCTAGTGCTAACTAGATATTATTTTACCAACTAGCTATAAACTAAGCAATTGCTTGATTATTTCTATGTTAATAGGCTTACGTCTATAAACATCAAATAAATAATAAATTGTATATTATTTTAATATTTTTCATCTATCAAAAAGATTATTTTTTTAAAATTTGTTTAAATATTTATATCAATTATAATTTGAAATTGATTTAATAAAAAATTAATTACTTTGTTTCCATGCATAGCAAAGGTCATATTCAATTCTATAAATAAAAATATCAACTTAACAAATATTAAATTTAACCATTGTACCCCATAGGAGAGACAGAAAATTTTAAATGCTAGAGAAGAGAGAGCATTAAATACATAATTATGTATGTATATGTATACAACTAAGGCAAAATTTCTAACTAGAGGAGCTGACCTTAGGAGGAAAGTGATAAAATTAAACAAACTGAAAGAGATTGGGGAGTGTTTATACACATGGATTGGAGAAAATATTATATGGATCTGGTGCTTGTGCCATTAGGGTTGGTGATGATCTTTGGGTATCATTTTCGGTTATGGCATAAGATTAGGACACAACCCTTCACAACAATCTTTGGAATAGACACTGATGGTCGGCGATTGTGGGTTCCTTTCATGATGAAGGTATGCACCTTAAAATTTTCATCTCCTGTTCGGAGTTTAGCAACATGATAGAATGATGAGTCTCAATTATTGTAAAATGTACTTATATTGCGTAAATAGTACTCTCTCCATTTTACTCTATTTGTAAAAAAAAAAAACACACACACACACATATACTAAGAAGATAATAAATAAAGGGAAAATCCTAGAGAGCCCGATCTTTTACCCAAGCTAAATGACATATAAACGTACACAGAAATAGATCTAGGAATCAATTAATGAGGGGTCAAAATTTTAAAACTTAGAAAAATTGAATGAGACTAATCCTTTTTTTCACAATTATGGTTAGAAAAATGTCTTTTTTAACCTTTATTATTCCTGCATTTAGGGAGGTCAATGGTTAAATGAGATATTTTTATTGTCCTAGGTCTAAATTTGGACTTTGGGAATCCTAGTTAAAAAAATTACAATCACTTATAATAATTTACGGTACAACATCTAATAATCCAACTTCTTACACTTCACTTTTTAATTTTGACACATCATAATTATCATAAATTAATAATATTGCATTGTTGGCCCATACACTTCTAAAAGCATAAATAAACATTAAAAAAAACTGCTTCCATAATATATTTTTACACATTACATAATGCTATACTATATATTAATACTAGTTTATGTATATACACTATATATAAAACTTTTTTTTTTGACAAAACTTTTTTTTGGGGGCGGAATCTGTATTCTATATTCTTTATATTATTATTATTATTATTATTATATATAAAATTGGATGGACAAAGCCACCTGCCATCTTCTCCTTCTTCAGTTTTCGCTTCTTCTGTCTTTTATTTTTATTTTTCTTTTATTGCTTTATAAAATATATAATATAACGTAAAATATATATAACAATAATATCTAAATTATAAAATAATAACTATTATTATAATAATAATATCATATTATCATAATTATTATAACATTATAGTAATATCATATCATTATAATATCATCATATTATATTTAAGTTATTATAATATTATTAATATTATCTTTAAAAATTTAAAATAATAATATTATTATATATGATATGTAATAATATCATTAATAATATATATTATTTATTTTTTATCTATTATAATATATTATTATATAAATATATAATAATAATAATAATACTATTATACTATAAATAGTACATGAATGACAATAATATATAAATAATTAATATATGAATAAATAAAAATTAATGGTGTGGTTGGAATATTGTGTTAGATAACCTGATAAGATCATATAAATAATAATAATAATAATAATAATAATAATAATAATAATAGTAATAATAAGGATAATTAATATATATAAATAGTTATAATATAAAAATAAATGGCAATTATCAAAGTTTAAGCTAAATTTTGAATTATAAATTTTAAATAAATTTAATAGGTGATAATAATATATTTTCTAATGCTAGCTAAATATTATTTGTGAACTAGCTATAAAATAAACAGTTGGTCAATTATTTCTATGTTAATAGCATTATCTCTACAAAAATAAAATAAATAATAACTTGTATATTATTTTAATGTTTTTCATCTATCAAAAAGATAATTTTTTTAATTTTTAATAAAATATTTATATCAATTATAATGTTGAAATTGATTTAATAAAAAATTAATTACTTAATTCCCATGTATAGCATGGATCAGGTTATTCTAGTAAATATAAATATCAACTTAACAATATTAAATGCAACCACTGTACTCCATAGGAGAGACAAAAAAATATTAAATGCTAGGAGGGAAAATTAAAGACACAACTATGGATATACATGTATACAACTAAGACAAAATTTATGACTAGAGGAGCTAACATGGGAGGAAAATGATAAACACATATCAAAAGAGATCAGGGGTCACGACTTTAGAAATAACGTAAGGACGAATCTCATCTTTACGTAAGTCTTGTGATCTCTAAGTTGTACTATATGCATAATTTAATCATGAAAATCCGTTCTACTTATAAATCAACTTGCATTTCCGAAATCACGACAACCATAAATGAGTCATTTCATAAACCAAATCTAAAATTGTAATTGTAATATAAAATATATTAAGTTGCTCTATATAAAGAACACCCTTAAAGCTATATCATTTTAAATACATAATGAATCATGATAAACAAAATGTAAAATATATCCATATGGTTCTAACCCTACCACACTTTCACTAGAGTACTCTATACAAAAGTAAAATACTTCACTATAGCGTGAAGCTCACCAAAATCTTCTTAACATACATAATTCTGGAAAACATTGGAGTAAACATATTATCTCTACTATTCATATTCATGTTCAAACTATCAAAAACCAATTTTTCCAACAAAATGGTCCCATAAGTTTTCATAACATAAGTTTCATGCTCACTTGAAATCCGTAAGTTCATAAACTTAACAAAATCAATAATAAGCTATAACCATTTTAAAATAGCCTCTTAAATCATATATTTAAGCTATATAACTAGGAAAATATTTATAATGACCAAACTAATGACCATAGGATTGAACCCACTCACTTGGAAGAGAGGAACAAGTGGTGTCAATGCTAACAGAGCTCCATGAAGTGAGACTGACACCAATATCTACCATAACAACCACAAAATCCATGAATAATCTCTAATAATCTCTAGACAACTCTAAATCAACTCTAAGAAAATTGAGAAAGTACTCTCACTTGGCAACAATGAGAAAACAATAATGCCCACAACATAGAAGAGGAAGGAGGGAGAGGAATCTAACATAAACCATAGACAAATCCTTATCTTAGAGCTTGGAGGAGGTAGGGTTGAGTGTGGTTAAGAATGGAAGGTGGAAAAGAGAGTTTGAATGTTAGGGATTTCATATTTTGTGGGGTGAAAATGCATGGAAGAGGTTTTTATAGGGTAGGGGATATCATTAATCAAAATTGTATTATTTTGTACTATTCTAATGTCAATGGGTACCGCTATAGTGGTCAAGAGGCCTAAAGCACCCTCGCTGGAAAACACATGAGATTTCAAATCCTCCAACCCCACACCCCTAACCACTATAGCGGTCCTGACTATTATAGCAGTGTCAGCAACACTAGTTCTGCATCTTAGGGGTCTTTTATGCATTCGGGCCTTTCCGACAACACGAGTGGATCCTAGGAGACCCTAAGACCATACTAGACTTGTCTAGGGACATGTATACCTAAGGTATTACATCAGGGAGTGTTTATACACATGAGTGGATAAAATATTATATGGATCTTATGCTTGTGTCATTAGGGTTAGTGATGATCTTTTGTTATCATATATGATTGTGGCATAAGATTAGGACGTAACCATTCTCAACAATCTTTGGAATAGATGCTGATGGTTGGCGATTGTGGGTTCCTTCGATGATAAAGGTATACGCCTGGAATTTCTCATCTCCTGATTAGAGTTGAATAACTCGATCGAATGATGAGCCTCTATTATTGTTAAATGTACTTATATTGCATATAGTGCTATCTTCGTTTCACTCTATTTGTCAAAAAAGCAAAATAACACACACACTAAGAAGATAATACATGAAGGAAAATCCTGGAGAGCCCAATCTTTTACGGGGTGAATGACATTGAAATGTAAATTGTATTTGACGATTTACATTTTTATCCTTATGTGTATTGTTTTTATCTTCTTCCAATAAAAACTGGACATGTCATTTGAGAACGTGCAATATCAAACAAATCATTCCGATGACTTAGCAGTTTCCATAAATGAATCTATAAAGTTATATAAATAGATAAGATTATCCTTATTAAAAAAACAAAAATAAGTAAATAAAACTAATTAAAATAAGTAAATCCAACTGACGTAAGTAACCAGCATTTTTTATTTTCAAACCAAAATGGTAAGTGGACGTCATTTATGGTGAAAAGTATAGTCAAAGATACACTACATGGGTCAAGCTAAAAAATACAAATTAAGAAACTTCTAGTAATAATATAAAATAGGAAGTGACTATTGCCACACTCTTTTAGTGGTTTTTGTTTTAATATTCCTAAAATGTTATTGTTTAATAGTTAATTTTCGATAATTATTGAACGCTCAAACACCCTTATGAAAAGAGTCAAGTAAGGTAGAGAGAAAGTAAAGCTAAACTACATCCACATCCAAGTCTACATAACTGAGTAATACATCTAATTTGAAAACTGATATCCTCCCTATCCCCTTCGGCATTGCCATCAATGATGAAAAAGGTCATCTAGAGTCACAACCCCTACAAACAACACAAGCAGTGTTTCCTGACACTGCACAAACCAAAAAGTCTAAAAGCAACATATAACAATTACATCTAGAAATCATAGCAGTGCTCACCTAGTAAAACTACTCAACTTGGAAAGCCTTTGCTTGTTTTCCCTGTAAAGACCAAGTTTAGAAAATCTCCTTATTCAGCGAGCTAGTGAACACCAGAGATGAGTTTTTTAACTTCAGTTTCATGTTAAGAAATAAATTCCTATCATAACCCAAGCTTCCAAAAATATCTATCACATCCTTTGAACTACTTTGCTAAAGCCATTGAATTAGACTTAAAAATCACCGACTCAATATCCCTTCTTACCATATTAGAGATTAAATCTATTGCCCTCTTTAATGACCTGATTTTAGCTTCCGTTTGTGTGTTAGCTTTCATATCATCTGTTAAACAACAAAGCCAGACATTTTCCTTTGATACCAGCATGTCTCCTATCTCATAAATGTCTCTCTATGGGCAATACTTATTAGTGTATACCCACCAGCACGTTTCACACAAGGGATGCAAAGATGAGTGAATGTTATTCCTTGTTAAGTGTACCCTTTTTCCTCCTTCTTTTGGTCCTTATTCCTTGTTGATACTTTTACCCATTCAAACCAATGAAACAAAATTTTTTTGTTGCAATAATTCTTCATTTACAGACTCATTTTCAAACACCACTTTATTTCTTAAATACCATATGATAGTAAAAAACAAAATGGTCAATTCCTCTCTACGTTTGCTTCCTATTAACAACTCCCCCAAACTTCAAACATAGATTTAAAATTAGCTGGTACACTCCAAAATAGTCCAACTTTTTGGATAAAAAAATTCCAAATTTTCCACTAAGTTTTGCAATGTAAAAAGAGGTGAGTAATAGATTCAACACATAAGTCGCAAAAGGCGCACCTTACATAATTCTCTTGAATGATCCCAATCTTGAAAATGTAGTCTTTTGTCTTCAAACACTGAATCAAAGCAAATCAGGTCATTAATTCCATTCTCGGAGGACTAAACCCCACCACAAGTTTTTGAATATGCTTTGAGCTTCTAGATGATACCCCTGTCATGCACCTAGTTGGTGAATAAAGGATTTGACAGTGAACTCACCACTCTGATTATGTTTCTATACCCATCTGTCCTTTGTACCTGAAAAACTTGCAAAATAATAGAGTTTAGATTATCTAAATCGTGTTTCTCCTCTCAAAGAACTGTCTCCTCCAAAGGAGATTCCACACCCACTCACCCCACTCAGAAACCACACTTAGATATCATGTTGTTTTTTTTTGGGTCAATACTGTATATAGTCTAGGAAAAACAAACATGAGACACGCATTCCCACCCAAGGATCTTCCTAGAAACGGGTATTTTTTCCATCTCCTACCAACATCCACAACTTATTTGAGACTATCTTAATCTTTTATCTATTGTCACATCCATTCAATCTCATAATTTTTTTTATATTCAAATTTTTTTCACAAATTTTACATTATACTATACATTTGTTCATAAATAAGAAGTAGGTCTAATAAATTTGAAGATATCTGTAATTTTATCAAATTTTTAATTGGGTCTATATGATTTAAATTTTTTTAATTGAGTCATTACATTATAAAACTCATAATCAAATCTCCAAATAATCTATTGTGATAAAAATGTTAAATTTTTTAATACTTTTGATTAGAAGAGTGCAAGTTCTAATAGTAGTCAATTAGACTTTTAGATGTTTGTTATATTTAAATTTTTTAGCATTAAGTTACAATGTAGTGACTTTATTAAAAAAAAATTAGACTATAGATCAAACTTTATTAAAAATATCAATGGAAACAATCTTTTGACTTTTTTTATTCTTGAGAACTTATAAAAATAGTTAATTATAAATAATTAGGTGTGTGACAATATATAAAAGTTTAGAATAAATATTAGACAAGACACTTTAAGAATAGTAAAACAAAAGCCACTAAAAAGGTGTGACAATAATATAAAGGTGTAGCAATAGCTATTCTTTATAAAATAATATGAGATGTGAATATTTACAGCTGTATTTAAACTTAAAAGTTTCTAACTTAAACAATAGATCAATAGTTTCCAGAACTATATAAACCAGACATTATTAAACCGACAAGGAGTTATTATGGTTTAGTAGCGAAATGGTTAGTCACTTCAACGAGAGTCTCTATTCACCGTCCGCTGTATTTCCATCTCTACTAACCAGCCATCCTCTGTCTTTATGTTTCAGTTTTTGGTGCAGTTATTTTTTGGATATATACTAGCTAGACATTTTTTTTTTCAATAAGCACTAGCTAGCTAGACATGTTAGATATATATATAAAATAATTTGTGTCTTTAATTATCTAATAATTTAATAGATTTAAGTTTTTAAAAGGAGTTTGTCATTAATGGGATGAATCATAATGCTAAGAGGTCAAAAATTTATTTTGCTGTTTTTATTCTTCTAAATAAAAGTTAAATTTTAGTACGTAATGCAATTATTTTTATGCTTTTTTTGTATATGCTTTTAGCTTATAGAGTTTTTGCATGTATATATAGCGGCATATGTTAAATATAAAAATTATTTATGCACCTCAATATTCTTAATAACTCAAGTTTAAGCTATTAAGATAGTTAGCCATTGATAGAATATGCAAGGAAAAATTGCATTTTATTCTTATGAATTATAATCATGTATATTTTATTAGTTCTTAAACTTTTAAAATGTGTAAATCACCCTCTTGAGCATTCATAAATCTACATTTTAGCCAAAGTAGGTGTATTATAATCCCGTAAACTTTGGAACATATGCAAATTGATCCTATAAACTTTCCTGAATGTGTAACCTGATATCCTCTATATATATATATATATATATATATATATAAATTTGGGATGTTTTTGTTAATAATTGATTAAAACAATTAAAAGAATGATCAATTTACACATTTAAAAATTCAAGAGATCAGATTAGACATTTTGAAATTTGAGAGTCTAAAATACACATGACTCACCAGTTAATAATTTTTCCTATGTGTAAAGTGTAAACTTTCTTAAATATATAAACATGACAGTAGTCCCGCCACGACAATAAGCTTAATATATAATCAATAAAAATAAAATTGTAGGACGTTTTTATTTATTTATTTATTATTATTATTATTATTTGTGTTCGAAATTGCAGGATGTTGATAAGAATGGTATCTTAGCTGTCCAAACAATTCGAAACCTGATAATGGGCTCAACCCTTATGGCCACAACATCCATTCTCATAAGTGCTGGCCTTGGAGCAATCATAAGCAGCACTTACAGTGTTAAGAAGCCTATCAACGACTCAGTGTTTGGAGCACATGGTGAATTTGTGGTGGCACTGAAATATGCCATCCTCCTTACCCTATTCTTGTCCTCATTTCTATGTCACTCTCAATCCATAAGGTTGCTCAATCAGGTGCATATCCTCATTTTCACACCACAAGCTGCGATGTCATTGGTGACCCCGGCATATTTGACTGAGCTAATGGAAAAGGCTACCATTTTGGGCATTGTGGGTGATAGGCTTTTATATGCTGGACTTCCCCTTCTATTTTGGATCTTTGGGCCTTTGCTATCTTTCGTGTCTTCAGTGGCAATGGTACCTGTGCTCTATAACATTGACTTTATTGCCGGGAATGAAAGCACCAATTTGATGGATTTGACCAAAAAGTAGCATTTAAAGAGATATAGGGCTTTGTGCTTGGAAGCCTAGCTTAGGCTTTGTGTTTAACTTCAAGTTATTTCTAATTTCAAATTGTAAATATAAACACATATATCGTGCCAACTCTTGAAGAAATAAATTGGGAAAAAGATATCGTATATTTTTCTTATTATATCTAATACGTTTTTCCTTTCCTGTTAAAAGTATGTACAATCACATAACATAATATATAATTGCATTATATATGTTTAGACCGGAGAAAATAGCATTGCAACAATTATTATACAGAAACTAGTGGATTCAATCCACCTTTTTTTCATTTATAGTATTTTTTTTAAATTTAATTTTTTATGTTAAGATTTCTATAACTTTTGTTTATAACTTCTCAAACTTCCGATTAGAGTAAGGGAATTCTTGGAAATAAGAAAGTTGTGCACACAAAAAAAATAGTTATTGTTATTAGCAATCCCTTTTATCTATTGGTATGGATAAAAATGCCTAGTGATGACACCTGGGATTGAACTTAGGACCTCGTATCATCGATTTCATTCATTGCCATATTTATTTTGTAATATTAATATCTTCTATTGACGGGGGATTGTTATTCTTTCCCCTCATTCCAAAATTGTCCACGAAATTAATTACAATTATATTTATCGTGAAGAACTTGGGAGGTGAACCAAGACAACATCGCAGGCCGTCTATGATAATAATATTTTTAATAACGCATGCAGCCCCTCTCGTTGATTTCAATACCAAGGACACTATGACATGTTCTCAGGCACTAACCCGCACAACTTTCACTTGCAGACATATTATTTATAATCTGTAATGACTTCTCATTTCATTGATGAATTAAAGTATTAAATTATACTAAGATTTAAATTAACAGTATTTTTGTGCGACTCAAAGGGCGGGTACCGTAAGTAATGTTTTACATCACAAGCATATCTCGGCCTTAATTAGTACGTACAGCTAGACGCACATGAACTAACCATGAAGGAAAACCTTGGCTCTAAATATGACTGCTCTAAAAAAAATTATAAAATTTAAATTCTATATATAATTTAAAAAATATTAGTAACTGGTTTTTTTCAAAAACTATTATTTTTAGCTTCAAAAGAAAAAAAAAACTTGTTCTTTTGATATTCTGATTATTTTGTAAAAATGATCAAAATATATGATTTTTTTATAAATTGATTTTCACACTAAAAAATATTATCCAAATGCCCCTGTATATCCCAACTTATTTTCTAGAATGATTTGACATTATGTGCATTAATTGCGGCGAAATGATATATTTAATTAGGGCAATGCTACTTTATAAAATATTTTTAAAAATAGATCAAATATATTTTTATTCAAAAAATAAGTAAATTTTAATTTTGATTCAAATACTTTTAAAACTATTTGATTTTAGTTTCTATTATTATTTTACCTATATTAAATACTTAACTAATTATTTGATTAATAAAATGTCTGATTATTTAATATTATGTGACGACTAAAATGAGAATACTATTAATAAGGAAGAGTTAATTTGCCAATGAGCTGTTGTCATTACTCCTGGTCCAAGTGAATAGGAGTTCATTGGCAGTGGATCAGTGGTACTATTCTCATTTGTCCATCCCTTTTTCCATTTTCCCCTTAACTCTATTAGGAGTTCCTTAGAATCAAAGAATAAAAGGAAGAGTTAATTTTTATATATTAGTAGAGTAAATTTTTTTGTTGAAGAACATGGCCAAATGATTTTTTATTGATATTAGTCTCATATATATACACAAGATCGAGCAATAAAGCTCAACATGAATATAGATCATAGAAAGGGAAAAATAAAAAATAACAATCAAGAATTGAATCAAGACATTCAATCATGAATTGATGACACTGATTGACAGTAATCATTGCTAACTAAATTAATACTAATTATAATCCACAAAATCAAGGATTCACAATAAAAAATCGTGTGCCAACACTTGTAGTTTGAAGACCTTCCTCTTTGGGCCCATATAATGTGTTCTCTATGATTTTTGAGATTATAAATGAATTGTGTATTATTTTTTGGATGAATTTAGGTAATTATTGTAAGAGTGAAATAATTTTAATGATTTAATTAAAATATAATTGGATGACTATTAAATTTTTTTAGTAAATAATATTTTTCATTATATTAAAATATTTTATTTGACATCAATTTGATACTGGTATAAACATTTTTACATCAATTTAATCTAATCTTTTTTAAAATTATAACATGAAAATTGAATTAAATTACCATTGGTCTCCACTACTGAAGATGAGTGAAGATTTGACAAAGTGATTAAATTGATATCAAAATTAAAATTATTAGGACTATATTGAGATAAAATGAAATATGTCAGAAGAAAATGGTTATTTACTTTAAATGTTTTCAATCTTCTTCAACTTTGTTTGTATGTGAAAATTATCCCTTCTAGAAACTTTTGTGTTTAAATAATTCGAGGGGAAAGAAACTATTTGAAGGTCAACTATGGGGAAGTATCTTAATCTCCACTAAATAAAAAATTACTGGTTTAATTTATTGCAATTATTGGCCTTAATTTACATAACAAAACTGCAAAAGACAACTAATAAAGTAAATTATGACAAATACATTTTAAAAGCAGGCTCAATTCTATTGGAAATGGCAATATAAATATTAATTAGGTGAGACAAAAAAACAATAACTGATTTCTTTTCTCCTGAAGACATGCAAGCCCTTTTAAAAGGAACATGTGATATCGACGAGCGAAAAAGAAATGTCAAATTGCTGTATAATTACATCTTGGGATCCAACTACCTGCTCCTATAATGCCAAATTAATGATATTTTAAAGCCACAAACAGCTAATGCTTCTCTAGGTCATCACTGGATAAATCATTGTAATTAGTTAGTCCTCACCCCTAATCAAGTCACACACTAGTTAAGAATCAATACTACCATCTCCAACGGGCCACAAGAATGGCCGATGAAACGGCAGTGCGTTTTGGCGTTCTTGGATGTGCTAACATCGCCATCAAGCTTTGCAAAGCCATAGCCAGAGCTCCAAACGCAACTCTCCAAGCCATAGGCAGCCGTTCTCTTGAGAAGGCGGTGGCCTTCGCCACCGAGAACAGCCTGCCGGAGGCGGTTAGGGTTTATGGGAGCTATGAAGCTGTTCTTGATGATGATCAGGTGGATGCTGTGTACATCCCTCTCCCGACGGCTCTGCATGTGGCATGGGCTGTTAGGGCCGCTGAGAGAGGGAAACATGTGCTTCTGGAGAAGCCGGTGGCGATGAACGTGGCGGAGCTTGATCGGATTCTTGATGCTTGCGAGGTTCATGGGGTGCAGTTCATGGATGGCACCATGTGGGTGCACCACCCTCGTACGGCTAAAATGAAGGAGGCTTTGTCTGATGCACAGCGTTTTGGTCAACTCAATGGGTATGCATTAATCAATTTTATATATATTTGATATCGTCGATGGTGGTTTGTGTTCTTTTTCTTGTGTTGCACAATTTGAATTGCCCCAGATGCACTCATGCACGACCATACATATAGGCCAACATAGAAAGACAGTTTTTTTCTTTTTTTTTTGAAATACACATTTTTCGGGGTTCTTGAAAAAAATGAAAGCCTTTGAGTTTGCTATAGTTAGATGAAACATTTTGAATTTGTAAGTTTTTCTAATTCGTGGTCACACCGGAATGAATTTGTTCATTTGTATGCTGATAAAAATCTTCTGTAATTTCACTATAACAAATACTTTTTCCATTTTCGTATTCTGGTAATTTTAACTTAATGAAAACGACAAAACATAAATCTAATTAATTTCTCTACCTAATTATTTCTTTACTTCCTCATGTTTTCTTCGTTAAAGAAACTCTATACTTTTTTCTTTATCATTTCTTAGTTTATTAATCAGTTTTACTTCTTCAAAATTTTTCAAGTAATTTAATTTTGATGGGCACATGGCTATTTGCATTTTGTGTAGTTATTTCTAAAACAATCATAACTAGTTACAACTATGCCTTCATTTGTTTTTTTGATGCTTGGCCTTCATTTGTTTATTCTTTAATGAATATTCATTATTAAATAAAATCAACGAGGTAGAAAACTAGAAATTGCCTTTTGATGTCAAGGCTATGCCCGCACTTTACGAGACACGATAGAATTTAGCTGTAGTAGATCAATGAGAATGCCGGAATTCCCTATTTTTACACGTGACAACATTTTCATATTTTTAATGAATCGTGTGTAGCTTTATTTATCTTGATACCATAAAGTTTGGCAACATTCCAAATAGAACGAGTATTAGTTGAGGCGTTGTTGTCTACGGGTCTAGAAGTTATCGGCCTTTTTATATTAGTGGTTATAAAAATATGAAAATGATTTCAGGTTTATTTAGCATCATATATTTTTCGTTATAATAAACAATTATGAAATATCCAAAGAGATAAAACTGTTTGCATTCTAGTCATTTTTATGTTTGTAATTGTAGATTCATATTTGATTGCATGTGGGTTTTTAGTGTTTATCATTGACGGTATGCTTAGTTGGAAGATAAAAAAGGAACGTAAATTTTCAAAAATGAATTACATATATAATTTTATATATAAAGTTTATTCATAAAAACTTATAAATATTTTTACTCATAACCAAACATATTTTTAAGAGTGAAGACACATCCTCAATTTTTTTTCTTTCCTTTTGTACAAATGCAAATATGAGCGCTCTACTTGTGTATATGAATGGTTGGCTCATGTGCTTAATTGATAGTCTTCGAATGTGTTTGTGAGTTTGATTTAGGAAGAGAATAGATTTGTAAAGTAAACTTTTAAAAATTTATACTCCAAATCTCTCGATTGTCTCTCTTTTATGTTCTTTTAAAGTCAACTCACAAAATACTTTTAATTATTGAGGCTCCTTTGTATTATCGATTGATACTTTAAAATTTAAGTTTAATCATGTACGTAGAACATATTTTTGTTAGGGAGATATAGAACTTATTTGATTAAAGATATCCTTTAACTTTATTAGTTAAATATACAATGCAATTTATCTACCTATAAATACCTTTTGCGGGAAAAAAAATCCACGAGTAAACATGATATACAGAATAAATTGTATACTTAATCAATATAAATAACAACTAGTTGATGCTTTTGAAATTTGAGTTCTGCCACGTAAATTTTGTTTTACTAAATAGATGCTATTCACAAACAAAACCAAATAGCAAATTAACCAACGTTGGTGTCAAAGTTTTTTTTTGTTGGTCAACAGTGTATATATATATATATATATATATATATATATATGGGTAAGAAACAATATCAAGATATAGAGTTGGGTTTTTGGACTTATTGGATTAAGAAATCATATTACCATCTACCATTAGATAGGTGTGAAATCCTATTCAAGTATTATTCACATTCTATTTAACGATAGATAACTGTGTTTACATAGGATCCCATATACTATGGTGGATGATACAATTAATATAACTCTCCTACTGTAATGTTGCTTATCCGTCGGTTCTCCTGCGCTTATTGTGGGCTTCTGTTGGGGTGGAAACATTTCATTAATTAGTTTCGCGAATTGGGCCAAAACTGAGCTAAAAGAAAGCTTGACAAAACAAAACAAAAAGCTCCCCGATGCTATTCTTTGCGGTTAGCAATTTGCTAGTGCTCGATTCTCTAGAATTCTGAAAAAAAAAATGTATAGCGATTCTTTGACCAAAAAAAAAAAGATTATCTAGGTATTTTTCATTTTCAGTAAATTAGGATCTTCCAAAATAATGATATTGGTAAAGTACGAAAATGATTGATTAATTACTCTTAAATTATTAATTATTTTATTGAACTAATACACAATAGTTATGAATTTAAAAATAGATAACCGCTTACTTTCTTATTTTATAATCACACCCACTTTAGAGAGTTTTAATTATTTTTCTGAATTTACAATTCTCAAATGTTATGAAGTTTGTTAAGTGAAAAGGAAGGGATTAATCACCCTTTACTCAATAATTTTTATGATGCGTGAATCCATCTAAATAATCCAAATATTATTAATCTTTTATCTTCTCACTTTATAGCTCCCTTCTTTGAAGTAGCCAACTTCAAATTAAAACCATACATGACATTGTTATGTATAAGCCTTTACTGTTGATTTAAAAAAAAGGTGAGATTGCAAAGGAGTATACGAGAGATCCAATCATGCATGGATGAAATTCTACACTTGACTATATCATTTAAAATTTTTATACGAGAGGTAGCGGTATTGGATAAACTCTTTTCCTAAGTTATATGCATCGTTGTATACTCATGTCTTAAATTTTTTTCTTGTTTTATTTTATTTTATTTTTGTTCAACCAGATACACAGTTGCCTCACATACAACGCAGGCCCTGAGTTCCTGAAGAACAGCATCCGAGTGAAACCAGACCTAGACGGCCTCGGCGCCCTAGGCGACACAGGGTGGTACTGCATCGGAGCCATATTATGGGCCATGAACTACCACCTCCCGAAATCGGTCCTCGCCTTCCCAGGAGCCATCCTCAACGATTCCGGCGTAATCATCTCCTGTGGTTCCTCCCTCCACTGGCAAGACGGAACATCCGCAACCTTCCACTGCTCCTTCTTAACCTACGTCACATTCGATGTAACCGCTCTGGGCACAAAAGGGTGTCTCCGTCTTCACGATTTCGCTCTTCCCTTTGAGGAGAATCTTGGGTATGGAACGTTTTCTGAGTCCTCCGAGCTGGACTTTTTAACTGCGGGGAAGGTTGAGCTTGGAAGGTGGTGCCCTAAACCTAATGAGCATGTTGTGGAAACCGAGGATCCGCAAGAGGTTTTGATGGTGAAGGAGTTTGCGGGTTTGGTTCAGAAGGTTAAGTGTTGTGGAGTGAAGCCTGAGAAGCAATGGGCGGTTGTGAGTAGGAAGACTCAGCTGGTGTTGGATGCTGTGAAGGAGTCCATTGAGAGAGGCTACCAGCCTGTTGAAATTGTGAGTTAAGATCATGGACATGGAGTTGTATATATTTTTTTTAATTAAGGACTTTGATGTGAAAAGGATATATCCATCAATTAATTAAATGTTAATTTGAGTTGTTTGATACTTTTTTTGGTTCATAATATAAGTATGTTAAGATTATGTAAGAGAATTAACGTGATAATTGAATATCATTGATCTTTTAAAAAATAAAATTAAAAGATGAAAATATTCTTTATCACTTATCATAAATTATCTTTTTATTAAATAATCATATTCATATTTATTTATTCTCACTCATCATAAATATTAAGATAAAATGGTTAAAAAATCCAAAAAATTAAACAACTTATATTTTAGGAACGAGTAAATAACATAGCAATATTTTATGATTGGTAAAAAATAAATGAAATCCAGCTAGGACATATTCAGAATTTTTTGACCTTTTGGCTGGTCACTTTGGGGTTAGTCACCTATGAAAAAAAAGGAAGAAAAATAAAATAAAACAAAAAATATTACTTTAATATTTATTTTATGATTATTAGATATGATGCATGGATGAGGTAGAGACCATTATCATATTTAATGATAATAAAGTGAAAATACTAATGGATATTCATATTTTGGGTGTTAAAATAATATTTTTAAAAAATGGATTTTGGTTTTTTATATTTTTAACAATTTTAAGAAAGTTTGAGAATGAGTGTTTGAGATTGGGTGTTTATATGAGGAAAGATTCTTAGGTAGCCATAATTGTTTGACTTAATGCGAGATGTTGAAATTGTGCTCACATAAAAAAAATTCCTATGAATTATATATATAAGTAACAGTTAACCACACCATTACAAGTTCAAATCCAATAATTCTTCAGATAATCAATGCCAAACGCCTTAATGCCTTATCCCAAGGTTCTAAGCAAATTCAGGGCCGACCAGAATAACCAATAGAGTTTGTTTCTCTTATTTTGTGAAGAAAAACTACCTGCCACACCCACCGCACGCACATGGATCATTTCGTAATGATTTCTTCGCAAGTTGCTTTGGCACATGTTTTGCTTGTGTGCTAAAACGATTAACTATATTTAAATGAAGGAATTTAAACCTAGAGCACATGTCATGTTAATTTATGATTATGGATATAATATTAGTGTTCAAATTTAATCTAATTCAATCAAAACTACTGTATCAATCCAAAAGATTTGACAACCGTGATCAAGATTGACACTTCTTTTTCTATTATGAAATTGATACCCCTTCATTCATATTAATTGTTATTCTTAAAAAACTATATCATTTATGTACATTAAAAAGTGAATGTATCTATCTACAATATTTTTGACCGGTTCAGTTTTGGATAATCGAGCGGTTACATTCTGTATATTTTTTTGGGTCTGATTATTCAATTGGCTGTTGTACTTTTACAAATCGATACAGTCCAAACTTTCAATTGACATTTATTTTTTGACAAAAAATAACTTCTTCTTTCAAGATGCAATCCAAACTTAAGCACAAGTCATTTTACTCACTTCATATAAGGCCTAAACACTACCGGCCTAATTATATTACTTATTTGTAAAATAAGAAACTCGCACAACCCAAGCCCAGCCTTAGCCCACACTATATAGCAATAATAAACCCAAAACAATTTTTTGACACGATAAACCCAAAATCATTGTCACGTACTCATGGTGAAGATTCAGTAACCCACGCACTGTTAACTATTGAGTCATTGACCCTCTAAACAATAAGACCTTCACCACATTCATAGTTGATGTTCAAATCCAATCTAACCCAATCCAAATCACTAAATCAATTTAATCCCAATAAAAAATTGATCAAAACTGCAAAACTTTGGATTGGATCATATTTTTCACAAACCGCTTGTATTGGATCAGGTTTCAGATCTAATTTTCAAAACTGATCAATCAACCCAAACTGCATAATGTTATATAATATATATGTATGTATATATATATATATGTGTGTGTGTGTGTGTTAATTTTGTATTTTTACTAAATAAATTTTTAATATATCACATAATTTTTTTATGTAATATAATTTTATACTTTTTGTCCCCAAATAAAATTAATTTTATACATTATTTAAATGTTAAATAGGTTGTTTTCTATTTTTATTTTCATTTCATTTATTTATTTTATTAACTTAAGTTACTTTTAATTTATAATATTTTAAAGTAAATTTTTTTTGGTCAAAAATTACAAATCGATCCAATCCAAACTGATAAAAATTGGATCATATTAGATTGGATTCAAAATTAAAGTCAAACCAATTCAATCCAAAAAGTAATAAATTATATTTTTGGATCGGATTATTTTTTACTCAACACTGATCCAAACTGCACCACGAATACCCATAGTTACAACCGTTGGCGGCTCCATGCTTCTACCCATTTTTTCTTCATTTTTCTTCATCTACCATTTTTTTTTTTTTTGGATAGAACTATTCAATTCAAACCAATGTAAATGAATTTAGATTGGATTGACTTGCAAAATGAAAATCATTCAATTAATCTAAACCAAATTACAATTACAATTACAATTTTCAATAAGAAAATATTTAAGTTGAATGGCTTTCTTGCTTCTAACCGATTCAAAATTTCTAATACATATGGGTGTGGCATGTGTGGGGGATAAAGAGGAGGGAGCATAGTAATTAGGGAGGAGTCAAGTGGTGGAATAGAAAGGGAGCTAATTTGTGGAGGCCTCATTGGAGTGAATGATCCTATTCCCACTTTGCACTTGTCTGTTGGCCACACTTGTTCACCGCATGAGAAAGTAAGCTTCTTGTAGCATATGTACTTCATCCAGCTTGTGCTATTTTTCTGGAGGAATATCAGGGGAAAAAATAAGGAATCAAAATATGATATAAGTCACCTCATCTTTTCTTCTTCCAATAATGTTAATTGAATAAAAAAGGTGGGCGTAATAAGACTCATAAATATGAGTGAATAACAGAGACAAAAAAAAATGTAAAAAATATTCTGTGAAAGTGGGTGGGATCAAAACTTATTTCTATAATTTCCTTTCTCATTTATTCACCGTTTATGTCTTGAAAACATTACTCTTCATTCCTCCTCCTTCTTAATTAACAGATAGTAATGTATTTCAAAGCAAACCAAATCACCGAAAGTAGGGCATATGCATAATCTAGAGACTGCTACTTGATAGTTGATATACAAGATGATGCTCTCGAAAGTGATTCGGAACAAATCCAAAACACGATGCAGTGATTAGCTAGTTGTACCCCATATGGATGCAAATTAAACATGTGTTCTGCCGCCAAGGGTATTATATCATGGTCCTGTATGTTGCTATGGTGATAATATAAGGTATGCGATCTCAATTTCTTTAGAGACGCTATGAAAAGCGTGAAAGCAGTTTGTCGTAAAGCAGAGACATGGATCGGTAGTCGGTGCTTTTGGAAGATCAACGAACAGGACAAAAGGCACCATGCATGCATGCGCTCACCACATGGATCAAAAACGAAAAACCATAGCCTCATATTTGGGTCCCTCGTGTTTTCTATAGTTGATTGAACGCCTATCATTAACATCATCAAATTTCAAAAGCTTGGTTTTTATGCCATATTCCATTGATCTATCCCTTTCTTCTGAACTGCTTTATTTTGCCCTCACATCAAGATAATTCAGTAACTTATAAAATAAAGATAAATCTATAACTAAAACTAGAATGCACCAAGTTGAACTTAAATCCTAACACACACAGTACAATATTGTTATCATGCTTTATCAAAAGCCTAGTAAAATGAACTTTATTTCATTTTTTTTCCACAAAAAAAAAAAACTGTGCAAAGAAAAACTTAAATAATCAATCTCCGTTCAGAGAGTGTTGTGTACTCCAAAAATAATAAAAAACCTCGTCGTTAAACCATTAGTTGCCGCAAAAGCTTGCCGACCCAGACACGCGTGGCATGTTCCAGACATGTCAAGAGAGTTCGATTCTATTGAAGATATACTTTGTTGACTGTATTGACATTAAGCTTTTGCTAGCTTCGAGGATTACAAAAGTCGTACCAATTCTTTGTTGCATATACTTAGTGTGTAAGACACGCATAGAACATCATTGCTGCTAACTCGTGCTAAAAAACAATTTTCTCAGCTCTGTTATGCACGATTTTTTATTTCTTTTCATATTACTACAGTGCTTTTGAATTACTCCCTCCATCATTGGATAATAATTGAATACTCTATATAATTGTTTGCTGTTCACGAAAAATGATGCAATCCAAATTGTTGTTCGCGATAACGACTCAAGTTTCAGACCACTATATTGTCTCAAAATATACACGTCTCATAAGCACTTTATTAAGAAGTCTCCTGTGCTAAAAAGATTGAAGGTTAGGAATCTGTAAAAGACAAGGTAATATCAAAATAAAGTTTTTAAAAAGCGATCTAAATCATTTGTTGCAACTTGCAAAAGAACCCTTTTCAGTACAAATTACACGTAGAAAAAGGAAAAAAACATGTTGTTGTCTGAAAATGGCATGAAAAATACACATCTTTTAAACATTACTCACAAATTAGTAAATTCTATCAACAATTCTCTAAACAGAACAAATGTCTTGTATAGATCATATATAATACCATGCATTTTGTGTCCGAACTATATTCATTGACCACTAAATTTTATACTAATAACAAAGCATCACTATTATCCCTCTCATCAAATCCTGTACTCTGAAATTTTCATACAGAGGATTAGCAGGTAGCAGTGGAACAAATTAGGCTTTTTTGTTTTACTCTTAGTACTTTTAGGCAAAATGTAAAAAAAAATACTTTTTATAAAAATGTATTGGAAATTAAAGCTCAATTTTTTATTCTCATATGAAAAAAATTATTATCCAAACAAGCATTTAATTAGCGTCAAGTCGTGCACATGCATGGGAATGGCAAAAGTCACCATCATGTCACGCAAAAGGTAAATGAAAGAGATTCGTATTGTTTTTCTCACATAACCTCCATGATATGGATGACACAAAAGGAAAAAAAAGGGCAGGGCCAAAATGGTGAAATCCGGCGGGAGAAATACTTGCAGCAAGGGGCAAAAAAATATTTATTTTGATCTATTTATTAATTGATAAATAAGTTTTGTAGGTTATAATTATCTCATACTCCCTAAATTTTAATATAATAGATGATTTATCTATCATTAAATAAAACAGAATAAATATTTTGCTTTACTCTACCAGCACATATGAGAATTTCTGATCCGGCGGTGTGACATTGCTTTGCAGGCTGGCTTTTGGTTGGCAATTAAGGCCACTTGCTACTTTTGGAATATTGGGTGAATGCACCACATAATTATATAATTAATGTTTATGCCATCAATCTTGACTACTTAGCACCTTATATATAATTCTAAACAACCTTGGTGAATTAGATCTGGATGCAATATGTCTCACATGGATCACAAAAACATGTAGCATGGAGAGGCCTAAGAGGAACTTGCATGAAGAGGCAGAGAGTGTGATTCAGCCAAGGATGACTTGCCGGTGTGTTCCTAGTTCATGTTCAAGCTTATCAATATAGTCCTCGCCGGCAAGTATTCCTTGGCTATGTTAGGCTCTCTTCTTCTCATGTAAGTGCTGCAGTTAGGCTCAATTATTGGGTAAGGAAGACCTTAGCATCCAGGTCAGATGTAAGTTCAGCTCTAAAGATTATTTTTCGTGGTACATGGCCAAAGTTTAGGGTATATGGGAATTTGATTATGTTAAATGTCCTTTTCTTTCGGTTATAGGTTCTTCTTGAAGTTGAATTCAGCAGTTCTATTTTATTTTATTTATTTATATCTTTTTGGTTGGAAATGGCGTGCAGATCAAGATTACTTGCCGACACGGATCCAGGTCAATTTCAAAATAATGCATATGGCACATCATACAAATGAGAGAAGATTGTAATTTTGAACGTGAAGTCCTTGCACGTATCCATCATTAAGCATTGTCACTTTCTTTGATTAATTGAAAAATGAAGCTTATAATAACCAGATTTTGACGAGGGCTGAAACTAAAGTCAAGTCTCGGACAGAAAGCGAGCAAAACTAAGGTTTTACTAGCATCAGTCCGAATTGAATGTCCACTGTTAAAGTTTTATTTGACCGAAAATAATTGTTCTTTTAAAAAAATGTAGACAGTACTCCTTTTTTTTTTTTATCTCAATTGTTCACTTTTTTATTTTAATTTTTGTTTCACTTTATCTATTCATTTACAATTATTAAAAAAATTTAATTTTTATTTATCAATTATATTCTTATTTTAATTAACTGTACCTTATTTACTTTTATTTTTCAAAAAGTACAATCATATTAAATAGAAATAATCTTGTCAATTAACACACTCTTATACTATTATCAATATTCATTTATTGGTTTCTTAATATGTGCATTGTTTATCGTCCAATTATATCCATATGAAATAAATGAAGGAGAGAGAGTGGTAGAAAAAAAACAGAGAGGAGTAATGGTGGAGAGAAAATGAAAATCAATTCAGCAATAAAAATAATTTTTTTTAGTGACAATAAAAACAATTTTGTAATTCTTTGTAACATTGAACTTTTTCGATTATTTTTTTAATGCATGAGCACATTTGAAATTGGACGGTTATTTATTAAAATATATACATAAATAAGTAATCAATAATATTTGTATAATTGATATTTAATAAAAATATTAATTATATATAATAATGTTAAACATTATTATCGAACCAAAAAAAATATTAAGCATTATTAAAATATTTTAATAACATTTTTAATTTTAATTATATGATAGAAATAGTTATTTTAATATAATTTTCTTTTGTCTATATTATGAGCAAGTAAAATAAAAAGCAATAAAATATATAAGAGATTTGTCAATTTTTTTAAGAAATAGTTATTTCAATATATAAAAAATTTAATATATATTTATAATAAATATAAAAACAAGGCGGTCTATGACCCATCGTCAACCTCGCGACTCTTAACTTTTATGATTTGTTTATGAGTTTGGATTTTGAATAGGAAAGAATGATTTGCAGTGTAAAATTTTAAAATTTCATACTATAAATTTTTTCTTTATTTCTTCTTCTATTTAAAATTTAACTTACAAACATGACCTTAAGGTTACCTTGTACTTTGTGCACGGACCCTTTTTTGTTTTTTTGGTAGAGTTCTTTAAGGACCTATGACCCACCCATTGTGCTATGCCTAATAGTGCATGGCCCTAAGCCGTTTTGTTTTTTTTGGGTCATCCCTAAACTCCGAGGGGTTTTTGTAATGTGAAAATGGGCTTGGACTCGTAACATGTGACGGGCCATGTATTTGACATTGTTGGATAAACAGAACTTGGATTTAATCGGGTCCGTCAAATACGTTGGAGTGGTCGAGCCCAAGGCATGGGTATGATCTTTCCCTCTGAATTCTCCCTCTGCTACACACTGAAATCCTTCCCCATCTGGCCTATCCTTGTGCATTCCTAATTCTGCTGAGTTCATCATTCCTAATTCTTGTCTTTCCTTAACAGGTGTGATCCTATGCTAAGGGATCAGTACATGTTATAGAGAATTGTTCCTGTTGCAGACTGACTCCATCGATACCTCATATGTATACTCAAAGTTGGATTGTCAATTTACTTTTCCTATAGTTCATCAGTTCATTGTTCTTCATTATTTCATTGTTCAGATGCTACTAGTACTGTTTCATTGTGTTGCTGACTTATCATTGTGATTGTTCGGCTACTGAGACTTGGTAACCATTCATTGAAGTCAATATTCAGATGTATACACTTCACACATTACTCGACATGGAAAATGCTAGATATCCAGAAATTTTTTTTTCAGAAAATAAATGATAGAATGATATGACATAATTGATAACTGTTAAATAAATAGGCGGGTTCTTACCATTACATTTAATCCAATTATCATTATATATTCTGTTCAAAATTTTAATTATTTTATTTTGGTTGTATAACATTACTCAGTGGACATAATTTGGCTTGGATAGTCGCTTTACTATCCTGAATCTAAAGCTACACTTATTTTATAGATAATGAAAAAAAAGGGAATAAGGATGATTAGCAGAGTGTAATAGGTCATGGGATCTGAACGTCGGGGACGAGGTAGGAGTGATCGCGTGCGAGAAGGCACGGACAAGGAGCGGCTATTTTCCAGCGGAGGGGTACATAAATGAACCGATTACACACCCGAATGAGAGGGATCCTGAGTCTGTATAGGTATGGACTATAAATTAAGGAAGGCTTATATGAATTGATTTGTATTACCTATGCCACAAAGATGCATCTTTCTTCGGTAGCCCATCATGAAAGAACAAGGTAAGCGTGCTTGACTTGGGGTAATTTTGGGATGGGTGACCTCCTGGAAGTTTTCCTAGGAAGCGTGTGAGTGAGGACAAAGCACGCTGGAAAGACCCGTGTTGGTTTGTGGGACAGTCGGCAATCCATAAAGCAGGCGGGGATGTTACAAATGGTATCAGCCTGCACCTCTCCGGTGTGTGGTTCGGGACGATGAGGCGGAAGCGGTAGGCATGTAACGCCCGGGGACGAGGTAGGGAGTGATCGCCTGTCAGAATGCACGGACAAGGAGCGGCTCCTGCTTCCAAGCGGAGGGGTACATGATAAACGATTACACACCGAATGAGAGGATCCTGAGTCTGTATAGGTATGGGACTATGCAGTTAAAGAAGGCTTATATGAATTGATTGGTATTACCTATGCCACAAATATGCATCTTTCTTTGGTAGCCCGTCACGAAAGAACTCAAGTTAAGCGTGCTTGACTTGGGGTTTTGGGATGGGTACCTTGAAGTTTTCCTAAGCGTGTTAGTGAGGACAAAGCCCGAAAAGAACCATGTTGATTTGTGACGGTGGAAGGATAAAGGAAGGGGATGTTCAGGATCCACCAAATTTAGAAGGGGAAAAAATAGGAGTTTTCTCCCTTTAAAACCAGAGTAAACATGTATTCTTCAATTGAAAAATATAAGTAATATTAATTTCATTCCAAAAAGTTAATTTTATTAGGGAACATTTATCAAATGAGTTTAATTTTTATGCACTCCAATCGTGTGTTAACACATCAGCAAAAATAGTCGAATCTCATATTCACTACTTGAAAAATTATCTAAATAAGATTGTTTGATAGGTTAATAGTATAAAAAACTTTTACATTATCAAATACACCAAAATTAAACTCTTATCAAATTTGTTACGCAGCATAAACAAGTACATACTTCAACATAAACAAGTACACACTTATTAGTTGATACCAATCGGGTTCCAGCCATTGTAAGAGAAGCTAAAGGCCTTTATGAGGTGCTATATGTAATTGTAGCACGACATGAAGATTTTGCCTACAACTGAAATTAACCTTATTCTTAATATTTTTTTTGTTCACTTTATTCTCGAAATTAACTTTCCCCATCTACAAGCATATGTCTTCAATCTACAATCTGCTTACAATGTGGGAATTGGATCTATCAGGAAGTTGCAGACACTCCCATCCCTCGTCATTGATATTTCTGAAGCATTGATCCACCATTTCTTCACTTACCAACTCTAGCTTTGAAGGCTCCCACTATTTAACAATAAGAAAAAGAGAACACTTACCGAGATAAAGGATATGAAAAGAAATACAAACCAAGTAATTATTCGTATCTATATAGATGTAAGAAATATTGTATCTCCTTTACCTTGGGCTTGTTGTCTTTATCAAAAAGCTTTGCTCTTGAGCCCTATGCGCGCGTTTGAATTTGAATGAATTGTAAAATAAAGGGAATTATTAGTCACATCAAATTAATGTATAAGATTATGACCAAAAGATAAAAAAAACACCAATCTATGAGACTAATTCATTTAATTTGGAAATACTTATCCAATATTAAAAATTTACTTTTGCATAAATAGTTATCCATTTAAGAAATCTAGATAATACTAATTATATTTTTTTAGTTATACCCCTATTAAATAGCAAATGAGAGAGACTAAGTGAAAAAAGTATAATAGATAATTAAAGAAGAGAGAGGTAAATAACAAGAATAATTTGGTAAAATACACTTATATAAATTTTTCTCAGATTAGCTTGAGACTTTTTTAATCATTTTTTTGACTCGTGTACATTTAAAATTAGACAAGTATTTCAAAACAGAGAAGGAGTATAATTCATTATCAATACTCTATGATACAGGCATTTCCCAGGAACTTAAGCAAAATGAAAGAAAGAAAGACTAACAATCAAGTAACTTAGTGACAACCGGCTTTTAATTTTTTATTGAACTTCATGATTTTGTTGTTATCAAATAACAGCGAGTTAATTTATTTTTTCCCTGATATTTCACGGCATTATTGACATGCCGGTTATATGATGACATTTTAATTTGCCTTTTTCAATTAAATTGCATAAAGATAAATATAAATTAAGACAATCTGTTAATATATTTAGTATATGCTAGCAATTTGACTCTATTATTCAATTATGCCACTTCAGAAATCAAGTTGAATGTCTTCTATCATCAATATATCACTTAACAAGACAAGTATGTTAGCAAAAATATGGTGACATAATAATGAAAATTAAATTAAGAACTAATTTGATTCATATTTGACTCACTTAACATGACCAATGTGTCACACATGTAATTTTAAGACTTAAGATGAGCATCTACTCAATATTTACCTCATAGAAATCATTGGTGACAGTTCTTCTAAAGAAGTGGCTGGCAATGTTATAATCCCGGTAAAGACACTGTCCAATGTTTTGTGCTCGGCCCTTTCTGATCTAAAAGGCATCAAATTCATAGTTTCAGTCACTAATTAATAATTAATGCAAAATTTTTCAGACTAATGACGATTAAAATTGAGATTGTTGTTCTCCTGTATACTTACTGATTTTAGAAAGATCTTGAGACTTATAGGACATGATGAGCGCATAGAGCTTAGTGCATTTGTTATCCAATTTTCTGCTCCCTTTTCTAATTCCTTTTCCTACATATCATTTTAAAAATCATATTATATTTTATTCCAGGTTTTCTGCATAACAGAAAGATAAATGTACAAGATCGTGTTCACACATCTCACTTGATGCATATATATGTTCATGTATATACGTACCAAGGATTGAATTATATCCTCCACCGTCTCTTTTGAGAAACATTTGTTTATAGTCTCCAATCTTTTTTTGGTGAACAGAATTAATTAGTAGCCATTCAGTCGTGTCATCAATTCTCAAAGTGCAGAAAATCTCAAAAGAAGGATCAATAATTTTCTGCTGACTCACCTCCGGAAAGGGCTGTCCTTTTTAACATTTGCTTTCTCTGTGAAAGTTTCTATTAGCGTGGCGATTGTTGATATATTTGAAGAAGTAACAGCTTGTAGGGCATTTTCCAGCGAATCTAGCTTCTATTATATTACTCGGAAAAATATATATATTAGAATTGACAAAATGGCACTTCAAATTTACACAATCTAAAAAATTGCATTATAAATTACTATGGATGATCAATCTTTATTTAAATATAAGGATGAGATAAAGGCTAAAGATCAGGGTGCCAAATTCCGTTGTTGTGAAGCTTTCAAATCAGAACTGTTGTGGAAGCATATTAATTAATTGAGAGAAGTGCTGAATGTAATTTTACCATCGATGGGACAAAATGTGTGGCTAAACCACATGCTACCATTTCTGGGCCATCCAAACGTGCTCCTGTCAGCCCTAAATATTCCCCTGCATATAATTATTGAATAAAGTATCTCATTTTTTTAATATTTTTTCAGAGTAAAAAATATTTATATATTTATCGAATTATAAATTATTACATCATTAAAATTGCTTGCATATTTCTTTTTGAATCAATTATTCGAATCTTATGATAAATATTTTACAAGTAAAATATATAATAATATATAATTAATGGATGACAGTATATTAAAACTAATCGAAAAACATTTATGAATACAAATCTAAAACCTGAGTTGATATAAATTAAACTCAAAAGTATCTTTAAAAGAAAAACTCAAATAATCTTGCTCTAAACTATTTTGGTACATATCGAACTATAAATTTCAAACTACAAAAATTACCCACACAAAGTAAGTTAATTACCAAAATAACCGGGAAGCCTTGAAAGGAAGTAATTTGCACCCACATCAGGAAAAAATCCTATGTTTGCCTCTGGCATAGCAAACACCTACGAATTGGAATAGAAAAACAACCTGAACCTTTAGTTATAACACTCTTGGTTAATTGGAATAATGAAAACTCTTATTTAGAGTTATTATTGTAATTCTAATTGGGGGAAGTGAAGAGGAGCATACAGCTTTTTCGGTCACAATCCTGAACGTTGTGTTCATGGAGAGACCTGCTCCCCCTCCCATGACCACTCCATTTATGAGAGAGACCTGATTCCACAATGGAAACAAAAATACTCGAATGTGTAATAAAGAATTAGACAAAATGATTTGGTAATTAATTAGTAAATTAACTCACCATAGGCTTTTTGTAGGTCGCTATCACAAGGTCTAAAGTGAGCTGTTTCCCGTAAAAGCTTAGAGGATACGTCCAGTGTCCTGGTTTTATTCAGGAGATTAAATTAATATTACGTTAAAAGTGGATTAATTAAGGTTGTTTATGTCACAATAGCACGGTCATTTTTTTTTTTATTTGATCATTACCTATGTTTTCTTGGGCAGGAAAGATTTTTATTGTATTTCTGCTAGTTTTGGATGATTAAATTTACCTGTAAGTGAAGATGAAATTACAGATACTACATCACCGCCGGCACAAAATGCTTTCCCATTACCCTAATTGACATAAGAAATTATAGAAAGGACATAGTTACTACTTTAATTCAATGAGATGAAATCTAAATATCATGCGCTCATATAAACATATGTATTAAATAATTGAGACATATGTAAACTAAATAAAGAAACGCGTATTTAATTTGATATGGCCATCATCCCCACTCAATTCAACAGAAGATGAAAACAAATCTTCCGATCCACTGGTGCGATACCTTCAATACCACAAGTTTGACCGAAGAGTCATTCTCATACATCCTTAAATTCTTTGAAATTTGACAAATCTGCAAAAATAGTTGGTGAGATGTGAGTGCACGACGTCTATGCAGTATACGTATAAATAATATACTTCATTAGTTTCAAAATATCTGTTAAAAACCAAATAACATATATTAATGAAAACAAAAAAAAATTGATAAATATAGAAAATTATATGAGTTGATAAAATTATTCTTCTATAATTATTATTACTTATTTTGATAAATATATTAATTACTTAATCAATATATTTATATTAAGGATATATATAGAAGAAAAAAATTAATATTACTTAAATATTGTAAATAAATAAATATTCTAAAACATGAAAAAAAATGGCAGTTGTTATTAAACGGAGGGAGTATTTCTTTAAGTCTTTTACATTATATATATTATATATATTCTTTCCCAACTTCAATACATCCTTGGTCGCTCATCACCGTTGCTACCATATGGAAAAGGAATATCCCTTAATTAATAACTAAAATACTTGAGCCCTTAACGGTGAAAGCTCTTATATTCCTAAGACCTTGTAATTTACAAAACCGTAGACTCTTAGCAGAGTAATTTACTACTACTTTTTAAGATATTTGAGAATTAATTCTTGAACTAACCATCTCGTGGTTAAGGCTATTGAGCTTGCCAGGTCTGTTTAGTATGACCAGCTTCACACAAGAATTTCCTGTGAAAAGTACCTGTAAAGAGGCATTGTAGTAGATAAAATTAATTTCATACACAGTGACAAGATTTAATTCTATTAATTAAGCGGCTCTATATATTTTGGAATTCTGATCTCTTTATAATGTAGAGCTAATTGGAGCTAATTGAAAGATAAAATTTAAGTTAGCAGTATTTCCTTGTAAATCTTGCTCGCCGCACTGTATTTGGTCGGCTTGAGCATTTGTCTTAATTATAAAAAAAAAAATCTTGCTTGAGATAGTTTTTTTTTTATGCTTGTTTATGCATACGTTTTTTAAAAGTATTTATAGTGTGTTTATTTAAGTTTGAAAATTCTGCTTTATATAAAATGCTTTTATAAATTATTTCTAGAAACTGTTATTTATAGTTTATAAAATAATTTTAACTTTTTTCATAAATATCTAATTAGCTTAACTCTTTGGTAGTATCTTTTGGTAAAAAAAAAATTATAGGCTAAACATCCATTTTAATCCTTAAAATATGCATGTAACATCAACTTAATTAGTCACTGAATTTTTTTTTACATTGTTAAATGGATCTATGAAAGCTATATTATGACATTATTTTAGTCTATGAAAGTTTTTGACATGCAATAGTTCCTTAAAACTCAAAATGTGACATTACTTTAATCCCTAAAAGAAAATAATGTCACATTTTAACTTCCAACGACTAATATGGTATATCAAAATTTTATGATTTATGTTTAGAGCTTCAGACTTATTAATTAAACATTTAGATGTTAAAAAAAATTCAAAAACTAAGTTGATATTATCTTCATATTTTAAGAATCAAAATACATCTTTACTAAGAAAAAAATACCTTTTTTTTTAAAACATACAGCTAAAACAAATGGGCTCTTCCACATACAATTAAAATAAGCATGGAGAATAATGTCAAGAGTACAAATCATCCATGTGCTTTTGACTACAAGCTTAAACTATATATATATATTAGAATAAATGGTTTTATAACACGATATTAAAGCCTCCATACATGATTGAATGATCTAAATTTTAAACACTCAATCTAATAAAATTGTTCATACTTCAAGCTTAGACAAAAGAGGTATTTGTATAAAGGATATGTTAGAGTATAAAATTATTCATATAACATGAATAATTTTATATTATAACATGATTGACAAGTCTAACGGTTTAGAGATCCCATACTGTGATGGGTCTACCAGGGCCACTGACAAGGTCAAAATTGCACGTGAAGTCAAAGTAATATAGTATCGTTCAAGTATCATTATTTGCAAACTAAATGGAGCCATTTTTATTGCGGCTACAAGATTTCCTATACTTTTAGAAAAATGTTATGCATAATAATCTTGACATCCTTCTCATTTATTATTGAATTATGATGTCAAAGCATTTAAATGTGGTTTATCCTTTATTCAATGGTGGATAAGTTAAGTTCAGTGTCCTGTAAGTGAGAACAAATGAGAACAAATAACATAATTCATATTTGTATTGTCCTCCTATTTTGGTAAATTATTTTATCAAAAATTATTGAAAAGATTATATATCCTTTTATATATATACTGTTAGGGTGCATGTTATAGTGTCTATTTATGCTTATATTTTCTTAATATACAATTATGAAAATGATGATGGTATTGTAGTCAATCACAGTTATTTCAACATACTGTGGATTAGACAAAGAAAAGAAGAAAAACAAAAGGAATTGAACAGGAAGAAGAGAAAAACCTGGTTTGGTTCTGTGCCAAAGTTAAAACTCAGAGCCATCTTTGTTCAAGACAATTCTGAACGAGAGAGATGCATGTTTAAGCGCAAAAAGTCGCGCTATATATAATCACAAGAATAGCGAAGATTAGCTGGTGAGCTTCCACATGCCAATTGGATCAGTAATGTTTTGAAAAAACTACTGAATAATATAAAAATGTTAGCGAAATTCTAATGCAATATAGTTTAGACTAAATTACCAACACGTGACATATATTAGTTTTGTCCGATTATTATATCAGTTTAGTCCCAACCACCCTCAACGAAGGGAGAATCGATATCAATTTAATTTCTGAAAGATTTTTATAGTTAAATTCCTGAGAGATACATTTGATGTGAAATCACTTTAGCTTTTAAAAATATGCATACGACATAAAATAAGTATGTTAATTTATAAAAAATGGAGAACAAATACATGGCATGTGCATTTTCATGAACCAAAATAATATCATGTTAATGAATATAATAATCAAAGAAACATATTGGCCCCCGAGGCTGACGGAAGAAAAAAAACAAATGGTCAAAGAGGGCTCATTTGCTCTCGATATAGATAAGAATTTCTCTTAATTTAACACTATTTTTCAAATGTTACTAAATATTAACAATGTTTTTTCATGTAAACTTATTCATCATCGGAAGTAATGATCAATCCCTTGATCCATAGAGTTCATATAAGTAGGTTTTGTTTTTAGTTATGCAACTCTTTTCATATACACTGCTAGAAAAATATTAATAATACTTTATATTAATAAATGTTATTTAAAAATTGAATATATTGTAATCAAATAAAGTAATTTTTTCTCTTAAGGGAGAGATAATTCTTGAAGGATTTATCTATCTAGTGCCCTAAGGACACTTGTTAAGGAAGCAAAAAATGAAACTTTTATCTTGAAAACATGAGTTTTTATATTTTTAATACAAGAGACTCATCATTAAAATTTAAAACTTACTTTTTTGAGTTTCTTTAACTATTATCCTTAGGTACTAGTTAACAAAAATCGATTCTTAAATTAAAGAGGTAAACAATAAACATAGCTTTTATAGTACGATGTTAAACGTTGAAAGAGCAGAAAAGCGTGAAGAGAGTTAATAAACTGTAGCTTTAATTGACTCCTCTTCCGGTGGTTCTTGTGTTTAAAGGGTGTTGTGACTTTGAAGGAGTCTTGGTCTTCCGCTTAGTATTTATTCTCTCCACTTTGTTTGCCAGGCAGCTCCTCCTTGTCTAGAAGGGGCAAGAGCCTCCCTCCAAAATTTCAACTTATTATGAATTTTTTGGTTTGTGTTGTTTGGCTCCTTCTCAAGTATTCATCTTGTTTAATTTTTACAAACTCTTTATTCAACTAGATGGCAAACTAAGATTCTTATAATTTATCTTTACTCGATTTGCCAGTTTCATCTTGTATTTTTTTTTTTTCAAATTTAGTTGCTTATATTTTAAATAACTTTCGATTTGGTTCCAAATCACTATATGGTCACATAACTAATGAGAAATATTGATATGGCAAAAACGATACTGGCCTAACACGTATAAATCTGACATAGAGTATGTTACGTCACTATTTTTCATTAATTATGTAGTGAAACACTATCGAGATCAAATTAAAAAAAAATGTTGAAAATATATGCGACCAAATTGAAAATCGAAAGAATATAAGGGATAAAAAAATCATTTTGCCTAATTGGATGCTTAAATATTATATAATAGATAATATATCATGCATAGATATGTCTCTTGAATTGTAAGCATAAAATATTCATTCTTTTAATATGCTGTACTTTTATTTAAATTGTTGGATAAAAGTAAAAATGAAAATATATATTATTTTTTTATAAAATTAACTATTAAGTATGTAACTCTTCTATTAAAATATCTAGCTCTGCTCCTCATTACAAGAAAATTAAAATACTGAATTAGCGACAAATAATTTACTGTGAAGGTGCGGATATACGACCACACGCTAATTTACGACGGACCACGAGTGCAAATTTACGAAAAAAATGTTCGGAAAAAAAAAGGAGCTTTTTCTAGTTAGCCTACGAACTTGTAAGTCCTCATTTTCAAAGAATATGTCGAAAGAAATAAAAGTGAAAGCATCTTTTTTATTCAAATAAAAGTGAAAATAGATAATGGTCACGAGTTATATCAAGTAGTAGCTTAAGTAAAACAATTTTTTTAAAAAATGAAAATACTACACAGTTAAAATAATGTAATTAAAATTTTGGATGAAATTTGTATCAAGGATTAAATAAAATAAAATAATAAAGCTTATTTATTTATCCAAAATTCATTACTCATATTACATGATTCTGTCACTTACGAATCTCAAGTGGGACTAATTTATAATTCATACTCCATTTCAGGTGTACGTCCTCACGGAATTGGAGTTGCGGACTTAATCAGAGAAGACCTGAAACTACGAGCCAAAGGTGAGAGAAAGTATATAAAAAGACTTTGGAAAGTCCAATGAGGAAATCATAATTTTTAAAGTTTTTGACGTAAATTTAATAGACATTTATTTAGGACCATAGTAAATTAAAATAATTTTTAGATTAACGGTTAAAAGAATTTATAACGACATTCTCCATTCTTTTACAACTGTAGCTGCCTGGGTTAGGGATCAAAATGAAAAATAAAAATAAATTGGCAGATCAAAAAGTATATTTTGCCAATTATATATGTCTCTTTTTGCTCTCCCTTAGGCTTGAGAGACTGATACATGAAAATGATCACCTAATAAGAAAGGAGCGACCGGTAGAAAGCTTTCTGAGGATGGAATGAGGATGGAATGAATGAAGTTAATCGTGTGTGTTGTGTGAGATATGATTGACGAATTAATATGTAGAAAAGCTGCAGAAATATAAAAGAATTAATGACAAAATGTAAATAAAGTACAGAAATTGTAAAGAAATTAAAGACGTCTAGTCCTAAGAAAGCGAGAAATGGGGTTGAGAACAATTACTCAGAGGACTTTGCACTCTATTTTGATATCCGGTGACGTTTGTAGAGTGAATGTGTAAATAAAAATTTTAACCTTTTACAAATATCCAGAACTTGTATTTATAGACATCCTAGGCCTCTAAGATCTTGACATCTGTCTTTGGCTGTGTCCTTGGATATTGTTTACGCGTCTTTGACAGTTCTTTGTTTGTCATATGCCTCTCCATTGGACAGTCACCGCTTTGTCATGCCTTCATCAAGTTTCTATCAGGAATGTTAAAAACTACTAGTAACTGTCGATTGATGAATGTGCCTTCTTCTAGTTATCATATCAATCTCCCCATGATCTTCAGAATTTTTCCAAGTCTTAAATGGCAAACATTCATTTCAACTAATCGACCGGGCATGAGCATTTGTCCTCATTGGCCTACAATTAAGGCCTCGCTCTAAGTCATTCCCATAAGTTTCGACATGATGACTAACAAACCTAGAACTTTGTCAGTTTTGTCCAGTTTTGCCACTCTTAACATGTCAAACCCTTATCTGGCTCTTTTGGACCAATCGAAATGGAACGCTAGTTTGACAATCTAACACTTAATGAAATTTGGTGCCAACAATATGACAACAAACAAATAATTATATAAATCAAATCAAATAAAAAGTATATTGAACCTACACCAATAATTTGCAATATAAGAATGATCAAGTTGAGTTAAATATGAGATTAATAAAACGATCACTTTCTTGTGAGTTGTTAAATTTAAAGTCAATGCGAAAAGGAGCAACCTGAAAAATGAATATTTTGAAGAGTTAATAAAACCTTGAAGCTCAAAGTGAGTTCGAGCAGTCAGAATAAGCCACTATAATCGCCAACCTTTGAATAGTAATATCACAATGTTATGATATCAACTTGACAAATGTATTAATTCATTCGAGTAATAATCATGGTAAATGAGTTTCGTCCCTTGAAAACTGTCATCATCAACCAACTTCTCACAAATTAATTTCTATTTATATTATAAAAATGTTGTTTGTGCATCGAAAGAAGCTCTAATTTAAAAATAAATAAATTTAAGCAAAGAAGTAGTAAATTAAAGCAAGTACGATTTAAGCAAGAAGTAAATGGAATTAATAATATTTAAAAGCATTAGAGGTTTGGCTTAGTTTAAACTTTTTAAAAAGATTAACTGAATTCCTTTTACTTGAGTTGAAGTTTAGTAGATTTAAGGATAGATTATGAGTAATTGATTTCAATTTCTTGATAGTATCAATTTTTCTCTTTCACTGTAATATATTGACCTGTGGAATAAACAAAGGGTTAAGCTAACAGTTCTAATCCTGAAATTCACACAATCACAAAATAAATTATTAAACATTGATAATTATGTAGTTTATCCTTATAACATGCACAAATTTCCCACATTATATAGTGATAACCTTTTAATATATTAATTCCATTATTAAGTGAACACAACTATAAGAATTTATTTCAATTCAGGCTTCGCTCTACCCCAACAACAGAGTTTATAGACTAATAAAGAAAAGAAAAACAGAGAAAGAGAAGAAGAATCCATGATAGAACTGCGATTTAGAGTGATCAACTCTTCAATCCCTCTTCCTATTCCAGTCCTTTAATTTGTATGTTCCCATAGCTCCTCGAATGTCCTCTTGAGTTTCCTCTCCATCCTCAAAATGCCCCACTTTTCGAGTTTAATTAAAAACGCAACAGCTAGATTCTTAAACGACGTTGGGTGTTGGCTTCCCACTGCTTGGGCACTGATGGCTTCCCAAATTGGAAAAAATAAATAAATTAAAATTGCATAGTGGGCATTTAACCAAAGGCTTCAAGCGTCTAGGTGCCATACAATCAATATCTTCTAACGTGAACATGATTTTTTATCCTTTAAATGTGTGAACTATTTTGTTTTCTTCATTAAAGTTGTAGGTTTTTTACTTACCTTTGTAATAACACCAAAATTATCTCAATACAACAACAACTCTAGTTATGTCCAAATTACCATAACATTGTCATAATGTCTCGTAACTTGTATTTCTGGTTAAAATTGACAACGTCTTGTATTGTGCTTTGAAAATACCAAAAACTGAGATATACCAATAATAAAGAACATGAAAAAAGTAGAGCTGAAAAATGAATAAAACTTCAACAAGAGTAAAATAATTTTAATCGAGTATATCTAAAGTTGGAATCTAAGATAAAAATAATAATAAATGCTTGAAACTCAAGATAATAACATTTTTTTTATGAATTATGAGAGTAAATAACTCTATCTCATAAAGACATCATATTACAAGTTTCGCATCAAAGAGCCACATTGTTCAAGTGTGATACTTAAGTTTAAAAACTCTTCCACCCAATGAATCAAGAGTGATGATGGTATAGACTCGAATTTATGGTGAACTCTACACATAATATAATATCCATCACCCAAAATCTAATATAAAATTATGTACATGTTAACATTTTAAAAATAAGAGGTGGATATGTTATCACATCTTAAAGTTCATGGTGAACTCAGTCTATATTATCATTTGTTATAAATCAATTTTTTGAGTTAAACTCTTCTTGAGCTCATAACAAAGTTTTTATATGGTAAGTTTACTTTCTTTACAAGAAAAATAATACTACCTTCATTCTATAATAAGTGTTTATTTTAAAAATTTTATTTTTTTATAATTACCTGCACTTTTTAAATTCTAGACAATATTAATTACATTTTATCTTTTATATGTACCCTTATTTTTCATACAGGAGAAAGAGTAAGTAGAGGGATTAATTATTAAATGATAAGGATAATTTTATAAAATACACCTAAATTTCTCTAATATATAAATTTATTCAATTATTTCTTCAATATGTGTATACAAATTAAAATGAACATTTATTATAGAATAGAAGTACTTCCGCCGTACAAAAGTATCATTGATTTGTATCTAAATTTGTATTTAAATACATTGCTTTATGAATATATAAAAAAGTAAAAGCGGTATTTATTTAAAAATGGAACGGGCAATAGAAAACAAATAAATTAAATTAATTAATTAATCAAATGGTAAGATGAAAAAAAAGTCATGTTAAACGTGTACTAAATCGCAGTATAAGAATAATAAGAGTTATGTATGAGATTAATAAAATGATCACTTTCATGGTGGTTGTTAGATCTAACATTAAGTTAATGCCTAATTGAGCATCCTACGAGGTTAAGCTGACATCGAGCTATGCAATTAGGCATGTCAGCTGTCAGCACTTCTTAGGTGAGCTTACGTTATCCACATGTCAATATAGAACCTGGCAACAAATAAGTACTTATAGTATTTGATTTAATTTAATTATATCCAATTAAGCACAACTTAAGAAAGATCAGAGTTAATTATTCAGTTGGTCACTAACATGCTGGTTGGTAGATCTAAAATGTGAACGCCCAACTCAACTTCTTCAAAATAAAGCCGGCATCAATATTGATGTTAATTAACTAGTATTATTCTTCATGAAACATGATTATTCGTTATACAACGTTATCTTAAAAATAGGAGTATACTAATTTTTTGAAATTGTTATTACTTCGAATAAATTCCCAATAAAAATTATTATTATTGTTATTATTTAGTCTTAATTTTTTTATAGAAATTATATAAAATTAATTATAAAATTCAATTACAAACTATACATAATTCTTACTAAATTTCATACATTTATAGACACACAAATAGAGGTCAGATTTCACCTGTACAATAGGTTGGAAACTCTAGGAGAGATTTCTGCGGTCGTCTCTCTCTTCTATTTCATATCATTATTTTTTATTTATTTTTAGATAAATTAACTTTCAAGTAGTGTTATTTGAATATTTAAAAATTAATGTTTTGACCTAATCACCTTTAGATGTGGTGAAAAAATATGATGAATGAGTATCACCATATTCAAGAATAATAAAATGAATATTTTATTTATTTTTGGATGTTCAAATATAATTTCCCTTAACTCACCTCTCTCAATCTAATTAGACCCTTTATTTACAAAATTGTTACTAAAGATATTTGAGATTTGCTAGAATTACATTGGCTAACTCCCTGGCCATTACTGTTTCGTTAATTTAGACGACAAAATAGACATACAAACGTGATGTGAATAAGATTATCAATGACAAAATTATAACATTTTTTCAGTAATTACATATTGACCGATTAAAATTCCTTTTGATATCATAAATTATAATTATTAGATTCATCCTCAAATGATAAAAAAAAAAGATATGTTAGTCAATCTATATTCAAATTCCTGAGAGATATATGTGATGTGAAATCACTTTAACTTTTAAAAATATGCATATGACATAAAATAACTATGTTAATTTATAGAAAATGGAGAACAAATACATGGCATGTGCATTTTCATGAGCAAAAATAATATCATGTTAATGAATATAATAATCAAAGAAACATACAAGGCTGACGAAAAATAAATAAATAAATGGTCAAAGAAGGCTCATTTGCTCTCGATATAGATAAGAATTTCTCTTAATTTAACACTATTTTTTAAATGTTACTAAATGTTAACAATGTTTTTTCATGTAAACATATTTATCATTGGAAATAATGATCAATCCCTTGACCCATATAGTTCATAAAAGTAGGTTTTATTTTTAGTCATGCGACTCTTTTCATATGCACTTTCAGAAAAATATTAACAATACTTTATATTAATAAATGTTATTTAAAAATTGAATATACTGTAATCAAATAAAGTAATTTTTTCTCTTAAGGGAGAGATAATTCTTGAAGGATTTATCTATTTAATGCCCTAAGGACACTTGTTAAGGAAGCAAAAACTGAGACTTTTATCTTGAAAACATGAGTTTTTATATTTTTAATACAAGAGACTCATCATTAAAATTTAAAACTTATTTTTTTGAGTTTCTTTAACTATTATCCTTAGGTACTAGTTAACAAAAATCGATTCTTAAATTAAAGAGGTAAACAATAAACATAGCTTTTATAGCACGATGTTAAACGTTGAAAGAGCAGAAAAGCGTGAAGAGAATTAATAAACTGTAGCTTTAATTGACTCCTCTTCCGGTGGTTCTTGTGTTTAAAGGGTGTTGTGACTTTGAAGGAGTCTTGGTCTTCCGCTTAGTATTTATTCTCTCCACTTTGTTTTCCAGGCAGCTCCTCCTTGTCTAGAAGGGGCAAGAGCCTCCCTCCAAAATTTCAACTTATTATGACGTTTTTGGTTTGTGTTGTTTGGCTCCTTCTCAAGTATTCATCTTGTTTAATTTTTATAAAATCTTTATTCAACTAGATGGCAAACTAAGTTTTTTATAATTTATCCTTGCTCGATTTGTCAGTTTCCTATTGTATCTTTTTTTTTCTTTTTTCAAATTTAGTTGCTTATATTTCAAATCACTTTCGATTTGGTTCCAAATCACTGTATAGTCACATAACTAATGAGAAATATTGATATGGCAGAAACGATATACTGATGTAACACGTATAAATCTGACATGGAATGTGTCAAATTACCATTTTCCATTAATTATGTAGTTGAACAGTATTGAGATCAAATTAAAAAAAAAGTGTTGAAAATATATGCGACCAAATTGAAAATCGAAAGAATATAAGGGATAAAAAATTATTTTGCCTAATTGGATACTTAAATATTATATAATAGATAATATATCATGCATAGATATGTCTCTTGAATTGTACGCATAAAATATTCATTCTTTTAATATGCTGTACTTTTATTTAAATTGTTGAATAAAAGCAAAAATGAAAATATATATTATTTTTTTTTTATAAAATTAACTATTAAGTATGGAACTCTTCTATTAAAATATCTAGCTCTGCTCCTCATTACAAGAAAATTAAAATACTGAATTAACGACAAATAATTTACTGTGGAGGTGCGGATATACGACCACACGCTAATTTACGACGGACCACGAGTGCAAATTTACGAAAAAAATGTTCGGAAAAAAAGGAGCTTTTTCTAGTTAGCCTACGAACTTGTAAATCCTTATTTTCAAAGAAAATGTCGAAAGAAGTAAAAGTGAAAATAGATAATGGTCACGAGTTATATCAAGTAGTAGCTTGAGTAAAACAATTTTCTTTAAAAAAAAGGAAAATACTAAACAGTTGAAATAATGTAATTAAAATTTTGGATGAAATTTGCACCAAGGATTAAATAAAATAAAATAATAAGGCTTATTTATTTATCCAAAATTCATTACTCATATTATATGATTCTCTCACTGACGAATCTCAAGTGGGACTAATTTATAATTCATAATCCATTTCACGTATACGTCCTCACGGAATTGGAGTTGCCGACTTAATCAGACAAGACCTGAAACTACGAGCCAACATTGAGAGCGCGGTGAGAGGAAAGTATATAAAAAGACTTTGGAAAGTCCTACGAGGAAGTCATAATTTTTAAAGTTTTTGACGTGAATTTAATAGACATTTATTTAGGACCATAGTAAATTAAAATAATTTTTAGATTAACGGTTAAAAGAATTTGTAACGATATTCTTCATTTTTTTATGTTTGTGAGTTTAAATTTTGGAGGAAAAAGAAGAAAATGAGAGGACTTGTAATATAATTTTATACTATAAGTTTCCCTCTTTCCTCCATTCCTCTCCAAAATTTAAACTTACAAATATACCCTTAATAAACTGTAGCTGCCTGAGTTAGGGACCAAAATAAAAAATAAAAATAAATCGGGAGATCAAAAAGTATATTTTGTCAATTATATATGTTACTTTTTTAGGTTGGGCTTCCCTTACGCTTGAGAGACTGATACATGAAAAGGATCACCAAACAAGAAAGGAGCGACCCGTAGAAAGCTGCCTGAAGAGACTTTAGAAAAATCGTTCATAGTGGGTACAGCCAATGTCGGCATAGTGGTCTCCATCGTCCTTTAAATATTAGAGTGGCAATGTTTCAAGTTTCATTTTGGGGATTATGTCATCAGCGTGTGACACTTAATAAAAGTTTAGGGGCTCTCTCACCTTATTCTTATGGGTTAGGCTCTCTCTTCAACTTGAGCTCATAATTAAACTTCTATGTGGTTAATGTACCTTATTCACAAGTTACAAACATCATCTGATTGCAACATGCAAATAAATAAGTAAATCAACCAAATAAAATAAAAACATCATATTTAAGAGGAAACATAAGCAAGAAACTAAGAATAATCAAAGATAAGTATGAGATAAATAAGATGATCATTTTCATGTTGGTTGTTAAATCTAAAAGTCAATGATCAAGAAAATCAACCTGAGAAAGGGTTACCTAAAGAGATTAGAGTTAGCTCATAATGAGCAATTTAGAGTGGGTTGAAGTGGTAGTAGATCGACCTATAAATGGAAATGGAAATATTACAAGTTCCATGTTGGAGAACTATATGCCAATCAAATGCTATGCTTAAGTTTATGTTTATAGCAAATTTTGATACTTATATTGTCAACAACGAGTAATTGATAATCTATTTGTGCATGGGGCCAACCTCTAAACCAGGCGTATTGACAAACTTAGGAATTTGGATGACAGCATTTACTTTTCAAGATCTCGATTTGGAGAACGAAAAACTACTCCTCTTGCGTTCTCCACAAAAAAGAATCGAGTGTCAAACTGTTTTGAATGTAATGATAAGGATGGAATAGCATGCGATGTAAAGTGATTGTGTTTGATTGTGTGAATATTACATTTGACATATTAAAGAACAAGAAGGAAAATAAAATGCTTAATTGACAAATTGAAGATAAAGTACACAAAATGTAAAGAAATTGAAAGAAATCTAATCCTAGAAAAGCAAGAAAGAGGCTGAGAACAATACTTAGTTAGCTCTGGACTCTGTTAGTCATTGGAGACGTTTTAGAGTGCGTGTGTGAGTAAAAATTTCAACCTTTTACAATATGTACAGATATGGTATTTATAGACAACCTAAGCCTCTAGGATTTTGACATTTGTCCTTGGCTATCTCTAGATATTGTCCACGTGATTTGACAGTTATTGGTTTGTCATTCGTTCTTTATCACCACTTATCACGTCTTTGTTAAGCTTTTGTCAATAACCGGTAATCATCAGTAACCATCAATTGACGAACATTTTCCTTAGGGTCACTATGATAGTGTCTTCAACATCTTCAAGAAAAATTTCTAAGTCTTCGAATGACAAACTCCAACTTTGATCTGTCGAACCTCGAGCATGAAAGTTGGTCATTAGTAGTCTCCAATTGTCATACTAATTTCTCTTTGATCTCAAAATCTTCTAAGTCTCAAATGACAAACTTCAGTTTTGACTTGTCAAATGTCTAATAAAAGAACTTTGTCAATGTCAACTTATCAATTCAAATATTCAAACCTCAACTAGCCTTCCTTAGGTTTTGACATGTTGTTTGACAAACTAGATGCTTTGTCAATTCTACACAATTTTGTCAGTTCTTAAAATGCCAAACCCTTGTATGTTCTTCAAGCAATCAAAGTTGAATGCCAATTTAGGCCTCGCTCTAAGTCGTTTCCATGAGTTTCGACCAATTGTTGATAAACCTAAAACTTTGTTAGTTTTGTATAGTTTTGCTAGTCTTAACATGTCAAACCCTTATCTGGCACTTTTGGACCAATCAAAGTGGAACACTAGTTCGACAGTTTGACACTTAATGAAATTTGGTGCAAATAATATGACAACAAACAAATAAATATATAAATCAAATCAAATAAAAAGTATATTGAACCTACACCAATGATTTGCAATATAAGAATAATCAAGTTGAGTTAAATATGAGATTAATAAAATGATCACTTTCATGTGGGTTGTTAAATTTAAAGTCAATGCTCAGGAAAAAGGAGCAACCTGAAAAATGGATATTTTGTGATACCCGAGATACAAGGAGTAAGGTTCTATATAGCCTTAGGAGTTTCCGAGAACTCACGGGGTCCTGAATTTGGCTAAGTGAGGATCCTACACCTCATTGGAGTGCTATATGATAGAACCATATTCTTGGAATTAAAAGTCCCGGTAATGGTTCCTAGAGGGAAAATAAGTTGAAGAGTGATTTTTAATGAATTTTATCAAACCTTTAAGTGTTTCGTTTTTAGCCCATAAGTTTAGAAAATCTCGAAAATTCTCGAATTTGAACTAAAACCCAAATTTTGGATTCTAAGTTGTTGGGATTTAAATTTTTTAGATATTTTATTTGAATCCAAATGGGGGTATTTCCTTATTTACATTTATGTTTTAAAGTTAATGGGAAGTAAAATAAATGATTAACTTAATGTAAATAAGTGAACCTCCTGGAGACGCCCCAGCGGTCATGGGACCGCCCAGGCGGAGGAAAGGCTGTCATAGGAGAAAACCTCCTGGAGACTGCCAGGCGGTCAACGAGAGAGAAATGCGGTCCAGCTGGAAAGAGAGGAGACCACCCAGGCGGTCATTCACCGCCCAGGCGGTAAAAGTTTATAAAAGCGTGTTCAAGGCTTAGAACGCGTTCTGCGCGTTCTCTTCTTCTTCTTCATCAATTTTCTCTCTCTCTCAAATCCATCATTTCCAAGCTTCAAGGTGAGTATATGCGTTAGATTATGTCTTTATTTCTTCATAATCTTGGATTTGGACCGATCATTTCTTTCATTGTTATCAAGTGGGGGTCCTCCCCAATTTTGTTAGAATAAGGATAGAGCCCCCTAGAGATTATTAGAGTTTAATCTAGAGTTATAATTGTTCTATGGCAGTTGTTGGTGCCATTCCAGTTCTCCAGTTGGTGGGGCCCACAAACTCCCGCTTCAAACGGTGAGTGGGTTCAGATCCTATGATCCTTATGTTGATCATTAGAGTTAATTTCAGTAAATTATGATATGATCATATGATATTAGAAATGAAAGCATGAAATATATGTTTTTTTTTAAAACTCATGGGACCATTATTGTTAAAGTAATTTTTATTAAAGAGCTTGAGTATGAATATGATTATATTTAGAGATTTATAAAATATTGTAATGATTATATGAATTTCAGAATTTATTGATTTTATATACTAGAGCTTGTGAACTCTAGGATAGAAGAATTTGAGAAAAGATTTAGATTTCTGATTGAGTTAGACAGTGGCTATAGAGAACAGTTGTGTGTTAACGGCAGTTATTCCGTTAACCTTGGTATACCAAGTCGCCCATAGGAGAAATAGAAATGGGACTTAGTTAGGTGCCCCAAGTTTAGAGATTTTGTTATGTCACATGAATTGTGCATAACCAGAGATTTTGTTTCTCTAATAGAGTACGTTGTTTATATTTACAAAGAACATTAGTTTTTTTGTTATATTGTTTACATAGATGAATATGATTTCAGAGATATTGTATTCACCAGTCTGATGATTATATATGAAAATTTATTTTCTTGATTGTCCCATGAGCGGGTTATGGGTGAGAGCCCACTCACTGAGTTTTAGATGAAACTCATCCATCTCTCTTCTTCCATTACAGATACGTTAGCTGCGCTCCTTCTCCTCCATCTCCTCCACAACAGGAGAGATTCTCATTGGTGAGCTTCACTTCAGAGTGAAGTTGCATGTGGTATTTTGTAAGAGATAGTGTCTTAGATATTGCGGAGGTCCAGGACCATTAAAATAATGCATGTTTTATATTTTCAAGATTATGATTTGTATTGTTTATTTGGTATTGAGAGCAACTAGATGTTTGTATTAGATATATATATATATATATATATATATATATATATATATATATATACTTGATTATGAAAGTATTTAAAACGATTTAATTTCCAAGGAGCTAGAGATTTATAAGAACGAAATTATATTTTGGAACTGGATTTTATTAAATTAGGCATATAGAGAGTTCAAGGTCACGAGACTTACGTGAATGAGATTCCCACGTGCGTCATGTTCCCAGTCGGGTCGTGACATATTTTGAAGAGGTCAGTTGAACCTTCGAAGCTCAAAGTGAGTTCGAGCAATCTGGAATAAGCCACTATAATCGTCAACCTTTGAATAGGAGCATCACAATGTTATGATATTAACTTGACAAATGTATTAATTCATTCGAGTAAAAATCATGGTAAATGAGTTTCGTCCCTTGAAAGTCGTCATCAACCAACGTTTCACAAATTTAATTTCTATTTATATTATAAAAATGTTATTTGTGCATCGAAAGAGGCTCTAATTTAAAAATAAATAAATTTAAGCAAAGCCGTAGTAAATTAAAGCAAGTACGATTTAAGCAAGAAGTAAATGGAATTAATTCTATAATAAGTGTTTATTTTAAAAATTTTATTTTTTTATAATTACCTGCACTTTTAAAATTTTAGACAATATTAATTACATTTTATCTTTTATATGTATCCTTATTTTACATAGGAGAAAGAGTAAGTAGAGGGATTAATCATTAGATGATAAGGATAATTTTATAAAATACACCTAAATTTCTCTAATATCTAAATTTATTCAATTATTTCTTCAATATGTGTACACAAATCAAAATGGACATTTATTATAGAATAGAAGTACTTCCCACATACAAAAGTATCATTGATTTGTATCTAAATACAAATTTAGATACATTGCCTTATGAATATATAAAAAAGTAAAAGAGATATTTATTTTAAAATGGAAGGAGTAATAGAAAATAAATAAATTAAATAAATTAATTAATCAAATAGTAAGATGAAAAAAAGGTCATGTTAAACGTGTACTAAATCGCAGTATAAGAATAATAAGAGTTAAGTATGAGATTAATAAAATGATCACTTTCATGTTGGTTGTTAGATCTAACATTAAGTTAATGCCTAATTGAGCATCCCACGAGGTTAAGCTGACATCGAGCTATGCAATTAGGCATGTCAGCTGTCAGCACTTCTTAGGTGAGCTTACGTTATCCACATGTCAATATAAAACCTGGCAACAAATAAGTACTTATAGTATTTGATTTAATTTAATTATATCCAATTAAGCACAACTTAAGAAAGATCAGAGTTAATTATTCAGTTGGTCACTAACGTGCTGGTTGGTAGATCTAAAATCTGAACGCCCAACTCAACTTCTTCAAAATAAAGCCGGCATCAATATTGATGTTAATTAACTAGTATTATTCTTCATGAAACATGATTATTCGTTATACAACGTTATCTTAAAAATAGGAGTATACTAATTTTTTGAAATTGTTATTACTTCGAATAAATTCCCAATAAAAATTATTATTATTATTATTATTTAGTCTTAATTTTTTATGGAAATTATATAAAATTAATTATAAAATTCAATTACAAATTATACATAATTCTTACTAAATTTCATACATTTATTGGCTACAAACGGAATAAACTCATCACAAATAGAAGTCAGATTTCACCTGTACAATAGGTTGGGAACTCTAGGAGAGATTTCTTCGGCCATCCTTCTCTTCTGTTTCATATGGTTATTTTTTATTTATTATTAGATAAATTAACTTTTAAGTGGTTCTATTTGAATATTTAAAAATAAATGTCCTGATCAAATTATTCTTAGATGTGATAAAAAAAGTGAGATAAATGAATATCACCATATTTAAAAATGATAAAGTGAATATCTTATTTATTTTTGGATGTTCAAATATAATTTCCCTTAACTCACCTCTCTCAATCCAATGAGACCCTTTATTTACAAAATTTTCACTAAAGATATTTGAGATTTGCTAGAATTACATTGGCTAACTTCCTGGCCATTACTGTTTCGTTAATTTAGACGACAAAATAGACATACAACATATATGCACGTGATGTGAATAAGATTATCAATAACAAAATTATAACATTTTTTCAGTAATTACATATTGACCGATTAAAATACCTTTTGATATCATAAATTATAATTATTAGATTCATCCTCAAATGATTAAAAAAAAGATATGTTAGTCAATCTATATTCAAATTCATGAGAGATATATGTGATGTGAAATCACTTTAACTTTTAAAAATATACATATGACATAAAATAAGTATGTTAATTTATAGAAAATGGAGAACAAATACATGGCATGTGCATTTTCATGAACCAAAATAATATCATGTTAATGAATATAATAATCAAAGAAACATATTGGCCCCCGGAGGCTGACGGAAGAAAAAAACAAATGGTCAAAGAGGGCTCATTTGCTCTCGATATAGATAAGAATTCCTCTTAATTTAACACTATTTTTCAAATATTACTAAATGTTAACAATGTTTTTTCATGTGAACTTATTCATCATCGGAAATAATGATTAATCCCTTGACCCATATAGTTCATATAAATAGGTTTTATTTTTAGTCATTAACTCTTTCCATATACACTGTCAAAAAAATATTAACAATAATTTATATTAATAAATGTTACTTAAAAATTGAATATACTGTAATCAAATAGAGTAATTTCTTCTATTAAGAGAGAGATGATTCTTGAAGGATTTATTTATCTAGTGCCCTAAGGACACTTGTTAAGGAAGCAAAAAATGAAACTTTTATCTTGAAAACATGAGTTTTTATATTTTTAATGCAAGAGACTCATTATTAAATTTTAAAACTTATTCTTTTGAGTTTCTTTGACTATTATCCATAGGTACTGGTTAATAAAAATCAATTCTTAAATTAAAAAGGTAAACAATAAACCTAGCTTTTATAGTACGATGTTAGCCGTTGAAAGAGCAGAAAAGCGTGAAGAGAATTAATAAACTGTAGCTTTAATTGACTCCTCTTCCGGTGGTTCTTGTGTTTAAAGGGTGTTGTGACTTTGAAGGAGTCTTGGTCTTCCGCTTAGTATTTATTCTCTCCACTTTGTTTTCCTGGCGGCTCCTCCTTGTCTAGAAGGGGCAAGAGCCTCCCTCCAAAATTTCAATTTATTATGAATATTTTGGTTTGGGTTGTTTGGCTCCTCAAGTATTCATCTTGTTTAATTTTTATAAACTCTTTATTCAACTAGATGGCAAACTAAGTTTTTTATAATATATCTTTACTCGATTTGCCAGTTTCATCTTGTATTTTTTTTTTTCAAATTTAGTTGCTTATATTTTAAATCACTTTTGATTTAGTTCCAAATCACTATATGGTCACATAACTAATGAGAAATATTGATATGGCAAAAACAATACTGACCTAACACGTATAAATCTGACATGGAATGTGTCACGTCACCATTTTCCATTAATTATGTAGTGGAAGGGAATTGACATCAAATTAAAAAAAATGTTGAAAATATATGCGACCAAATTGAAAATCGAAAGAATATAAGGGATAAAAAATTATTTTGCCTAATTGGATACTTAAATATTATATAATATATAGTATATCATGCATAGATATGTCCCTTGAATTGTAAGCATAAAATATTCATTCTTTTAATATGCTGTACTTTTATTTAAATTGTTGGATAAAAATAAAAATGAAAAAAAAATTTTATATATATATATATATTTTATAAAATTAATTATTAAGTATCAACTCTTCTATTAAATATCTAGCTCTGCTCCTCATTACAAGAAAATTAAAATACTGAATTAACGACAAATAATTTACGGTGGAGGTGCGGATATACAACCACACGCTAATTTACGACGGACCACGAGTCCAAATTTACGAAAAAAATGTTCGGAAAAAAAGGAGCTTTTTCTAGTTAGCCTACGAACTTGTAAGTCCTTATTTTCAAAGAAAATGTCGAAAGAAATAAAAGTGAAAGCATCTTTTTCATTCAAGTAAAAGTGAAAATAGATAATGGTCACGAGTTATATCAAGTAGTAGCTTGAGTAAAACAATTTTTAAAAATAAAAAATAAAAATACTACACAGTTAAAATAACGTAATTAAAATTTTGGATGAAATTTGTATCAAGGATTAAATAAAATTAAATAATAAAGCCTATTTATTTATCCAAAATTCATTACTCGTATTATTTGATTCTGTCACTTACGAATCTCAAGTGGGACTAATTTATAATTCATAATCCATTTCACCTATACTTCCTCGCAGAATTGGAGTTGCCGACTTGATCAGAGAAGACCCGAAACTACGAGCCAAAATTGAGAGCGCGGTGAGAGGAAAGTGTATAAAAAGACTTTGGAAAGTCTTATGAGGAAGTCATAATTTTTAAAGTTTTTGACGTGAATTTAATAGACATTTATTTAGGACCATAGTAAATTAAAATAATTTTTAGATTAACGGTTAAAAGAATTTATAACGACATTCCCCATTCTTTTAATAAACTGTAGCTGCCTGAGTTAGGGATCAAAATGAAAAATAAAAATAAATTGGGAGATCAAAAAGTATATTTTGCCAATTATTTATGTCTCTTTTTGCTTAGGCTTGAGGGACTGATACATGAAAATGATCACCTAATGAGAAAGGAGCGACCCGTAGAAAGCTTCTGAGGACACCTGAGTAAAATTGTTCACAGTGGGTAGAGCATATGTCGGCATAGTGATCCCCATCTTCCTTTAAATATTAGAATGGCAATGTTTCGAGTTTCATTTTGGGGATTATGTCATCAACGTGTGACACTTAATAAAGTTCAGGGGCTCTCTCACCTTATTCTTATGGGTTTGGCTCTCTCTTCAACTTGAGATCATAATTGAATTTCTATGTGGTTAATTTATCTTATTCACAAGTTACAAACATCATCTGATTGCAACATGCAAATAAATAATTAAATCAACCAAATAAAATAAAAACATCATATTTAAGAGGAAACATAAGCAAGAAACCAAGAATAATCAAAGTTAAGTATGAGATAAATAACATGATCATTTTCATGTTGGTAGTTAAATCTAAAAGTCAATGATCGAGAAAGTTAACCTTAGAAAGGGTTGCTCACAAGTCACACGTGCATGCTCGCGTTGTGATCAAGAGGAGAATCTCCTTCATTTCCTAGAACTGTTTCAAAAGTCATAGCTTTTGGAATAATATTGGTATACATCTTTTTCTCGGTTTGAGATTGATGATCCGGTTGTTTGGGTGAAAGATGGTGCTCTTGGTGCTAATGGTGTTCTTTTTTGGCTACTTTGTGGTGAACTTGGCTAAGTCGTAATCAGGATATTTTTCATCCTGACCATTGGTTTGCCCCTGTGGTGGCCCGCTAGGTGCGCTTCTGGCTGATGACATTGCTTCATTTCCAGTCAATTGTGTCGATATGTCAGTTTGGCGTCTTTCTCCCCATGGTGTTGTTAAGTTGAATGTTGATGGTAGTGTGTTATGGGAATGGGGGTTAGCAGGCTTTGGTTGTATTATGCAAGACTCACATGGTGGGTGGCTAGCTTCTTACTCTGATCCGTTGATGAGATGCAAATTCTCTGAGTGGAGCTTGAAGCTGTTTGGTATGGTATTTTCTTGGCTTGGATGCTTGGCTACTATACTGTGTATATTGATATGGATTGTTTGTAGGCCTTCTTGGATGCGTCCATATAAGATTTCTCCTCATCACTTGGACCTTGGTTTGCTTCTTCGTATCCGTGCACTAACTTTGCGAAATTGGAGTGTTCATTTTGGTCTCAATTCAGGACGACTAATTGGGCAGCAATCATGTGACTAAGACTTGGTGCTACATCAAGCTTGGATTATTTCTAGTGGCATAACCCTGGAATGGAGCTCAATAGCATTATTCTTGTTGATTTAACCAACTAGTCTTGGTTGTGTCTTTGTATTTTCATTACCAAAAAAAAACCCCGAGAGAGGGTTATCTAAAGAGCTTAGAGTTAGCTCATAATGAACAATTTAGAGTGGGTCGATGTAGTAGATTGACCTATAAACGGAAGTGGAAAAATTACAAGTTCCATGTTGGAGAACTATATGCCAATCAAATGCTATGCTTAAGTTTATAAAGAACTTTTACGTGATTAGTTTCCCTTGTTTGCAAGTGAAACATCTTGAATTGGTATGTGCTTATTGCAAAATTTGACACTTGCACATTGACAATAAATAATCGACGATTTGCTCATGTAGGAGGCCAAATTATTACATTAAACTGGGCATTTATCGACAAACTCAAGTGTTTGCATGTCATCATTTGCTTTTCCAGATCTTGATTCGGGAGCGAACTACTCCTCTTAGATTCTACACCAAAAGAATCGAATGTTAACTGTTTTGAATGGAATAAGGATGGAATGAATGAAGTGAATCATGTGTGTTGTGTGAGATATGATTGACGAATTAATATGTAGAAAAGTTGCAGAAATGTAAAGGAATTGCTTGACAAAATGTAAATAAAGTATAGAAATTGTAAAGAAATTAAAGACGGTCTAGTTCTAAGAAAGCGAAAAAATGGGGTTGAGAACAATTACTCAGAGGATTCCGGCCTCTGTTTTGTCATTGGTGACGTTTGTAGAGTGAGCATGTGAGTAAAAATTTCAACTCTTTACAAATGTATAGAACTGGTATTTATAGACATCCTAGAACTCTAAGATCTTGACATCTGTCTTTGGCTACATCCTTGGATGTTGTTCACGTGTCTTTAAAAGTTTCTTTGTTTGTCATATGCCTCTCCATTGGACACTCACCGCTTTGTCATGCCTTCATCAAGCTTCTATAGTAATTCCTAAAAATCACTAGTAATCATCGATTGACGGATGTGCCTTTTTCTAGTTATCATATCAATCTCCCCATGATCTTTAGAATTTTTCTAAGTCTTAAATGACAAACATTCATTTCGACTAATCGACCAGGGCATGAGAATTTGTCCTTATTAGCCTGATTCAGGCCTCGCTCTAAGTCATTCCCATGAGTTTCGACATGTTGACTGGCAAACCTAGAACTTTGTCATTTTGTAAGTTTTGTCAGTCTTAACATGTAAAACTCTTATTTGGCTCTTTTGGACCAATCGAAATGGAACACTAGTTTGACGGTCTAACACTTAATGAAATTTAGTGCCAACAATATGACAACAAACAAATAAATATATAAATCAAATCAAGTAAAAAGTATATTGAAACTAAACAATGATTTGCAATATAAGAATAATCAAGTTGAGTTAAACATGAGATTAATAAAATGATCACTTTCATGTGGGTTGTTAAATTTAAAGCCAATGTGAAAAGGAGCAACCTGAAGAATGAATATTTTGAAGAGATCAGTTGAACCTGCGAAGTTAAAAGCGAGTTTAGAATAGAATAAGCCACTATAATCGTCAACCTTTGAATAGTAGTATCACAATGTTATGATATCAACTTGACAAATGTATTAATTCATTCGAGTAATAATAATGGTAAATGAGTTTTGTCCCTTGAAAACCGTTATCAACCAACGTTTCACAAATTTAATTTCTATTTATATTATAAAAATGTTGTTTGTGCATCGAAAGAGGCTCTAATTTAAAAATAAATAAATTTAAGCAAAGAAGTAGTAAATTAAAGCAAGTACGATTTAAGCAAGAAGTAAATGGAATTAATAATATTTAAAAGCATTAGAGGTTTGGGTTAGTTTAAACTTTTTAATAAGATTAACTGAATTCCTTTACTTGAGTTAAAGTTTAGTAGATTTAAGGATAGATTATGAGTAATTGATTTCAATTTCTTAATAGTATCAATTCTTCTCTTTCACTCTAATATATTGACTTGTGGAACAAACAGAGGGTTTAAGCTAACACAGTTGATCTAATCCTGAAATTCACACAATCACAAAATAAATTATTAAACACTGATAATTACGTAGTTTATCCCTATAACATGCACAAATTTCCCACATTATAGTGATAATTAACCTTTTAATATATTAATTCCATAATTAAGTTAACACAACTATAACAATTTATTTCAATTCAGGCTTCACTCTACCCCAACAACAGAGTTCATAGACTAATAAAGAAAAGAAAAACAGTATAATTAAAAAAAAAAGAAAGAAAAACAGAGAAAGAGAAGAAGAATCCATGATCGAACTGCGATTTAGAGTGATAAACTCTTCAATCCCTCTTCCTATTGCAGTCCTTTGTATGTTCCCATAGCTCCTCGAATGTCCTCTTGAGTTTCCTCTCCATCCTCAAAATGCCCACTTCTCGAGTTTAATTAAAAACGCAACAGCTAGATTCTTAAACGACGTTGGGTGTTGGCTTCCCACTGCTTGGGCACTGATGGCTTCCCAAATTGGAAAAAATAAATAAATTAAAATTGCATAGTGGGCATTTAACCAAAGGCTTCAAGCGTCTAGGTGCCATACAATCAATATCTTCTAACGTGAACATGATTTTTTATCCTTTAAATGTGTGAACTATTTTGTTTTCTTCATTAAAGTTGTAGGTTTTTTACTTACCTTTGTAATAACACCAAAATTATCTCAATACAACAACAACTCTAGTTATGTCCAAATTACCATAACATTGTCATAATGTCTCGTAACTTGTATTTCTGGCCAAAATTGACAACGTCTTGTATTGTGCTTTGAAAATACCAAAAAATGAGATATACCAATAATAAAGAACATGAAAAAAGTAGAGCTGAAAAATGAATAAAACTTCAACAAGAGTAAAATAATTTTAATCGAGTATATCTAAAGTTGGAATCTAAGATAAAAATACTAATAAATGCTTGAAACTCAAGATCATAACATTTTTTTTACGCATTATGAGACTAAATAACTCTATCTCATAAAGACATCATATTACAAGTTTCGCATCAAAGAGCCACATTGTTCAAGTGTGATACTTAAGTTTAAAAACTCTTCCACCCAATGAATCAAGAGTGATGATGGTATAGATTCGAATTTATGGTGAACTTACACATAATATAATATCCATCACCCAAAATCTAATATAAAATTATGTACATGTTAACATTTTAAAAATAAGAGGTGGATATGTTATCACATCTAGTTCATGGTGAACTCGAGTCTATATTATCATTTGTTATAAATCAATTTTTGAGTTAAACTCTTCTTGAGCTCATAACAAAGTTTTTATATGGTAAGTTTACTTTCTTTACAAGAAAAATAATACTACCTTCATTCTATAATAAGTGTTTATTTTAAAAATTTTATTTTTTTATAATTACCTGCACTTTTTAAATTCTAGACAATATTAATTACATTTTATCTTTTATATGTACCCTTATTTTTCATACAGGAGAAAGAGTAAGTAGAGGGATTAATTATTAAATGATAAGAATAATTTTATAAAATACACCTAAATTTCTCTAATATATAAATTTATTCAATTATTTCTTCAATATGTGTATACAAATTAAAATGAACATTTATTATAGAATAGAAGTACTTCCACCGTACAAAAGTATCATTGATTTGTATCTAAATTTGTATTTAAATACATTGCTTTATGAATATATAAAAAAGTAAAAGCGGTATTTATTTAAAAATGGAACGGGCAATAGAAAACAAATAAATTAAATTAATTAATTAATCAAATGGTAAGATGAAAAAAAAGTCATGTTAAACGTGTACTAAATCGCAGTATAAGAATAATAAGAGTTATGTATGAGATTAATAAAATGATCACTTTCATGGTGGTTGTTAGATCTAACATTAAGTTAATGCCTAATTGAGCATCCTACGAGGTTAAGCTGACATCGAGCTATGCAATTAGGCATGTCAGCTGTCAGCACTTCTTAGGTGAGCTTACGTTATCCACATGTCAATATAGAACCTGGCAACAAATAAGTACTTATAGTATTTGATTTAATTTAATTATATCCAATTAAGCACAACTTAAGAAAGATCAGAGTTAATTATTCAGTTGGTCACTAACATGCTGGTTGGTAGATCTAAAATGTGAACGCCCAACTCAACTTCTTCAAAATAAAGCCGGCATCAATATTGATGTTAATTAACTAGTATTATTCTTCATGAAATATGATTATTCGTTATACAACGTTATCTTAAAAATAGGAGTATACTAATTTTTTGAAATTGTTATTACTTCGAATAAATTCCCAATAAAAATTATTATTATTGTTATTATTTAGTCTTAATTTTTTTATAGAAATTATATAAAATTAATTATAAAATTCAATTATAAACTATACATAATTCTTACTAAATTTCATACATTTATAGACACACAAATAGAGGTCAGATTTCACCTGTACAATAGGTTGGAAACTCTAGGAGAGATTTCTGCGGTCGTCTCTCTCTTCTATTTCATATCATTATTTTTTATTTATTTTTAGATAAATTAACTTTCAAGTAGTGTTATTTGAATATTTAAAAATTAATGTTTTGACCTAATCACCTTTAGATGTGGTGAAAAAATATGATGAATGAGTATCACCATATTCAAGAATAATAAAATGAATATTTTATTTATTTTTGGATGTTCAAATATAATTTCCCTTAACTCACCTCTCTCAATCTAATTAGACCCTTTATTTACAAAATTGTTACTAAAGATATTTGAGATTTGCTAGAATTACATTGGCTAACTCCCTGGCCATTACTGTTTCATTAATTTAGACGACAAAATAGACATACAAACGTGATGTGAATAAGATTATCAATGACAAAATTATAACATTTTTTCAGTAATTACATATTGACCGATTAAAATTCCTTTTGATATCATAAATTATAATTATTAGATTCATCCTCAAATGATAAAAAAAAAGATATGTTAGTCAATCTATATTCAAATTCCTGAGAGATATATGTGATGTGAAATCACTTTAACTTTTAAAAATATGCATATGACATAAAATAACTATGTTAATTTATAGAAAATGGAGAACAAATACATGGCATGTGCATTTTCATGAGCAAAAATAATATCATGTTAATGAATATAATAATCAAAGAAACATACAAGGCTGACGAAAAATAAATAAATAAATGGTCAAAGAAGGCTCATTTGCTCTCGATATAGATAAGAATTTCTCTTAATTTAACACTATTTTTTAAATGTTACTAAATGTTAACAATGTTTTTTCATGTAAACATATTTATCATTGGAAATAATGATCAATCCCTTGACCCATATAGTTCATAAAAGTAGGTTTTATTTTTAGTATTAACTTTTCATATGCACTGCAGAAAAATATTAACAATACTTTATATTAATAAATGTTATTTAAAAATTGAATATACTGTAATCAAATAAAGTAATTTTTTCTCTTAAGGGAGAGATAATTCTTGAAGGATTTATCTATTTAATGCCCTAAGGACACTTGTTAAGGAAGCAAAAACTGAAACTTTTATCTTGAAAACATGAGTTTTTATATTTTTAATACAAGAGACTCATCATTAAAATTTAAAACTTATTTTTTTGAGTTTCTTTAACTATTATCCTCAGGTACTGGTTAACAAAAATCGATTCTTAAATTAAAGAGGTAAACAATAAACATAGCTTTTATAGCACGATGTTAAACGTTGAAAGAGCAGAAAAGCGTGAAGAGAATTAATAAACTGTAGCTTTAATTGACTCCTCTTCCGGTGGTTCTTGTGTTTAAAGGGTGTTGTGACTTTGAAGGAGTCTTGGTCTTCCGCTTAGTATTTATTCTCTCCACTTTGTTTTCCAGGCAGCTCCTCCTTGTCTAGAAGGGGCAAGAGCCTCCCTCCAAAATTTCAACTTATTATGACGTTTTTGGTTTGTGTTGTTTGGCTCCTTCTCAAGTATTCATCTTGTTTAATTTTTATAAAATCTTTATTCAACTAGATGGCAAACTAAGTTTTTTATAATTTATCCTTGCTCGATTTGTCAGTTTCCTATTGTATCTTTTTTTTTCTTTTTTCAAATTTAGTTGCTTATATTTCAAATCACTTTCGATTTGGTTCCAAATCACTGTATAGTCACATAACTAATGAGAAATATTGATATGGCAGAAACGATATACTGATGTAACACGTATAAATCTGACATGGAATGTGTCAAATTACCATTTTCCATTAATTATGTAGTTGAACAGTATTGAGATCAAATTAAAAAAAAGTGTTGAAAATATATGCGACCAAATTGAAAATCGAAAGAATATAAGGGATAAAAAATTATTTTGCGTAATTGGATACTTAAATATTATATAATAGATAATATATCATGCATAGATATGTCTCTTGAATTGTACGCATAAAATATTCATTCTTTTAATATGCTGTACTTTTATTTAAATTGTTGAATAAAAGCAAAAATGAAAATATATATTATTTTTTTTTTTTATAAAATTAACTATTAAGTATGGAACTCTTCTATTAAAATATCTAGCTCTGCTCCTCATTACAAGAAAATTAAAATACTGAATTAACGACAAATAATTTACTGTGGAGGTGCGGATATACGACCACACGCTAATTTACGACGGACCACGAGTGCAAATTTACGAAAAAAATGTTCGGAAAAAAAAGGAGCTTTTTCTAGTTAGCCTACGAACTTGTAAATCCTTATTTTCAAAGAAAATGTCGAAAGAAGTAAAAGTGAAAATAGATAATGGTCACGAGTTATATCAAGTAGTAGCTTGAGTAAAACAATTTTCTTTAAAAAAAAGGAAAATACTAAACAGTTGAAATAATGTAATTAAAATTTTGGATGAAATTTGCACCAAGGATTAAATAAAATAAAATAATAAGGCTTATTTATTTATCCAAAATTCATTACTCATATTATATGATTCTCTCACTGACGAATCTCAAGTGGGACTAATTTATAATTCATAATCCATTTCACGTATACGTCCTCACGGAATTGGAGTTGCCGACTTAATCAGACAAGACCTGAAACTACGAGCCAACATTGAGAGCGCGGTGAGAGGAAAGTATATAAAAAGACTTTGGAAAGTCCTACGAGGAAGTCATAATTTTTAAAGTTTTTGACGTGAATTTAATAGACATTTATTTAGGACCATAGTAAATTAAAATAATTTTTAGATTAACGGTTAAAAGAATTTGTAACGATATTCTTCATTTTTTATGGTATGTTTGTGAGTTTAAATTTTAGAGGGAAAAGAAGAAAATAGAGGACTTGTAATATAATTTTACACTATAAGTTTCCCTCTTTTTCCATTCCTCTCTAAAATTTAAACTCACAAATATACCCTTAATAAACTGTAGCTGCCTGAGTTAGGGACCAAAATAAAAAATAAAAATAAATCGGGAGATCAAAAAGTATATTTTGCCAATTATATATGTTACTTTTTTAGGTTGGGCTTCCCTTACGCTTGAGAGACTGATACATGAAAAGGATCACCAAACAAGAAAGGAGCGACCCGTAGAAAGCTGCCTGAAGAGACTTTAGAAAAATCGTTCATAGTGGGTACAGCCAATGTCGGCATAGTGGTCTCCATCGTCCTTTAAATATTAGAGTGGCAATGTTTCAAGTTTCATTTTGGGGATTATGTCATCAGCGTGTGACACTTAATAAAAGTTTAGGGGCTCTCTCACCTTATTCTTATGGGTTAGGCTCTCTTCAACTTGAGCTCATAATTAAACTTCTATGTGGTTAATGTACCTTATTCACAAGTTACAAACATCATCTGATTGCAACATGCAAATAAATAAGTAAATCAACCAAATAAAATAAAAACATCATATTTAAGAGGAAACATAAGCAAGAAACTAAGAATAATCAAAGATAAGTATGAGATAAATAAGATGATCATTTTCATGTTGGTTGTTAAATCTAAAAGTCAATGATCAAGAAAATCAACCTGAGAAAGGGTTACCTAAAGAGATTAGAGTTAGCTCATAATGAGCAATTTAGAGTGGGTTGAAGTGGTAGTAGATCGACCTATAAATGGAAATGGAAATATTACAAGTTCCATGTTGGAGAACTATATGCCAATCAAATGCTATGCTTAAGTTTATGTTTATAGCAAATTTTGATACTTATATTGTCAACAACGAGTAATTGATAATCTATTTGTGTATGGGGCCAAACCTCTAAAAGGCGTATTGACAAACTTAGGAATTTGGATGAGAGCATTTACTTTTCAAGATCTCGATTTGGAGAACGAAATACTCCTCTTGCGTTCTCCACAAAAAAGAATCGAGTGTCAAACGTTTTGAATGTAATGATAAGGATGGAATAGCATGCGATGTAAAGTGACTGTGTTGTGATTGTGTGAATATTACATTTGACATATTAAAGAACAAGAAGGAAAATAAAATGCTTAATTGACAAATTGAAGATAAAGTACACAAAATGTAAAGAAATTGAAAGAAATCTAATCCTAGAAAAGCAAGAAAGGCTGAGAACAATACTCAGTTAGCTTGACTCTGTTTAGTCATTGGAGACGTTTTAGAGTGCGTGTGTGAGTAAAAATTTCAACCTTTTACAATATGTACAGATATGGTATTTATAGACAACCTAAGCCTCTAGGATTTTGACATTTGTCCTTGGCTATCTCTAGATATTGTCCACGTGGTTTGACAGTTATTGGTTTGTCATTCGTTCTTTATCACCACTTATCACGTCTTTGTTAAGCTTTTATCAATAACCGCCGGTAATCATCAGTAACCATCAATTGACGAACATTTTCCTTAGGGTCACTATGATAGTGTCTTCAACATCTTCAAGAAAAATTTCTAAGTCTTCGAATGACAAACTCCAACTTTGACTGTCGAACCTCGAGCATGAAAGTTGGTCATTAGTAGTCTCCAATTGTCATACTAATTTCTCTTTGATCTCAAAATCTTCTAAGTCTCAAATGACAAACTTCAGTTTTGACTTGTCAAATGTCTAATAAAAGAACTTTGTCAATGTCAACTTATCAATTCAAATATTCAAACTGTCAACTAGTCTTCCTTAGGTTTTGACATGTTGTTTGACAAACTAGATGCTTTGTCAATTCTACACAATTTTGTCAGTTCTTAAATGCCAAACCCTTGTATGTTCTTCAAGCAATCAAAGTTGAATGCCAATTTAGGCCTCGCTCTAAGTCGTTTCCATGAGTTTCGACCGTTGTTGATAAACCTAAAACTTTGTTAGTTTTGTATAGTTTTGCTAGTCTTAACATGTCAAACCCTTATCTTGCACTTTTGGACCAATCAAAGTGGAACACTAGTTCGAGTTTGACACTTAATGAAATTTGGTGCAAATAATATGACAACAAACAAATAAATATATAAATCAAATCAAATAAAAAGTATATTGAACCTACACCAATGATTTGCAATATAAGAATAATCAAGTTGAGTTAAATATGAGATTAATAAAATGATCACTTTCATGTGGGTTGTTAAATTTAAAGTCAATGCTCAGGAAAAAGGAGCAACCTGAAAAATGGATATTTTGTGATACCCGAGGTACAGATGTCAGGAGTCAGGTTCTATATAGCCTCAGGAGTTTCCCAACTTACGGGTCTGAATTTGGCTAAGTGAGGATCCTACACCTCATTGGAGTGCTATATGATAGAGCCATATTCTTGGAATTAAAAGTCCCTGAATGGTTCCTAGAGGAAATAAGTTGAAGAGTGATTTTTAATGAATTTTATCAAACCTTTAAGTGTTTCGTTTTTAGCCCATAAGTTTAGAAAATCTCTAAAATTCTCGAATTTGAACTAAAACCCAAATTTTGGATTCTAATTGTTGGGATTTAAATTTTTTAGATATTTTATTTGAATCCAAATGGGGGTATTTCCTTATTTACATTTATGTTTTAAAGTTAATGGGAAGTAAAATAAATGATTAACTTAATGTAAATAAGTGAACCTCCTGGAGACCGCCCCAGTGGTCATGGGACCCGGCGTTAGGCAAAGGCCGTCAGGAGAGAAACCTCCTGGAGACTACCCAGGCGGTCAAGAGAGAAGTGCGGTCCAGCTGGAAAGAGAGGAGACCACCCAGGCGGTCATTTCACCGCCCAGGCGGTAAAAGTTTATAAAAGCGTGTTTCAAGGCTCAGAGACGCGTTCTTGCTCTTCTTCTTCTTCATCAATTTTCTTCTCTCTCTCAAATCCATCATTTCCAAGCTTCAAGGTGAGTATATGCTGTTAGATTATGTCTTTATTTTTTCATAATCTTGGATTTGGACCGATCATTTCTTTCATTGTTATCAAGTGGGGGTCCTCCCAATTTTGTTAGAATAAGGATAGAGCTTCCTAGAGATTATTAGAGTTTAATCTAGAGTTATAATTGTTCTATGGAGTTGTTGGTGCCATTCCAGTTCTCCAGCGGTGGGGCCCACAAACTCCCGGCTTCAAACGGTGAGTGGGTTCAGATCCTATGATCCTTATGTTGATCATTAGAGTTAATTTCAGTAAATTATGATATGATCATATGATATTAGAAATGAAAGCATGAAATATATGTTTTTTTTTAAAACTCATGGGACCATTATTGTTAAAGTAATTTTTATTAAAGAGCTTGAGTATGAATATGATTATATTTAGAGATTTATAAAATATTGTAATGATTATATGAATTTCAGAATTTATTGATTTTATATACTAGAGCTTGTGAACTCTAGGATAGAAGACTTTGAAAAAGATTTAGATTTCTAATTGAGTTAGACAGTGCTATAGAGAAACAGGTGCTGTGTGTTAACGGAGTTATTCCGTTACCTTGGTATACCAGTCGCCATAGGGAGAAATAGAAATGGGACTTAGTTAGGTGCCCCAGAGTTTAGAGATTTTGTTATGTCACATGAATTGTGCATAACCAGAGATTTTGTTTCTCTAATATAGTACAGTTGTTTATATTTACAAAGAACATTAGTTTTTTTGTTATATTGTTTACATAGATGAATATGATTTCAGAGATATTGTATTCACCAAGTCTGATGATTATATATGAAAATTTATTTTCTTGATTGTCCCATGAGCTTGGTTATGGGTGAGAGCCCACTCATCTTTTTTAGATGAAACTCACCCATCTCCCTTCTTCCATTCCAGATACGTTAGCTGCGAGTTCTCTCCTCCATCTCCTCCAACAGGAGATTCTCAGTTGGTGAGCTTCACTTCAGAGTGAAGTTGCATGTGGTATTTTGTAAGAGAGAGAGTGCTCCATGTATATTGCCCGCAGTGTCCAAATCATTAAAATAATGCATGTTTTATATTTTCAAGATTATGATTTGTATTGTTTATTTGGTATTGAGAGCAACTCAGATGTTTGTATTATATATATATATATATATATATATAGAGCTTGATTATGAAAGTATTTAAAACGATTTAATTTCCAAGGAGCTAGAGATTTATAAAGAGACGAAATTATATTTTGGAACTGGATTTTATTAAATTAGGCATATAGAGAAGACTAAGGTCACGAGACTTACGTGAATGGGATTCCCACGTGCCAGTTAATGTTCCCAAGTCGGGTCGTGACATATTTTGAAGAGGTCAGTGAACCTCGAAGCTCAAAGTGAGTTCGAGCAATCTAATAAGCCACTATAATCGTCAACCTTTGAATAGGAGTATCACAATGTTATGATATTAACTTGACAAATGTATTAATTCATTCGAGTAAAAATCATAGTAAATGAGTTTCGTCCCTTGAAACCTTCATCATCAACCAACGTTTCACAAATTTAATTTCTATTTATATTATAAAAATGTTATTTGTGCATCGAAAGAGGCTCTAATTTAAAAATAAATAAATTTAAGCAAAGCCGTAGTAAATTAAAGCAAGTACGATTTAAGCAAGAAGTAAATGGAATTAATTCTATAATAAGTGTTTATTTTAAAAATTTTATTTTTTTATAATTACCTGCACTTTTAAAATTTTAGACAATATTAATTACATTTTATCTTTTATATGTATCCTTATTTTACATACAGGAGAAAGAGTAAGTAGAGGGATTAATCATTAGATGATAAGGATAATTTTATAAAATACACCTAAATTTCTCTAATATCTAAATTTATTCAATTATTTCTTCAATATGTGTACAAATCAAAATGGACATTTATTATAGAATAGAAGTACTTCCTACATACAAAAGTATCATTGATTTGTATCTAAATACAAATTTAGATACATTGCCTTATGAATATATAAAAAAGTAAAAGAGATATTTATTTTAAAATGGAAGGAGTAATAGAAAATAAATAAATTAAATAAATTAATTAATCAAATAGTAAGATGAAAAAAAGGTCATGTTAAACGTGTACTAAATCGCAGTATAAGAATAATAAGAGTTAAGTATGAGATTAATAAAATGATCACTTTCATGTTGGTTGTTAGATCTAACATTAAGTTAATGCCTAATTGAGCATCCCACGAGGTTAAGCTGACATCGAGCTATGCAATTAGGCATGTCAGCTGTCAGCACTTCTTAGGTGAGCTTACGTTATCCACATGTCAATATAAAACCTGGCAACAAATAAGTACTTATAGTATTTGATTTAATTTAATTATATCCAATTAAGCACAACTTAAGAAAGATCAGAGTTAATTATTCAGTTGGTCACTAACGTGCTGGTTGGTAGATCTAAAATCTGAACGCCCAACTCAACTTCTTCAAAATAAAGCCGGCATCAATATTGATGTTAATTAACTAGTATTATTCTTCATGAAACATGATTATTCGTTATACAACGTTATCTTAAAAATAGGAGTATACTAATTTTTTGAAATTGTTATTACTTCGAATAAATTCCCAATAAAAATTATTATTATTATTATTATTTAGTCTTAATTTTTTATAGAAATTATATAAAATTAATTATAAAATTCAATTACAAATTATACATAATTCTTACTAAATTTCATACATTTATTGGCTACAAACGGAATAAACTCATCACAAATAGAAGTCAGATTTCACCTGTACAATAGGTTGGGAACTCTAGGAGAGATTTCTTCGGCCATCCTTCTCTTCTGTTTCATATGGTTATTTTTTATTTATTATTAGATAAATTAACTTTCAAGTGGTTCTATTTGAATATTTAAAAATAAATGTCCTGATCAAATTATTCTTAGATGTGATAAAAAAAGTGAGATAAATGAATATCACCATATTTAAAAATGATAAAGTGAATATCTTATTTATTTTTGGATGTTCAAATATAATTTCCCTTAACTCACCTCTCTCAATCCAATGAGACCCTTTATTTACAAAATTTTCACTAAGGATATTTGAGATTTGCTAGAATTACATTGGCTAACTTCCTGGCCATTACTGTTTCGTTAATTTAGACGACAAAATAGACATACAACATATATGCACGTGATGTGAATAAGATTATCAATAATAAAATTATAACATTTTTTCAGTAATTACATATTGACCGATTAAAATACCTTTTGATATCATAAATTATAATTATTAGATTCATCCTCAAATGATTAAAAAAAAGATATGTTAGTCAATCTATATTCAAATTCATGAGAGATATATGTGATGTGAAATCACTTTAACTTTTAAAAATATACATATGACATAAAATAAGTATGTTAATTTATAGAAAATGGAGAACAAATACATGGCATGTGCATTTTCATGAACCAAAATAATATCATGTTAATGAATATAATAATCAAAGAAACATATTGGCCCCCGGAGACTGACGGAAGAAAAAAACAAATGGTCAAAGAGGGCTCATTTGCTCTCGATATAGATAAGAATTCCTCTTAATTTAACACTATTTTTCAAATATTACTAAATGTTAACAATGTTTTTTCATGTGAACTTATTATCATTGGAAATAATGATTAATCCCTTGACCCATATAATTCATATAAATAGGTTTTATTTTTAGTCATGCGACTCTTTCTATATACACTATCAAAAAAATATTAACAATAATTTATATTAATAAATGTTACTTAAAAATTGAATATACTGTAATCAAATAGAGTAATTTCTTCTATTAAGAGAGAGATGATTCTTGAAGGATTTATTTATCTAGTGCCCTAAGGACACTTGTTAAGGAAGCAAAAAATGAAACTTTTATCTTGAAAACATGAGTTTTTATATTTTTAATGCAAGAGACTCATTATTAAATTTTAAAACTTATTCTTTTGAGTTTCTTTGACTATTATCCATAGGTACTGGTTAATAAAAATCAATTCTTAAATTAAAAAGGTAAACAATAAACCTAGCTTTTATAGTACGATGTTAGCCGTTGAAAGAGCAGAAAAGCGTGAAGAGAATTAATAAACTGTAGCTTTAATTGACTCCTCTTCCGGTGGTTCTTGTGTTTAAAGGGTGTTGTGACTTTGAAGGAGTCTTGGTCTTCCGCTTAGTATTTATTCTCTCCACTTTGTTTTCCTGGCGGCTCCTCCTTGTCTAGAAGGGGCAAGAGCCTCCCTCCAAAATTTCAATTTATTATGAATATTTTGGTTTGGGTTGTTTGGCTCCTCAAGTATTCATCTTGTTTAATTTTTATAAACTCTTTATTCAACTAGATGGCAAACTAAGTTTTTTATAATATATCTTTACTCGATTTGCCAGTTTCATCTTGTATTTTTTTTTTTCAAATTTAGTTGCTTATATTTTAAATCACTTTTGATTTAGTTCCAAATCACTATATGGTCACATAACTAATGAGAAATATTGATATGGCAAAAACAATACTGACCTAACACGTATAAATCTGACATGGAATGTGTCACGTCACCATTTTCCATTAATTATGTAGTGGAAGGGAATTGACATCAAATTAAAAAAAATGTTGAAAATATATGCGACCAAATTGAAAATCGAAAGAATATAAGGGATAAAAAATTATTTTGCCTAATTGGATACTTAAATATTATATAATATATAGTATATCATGCATAGATATGTCCCTTGAATTGTAAGCATAAAATATTCATTCTTTTAATATGCTGTACTTTTATTTAAATTGTTGGATAAAAATAAAAATGAAAAAAAAAATTTATATATATATATATATTTTATAAAATTAATTATTAAGTATCAACTCTTCTATTAAATATCTAGCTCTGCTCCTCATTACAAGAAAATTAAAATACTGAATTAACGACAAATAATTTACGGTGGAGGTGCGGATATACAACCACACGCTAATTTACGACGGACCACGAGTCCAAATTTACGAAAAAAATGTTCGGAAAAAAAGGAGCTTTTTCTAGTTAGCCTACGAACTTGTAAGTCCTTATTTTCAAAGAAAATGTCGAAAGAAATAAAAGTGAAAGCATCTTTTTCATTCAAGTAAAAGTGAAAATAGATAATGGTCACGAGTTATATCAAGTAGTAGCTTGAGTAAAACAATTTTTAAAAATAAAAAATAAAAATACTACACAGTTAAAATAACGTAATTAAAATTTTGGATGAAATTTGTATCAAGGATTAAATAAAATTAAATAATAAAGCCTATTTATTTATCCAAAATTCATTACTCGTATTATTTGATTCTGTCACTTACGAATCTCAAGTGGGACTAATTTATAATTCATAATCCATTTCACCTATACTTCCTCGCAGAATTGGAGTTGCCGACTTGATCAGAGAAGACCCGAAACTACGAGCCAAAATTGAGAGCGCGGTGAGAGGAAAGTGTATAAAAAGACTTTGGAAAGTCTTATGAGGAAGTCATAATTTTTAAAGTTTTTGACGTGAATTTAATAGACATTTATTTAGGACCATAGTAAATTAAAATAATTTTTAGATTAACGGTTAAAAGAATTTATAACGACATTCCCCATTCTTTTAATAAACTGTAGCTGCCTGAGTTAGGGATCAAAATGAAAAATAAAAATAAATTGGGAGATCAAAAAGTATATTTTGCCAATTATTTATGTCTCTTTTTGCTTAGGCTTGAGGGACTGATACATGAAAATGATCACCTAATGAGAAAGGAGCGACCCGTAGAAAGCTTCTGAGGACACCTGAGTAAAATTGTTCACAGTGGGTAGAGCATATGTCGGCATAGTGATCCCCATCTTCCTTTAAATATTAGAATGGCAATGTTTCGAGTTTCATTTTGGGGATTATGTCATCAACGTGTGACACTTAATAAAGTTCAGGGGCTCTCTCACCTTATTCTTATGGGTTTGGCTCTCTCTTCAACTTGAGATCATAATTGAATTTCTATGTGGTTAATTTATCTTATTCACAAGTTACAAACATCATCTGATTGCAACATGCAAATAAATAATTAAATCAACCAAATAAAATAAAAACATCATATTTAAGAGGAAACATAAGCAAGAAACCAAGAATAATCAAAGTTAAGTATGAGATAAATAACATGATCATTTTCATGTTGGTAGTTAAATCTAAAAGTCAATGATCGAGAAAGTTAACCTTAGAAAGGGTTGCTCACAAGTCACACGTGCATGCTCGCGTTGTGATCAAGAGGAGAATCTCCTTCATTTCCTGAGACTGTTTCAAAAGTCATAGCTTTTGGAATAATATTGGTATACATCTTTTTTCGTTTGAGATTGATGATCCGGTTGTTTGGGTGAAAGATGGTGCTCTTGGTGCTAATGGTGTTCTTTTTTTGGCTACTTTGTGGTGAACTTGGCTAAGTCGTAATCAGGATATTTTTCATATTCCATTGGTTTGCCCCTGTGGCCCGCTAGGTGCAGCTTCTGCTGATGACATTGCTTCATTTCCGAGTAATTGTGTCATATGTCAGTTTGGCGTCTTTCTCCCCATGGTGTTGTTAAGTTGAATGTTGATGGTAGTGTGTTATGGGAATGGGGGTTAGGAGGCTTTGGTTGTATTATGCAAGACTCACATGGTGGGTGGCTAGCTTCTTACTAGGATCCGTTGATGAGATGCAAATTTCTGCGAGCTTGAAGCGTTGGTATGGTATTTTCTTGGCTTGGATGCTTGGCTACTATACTGTATATTGATATGGATTGTTTGTAGGCCTTCTTGATGCGTCCACTCAGAAGATTTCTCCTCATCACTTGGACCTTAGTTTGCTTCTTCGTATCCGTGCACTAACTTTGCGAAATTGGAGTGTTCATTTTGGTCGAATTCATAGGACGACTAATTGGGCAGCAATCATGTGACTAAGACGGTGCTACATCAAGCTTGGATTATTTCTAGTGGCATAACCCTGGAATGGAGCTCAATAGCATTATTCTTGTTGATTTAACCAACTAGTCTTGGTTGTGTCTTTGTATTTTCATTACCAAAAAAAAACCCGAGAGAGGGTTATCTAAAGAGCTTAGAGTTAGCTCATAATGAACAATTTAGAGTGGGTCGATGGTAGGAGTAGATTGACCTATAAACGGAAGTGGAAAAATTACAAGTTCCATGTTGGAGAACTATATGCCAATCAAATGCTATGCTTAAGTTTATAAGAGGCTTTCACGTGATTAGTTTCCTTGTTTGCAAGTGAAACATCTTGAATTGGTATGTGCTTATTGCAAAATTTGACACTTGCACATTGACAATAAATAATCGACGATTTGCTCATGTAGGAGGCCAAATTATTGCATTAAACCGGGCATTTATCGACAAACTCAAGTGTTTGCATGTCATCATTTGCTTTTCCAGATCTTGATTCGGGAGCGAAAACTACTCCTCTTGGATTCTACACCAAAAGAATCGAATGTTAACTGTTTTGAATGGAATAAGGATGGAATGAATTAAGTGAATCATGTGTGTTGTGTGAGATATGATTGACGAATTAATATGTAGAAAAGTTGCAGAAATGTAAAGGAATTGCTTGACAAAATGTAAATAAAGTATAGAAATTGTAAAGAAATTAAAGACACTTAGTTCTAAGAAAGCAAGAAAATGGGGTTGAGAACAATTACTTAGGATTCCGGCCTCGTTTTGTCATTTGTGACGTTTGTAGAGTGAGCATGTGAGTAAAAATTTCAACTCTTTACAAATGTATAGAACTGGTATTTATAGACATCCTAGAACTCTAAGATCTTGACATCCGCCCTTTGGCTACATCCTTGGATGTTGTTCACGTGTCTTTAAAGTTTCTTTGTTTGTCATATGCCTCTGCCATTGGACACTCACCGCTTTGTCATGCCTTCATCAAGCTTCTATCAGGAATTCCTAAAAATCACTAGTAATCATCGATTAACGATGTGCCTTTTTCTAGTTATCATATCAATCTCCCCATGATCTTCAGAATTTTTTTAAGTCTTAAATGACAAACATTCATTTTGACTAATGACCCCGGGCATGAGAATTTGTCCTTATCAGCCTGATTCAGGCCTCGCTCTAAGTCATTCCCATGAGTTTCGACACATGTTGACGCAAACCTAGAACTTTGTCACTTTTGTAGTTTTGTCAGTCTTAACATGTAAAACTCTTATTTGGCTCTTTTGGACCAATCGAAATGGAACACTAGTTTGACGGTCTAACACTTAATGAAATTTGGTGCCAACAATATGACAACAAACAAATAAATATATAAATCAAATCAAGTAAAAAGTATATTGAAACTAAACAATGATTTGCAATATAAGAATAATCAAGTTGAGTTAAACATGAGATTAATAAAACGATCACTTTCATGTGGGTTGTTAAATTTAAAGCCAATGTGAAAAGGAGCAACCTGAAGAATGAATATTTTGAAGAGATCAGTTGAACCTGCTAAAAGTTTTAAGCGAGTTTGAGCAGTCTAGAATAAGCCACTATAATCGTCAACCTTTGAATAGTAGTATCACAATGTTATGATATCAACTTGACAAATGTATTAATTCATTCGAGTAATAATAATGGTAAATGAGTTTTGTCCCTTGAAAATCGTCGTTATCAACCAACGTTTCACAAATTTAATTTCTATTTATATTATAAAAATGTTGTTTGTGCATTGAAAGAGGTCTAATTAAAAATAAATAAATTTAAGCAAAGAAGTAGTAAATTAAAGCAAGTACGATTTAAGCAAGAAGTAAATGGAATTAATAATATTTAAAAGCATTAGAGGTTTGGGTTAGTTTAAACTTTTTAATAAGATTAACTGAATTCCTTTACTTGAGTTAAAGTTTAGTAGATTTAAGGATAGATTATGAGTAATTGATTTCAATTTCTTAATAGTATCAATTCTTCTCTTTCACTCTAATATATTGACTTGTGGAACAAACAGAGGGTTTAAGCTAACACAGTTGATCTAATCCTGAAATTCACACAATCACAAAATAAATTATTAAACACTGATAATTACGTAGTTTATCCTTATAACATGCACAAATTTCCCACATTATAGTGATAATTAACCTTTTAATATATTAATTCCATAATTAAGTTAACACAACTATAACAATTTATTTCAATTCAGGCTTCACTCTACCCCAACAACAGAGTTCATAGACTAATAAAGAAAAGAAAAACAGTATAATTAAAAAAAAAAAGAAAGAAAAACAGAGAAAGAGAAGAAGAATCCATGATAGAACTGCGATTTAGAGTGATAAACTCTTCAATCCTCTTCCTATTGCAGTCCTTTGTATGTTCCCATAGCTCCTCGAATGTCCTCTTTGAGTTTCCTCTCCATCCTCAAAATGCCCACTTCTCGAGTTTAATTAAAAACGCAACAGCTAGATTCTTAAACGACGTTGGGTGTTGGCTTCCCACTGCTTGGGCACTGATGACTTCCCAAATAGGAAAAAATAAATAAATTAAAATTGCATAGTGGGCATTTAAGCAAAGGCTTCAAGCTTCTAGGTGCCATACTATCAATATCTTCTAACGTGAACATGATTTTTTATCCTTTAAATGTGTGAACTATTTTGTTTTCTTCATTAAAGTTGTAGGTTTTTTACTTACCTTTGTAATAACACCAAAATTATCTCAATACAACAACAACTCTAGTTATGTCCAAATTACCATAACATTGTCATAATGTCTGTAACTTGTATTTCTGGCCAAAATTGTCAACGTCTTGTATTGTGCTTTGAAAATACCAAAAAATGAGATATACCAATAATAAAGAACATGAAAAAAGTAGAGCTGAAAAATGAATAAAACTTCAACAAGAGTAAAATAATTTTAATCGAGTATATCTAAAGTTGGAATCTAAGATAAAAATACTAATAAATGCTTGAAACTCAAGATCATAACATTTTTTTTTACGCATTATGAGACTAAATAACTCTATCTCATAAAGACATCATATTACAAGTTTCGCATCAAAGAGCCACATTGTTCAAGTGTGATACTTAAGTTTAAAAACTCTTCCAAAAAATCTAATATAAAATTATGCACATGTTAACATGTTAAAAATAAGAAGTGGATATGTTGCCACGTCTCTTTGGGTTCATGATGAACTCATTTTATATTATCATTTGTTATAAATTAATCTTTTGAGTTAAACTCTTCTTGAGTTCATAATAGAATTTTTATTTGTTAAGTTTACTTTCTTCACGAGAAAATTAATACTATATTCATTCTATAATAAGTGTTTATTTTAAAAATTTTATTTTTTTATAATTACCTGCACTTTTAAAATATCTAGACAATATTAATTACATTTTATCTTTTATATGTACTCTTATTTTACATACAGGAGAAAAAGTCATGTTAAACGCGTACTAAATCGCAGTATAAGAATAATAAGAGTTAAGTACGAGATTAATAAAATGATCACTTTCATGTTGGTTGTTAGATCTAACATTAAGTTAATGCCTAATTGAGCATCCTACGAGGTTAATCTGACATCGAGCTATGCAATTAGGCATGTCAGCTGTCAGCACTTCTTAGGTGAGCTTACGTTATCCACATGTCAATATAAAACCTGGCAACAAATAAGCACTTATAGTATTTGATTTAATTTAATTATATCCAATTAAGCACAACTTAAGAAAGATCAGAGTTAATTATTCAGTTGGTCACTAACATGCTGGTTGGTAGATCTAAAATGTGAACGCCCAACTCAACTTCTTCAAAATAAAGCCGGCATCAATATTGATGTTAATTAACTAGTATTATTCTTCATGAAACATGATTATTCGTTATACAACGTTATCTCAAAATAGAAGTATACTAATTTTTTGAAATTGTTATTACTTCGAATAAATTCCCAATAAAAATTATTATTATTATTATTATTATTATTTAGTCTTAATTTTTTATAGAAATTATATAAAATTAATTATAAAATTCAATTACAAATTATACATAATTCTTACTAAATTTCATACATTTATAGACTACAAACGGAATAAACTCATCACAAGTAGAAGTCATATTTCACCTGTACAATAGGTTGGAAACTCTAGGAGAGATTTCTTCGGCCGTCCCTCTCTTCTATTTCATATTATTATTTTTTATTTATCATTAGATAAATTAACTTTTGAGTGGTGCTATTTGAATATTTAAAAAGAAATGTCCTGATCTAATTATTTTTAGATGTGATAAAAAGTGAGATAAATGAATACCACCATATTTAAAAATGATAAAGTAAATATTTTATTTATTTTTGGATGTTCAAATACAATTTCTCTTAACTCACCTCTCTCAATCCAATTAAACCCTTTATTTACAAAATTGCCACTAAAGATATTTGAGATTTGCTAGAATTACATTGGCTAACTCCCTGGCCATTACTGTTTCGTTAATTTAGACGACGAAAAAGACATACAACATATATGCATGTGATGTGAATAAGATTATCAATGACAAAATTATAACATTTTTTCAGTAATTACATATTGATCGATTAAAATACCTTTTGATATCATAAATTATAATTATTAGATTCATCCTCAAATGATAAAAAAAAAGATATGTTAGTCAATCTATATTCAAATATTGTCAAATTATAATTTGTTAGTGGTAATTATATATATGTCATAAGTTGTCATTTTTATCAGTTAAATCACTTAAATTAACAAATGAGTAACTATAGGGGAGGCTTGTGAAATATATTATCAAACCTCAGGAACGTTTAATAACAATTTTACAAATAGAAATATATCAAATGTAATTAAACTAAAGGAGAGATCCATCAAATTCATCCTTTATTTTTCTTTATAAGCAATTCGCTGTTGTCCTAATGTCGTCTGCATACAACCAAAACATAGAGAGATAATAATAATAATAATAATAATAATAATAATAATAATAATAAAAAACACAAAATCTATCAAAATTGGTAGTTAGTTGAACTCCTTACATATAGTCATTAGGGATTCAAATTCTAGCGCTTGCAATTAAAGAGTCTTCTGATAAAGGTAATATCTACGTCTGGAAACTCAAGCCTATACTAGTGATAGATACTTGGTTGATCCAAATAATAATAATAATAATAATAATAATAAGGATTTAGATTAAGGATTTCACTTTAAAGAGTAAAGTAAATGATTTTATATTTGGATTAATAAAATTAAAAATGGGACAATTTTCACTCTATTGTCTAAGGTCAAACTTCCACTTTATTCCTTAAATCCAAATTCTAGCAATAGAATTAATTCAAATCCTTTTTTAGAATAAAGGAGAAAATATAGAGATTTTATCTTTATATATTTTCCTTTTTTGGCTTCTCTATCAAGTCTGACAATTTCTTCTATAATGAATTCACATACGTGAATCTTTGTTAACTCTGAATGGCACAATAATCTCTTGCCAACTTGGTACTCTTCGAATAAAATAAATTTGAATTTAGATTTCAATTGTAGCAACTACTACTTGGTATGAAAACCATGCTAATTAAATAAGTCAGCGCAATATTGTAATAATATATCCAAGTTGATATAAAACACTGTCTATCTATATAAGTTAGGTAGGCGCTCATGGTTTCTACACTCAAACATTGTGTTTAAGATTAACTTGAAGTGTATTCAGCTTCTTTATTCTTCTAGGAATCATTTTGCAGTAATCTCTGGCTAACATGGCATGCTTTTCACATATCCCACTTGCTGCAAAAAGGTATGAACTAGGAATCAATATGTAACTCCAGCTTGTCTGCGGTATGTTGGGTGAATTAGTCCATAGCAACTCCATATTTTCTTATCCAGTTTTTTTTTTTTTGTTTTAACTCTCAAAAATCGAATAAATATTCTCAAATAAATAGAATATACTAATAAAATCGCATGTCCATCAATAAAGGACTAAACTGAAAATCTATTTTTTTTTTATGTTGATAGTCATTTTATTTTTCATAAATATATATAAGGAGGGATATACCATAGATTGAAGCCTTACAATGTATAAAGCGTTGTCTTATGATCCAAGATTAATTATTTCAAATTCAAAATAGTTCTCTACAAAGTAGGGGTAAAACTATATATATCTACTCTTCCTAGATCAACTTCACTAGGTAAGGAGCCTTGTGGATCCTTGACCCTTTTTCATATACAAGGGGATATACCCTAGGAGAGATCTTTGTGTTAAATTAGCTCAGACCCCTTTATTTCATTAAATTTGATTCCATGCACATTAAGATAAAAAAACTATGCAAAATTTATTATTATATTTGTATATTATGTTTGTCTTTAGTATTAGATTTTTTGGATTTGCACAATTACTTGTGATAATTGAGAAATTCTTGTGTTCTAGAGGAAAGAACGTATTTGCTCGTTCCATACTTCCATTTAATAAATAAGCAACATTAGTTATCGGATTTAATATTAGTTAAAATGAGAGACAACAATAATCCATAAAACCGACGTCATTTGTTAAATGAAAAACAGATAAAATCATTATCTCCTCCAGGCCACCTAAACATCTCTCTTGAACAATTCATCAAGAGAAAATTTTCTATATGTAGGATATAAAATAGCCATTTCCATCTTTTTCTTTTAAAAAAAATTGCTTCAATTTTGTGTAGACTTGAAGGAAAGGTGGCTTTGATTACTGGTGGGGCTAGGGGTCTTGGTGAGTGCATGGCAAGGGTCTTCTGCAAACATGGGGCCAAGTGGTAATTGCAGACATTCGAGATCAACAAGGACTGGCGGTACAAGATGCAATTGGAACTGAATTTGCAACCTATGTACACTGCGATGTCACAAAAGAAACTGACGTTGAAAATGCAGTGAACATAGCCATATCAAACTATAAAAAGCTAGACATAATGGTGAACAACGCTGTATTAATAGACGATGCCAAACCAAGCATTCTTGACAATGATGTGGCTGAATTTGAACGTGTAGTTAGTGTTAACCTCACAGGTCCCTTCTTGGGAATCAAGCATGCAGCTAGAGTGATGATCCCTGCCAAAAAGGGTAGCATAATAACATTAGGAAGTGTGTGCTCAAGCATTGGAGGGGTTGCAACTCATGCATACACAAGCTCTAAACATGCCGTGGTGGGACTCACAAAGAATGCTGCTGCTGAGCTTGGAAAATTTGGCATAAGGGTGAATTGCTTGTCTCCCTATTTCATTGCTAATGCATTAGCTAGAGATTTCTTTAAACTAGATGATGAAGGGTGCTCAAGTGTCTATTCCAACATCAAAGGGGTTCATTTGCTAGAAGAAGACGTAGCACAAGCTGCAATTTATTTGGCTAGCGACGAGTCTAAGTACATTAGTGGTCATAATCTAGCTTTGGATGGTGGTTTTACCACTATCAATCCAATTTTCGGTTTGTTTTCACAATCTTAATTAAGTTTGAACTTTCAATATTCATCTAGTCGTTTTACCTTTTTTTCCTCTCCCTGTCAGTGTGCAACGGTGTTTTCTATGTAATAAATAAATGTTGGGAAGTCCATCGATATTGCTGTAACAATTGACTAATAAA